>ML058436.1:581952-1781952 GCA_003013855.2 Liriodendron chinense | reverse complement strand
TAATTAGGTCATCCTACATCAAATTTGGTATCAGAGAATAGGTTTTGCATTGTTACATTTAGATCCAGATACCAAATTAGGTTTTGATTTTTGGGACTATTTTAGGAAATTTCTAGATTTAGAAAGTTTCAAATTTTAAAAACTTTCCAATTTTTTAAAGTTTCCTAATTTGGAAAATTTTCAGATCTGATTCGTCTTTTATTTAAATTTAGTAATTGTCGGTTCATCATAGTTTAAATTCATTACATTCATCTTGTGAGTTATATAAACCATAGGAGGGCAAGTTGGGTAGAACTAGTTCAAGGTTTTATTTGCATGCCCATGAGAAGAGGTAGAAACCCATCATGAATAACGAGCAATTATTTGAGCAACTTGCTAATTAATGTGAAGATAATTGCTATAGAAACAAGGCAAAAGAATGAATTCACTCGTTTAAGCAACCAAATCACCATCACCATGAATAGAGTCGAGCAATTAGAGACATCCCAAAGGGAGAACCCCACTTTTAGGGATGGCACACAATCCCAAGCGGAAGAAATCATTGAGAAGTGTGTTCCCATATGTACAGAGTATGGTGGAGAGGATGTGGAGCTGATCGTGGTGTTGTGCGGGAGACAAGCCACATATGATTATCAAGACCACTATGTTCCCGATGAGCGTACGATGAAGAACGTGAAGGTGGAAACCCCTAGTTTTGATGGGCGTCTAGATCCCAAGGCATTCCTTGATTGGTTGGCTGACATGGATCACTATTTTGAGTGGAATAACATATCAGAAAACCATCAGGTGCGGTTTGCTAAGATGAAGTTAGTGGGCCAGGCTAAATTATTTTGGACTAACACCGAGCGTAAGGTTGAGAGAATTGGGAGAGCCCTTATTGCACATTTCACACATTGGCGTGAGATGAAGGAGAAGATGTAGAAGTACCTCCCTCCCTCATACCAACAAAAGCTCCTTGAGCAATGGTAATCCTTACGCCAAGGGTCATTGTCTGTCGCTGACTACATCGCTAAATTCGAATAGCATATGATGCGGTGCGACATCCAAGAGGACCCTCTGGTAATTCTTTCACATTTTAAGATGGGCTTTCGAACAGATCTTCAGTGCGAGCTTTTGACTCGGCCCATAACAGACTTGGATAAGGCGTACCAAGTTGTGCAGGAATTGGAACAATATCTGAGAGCTCCTGTCATTCGAGACTTTGAGTCCCGAGACTCTAATGCTATATTTAGATTCCAGGGAGCTAGATCTAACATTGGTAGTCAATCCAGGGCACAGGCAACTCTTCCGCCTAAGCCTAGGGATGATAAGAGCAAATGTATCCTTAGTGCCGGCCCTAGTGGGGGTAGTTAAGTGAGGTGCTATGAATGTGGGAATATAGGTCATATGTCTAATCAATGTCCCATGAAGAATCATGGAAAAGCCTTAGTTATAGGCGAGTCCCACAAGGGTGTAGATGACTAAGGTGATTATGAAGTAGAAAAATATCACCCTGAAGGAGGTCTTATTGATGAAGACAAAGTGGTCGATGAAGCAACGCTTGCAGTTGTCAGGCGTGTGCTAGCTTAGTCTAGGAATAGTGTCGATTGGCGTCGAAACACTATCTCCTATACTCTTGCTAAGTATAGAGAAAAGAATTGCAGGGTGATAGTGGACAGTGGAAGTTATCAAAATGTGATTTCTGTTAACACCTTGGACCGTTTGAAATTGAAATCCACACCTCATCCTGACCCGTACAAAGTCTCTTAAGTTAACAAGATCTCCCTTCCTGTTACCCATCAATGCTTAGTTCCCATCGAGTTCGGGTCATACAAGGAGTCCCTCTGGTGCGATGTGATACTTATGGATGTTAGAATATTATCTTACGTAGACCGTGGCTATTCGACAATGACATCACGATCTTTGGCCGTTCGAATGCGTGTACCTTCATGGATAACGATAAGAATATCAAACTTAATCACATGCCACCAGAAAGCACATCAAGAAAGAAGAAGGATGAGAAGGCGAATGAGCTTAAGGAAGTGAGGAAATCTAAACCTAAGTCTCTACACATAATCAATGCGAGCGAGCAGGATTCCATGGTGTATGCCCTTATGGCAAGAGAGATTACACCTGAGGTTCCATTAGAGTTACCCCATGAGGTTACATCGATTTTGAAGGAATACAATGATGTGTTCCCTGATAATTTACCGAATGAATTACCACCTATGCGGGACATCCAGCATGCCATTGATCTCGTCCAGGGGTCGACATTACCAAACCTTCCTCATTACAGGATGAACCCTGCAGAGCATACAGAATTGAAGAGGCAGGTTGATGAGCTTCTGCAAAAGGGTTTTATCCAGGAGAGTATGAGTCAGTGTGCCGTGCCCACATTGTTGACGCCAAAGAAAGACGGCACATGACGCATTTGTGTGGACAACCATTCCATAAATAAAATTACCATAAAGTACAAATTTCCTATACCTAAGCTTGATAATATGCTTGACATGATGGCCATGTCCACCATTTTCTCTAAAATTGATCTCAAGAGTGGATATTACCAAATTTGCATACGCCCAGAGATGACTGGAAGACTGCATCTAAAATGAAAGATGTGTTGTACGAGTGGATGGTCATGCCCTTTGACTTGACCAATGCACCCAGTATTTTTATGCGGGTGATGACACAAGTTTTGAGATCATTCATGGGTAAATTATTAGTGGTGTACTTTGATGACATTCTTATTTATAGTACCACTAAAGAATCACACCTTGAAATCTTAAGCAGGTCTGTAGTATCCTTAGGTCTGAAAAGTTGTACGCTAATCTTAAGAAGTGCACGTTCATGTTTAGTCAAGTCATGTTCTTAAGATTTATCGTGTCATCTGAAGGAATGCGCGCAGACCTTGAAAAGGTCAGGGCTATAGTTGAATGGCCAGAACCGAAGAACATTCATGAGGTGCGAAGCTTTCACGGCTTAACAACTTTTTATCGTCAGTTCATTAAGGGATTTAGCACGATTATGGCTCCTGTTATAGATAAATTTGGCCTCCATAAAATGCGAGCAGCTCGGCTCGCGCTCGATAAAAAGGGTCGCATCCTAAAATGCGAGCAGCCCAGCTCGTGCTCATCGCGAGGGGTCGCATCATAAAATGCGAGTAGCCCGACTCGTGCTCGTCGCGAGGGGTCGCATCCTAAAATGCGAGCAGCCCGGCTCGTGCTCATCGCGAGGGATCGCATCATAAAATACGAGCACTCCTGATAAGAGTAGCTCCATCCTATGAGTAGATCCCGACACAAGAATAGTTTTGGTATCTGGTTTCTGGCAGGGACATCCCTCGTTTCAGAGTACCAGCAGCCCGTATAGGCTGGTTTTGGGCTTATCTTCGCCTGCGGTTCCGTATCTCAAGGGATCACTATCAAAGAACGCAATTAACCAGATGAGTAGTTGGATCAGACTACTCCTTTATTTAAGGATAAGTAGTATAAACACCTTATCCCATGAAATTTGTAATAATCTTGAGATCTTGCGTAATAGAGTAGGACATTCGGATCTCTATAAATGGATGGTTTCATCAATAAGAAGGTACACATTTTTTACTCTAAAATCATCTATTTGTTTTCCTTCAATCCTATCCTATCTAACTTAAGCATCGGAGGGCCAACGGCTGGGCGCCGGCCACCCATAGTTTTCCTTTGTCTCTTTTCAGGTCGGTGAGGAAATCGTTAGCTAGGAAAGGTGAATGTTTGGAGGACCCTGTTACAAAATATGACGTAAACAAATTGGCGTCGTCTGTGGGAACAGGGCCTCCAAAATTAGCCGCTCCCACCATCGAACACGATGCCTCCAAAAAAGATAGTTCATTCTTCCACTTCAAGGCAGACATTACCTCCACCTGACGTTGCAGAAACGGGGCCCATCCCTCAAATCACTTCGACGGGCATCCCTCAAGGAGATCCTAGTGTGCGATCACAAAACCCGTTGTTTGAGGCTTCCGGAAGTCAAGAAGATGTCATGCATTTCCTAGGAAACGCACTCCTAACTCTCAATGCTGGGTTTCAAGCCTTGTCTAACCGACTTGATCAGCATTTCCTGGAGCCTCAGAAGCTACCTTCCGGGGGGTTATCGACGTAGCCCATACCGATGGCTTCCAGACACTCTGTGGATGAACCACAGGTCCAACCAAATCATCCTCCGTCGAACTGAATGCCGATCGGCAACCAACCCCCTGTACTATCCCCACATTCCGTACATTCCAGTGCTTCCCGCCAACAGCAGTCTCATGGGTCCACCGTCGAAACATCAGGTTATACTTTACCATGGGAAGGAGACCTCAAGAGAATCCATGATCGTTTTGATGATATGGAGCAATGATATCAGGCGAATCGACCATCTGCCGTGGTGGCATCAATACATCGATCCGAGTCTCCTTTCACCTGTGAGGTCATGGAGGCACCTTTACCTAGAAAATATCGTACGCCCGTCATCACTCCATATATGGGTACTGGCGATCATCTTAAACATCTGGAAATGTATAGGTCTCTTATGGAGCTAGAGGGACATGGTTCGAAAATCATGTGTAGAGCTTTTTCTCTAACTTTAAAGGAGGCAGCTCGCACATGGTTTCGTGGGTTAAAACCTCGATCCATCGGGTCCTTTTCACAACTATCGGAGCTGTTCCTCTCCCAATTCATGGGAAGCATCCGCACCAAAAAACCAGCATCTCACCTAATGGATTTGAAACAGCAGCATGGGGAAACAATAAAGGAGTTTACAGTGCGGTTCACTTCCGAAGCCATCTAAACTGAAGGTTATACCGAAGAGAAAGGTCTCACCGCCCTAATAGCTGGGATCACAAGCGAAAAATTCAGATTCGCTTTGGATAAGAATCCTCCTAAAACTATGAAAGAATTCCAAGCTAAAGCTCAAAAGTATATCAACGCAGAAGAAGTTGCTCTAGCGCGTCATGGTATACAGGGCAAGAAGCGCAAGCCGGAAGAAACCTCTTCTTCGGATAAGAAATATCGATGAGATCGGCGAGACCGCTCTCCCAAGAAAGTCTATTCTGGTAAGTATCATAACTACACCCCCCTCAACCGGCCTCCGAAAAAGGTGTTAATGGAGATCAAGCATAAACCATATGTGAAGTGGCCCGCAAATATCAAGTCTGATCCTGAGAAAAGAGATAAGAGCAAGTTTTGTTATTTTCACAAAGATCATGGGCACAACACCCAAGACTGCATATCTCTGCGTGATCACATAGAAGCTCTTATTCGGAAAGGTCACCTTCAAGATTATGTTGTCCAACAAGGTCGATCACCTAAAAGGGGAGAGGCCCCGCCACAACAGAAAAAATCACCTGACCGACATACATCACAAGAAAATGCTGAACTTGCTGGGGAGATTAAAACCATCGTTGGAGGACCGGCTTGCGGAGGAGATTCTCAAGCTTCGAGAAAAGCATACACCCGTAAGGCATCCAAGAAGCCTCAGCATATCTACTGGTTGGAACGAACTCCCGATACATCAGAATCTAACCGTCCTTCAATCTCTTTTTCCCTCGAAGATGCAGAAGGGATTCACTTGCCTCACGAAGACTCCATCGTAGTCGCGTTAAAGGTATCAAACTATTTGACTCATCGTATTATGGTGGATACAGGTAGCTCTGCTGATATTCTTTACCTGGAGGCTTTCGATAAAATGGCACTTGCCAGAAGCCTGCTCAAGCCAGTCTCAACTCCCCTCATTGGCTTCGGGGGCGAAGTGGTGACACCTGAAGGGAGCATTGACCTTCCAGTCACCTTTGGTGAGAGCCCTGCGAAGACGACTATCTTCATCAATTTCCTCGTGGTAGATCGGAGATCGGCGTACAATGCCATTTTGGGTCGACCATCGCTTAATAAGGTTGGGGCAGCTTTACATCCCTTGTATTTGTGCGTTAAATTTCCTACCCCTAATGGTGTTGGGGTTGTACGAGGAAATAAAAAAGAAGACCGGTCTTGTTATGAGATAGCCTTACAAGATCGAAAGAAAGCTCAGGCGACATCAGTTATGTTGATAGGGCAAGATTCATCAAGTCCTTCGACGACCGCCTCGCTGGATCCAAGGGAGAATGCTCTCCAATCAGGGACTCTCGGGGAAGAAAAAGTGTCAATCCGCTTAATTAAAGATGATTTATCAAAAGTCGTATACATTGGATCCTCTTTAACCAGCGTCCTCCGTGAAGATCTGGTTTGTTTCCTCGCCGAATACCAAGACGTGTTCGCTTGGTCTCACAAAGATATGCCGGGCATCGACCCCAGCGTCATCACACATCGTTTGAACATTGATCCGAATTATAAACCTGTCCACCAGCGCCGACATGCCTTTACTGCAGAGAGGCAAATGGCAATCAAAGATGAAGTCGAAAAGCTGCTCACAGCCAATTTCATAAAAGAAGTTGACTACCCGGAATGGGTCGCGAACGTAGTTCTCATTCAAAAAGCTAACGGCAAATGGAGAATGTGCGTCGACTATTCGGATCTAAACAAAGCGTGCCCTAAAGATAACTTCCCAACTCTGCGAATCGACCAGCTGGTCGATTCAACAGCTGGGCATGCTTTACTCAGTTTTATGGATGCCTATTCCGGTTATAACCAGATCATGATGCATCCGCCCGATAGCCAACACACCGCCTTCATTACTGATCGAGGCCTATATTGCTACCAGGTAATGCCTTTTGGCCTTAAAAATGCAGGGGCCACTTATCAGCGCCTCGTCAATAAAATATTCGTCATGCAAATTGGCCGAAATATGGAGGTTTACGTCGACGACATGCTTGTGAAAAGCGTTGTAGGAACTGACCACCTTTTAGATCTTCGAGAAACCTTTGACTTGATGAGGAAGAATCGAATGAAGTTAAATCCAGAAAAATGTGCCTTCGGAGTCTCTGCTGGAAAATTTCTGGGGTTTATGGTCGGCCAACGAGGAATCGAGGCGAATCTTGAAAAGATAAAAGCATTGATCGAAATGAAGTCCCCGACCACTCTCAAAGACGTCCAACGTTTGGCTGGTCGCATTGCATCGTTAAATAGGTTCATCTCGCGGGCTTCCGACAAGTGCTTACCTTTCTTTAAGCTCCTTCGAGCCACAGCCAAATCTGACTGGGAGTGGACACCACAATGTGAAGAAGCTTTTCAACAATTGAAGCAATATATGAGTACGCCCCCCATTTTATCTAAACCTGTGGCACACGAGCAACTCATCCTTTATTTGTTTGTGTCTTCCACGGCCATTAGCGCCACTTTAATAAGAGAAGATTCCGGGATACAAAGGCCCGTTTATTATATCAGTCGAGCAATGGTGGATGCAGAAACTCGGTATTTTGATATGGAGAAGTTGGCCCTTGCTCTAGACACAGCTGCCCGAAAACTACGACCATACTTCCAGGCCCACGCTATATTAGTACCAATAAATCATCCGTTATGACAGGTCCTTCAAAAGCCCGAGGCTTCAGGAAGATTAACCAAATGGGCGATCGAGATCAGTGAGCATGATATTTCATTCTGCCCCAGAATTGCGATCAAGGGCTAAGCCGTGGCTGACTTCATAGCCGAATTCACATACTCCTCTCCCGATGATAATGTCGCAATTAGCGACCAACCATCCTAGTCACTCTTCGTGGACGGGTCCTCACGGGCCACCGGCAGTGGAGCGGGCCTAATTTTAGTTGCTCCAGACGGGTCGCATTTCCAATACACCTTATGTTTCGATTCTCGCATCTCGAATAATGAAGCAGAATATGAGGCTCTGATCGTTGGCCTCGAACTAGCAAACGTCCTCTCGATTCAGAATCTGCTCATTCACAGCGACTCTCAGCTCATAGTCAATCAGGTTCTCGGTGAATTCGAAGAAAAAGAAGAAAGGATTGCCTTATACAAATCTCGAGTGCTCATCCTGCTCGCAAAGTTGAAGAGTTATGAAATAATCCACATCCCATGCGAGAAGAACAAACTCGTTGATTCTTTAGCAAAACTTGTCTTAGCACCAGAATCTGAGTTATCGCATTTAATTCCCATCGAGCACCTTCAGAGCCCGAGTATTGACCATGCGACTCGTGAGCAGGTGATCACGGTACATCCCTCTCCGTGTTGGATGGACTCCATTCTCCTTTACCTTAGGGATGGAGATCTTCCGGAAAATAAAAAATCCGCACGATAAATCCGCCATCGAGCTGCCAGGTATACTTTACAAAATGGAATGTTATTGCGCAAGAGTTTTTCTTTACCCTATTTAAGGTGTCTCCACCCAGAAGAAGCACGTCGTGTTCTAGATGAAATATACCAGGGGGCATGTGGTAACCACCCATGGGGACGATCTCTAGCATACAAGGCGATGAGGCAAGGATACTATTGGCCCACTATAAAGGCAGATGCAATTCAATTCTCTAAAAATTGTGACAAGTGTCAGCGATACTCTCCTATACCTCATATACCATCCGAGCAAATGACGCCAATTGATAGCCTTTGGCCCTTCGCCCAATGGGGGGTCGATAGCCCTTGGTCCCTGCCTATCGGAAAAGGACAAAATAGGTTCGCAATCGTGGGAGTCGATTATTTCACCAAATGGGCCGAGGCAGAGCCTTTAGCCTCAATTACTAAGAAACAGACTACCAAGTTCGTATGGAGAAATATCATATGTCGTTATGGACTTCCCCATACTATAATCACCGACAATGGAAAGCAATTCGACAATCCTACTTTTGATGGATTCTGCGAAAAATGAAAAATACGCAATGTCCGCACCTCTCCATATCATCCACAAGCAAATGGTTAGGTTGAAGCGGTGAATAAAATCATCAAGCACCATTTAAAAACCAAGCTCGGTGAATGTAAGGGCGCATGGCCAGAACTCCTGCCAGAGGTCTTGTGGGCATATAGAACTATGGCTCGCACATCTACAGGCGAAACTCCTTTCTCCTTGGCATTTGATACCGACGCAGTAGTACCAATTGAAGTTCAAGTACCCTCATATCGAGTCAAGCAATATGATCCCACTTGTAATCAGGAAGGACTTCAACTTCATCTCGATCTTTTGGAAGAATGGAGAAATGCCTCCCAGCTGCGAGTAGCAGCATATCAGCAGTGCATTGCTCGATACCGGAACACTAAAGTTCAGCCTAGAGCTTTCCAGCTCGGAGATTTGGTCCTTAGACAGAACCTCGGAGCTCCTGTTCATTCGTTGGACCCGAATTGGGAAGGCCCGTATCGAATCATCAAAATCGTGCGACTCGGTACTTATTATCTTGAAGATATGCAAGGGAAGACCCGTACGTCGCCCTTGGCATGTGGAACACTTATTATGGTATTTTCCCTGATTCGATGTAATTCCGGACATATTCGAGTGAATAAAAATAAAGTCACTCTTTTTGGTCGCTTCTCCATTCAAATTGGACTCGAATAGTCCCGAAGAGAATGCATACATTCTCTTGGCCAATTGCCTACCCTTGGTAGAGTTAAAATCATTCTTGTTGGTTGCTTCTCCATTTTATGGATCATAAATAGCCCTGAAGAGAACATACGTGTTCCCTTGACCAATCTTCTACCCTTGGTAGAATCAAAATCTCAATCGATAGACCAGTCTATCTCAACATGGACATGGTCACCCGACCCCCGGATTGAGTCTAATTCATTTTTTCATGAGTTAGTGATACGAATGGACAATATACGATGGACACAGGGCGAAAAAGCTGGAGAAAGTACACAGCATTAAAGAAAAGAGAAGTTTCCATTACAATTGACTAAAAAGTCAAATCAGTTACATGGGCAATTTCCTTTCAAAAAAAAATATATATATACACAAGATAAAGGAAGGAGGGCAACGAAGTCAAGATTGGTCATCCCCATCTTGAGCAGGCTCGCGGCTCTCAGCTTCAGGACCAGTCTCGGGAGCAGGCGCAGCATCTGTAGCTCCAGTGACGTCATTCTCAGCAGCAGCTCGCTCTCTAGCCGTAACCTCGAAAGCCACCCTTTCGAACTCCTCAAAGTTAAAAGTCAGAGTAATCTGCTACATAACTCTGACCGCAAAATCGTGACCAGATATACGCTTCATAGCGCTCCTTGTCGTAAAGTTGAGAGGTTCGAAATTCCTGGACTACACGAGGGCCTTCGTCAGATACCATCTGGACGAGAGCCACTCGCTCCACTTCCCAGTGAATGGAATCATCCTTCAACTGGTTGAGTCTCTGCTTGGCCTCCTCGAACTTAGCCCGAGAATCTTTGAGCTGCTCTTCGAGCTGGATCTTGTCTTGGCGAAATATCTCCTTCTCTCTCTCTCGCTTTTGGTATGGAGTTCTTGAAGCTTTGCGAGTTGGAGGTCCATTGACTGAAAGCGATCAGTCATGGCTTGAATCTTGACAAGGAGAATTCGTTTTTCCTCGTCCAGCTTGGCGATTTGGGCTTCCAGAGCCTTCACCAGACGGTCCCTTCCTTGGACTTCAGCTTCCATCGTCTTCTTCTTCTTTTCCGCATCTTCAACGCTGCGGCGAGCTACTTCAATGTCGCGTCTGACACAAAGCATGAGATCCAGACTTTGATATAAACAAAGAAAGAAGAAATTAGAGTGGCCCGCCACGTTGGTAACAAAGAAAGAATGACAGACAGGAAAATGGTTGTTACCTGAAGCAATCTCACCCCGATATCGGTAAAGAGAGCCTCTGGGCTAGGCTCAGGGAGGCCTTCGAAGGAGTTGGGAGAGATGTTATCGAACATGAACTCGCATATTGGATGCAAGTGTGATGGGATAACAAAGACTCCCAACCTAGAAGGTTGGGTGACAACCATTTCATTAAAGCCCGCCTCGCGAGCACTTGCAATACCCGAGGCGGGTGTCATTAATTCGAGAGCAACAGTAGGCTCGCATGTTGCCCCCTTCGGAGGGAGGCCTCCCCCTCTCCGATCGCCTTTCGGCGAATTATCGATAACTTCAATTATCGGCTGGCAACGGGTGTCAGCCGGAGGGGTCACGGTAGTTGGAGGGGTCGCAGTAGCCAGAGGGGTCGCGGAAGTGCGAGAAGTGGTGGCAACCCCCCTGGTGCAGCAACACGCGGCTGTGAGCCACGAGCAGACCCATCTGCTGGACCAGGCACAGTTGAAGGACCACCCGTCGTTTTCTTTTGCCTCTTCGAGGCTGTACCCTTTTAACGGGAAAGTACCCCTAGTGCGCCCCTTTTATACCCAACATTCGTCATCTCTTCTTGGGAGATTAGGCCAGCAGCGCAGAGGCAACGTGGCTTTAAAGCAGCGTTAACATGGCACGCAGCCACTGAGAGCTTGGAGACTCTGACTAGCTTTTCGTTGAGTCCTCCTCGCAAGTTCGGCTTCACACCAGTCGGGATGCCTACAAGAAAAAGGAGAAGGCATATTAATCACCGCAGAGCAATTGCTTTGTTTCTTTCAGACAGACAGTAAAAAATTTAACCCACCTTCGCCAAAATAGCGATTAACGTTATGGCTTTTGGGGTCGGAGCCCATTTCGGACACCCAGTTGCCGGAGACATAAAACCATATTTGCCTCCATCCCGGGCAATTGGAAGAAGGGTTTCCCAAAATAAAATTATTCCTATACTAGAAGCAGAGGTGATACCAACCCTCGCTAGCTGGGGCCCTTTTCAGTTGGAATAACCTTAAAAATTCCTCAGCGGTTAACTCATTGTTACCCGCTTGCTTCCAGAGGACGAAGGTACTTATAAGCACCTGCCAGCCATTAACGATTAGTTGGCCCGGGGCAATCTTGTAAATACGAAGAAAATTTCATATGAACGGGTGGAGGGGAAGACGCACACCAACTTTGAAAAAATATTCATAAAAAGCTACGCAGCCTGGTGGCGGTGCATCGGCTGTCTCCCCTCTCCCAGGTAATCTGAAGGTAACGGAGTCTTGGACCCGATATTTTTCCCTAAGGCTAGAAAGCCTTTCCTTCGTCAATTTAGAGGAGTAACCAGCGGCAGAATATCTTCCGGCCGGTACTCTGACATTGTTGGGTTCAGAAGAATCAGGGGTTTCATCTCCCAGAGGGACAATCTCTTCATCGAAAACCTCCGCCATTGCAAAAGAAAAAGTAAGATAGGAGAAGAAGAGAGTGGGAAGGAAGACTACCTCTGCGAAGAGGTTTGCACCGAAAACAAAGAAGAAGAAAAAAGAAGAAATCTCCGCAGCTTAAAGTTCGAAAATAGAAGAAACCCTTGCAGGATTCGATATTTATACGCAATCATTCCGCTTGATTTGGATGACACGCGGCGGCCTCTCATCCTGCACGATAAACGAACGGGCGCGACATTAATTACGGAGACACGTGGCAGGCAACGCTTCACCTCTTACGAATGAAAAGCTGCATAAAGCTGACCATCATAAATGTAAAATCACGTCTGAGAACCCATGCGTGATTCTCTTCCAGCGCACATATACAAACAAAACTCTTGGCGTACCTCTTCAAACGCCAAGGGTTTGGGGGGAAGTTGTTATAGATAAATTTGGCCTCCATAAAATGCGAGTAGCCCGGCTCTTGCTCGATAAAAAGGGTCGCATCCTAAAATGCGAGCAGCCCGGCTCGTGCTCATCGCGAGGGGTCGCATCATAAAATGTGAGCAGCCCGGCTCGTGCTCGTCGCGAGGGGTCGCATCCTAAAATGCGAGCAGCTCGGCTCGTGCTCGATAAAAAGGGTCGCATCCTAAAATGCGAGCAGCCCGGCTCGTGCTCATCGCGAGGGGTCGCATCATAAAATGCAAGCACTCCTGATAAGAGTAGCTCCCTCCTATGAGTAGATCCTGACACATGAATAGTTTTAGTATCTGGTTTCTGGCAGTGACATCCCTCATTTCAAAGTACCACAGCCCGTATAGGCCGGTTTTGGGCTTATCTTCGCCTGCGGTTCCGTATCTCAAGGGATCACTATCAAGGAACGTAATTAACCAAATGAGTAGTTGGATCAGGCTACTCCTTTATTTAAGGATAAGTAGGATAAACACCTTATCCCATGAAATCTGTAATAATCTTGAGATCTTGTGTAACAGAGTGGGACATTCAGATCTATATAAATGGATGGTTTCATCAATAAGAAGGTACACATTTTTTACTCTAAAATCGTCTATTTGTTTTCCTTCAATCCTATCCTATCTAACTTAAGCATCGGAGGGTCAACGGCTGGGCGCTGGCCACCCATAGTTTTCCTTTGTCTCTTTTCAGGTCGGTGAGGAAATCGTTAGCCAGGAAAGGTGAATGTCTGGAGGACCCTGTTACAAAATATGATGTAAACAGCTCCCATTACTAAATGCATAAAAAAGGTAGAGTTTGTGTGGTTGAAAGCCGCAGTCAGGGCTTTTAAGGAAATTAAGGGTAAAATGGTAGAAGCTCCTGTCATGCGTCTACCTAACTTTTCTAAAGTTTTTGAGGTGGCGTGTGATGCGTCAGGTATTGGTATAGGTGGAGTGTTGAGCCAGGAGGGCCATCCAGTAGCCTATTTCAGTGAGAAACTGAATGAGGCAAAGCAGAAGTACTCTACTTATGACAAGGAGTTCTATGTGGTAGTGTAATCCCTGACACATTGGCATCACTATCTCCTACCGCAAGAATTCGTCTTGTTTTCATACCATGAGGCCTTGAGATATTTACATTCTCAGAAGAAGCTCAACCCAAGGCATGCTAAATGGGTAGCATTTCTTTAGGAATATTCGTTTGTCCTGAAATATAAGGCCGGGGTCGAAAATAAATCAGCAGATGCCCTTAGTAGAAGAGTGACGTTGCTCAACTCCTTGAGTGTAAAGGTAGTCAGATTTGAGCAATTGAAGGATGAATATCCCATGTCCTGATTTTGATAATACTTATGCGTCACTCTCTAGTGACTAGCGTAGCACGGGTGATTATGTCCTTAAAAGATGGTTTCCTTTTCAAAGGAGACCAACTTTGTATTCTCCGTATGTCCCTTCGTGAATTCCTTGTCTGGGAGCTTCATTCAGGAGGGATAGCTGGCCACTTTGGTCGAGACAAGACCATTGTCCTCTTTGATGATCGTTTTATTGGCCAAGTCTTAAGCGAGACGTACCAAAATTTTAGGGCAATGTCTTATGTGTCAACTGGCAAAACAACGAAAGCAAAATATTGAGCTATATACGCCATTTCCAGTGTCACATGCTCTGTGGCAAGAAATTAGTACATATTTCATGCTGGGACTTCCCAAGACGATCAAAAGGCATGATTCCATCTTTGTTGTTGTAGATCACTTTTGTAAAATGGCGTATTTTTTCTGATGTTCGAAAACGTTGGATGCTCGTGTCTTTTTTTATGGTATGGTGCACCTCCATGGTTTGCCTAAGACCATAGTGTCTGACCATGATGTCAAATTTATTAGTTACTTTTGGAAGACACTATGGCACAGATGAGTACTCGTTTACAATTTTCTACTACATACCACCCTCAAACAGATGGATAAACTGAGGTGGTTAATTGAAGTCTTGGAAACATTTTACGTTGTCTAGTGGGTGAGCATGTTAAACTTGGGACTTAATTCTACCTATCACTGAGTTTGCTTATAATGGGTATGTCAATAAGTCGACAGGAATGAGTCCTTTTGAAATTGTCAATGATTACAAACCTAGAATGAACATAGATCTTTTACCCATGTCTGTCACCCAAAGAGCTTTAGAGTCGGTCGATGCATTTGCATGACATATTCATGAATTACATACATATATTAGACAGCGGATTAATCAATGCAATGATAGTTATAAATATTCAGCTGACTCTCATGGTAGATCACAAGACTTTCAGGAAGGAGACTATATAATAGTGAGGATAAGGCTAGAGTAGTTCTCACAAGGTACCGCTAAAAAATTACAAGCGCGTAGTGCTAAACCATTCAAAATATTGCAGAGTATTGGGTCCAATACGTATCAGATTAACCTTCCACCTGAAATGGGCATTAATCCAACGTTCAATGTGGAAGACCTAGTCCATTCCCTTAATCCTACCATTGATTTGTCTTCCCTTTCATGGCCATACTCTGAGTTTGTTTCACAACCGACTCCACCCCTTCCCCCACCTATTATTCATAAAGAAGAAATTGAGAAAATCATGGATGAAGAGATAGTTTCCACAAGGGACAGAGGTTTCCAAAGGTATCTTGTCAAATGGAAGAATATACCACCATCAGAATCCACGTGGTTGACTGAAGCGGAATTGCAGAACATTGATCCGGATTTACTAGAGCACCACGAGAGCTTTAACTCGTCGAAGTTGAGTTTTTCTCACCCGAGGGGAGTTGATGAGGACACAAGACCTTTCAAAGTCTATCAACGAAGAAAGCGCTCACCACAAGAATTTTTCTTGTAGCTAGGCGACCACTAAGGAACATTGAAGACCCTACACATGTGATTTGGCACATAGAAGACCCCACATTGGGAAGACACGTACGTAAGATGAAGAAGACCCGATTTGAAGACTGGACTAGCTTACTAGACAGTTTTCACTATTTTTCGGCACCTGTTCGGGTGCCCGACCACCGTTCATCGGGCGTCCAAAATTCATCTATTTAATGATTTGGTCGCTGGAGGCTTTTGGACACTTTCGGACGCCCGACCCGACGTCCGACCACCACACGAATTCTTTTTTTAAGTTGTTTTTTCTCTTAAGTTTAAGGGTATTTTGGTATTTTTCTTCTTTCTTATTGCTTATTTAAGAGGGTTTAGCCCTAACTACGAATTTTTAAATTTTGATTAATGAATGAAGAGCCTTTTGATTGCCTCCTCTCCTCTCTCTCCCTGTGGAACTTAATCTTCTCTTCCCCAATCTTCTTCTTCTTTTGCCCTTCCAACATTCTTTTAAGGTAAGATTATTCTTCCTTCTTTCTCTATTTCCATTATCTAACAATCTTCGAACCCTAAATCTAAGAATTGATCCAAAACCTTCTCAGATTTTTTATTCCCTAATTCGAGAAATCCTTTGATCTCCCGGACTAGTGAACCCCATTGTTCGATTGGGTTATGACCATGCAAGATCGGGAGGTTCCATCCCTTGCTGGATCCAACCTATGCATTATTTGAACTTCATACTTCGTGGTCGTGATGATGGCCGCATTATTGCATGTCTCTTTTATGATTTTCTTAATTTATGATGGTAGATGCTGAATTCTAGATTATTATTGTTGTTTATTTCCGCTGGGTTATATATGTTCATGAGCATGCATCATAATTAGGTCATCCTACATCAGTTTGTTTGTTCGATTTTTATGTTTAATGGTTATACGTATATAATTGTTGAATCTACGATAACATGCAATAGATCAGTTCCAAAAGTGCATTTTCCTATTTTATTATTTTTGGATTTATTTTTCTTGACAATTGAAAAATTAAAAAAATATGTATAGTAGGTTTTTTGTTTCCTAATTCGATGCTTTATGATTCTAATACATGTAGAATAGTTACTATAACATGTAATAGATTAGTTCCAACCATGCATTTTCCTTTTTCTTTTTATTTTAGATGTATTTGATACGATGTTCAACTCATATCATGAATTTACATAAATTTCTCAGAAAAATGTAAAGAAATAGAATAAGAAAGTGATAAGAAACTACTTCAAGGGCGGTGGGCCTCCTCATTTCTTTGATTTTTTTTCCTTAATTGCTTTCGTAGAAATACAACACTCTTTATTCACCACTTCTAACTATTATCTTGTAGTAGTAATTAAATATTAAAAAAAACTTTTAAATTTAAATATAGCAACCTAAAGAGAAAATCAAGGTAAAAGTGACCATCTTATTCAAACTTCAAATTTCTTAAACCTAGAACAACCTTAAGAGAGAATCAAAGTGATTCCCTTGACTCCACATGTGTGCATGATCAGTAGGGTGCACAACATTCCCCGCTCCTTAAAAATCAGGGTCATTGGGTGATGCCAACCTCTAAGATTCTTCCCCCTCCACTATATTTTCTCTGAAACCGGGAGAATAGCTAATTATGCCTTACATTGGTAATCTATGCCACACTTTTCACCACAGTTATAGCATAGTCCACATATTTGACGTTCTTGCATTTCTTGTAAAGTCAACCACTTAAGAGACAGTGTGCCCTCGGGCGATGAAGTTGTCATAAGGGTAGAAGGTTTGAAGTCATTGGTTGGTTGATGGAAACTGTTTCTTCATGGAGTGACACCATTTAGAATGATTCTATAAGAGTAGATGGTTGGAGAATTTAACCTCCACTGGAATATCTACATGTAGTCCCAAAATGAAACACCTAATTAAGAAAGATTCGGGCAATCATGATTTGTGATTTTCTAATCTCTCAAAATGGGATTGATAATTTCGAACTGTGGTGGTTTATTATAGCTTAGAATAGCTAATTTCGAACTATGGTTGTAATACAAGTACAATGGTTGAACCTACAATAACATGCAATGGATCTGTTCCAACAATGCATTTTTCCTATTTTATTTTTTATTTTTAAATATGAAAGTAGTTTTATTTTCTAATTCAATGCTTTATGGTTTTAATGCATGTGCAATGGTTGAATCTACAATAACATGCCTTAGATAAATTCCAACAACGCATTTTTCTTCTTCTTTGTTATGGATTTTTCATGATTATTGAAAATTAGAAACAAATAGAAGACATAGGCTTCTTCTTTTTTTTTTTTAATTCTAATTTGATACTTTATGGTTCTAAATTTTGATTATGTACAATTGTTGAATATACAATCAGTTGGAACTTAGAAGAATGCAAATTAAATTTTTTTGTCTAATTTCATATATGTTTATGACTTGGCAGGACTGGAGAGCTCGGTTATTTTGTTTTTCTATTTTTATAGTAGTTTAAGGTTGGGATTTCAATTTTGGAATTGTATTGTAATTATAATTTGTAAATTGTAAAGTGTAACTTGTGCATTTGGGGCTGGGCTGGGGCTATATAAGTATTGTAATTTGTAAACCTTTAAGTGTGTACTTGTTCTTTTGTAGGATCCTCCATGGGCCCCCTTTTGATTGATCATCCATCCACTATTTATTGGGTGGTAAAAGATCATTAGATCAAAATTGATTTTTAAGGAGGGATTAACGATCAAACATAAGCCCCACAAGGAAGATAATACCAATCAATGATTGGTCAAAATTAAAGATGAAAGATTCAATTAGCTTGACATTCAAGATCAATTAGCTAATTGGGTTCATATTGAAGATCAATAGTTTGGGTAGACTGATATCAACGACGAGTGGTCTGATTGAGCCAAAATTAGAGATGAATAGTGCAACCTGTGTTTGAATTATCTCCGATATTATCGAAATATCCTTGATATTATCTCTATTTCTAGCTTAGTGATACCAATAACACCGGTAGCGATACCAATAACACTGATAGTATAAAAAATTCTAGGTATCGACGATGTATCACTAAATATCGCTAATGTATCGATATTGTAAATATTTTCTATTGTGTAAATTTTAGGCGTCGTTTGTATTGTCAATGCATTGATACCGCTGATTTATCACCAATATTTTTTACTGTGTAAACTCCAAGTGTTGCTTGTATTGTCAATGTATCTGCAAATATTTCGATAATATCGCCAATGTATTGATACACCAAAAATCTATATGTTAAAAAAACTTCATTTCATATTTTTTATGGGTGCATGGTTCTATGCAATATTCAATTTGTCGACGATAATATTGATAATATCACGATATTATCATTATCGCAACATGAGAATACGAGACCACAATCTTTAGTTTCTTTTTCAGTGGTTAATGATTTGTTTGGAAATATAGTGTGTTGCCGATATTCTGAAATATCAATTGATGTTTGGATGGAAGGTCAAATATTAGATGGATGGATGAGATGGTTGGACAGATTTCATACGGCAGCACATGCTTTTAGGCCCCCATTAAATAGAAACCTATTATGTATGCATTCTTTCTGTAATTTTTTATTCATAAATATGAAAATATGTGTATTTTATCATCTCCTGAGGTTTCACTTAATAATCCAATGTTTTCCATTTTCCCCCATATTTCCAGTTATCAGCGATATTATTGGCGATATCGATATTGTTTCCGTATCCCCGGCTAGGGAAACTTATAGCAATACCGAAACTTCGAACACTGAGTGCGATTGAGGAAAATTGATAATCAACGTCCGATTAGGCTAATGTTGAACATGAACAGTCTAATTAGATTGATGTCAAAGTTCAATGGTCCAATTTGAATGATAATAATGACCAATGGTGTAATTAGGTCAAGTTAAAGATAATGCTCTGAGTGGACAACTATCGAAGATCAATGGTCCGATTAGGTCTCTTATTTTTATTACTCACATGCCAATAGACAACTTAATTCCTATTAGAGACGTTGTAGTTCCATGCATAATGTTCACCAATTTATTTTATCTTCAATGAATTAAGTCATTATGGTCTGAAAATTCTGTTGAAATGCATGATTTGTAGGTAAAGCTTCTAAAGGATGAGTTTGGGTATGATGATGCTTTCAATTACAAAAAGGAGACTGATTTTGATGCTGCCTTGAAAAAGTAAGTTACCCTTCAATAATCTATAGCCTATTTTAGATATGCAAATGGGTCAGTAAGTGAAAACTTAAAAAAGCAAGAGACGACAGAGAGAAGGGAATTACTCTTTTTACTGTTCTGATTCTATTAAGAGGAGTGATGAAAATATATACAGAGGCATTACCCGAATTTAGGAAAATAAAATCTAATTACAACTAATAATCTAGGATTTTTTAGTTGTACAAGATCTTCAAATCTAATCTAAAAAAGACATCCTGGCCATTCATTTAACGAACAACCAAGATCGAATTCTTCTTCAATGGTCAGGTTGAAACTTTTGGACCTAAACCAGCTAGATTTGACCTTAAAGCCTGTAAATGTTGCGTCAGGTACAATGACCCATTGGTATGTAGGCGGGGTTTGGGTCCAAAATTTTCAGCCTGAGTTACTAAGCAGGTCAGGTCTGAGACCTCCCAAAATTAACTTGACCTGACGCGACCCAATCCGGAATCTTTTATTAAATGGGTTTGATTTGGGGCATGAAACTGGTCCAACCCAGGGCATTCATTATGAACCTGGACCCAAAGATCCAAATTTGGGTCATCTGACCATCAGATTGTTGGACATAATATTGGAAGGTTAAAAATGAAAAATAGCCAATGGTCCAATTTCAACAAAGAAGTGTCCACCAATTTGAGGTTAGGATTCCTCTTCCAATCTGATTTTGGGAATCTGACTTCAACACAGTTTTTTTTTTCTTCCAGAATTTAAGTAAATTTATATCACATAAAATTTCGTAGTGACTGGGTATCAACTATCAAGTGACATACACTGTGGGGGTGGCTAACATTGCAGTGTGACTGAAAGCGGGGTTGGGTGTACTAACAGTGGGGTGTGTGTAAACAGTGGGGTGTGTGTACTAACCCAAAAGGGAAAAAAAAAAAAAAAAGGAAAAAAAGAGAAGGCACCATACACTGCCTAAGTATCCTGTAATAGCTATAACAAATAGCCCATGCAAACAAAACTCCATTAGGGCCCCCACCATTTCTGTGTAACATCCACTCCATTTATCCATTTTCACGGCAATATGAAAGTATGAATAATAAATGCCTTGGTATAATCTCATTTTGTAATTGTACTGTTTTAGACTTTTCACTAAGCAGAATCCAAAATCAATCGGGAAACCTTGAATTAAATAAATTTCCTCAAAAAATTTGGTAGCATTTGCATGTTATTTTGAGATTCCACTATAGTTTTCCCTTTTAACCTTCTAAACATTTTGAAATTTGCAGGTACTTTCCTACTGGTATCGATATTTACTTTGACAATGTTGGTGGTAGGATGTTGGAAGCTGTCCTTAATAATGTCAACAAAAAAGGTCGGATTCCACTCTGTGGAATGATATCTGAATACAACAAGGTGAGTTACATTTTCAATTCATCTTACTAGTAACAAACACTCAAAAGTTTATGACACTTTCATAGGAATTGGGCTAAAAAAAATCCAAATCCAATGCAAGTGGAACTTGGAAATACTAGGCATTTTATGAGGGGAATGATATCACACGTTTGAGAGTATGGAAGTTCCCATGTGGTCCAGCTGTGTGCGGCCCACCACAACATGTTTGTGCCATCATCATATGGCACAGATGTGACCCATGTGGCCCAATGCGTCTTCCCCACATGGGTCCAGTCAACCATATAACAGAGATGTATATGTAGTCCACCATACATGTATATCTATCTGGCCTGTGGACAGAGCATTGCCTAACATCCATGTTATTGTTGATTTTCAACCAGTCTGAACTGATTTTTTGGATGGTCTGGATCGATGTGTATTGTATCCAAGAAAGCATGACTGATTGACAAATTCCATTGCACTATTATTTTGATCGTACAAGGTGTGGAGTGATCGGGAAGGTGTTCGAAATTTACTAAACATGGTAGGCAAAGAGGTGAGAATGGAGGGGTTTCTGATAGCCTCTCATATGCATCGGTGGGGAGATTTCACCAAGGAGATGGAAGAATATGTAAAGCAAGGGAAGTTGAGATACAAGCACCAGATCTACAATGGCATTGAAAGCTTTTTGGAAAGCTTAACATCTTTGTTCACCAGCTCCAACCTTGGAAAAGTTGTTATTCAGGTCAACAAATAGATGGATCCTATCATATTCTGCTGTGTTAGTAAGCTGGAATTCCTCTTAATACTTACATAAGATGGTGACTCACTCTAGGGGTGTGTTTGGTTGCTGGGTAATTTATACTTCTCGACTTTAGAATTTCCTGATTTTTAATAAAATAAAAAATAAAAACCAGTTTGGTTGGCACTTATAGTAACAATGTTTTGAAGAATTAGTCGTAACAAGGTTTTGAAGAGTTAGTCTTTTCAGCACTTATATTCATGTCTAGAAGTCATATGGTCTCTTCTCAAAATTCACTACAATGATTTCGCAAAAGATGAGGTCGTAGCTCTTCCATGAAAACATTGCAGTCCATATGTGCTTATTTCTGTGCTATACCTAAACATGTATGTATTGGCTGTATTGGTTCTATAATTACTTAGAAATAAAATTGAATATGGGACATGCAAGCATTGTACTATGCCAGATTATCCAATTACTGACTTCCTTCAAAACAAATAAAGGAATCATGTATTATAATGGAATCCAGCTATGGTAATGGTTTAGCTTTTTATGAGCATAAAAGCTGTGCTTCCAGTGCAGCCAACCATTAAATGGAACTCCTCTAAAATCAGGCTAATTCAAAACTAACCTTGGCCCCATCATAAGAATCAGTATGACAACATGCCCAAACCTCTAAATTCAAGTGGTGTGCTCCATCTATGTTGGGATATCCCTTCATCCTTGTTAGGAACATATTTTGAAAGAGTTGGATATCATAACACACCACAGTGGGCCTCACACACATTATGTTTCATTTTTTATTTTTTATTTTTATTTTATTTTATTTTTTAATTTTTTTTAAGTAGTGGGCCTCCTTCCACATTGTTCCTTGTTTTGTACATTGTTCCTTGTTTTGTGGCCCACCTCAGACATGGATTGGCCTGATTTATTTATTTATTTTTGGCTCTTGTCCATTCTAGGGTCAGGGTGATGGATGGGAGTGTGTTTAACATAAACATGATGGGCATCACAAATCTAATATATCAGTTATTCACTCGATGAGTCACATAGGATTGCTTGCTCTGTATCGTCCGAGCCAAACTGAGAAAGACGTTTCATAGGCAATTCAGCCCAAGTTGCCATCATCTGAGACCCTTCCATTGTGAGGCAATGTGGGATGCCTACCACAATCCAGCCACATTGTAGAAAAAAAGATTTGTGTAGAGGAAGCTGAAGAGCCTCCTTGCATCCACATGTAGCTGGCGCAGACACCTACATTGTTGAATGAATTGAACCGATCCATATTTGGGAGTATCCATAAATGGGGTTTACACTTTGATGCACCAGTGTTAAGTTGGGAAATTTCCCTTATTTCTTGCATTGAAAGTGGAGAGGTCAACTTTTAAAAGAGATATTCAACCTATATTTAGCAATCTCCTAATCTAAGATTAGTTGCACAAGGCTAGGCACAAATCCTGAATCTAATTGAGATCAGTTTACATATTTACAATCTAAATATCCTCCTCAAATTGGAGAGTTAGCATTAAGAACGCCCAACTTGGAACTCAATCGTTGGAAAGATTCCTTGACCAACGATTTGGTAAATAAATTGGCAATTTAGAGTCTTGATGGAACACAAGACTGCTGAATCAAACCAGATTTGACCTTTTTACAAACAATGTGACAATTAAGCTCAATGTTTTTGGTACATTTATGAAAGACTGGATTGCCAGAAATGTAAAGAGCGACTTGATTGTCACAAAACATGAAGGTTGGCTGAATATTACAAACCCAAAGATCATGAAAGAGATAGATAAGCCAAATTAGTTCATAATTGATAGTAGCTATGGAGCGATATTTTTCCTTGGCCGAGGATCAAGAAACAACGGTTTACTTATTTGTTTTTCATGAGAAAGAGGTGTCACCAAGGAAAGTGTAATAACCCATGAGAGAGTGGCTTGTCATGAGACAACTAACCCAATCATGATCACAATCACAGTAGCCCTTCTGAATAAGAGACCTGGAAGATGACTGGAGTAAACCTTAGCGTAGAGATCCTTTCAGAAAATAGAGAATGTGAAGTACGGCATCCCAATGAGGACATATCGGTTTGCTCATGATTGACTAGGGGTTTGTATAGAATATACAATATTGTAGTAATAGTAAGATAAATAAAGCATCCAATCAATTGACAATATGGAGTTGGATAGGTGAGAAGATCACATTATTCATCAGTGAGCTTAGAATTGTGACACATAGGTAGGACGGACACCAAATAAACTAGCATCAGATAAGATATGAAGAGTGTATTTTCATTGGCTTAGGTAGATGATCGACGGGAGTAAGAAACTTCAATTCTCAAGAAGTATTTAAGTGATCTGGGGTCTTTAATGTGAAATTGATGTTGTAACGTCTTCAAAATAGAGATGGTTTTGTCGTCATTGCCAGCGACAAGAACGTCATCCACACAGACCAAAACAACAGTAAAAGTGGTAGCATGATGCCGAGTGAAAAAAGAGTAATCAACAATGTATTGAATATACCCTGCATTTTGTAAGGTTGTGGAGAATTTAAAGAACCATTGTCTAGAGGTCTATTTGAGTCTCTGAAGGTATTTATTGAGCCAACAAACACAACTCTTTCTCTATCAAGAAAAATCCAATGATAGAGACATTAACTTCCTCATCTAAGTCATCGTTTAATAAGGTATTCTGAACATCCAAATGATAAGAAGCAACGACAAGAAAATATCAAATAGTAACTATCTTTGCAACTGAAGTATAGGTCTCATGATAGTCAAGACCTTCTTGTTGGGTGTAGCCTTTTTACAATAAGACAAGCTTTATTAAAACAACGATCTCTCTTGTGCACTCTTGTGTAACAATAGTGATCGCTCCTTTGTTACAACAACAATCGCTCCTATGTAACAATAGTGATCACTCCTTTATTACAACAACGATCGATGTTGTAAGAAAACAAGGATGCTATTGTTAAAAAAAAAAAAAAAAAGTCACAACTCCCTCATTATTGGTCAAACCAGGGTGATCTTGGGCTCGTTGGAAATATAATTCAAAAACTTTTCTACTAGGACTAGAATAATCTCATTTAAAAGTAGGCGCAAAGTTCATTTCTTGGTAAACCATCCGTCTAAATCTAATCTTTTAAAGAAAGAAGAATAACCCATCTTCTAGAAGTGGAGTTTTTAATATCTCTCTCATCTCCTTCTATTACTTTCTTTCCAAGAAAACTCTAAATAATATTTTTACATAAAGAACAAGAATCTGTCTTCTAAAAGTGAAGTTTTTTCTATTTATTTTCTTTCTTTCGATCTATTTATTGGCAAATGGCTTATTAATGCAAAATCTTTTGAAGAAAGAAGAACCCAAATTGTAAAATGAATTTTTTGTAATATTTTTTCATCTCATTTCTTCCCATTTTTATTTCAAACAAGCCCATTTCAGTATAACAAGTAAAACGAATAACGGAATTTCTGCCGAAGACAATAGTAAAAAAGCACGAAACATCGTTGGAAAGTAGTAAAAAAAGTACGAAAGATCGTTGGAAAGTAGTAAAAAAAGTACGAAAGATCGTTAGAGTGTAGTAGTAAAAGAAGAAGAGTTTATCATAGAGTAGTGATAAAAGAAGAAGGACAATGAGAAATTTCAATGAGAAGTATTAAAAAAGGTGACATGAGTCTTTAAAAAATAAATATTTAGAAAGGGGTATTATTTTGGGGCCCGAGCAAACTTAGGTTTACTTGGGGGTAAAGTCCAAAAAGAGAGGTAAAAAAAGGCATTTAACTCAAATTATACCTCGAATCACAAAAGAAAACATGAGATTTTGAAAGACACTCAAACTATGTTTTTCAAAAACCCCCCAATTTAATCTTTCAAAAAAAAAAAAAAAAAACTCCAATTTATTTCCCTCCTACATTAGCACCAAATGTAAAACACAGCCATGAGAAATTCATTTACCTCCAAATACATCCAAAAGGGTCTGCCAAACGACCTGTGAGCTTCAATGGGAAGGGCTAGCTCATCTTGGCGTGTAATGTAACAATTTGAAGGACCCTTCCCTTAAATGGACATGTGTAATAATGAATTTGTAGGAAATCCTTAATTTAGATGTATAACAATCTAGGCGAACTAATTTGAGGGAGAGCGAAAATTTTAATTAAAAAAAAAATCACAGAGACTAATGATCCTGGCTTCCTAATTTTACGAGTTTAAGATAGGCTGTTGACCTTTCATCCTGACAATCCTCCTCATGGCGACCAGCCAGACGGTGAAGACTGTCCCATCACTTCCATTTTTTTACCATCCTCTATCAGCTGTGGTGCTCTCAAATTACTTCCTTGGATTGACGTGTGAATGACATGTGCATAAGTTTAGTCCTTAATCTTTATCACAGCATGAAAATCTGCCAAGGGTGTTAGTTGGCCCACCCACTTATCATGCTGATCATAAATGTTGTTACCAAAAACTGGTCAAAAACGAAGATGCAGATTTATGATCTGGACGGTTGGATGGAATTCGAACTTCTGGTAGAAAACGACTGAGATGGTGGAGTCCTTAGATCCTACAAAAGAATACAGAGAATAAGGGGGGTGGCTGGGGGGGTCCAGCCAATAACCCTCCGATGCCTAAGTCAGCGATCTTTGATAATTGAATATCTTAGTATAGATCGATATCAGTTTTTATACCTTAATAATGGAGAGAACATCCTTATTTATAGACTTAGGTCGTGAAATTGCTTGCCTTTCGGAGAGTCGTAATTCCAGCGGACTGCCAGCTGGATTCCCAGATCTTTGGATCTGCCCATAACAAACAAAGATCCTTATCCCAAAAAGCTGGGGATGTCAATCTTTCCTCCTGATATCTCGGCGTGAGCCCAAGATTACGGATTTACAGTTCAGCTCGCTTGAGGCGATCTTTATTACATCACCGAGCCGACCAATTTTTATCGGGCTAATACGACCCGACTTGTATCCGGAACCTGAAACGGGTCGGCTCGTCTTTCCAGGGTCGGCACTATTAACTTTCTTTCAGGTCGGCTCTTTACCCACAACAGAAGCCCCCTTTTTACCCTCGAGTGTATTTTGCTCGGCTCGGGGGTAAAATGTAAGAGGAAATTGCCGACCTAAATGCTTTTGGTCGTTCAGGTTTTTTGTCGTTTAGTATCCGCAACGCCGCCGTTTCGACAGGCGGGAAAAGGGCATTAAATGTGTCTCTTGAAATATCGAGGGCATTAAATGCGTCTCTTGAAATATCGAGGTGTCATCATTCCTCCGTACGGCGTGATATCGTCGATATGACTTACTCGAACGGGGTGTCGCCACGTGTCCTGAATGGCGCAGCTTTTCAAATCATCAAGTAGGGAGTTGCCACGTGTCATCTTCGCATTGAATTCGATGAGACCTGAGTAGGGCCCAAATCCTTCCCCGAGTATATAATCCGAGACTTAGCCGGATTTTGGAAACCTCTCTTCATTTTCTTCACTGCTCACGTACTCTGGTTCTTCTTCCTTCTTCATTCTCCTCAACTTTCTTCCTCCCTCATTCTCTTCAACTTTTTTCCTCCCAGCGGCCGTGCCAGCATTCTGGTACGCTCTTTTTTCTTTCTTTCCAAAGGATTTTCTTTTCTCCCCCCTCTTTTTTTTATTTGGGAAATGTCTGAGCCAGAAACCTCATGTTCTGAGGCAATCCTCAAGGTGAGGTATGATGACCGTGAGTCCGACTTACCTCTCCTCTGCCACGAGGGGGAGAACTCCAGTGAATCGGATTCTGGGGTGAGAGTGGATGAGGTTGTTGGAGAGGAGGAGTCTGAGCTTCCTGGGTCAGCTGCCGGCAGTGCCACGGCCCAGAGAGAACCCTTCGAATTAGATTCTATGATCTCGCAGATTACCCAGGACAAGCTGGACGCTGCGAGGGAAATATATGAACTTCCAGATTACATAGAGTTTAGGGTTCCTGACCGAGCCGATAGACCGAGCCAACCTAAAGCCGGGGAGGTAGTCATTTCCTTAATGCATTTGGAGTCCGGGCTGAGGTTGCCCTTACACCCTTTCGTGAGGGAAGTCCTTAGTGTCTTAGGTCTCTCTCCGAGCCAATTGCAACCGAATGCATGGAGATGCATGATCGGATGCTACGTACTTTGGTGGAGGTTAGGAAATAAGGAGTTTACCTCCAATGAACTCTTCTCTATGTACATTCTCAAGTCCTTGGGCGGCCAAGGACTCTATTACTTTTCGTCGTTGCCGGGTTAGGGCGGCTCGATGATCACCTGTTTTCCCTCCTCCACAAAAACTTGGAAGAGGAAGTGGTTCTTCGCGTCGGGCAGTTGGGAGTGCGCGCTAGATGAGCCTCAACCCCTGAAATTCTGAGTCCGAGCCGACTTTGCCCTGCCAGGTCGGATGAAGTTCCGACCTAACTGATTTTTTCGCTTTTCTCGAACTTTCTTTTTTATTTTTTAACGTATGTATCTGCTCCTCCTACAGTGTCGGCAACCATTCGGGTGGCTTTGTCTGTAGCTCAAGAGAGACAGATTCACAAAGCCCGAGCTCTCTCTGCCGCAGAGGGACTTCCGAAGAGTGATCACATTCAACTCCATCTCTGAATCAAGTCGGTAAGCTGAGCCAATAACTTATTTCTTCGTCTTTTGTTTTATTGTTTTCTCATTTTTTCTTCCTTACCTTGGATAGGAATGGCTCCGAAGGCAGTCTCCAAGCGGAGGATTCCTAGCTCGATTTCTGGACCGTGGGCAGAGCTCTACCGAGCCCCCTAGGAAGAAGGTGGCTACTGTCCGAGGCGCAAAGACCGCCCCGCCTCCCCCAATCCTTCGTTTGTGGGTTCGGACAACTTCCCAGCTCGGATTCCGCACCACCCAGAACCGAGCCAACGGCCACCCCGGTGACATCTGCTGATGACCCGGTGATTAACGTGCCGAATAACTCGGGCTCAAGAGCTGAGCCCATCAATGTTTCTGCGCCTCCAATCGTCTCCTCCCAAACCTCCCAACCTGCTACAGCTGGACCTGACCAACCTGCTGCTGGCACCTCCACCAGCCATCCTCCTCAGCCAAGCGCTGCTCCCGCTACTTCTGCTGAGCAATGGGAGGACCGGGTCGAGATGCCTCCGTTAACGGAGCAGTATTCATCTTGGATGGAGGGTGTCAACGCATATATGCATGTTAACCACACCATCCCCCAAGATCTGAATATCATAGCCTCCTCCGACCCGGATCAGATGGTCGGGGTGGTGATAGAGAGCAGTCTCAAGGTAATTTCACGAGCTTCTTCTATTTCTTCTTTTATATACCCGTGATGCTTTTTGACTTACATGTTAACTGTGTTACTTTCGCAGGATTCGGCTGCACTTATCATGATCCGCCAGGTGATGGCCGAGCAGGAATCGCCAGATGCAGAAAGCTCTGGTTGCTGCTTCTTCTTGGAAGACGAAGACTGAAGCCGTGAAGGCCGAGCTGAAAAAATGTATCCTTCTTCTGAAGGAAGCTCAGTCTGAGCTGAAGTCTGCCCAGTCCGAGCTGAAGGTCGTGCAATCGGAGCTGGAGGTATCTCAGGTTCAGGTCCAGTCTCTAGAGGAGGCTCTGAAGGAGGCTGAGGCCAAGGCCGTATCCTGATGGGAATAAGGCCGAATCTCTTGAGGCTGCGCTGAAGACGGCCGAGGAGGAGAAGATGAGCCTGGCTGGGCTTCTGAAGGAGGTCCAGCTGAAGTCCCTGGCGGAGATTAATGGGGCGAAGGCTGAGTACAAGAAGTTGTACAACGACGGCTTCCAGGAGTGCAGGCGTCTTGTACTCAAGCATTTCCCAACCCTTGACCTTACGCCTGTGGACGAGGACGAGGAGGAGTAGGAGGCGGGGGTCGGAGACGATGGTGCTGGCCCATCTGGGGCTGACAAGGATTAGATAGGACTTGTATATTTTTATTTATTTTTTTTTAAGAAAATGTAGACAACATTTAATTTTGAATACAAGCCCCTTGAGGCAGATTTTACTAATCCCTTTGTAGATTTTACTTTTGTATTGTCGCTGATGTATCAAGTTTATATGGTCGAACCGATCTGGGACTGGCTAGCCAGGTCGGCTACCTATTGTCCTATGGTCGAACTGATCTGGGACTGGTTAGCCAGGTCGGCCACCTATTGCCTCATGTATTTTAGCAAGCTTGAAAGCAAGCTTGAATGTGCCATACTGATATTAGGTTGCATTGAAAGAATGTCGTAAAATAACTCCTAGGAGAAGATTTTATTAAATTGTCGTTCCGAAACACATATTTTGCGCCGAACACAGCCCATTGTTCATGGGTAGTAGATCTTGAGATGTTCGGCGTTCCATGGATGAGGAAGTGGTTTTTCCTCCATGTTTTCGAGCCGATAAGTGCCGAGATGATGTGAACTGACGACCTTATATGGTCCTTCCCAATTAGGGCCGAATACACAGGACTTGTTGTTTATGTTTACCTTTTTAAGGACGAGGTCACCGGCTCGGAACCGTCGCTCTCGCACTTTGGAGTTGTAGTATCGTCGGACCCTCTGCTGATATGCAACTACACGTACTTGAGAAGCTTCTCTTGCTTCGTCGAGTAAGTCTAGGCCTATTTGCAGCTGACCTTCATTTTGGTCGGGTCTATGATGGCCCGTCCTGCTCGTGGGCATTCCGATTTCCACCGGCACAATGGCTCAGCTCCAAATGCCAGGAAGAATGGGGTTTCCCCAGTAGTAGACCGAGCTGTGGTTCGGTAGGCCCACAGCACCTCGAGAAGTTCTTCCGCCCAAGCCCCCTTTCTTTCTCCGAGCTTCGTTTTGAGATGGTTCTTGATAATTTTGTTAACTGCTTCGACCTGACCGTTTGCTTGTGGGTGGTGAGGAGACGAATATACATTTTTAATACCCAATCCAGCGCAAAATGTACGAAATCCTTGATTGTCGAACTGTCGCCCATTGTCTGTGATTATGGTATTCGGGATCCCAAAACGACACACAATCGCTCTCCAAATGAAGTCCGTTGTCTTCTTTTCTGTGATGGTAGCCAGTGGTTCTGCTTCAGCCCACTTTGTGAAGTAGTCGACAGCGACAATTGCATATTTAACTTGTCCTTTTCCCGTCGGAAGTGGACCGATGATATTGACTCCCCACTGAGCAAATGGCCAGGGTCCAGCCATGGGCGTGAGCTCTTCAGGCGGCAGGTGAGGTATTGGGGCGAATCTTTGGCACTTATCGCATCTTTTAACGGTCTCTCGGGCATCTTGCTGGATGGTGTGCCAATAATATCCCTGTCAGATTGATTTCTGTGCAAGTGCTCGCGCCCCGGAATGATTCCCGCAACATCCGTAGTGGATTTCACATAGTACATAATCAGCTTCTTCAAGTCCTAAACAACGCAGACACGAGCGGGAGAATCCCTTTTTATAGAGGACACCATCTATAAGTGTATATCAAGCTGACCTATAGCGGATGCGCCGAGCTTCTTTCTGGTCGTCAGGTAACTCGCCCGATTGCAAAAATCGGATGATTGGATCCCTCCAATCTAGATTCTCCGATATTGGAAAAACTCCCGTGAATTCATTTGACGATATGCTGCGCTGAGGGAGGAACTCGATGGGTATCATTCTACCGAGCTCGTCGTCTGCTGATGATGCAAGCTTCGCGAGAGCATCTGCATTTGTGTTACCATCTCGTGGGATTTAAACGATTTCATAATGGTCGAATCGTAATAGTAGCTCCTGAGCTTTGTTCAGATATGCAGCCATTCTTCCTCCCTTTGCCTGATATTTCACAGTCACCTGCCCGACCACAAGTTGCGAGTCACTGAATACCCTTACCGATCGGATTCCTATTTTCGAGGCGAGATGAAGACCGGCTAGGAGGGCTTCATATTTCGCTTCATTATTCGAAGCTCGAAATCTGAATCGAAGTACGTACTGAATTTTGATCCCATCAGATGAGGACAGAACGAGGCCAGCTCCACTGCCCTGTGAATTGGAAGACCCGTCGACGTGCAATGTCCAAGAAGGTGTGACATGCCTTACCCCCGGATTCTGGACAAGTTCACGACCGCACTCAGCCCCGTGGGGCTCGGTTAATTCGACAATGAAGTCGGCTACAGCTTGTCCCTTAATTGCAGGTACGAGGTCGGTATCGTATATCGAATTCGCTTAATTCAACAGCCCATTTGACGAGGCGACCTGATGTTTGGGGATTCTGTAGCACCTGTCGTAGTGGCTGATCGGTTAACACAGATATCGGATGCGCTTGGAAGTATGGCCTCAACTTGCGGGCCGAGGTGATTAAAGCCAGGGCGAGTTTTTCGATTTGAGGGTATCATGTTTCCGAGTCGATCAAGGCTTTGCTCGTGTAATAGACAGGCCTTTGTATTCCCTCATCGTCTCGGACTAGAGCCGAGCTGACCGCTGCTTCTGAGACTGCTAGGTACAGGAGTAATTCTTCTTTATGCACCGGTTTGGACAATAGCGGTGGGGAGCCGAGGTAGGCTTTCAGCTCTACAAGGGCTCGCTCGCATTCTGGAGTCCATGTCATTTCCTTACATTTACGTAGCTGTTTGAAGAAGGGAAGACATCGGTCAGTAGCCTTTGAAACGAACCTGTTGAGTGCGGCGATCCTTCCTATGAGCCACTGAATTTCCTTAACTGTGCGAGGCGAGCTCATATCGAGGAGGGCCTGGATTTTTTCTGGATTGGCTTCAATTCCTCGCTGGTTTACCATGAAGCCAAGGAATTTTCCTGAGCCCACTCCAAAGGCGCATTTACTAGGGTTGAGCTTCATATGATACTTCCTTAATATTCTGAATGCAGTGCGTAGGTCATTGACGTGATCTTCTGAGCGTTTACTTTTGACGAGCATGTCATCGACATATACCTCCATAGTTTTGCCTAGTTGATCCGCAAACATCTTATTTACCAGTCGTTGGTAGGTTGCCCCGGCGTTCTTGAGCCCGAAGGGCATGACCTTGTAGCAGTAAAGGCCCCGATCCGTGATGAATGCGGTCTTTTGCCGATCAGGAGCGTACATCTGGATTTGATTATACCCAGAAAAGGCATCTATAAAGCTGAGAAGTTCGTGTCCAGCAGTTACGTCGACGAGCTGATCTATCCATGGTAGTGGGAAGCTATCCTTAGGGCAAGCTCTGTTCAGGTCAGTGTAATCTACACAGACCTTCCATTTTCCATTGGTCTTTTTGACGAGGACAACGTTCTCCAACCAATCTGGATAGCATATTTCTTGGACAAACCCTGCCTTGCATAGTTTCTTTATCTCTTCTTCGATTATCGCGTACCTTTCCGTGTTGAAAGTACGCCTTTTTTTACGGGTCGGTCTGATGGTCGGGTCGACATTGAGTCGGTGGACCATTACCTCCGGACAGATTGCGGGCATTTCTTCATGGGACCACGCAAAGACATCTATATGCTCCTTTAAAAAGTTTATCAAATTGTCTCGTACCTCGTTTGTCAAACGTGACCCGATCTGAATAACCCTGGTCGGATCAACTTCCGACAAGTGAATATCGACCAACTCCTTTGTTGGTGATCCACGCTCCTGCTCGTCTTCTCTCGGGTCCAACGGGGATGCGTGAGAGACAGTTGATATTGTGCCTTTATTTTTCCCTCTCAGAGAAAGTTCGTAGCAACGCCGAGCTTCTTGCTGGTCTCCCCTGACTACGCCGACCCCTTCATCAGTTTCGAACTTCATCATTAGGTGATAGATGGAAACGGCAGCTTTGAGAGCTCGCAAGATAGGGCGGCCGATGATGGCATTATAGGCAGAGGGGGTGTTTATAACGAGGAAATTGACCATAATCATTTTTTGATTAAGTTCTTCCCCGGCCGTGACTGGTAAGGTTATTTCTCCTTCCGGCATGACGCTATCTCCTGTGAATCCAGTTAATGCTGTCTTGACTGGCCTTATTTTAAAACGATCGATCTTCATTCTTTCGAAAGCTGAAGCGTACAAAATGTCTGACGAGCTTCCTGTATCAATCATCATCCGGTGGAGCCTTTTGTTCGCACTACCATAGAGACGACGAGGGAGTCGTCATGTGGGTGCATGATTCCTCGGGCATCTTCTTCAGTAAACGTTATCGCCCGAGATGTAACTTTTGCGACTTTTGAAGGTCGGCTGGCGATGTTCACAGACAATCCAGACGGTCCCGGTTCCGGTTGGGATGTTCTTGCTTGTCGCACATAATTTTTGTAAGAATTCTCAAAATTTCCAGTGGTCGGTCCGCCGAAGATCATGTGAATTTCTTCCACAGGGTTGTTATTTCAGTTCTTCGTTCAAGTCGGCTGACTGATCTTCGTTTCTCCGACCGTCTGGTCGCTGAGCGATGTAATCTTTTAGAAATCCCTGTTGGATGAGGGTCTCTATTTGTCGTTTTAAATCGAAGCAATCCACGGTGTTGTGACCGTGGTCCTTATGGTACAGACAGTACCTTGATTTCCACCTTTTGTTGGGGTTAGTCTTTATTTTCGTAGGTCGGTTAAAGTTGTACCTGCCTTTCTCTACCAAATACACTTGCTTGATGGTTTTATTGAGCGGCGTATACTTTTCGAACCATGGCGCAGGTGGTTTCGTTCCACGGGCAGGTCCGTTCCGAGCTGGTGACCTCCGTTCCGACTTCCGCTCCGACCTGTGTTTTTTCGAACTGCTGCTATCCTGACGATCCTTATTTCTGGTCGTCGGTCGATGAGCATTAACCAGTTCTTCGGCGTTGATGTGTTTAGCCGCTCGATCTAAAAATTCGGCCACAGACTGGGGTGGCTCTTCCCCAACAGACCAAAGAAACCTTCGGTCTCGTAGCCCTCCAATCATGGTGTGTAACAACACATCTTGTGAGAGATTTTTAATTTGTACTGCTTCTGAATTGAAGCGCGCGAGATAATCTTTTAGGGACTCGTCTTCTTTTTGCCTGATTGCTGCAAGGTGTGTCGAATGCTTCCTCAGGTCGGTGCTCCCAATGAACTGAGTGGCGAAGGCTCGGCTTAATTGAGAGAACGAGCTGATAGTTCTGGGTTTAAGGTTGCGAAACCACGTCCATGCCGAGCTCGTCAAGGACAACGAAAAAGCTTTACACATAATGTGTTCGTTGGCCCCGAGGAGGTCCATGCGGACTTTGAAATTTTCTAAATGCTCCGCCAGATCTCCTATCCCAGAATATTGCTTCAGCTGAGGAACTTTAAATCCTTTGGGAAGGGGTTCTTCACGAATTTCGTCGGTGAATGGCGACTCAGATGAGTCGACCAGCGCGTCTACTGCGATCAGTGCTCAGGCGCGCTGTGCTCTCTGTATATCGCCCATTTGTTCCCGGAGTTCTTTCAGCTCGGCCTCCAACGGGCTTAGGTTGTCGTCTACCCGGTTACTGGCTTCACGATCAACCCGTTCATGTTCGAGACGAGCCGTCCTCCGTTCCTCGAGCCGGTGCCGCAGATCGTTGGCAGGCAAATCCGTTGCTGGTCGAGACCTTGCCCCAGTTGATTTGCTGGCGGCCTCGCTTTCTTCAACCGGAACGGGCTGCTGAGAATGCTGCAACGGCCGAGTCTGGCGAGAGTGCTGGGATTGTTGAGGTCAGGGGTGAGTAGGCTGAGGCCCTTCACGGTCTCTCTCATTTACGACCGTCGGATGGACCAGACCAGTTAGGAGAGCCTTAATCTCGTCCAGCCTCTGGTCCACGTAGCCGAATCGTTCATCGACGCCCCCCAGTTTTTGGTTGACTCCTCCCACTTGTTCTTCGAGAAGAGACAACCTCATTCCTCGATTACGAGGTCTCTGTTGCCCCCTCTGCTGAGTATAACGAGGAGAATCCCCTCCGAGTTGTATGGCAGGAGTTTCAGGAAACGATCCTTCATTTTCTGACATCTGATCGTCTGAAGGTCCGGTGATCGCAGGTGCTTTCCCTTTGTACTTTCACTTCCCGGCCATCGCGAAAGGGAGAGAAGATGTTGAGGTCGTCTTAGACGATTGGGTGAGAACACGGACTTCCTAGTTAAAGGAAGAAGGCGCATCCCACAGACGACGCCAATCTGTTATTACAAAAAAATGGTCAACAGACGAAGATGCAGATTTATGATCTGGACGGTTGGATGGAATTCAAACTTCTGGTAGAAAACGACTGAGATGGTGGAGTCATTAGATCCTACAAAAGAATACAGAGAATAAGGGGGGTGGCTGGGGGTCCAGCCAATAACCCTCCGATGCCTAAGTCAGCGATCTTTGATAATTGAATATCTTAGTATAGATCGATATCAGTTTTCATACCTTGATAATGGAGAGAACATCCTTATTTATAGACTTAGGTCACGAAATTGCTTGCCTTTCAGAGAGTCGTAATTCCAGTGGACTACCAGCTGGGTTCCCAGATCTTCGGATTTGCCCATAACGAACAAAGATCCTTATCCCAAAAGGCTGGGGATGTCAATCTTTCCTCCTGATATCTCGGCGTGAGCCCAAGATTACAGATTTACAGTTCAGCTCGCTTGAGGCGATCTTTATTACATCGCCGAGCCGACCAATTTTTATCGGGCTAATACGACCCGACTTGTATCCAGAACCTGAAGCGGGTCGGCTTGTCTTTCCAAGGTCGGCACTATTAACTTTCTTTCAGGTCGGCTCTTTACCCACAACAATAAAAATAGTGAAATTCTGCCAACTCCTATCATCCGTATGCATAATTACATATACTTGCTGTACCCTGTTTCTGCTTGGCTTTGTGAGAGCCAATTAGGAAAGACCACGTGTGATTGTATGATTCTATGAAGTGGATGTGTGAAGCGGCGAGCGAGAATGTAGCAAGATTCATGGTGACACATTTGACATTGGTTAAGTGATGCCACAGCACCAGTAAGGCTAGAGCAAGCGAGCGAACGTGGCTGAGTTAGCAAGACGGTTATGGGGACAGATGGCTTAGTAAGACAGTTACAGAGATAAATGGAGAGCGAAGAAATATTTGGAAGATCGATCATGCCGAAAGAAGCGTTGAGAGCCTTAGGTCATGTGGTTGATGAAGGCTATAAAGAATGGAGGATTACAACAGAGCAAAGGGTCCAGCACCAACCAAATCAAATCAAACCTCAATTTATTATGTTCCTTAGCATTTTTCTATCTACATTCCTTAGTGTAATTAGCATCTTTAGTTCATTTTCATTTTCATTAGCATAATTTTGATCTTTATATTCCGTAATATAAGCTATGAATTTACGATCCATAGCAATGGATCAGTAATAGTAATCGAGTAGTTGGTAACTTTAGTCGTAGTCAAAGTTTACGCTCATTCACTGGGCTTATTTTAGTGAAGTGCTTTGTTCAAAAGGGTGATCTGCAGCACATTTCACGCGACCGATTGTAAGTGTTTCCCTTTTCGTATTTTGTTCGATATTGAAAAGTCCTTTCGTATGAAAGGTAGAGGTGTAACCCATTATTGGAGGATGGACCCCACCCTCCAAACATCTCCTGATCATTGAAAAATAATTGTACAAGTGGCTGAATAGGTGACCGATTTGTACAGGTCTTGGTCATATAAAACCGATAACAACGTATTTGCCTATCTTGGTGCTTGGGGTCATCGTTATTTGGTTTGAATCAAGTCATATCATCAATTCCAGCACAGTCGCACACACATCACATGTGTGACCAAAAAATTGAGGGCAATCTGTGGCTGACTATATATATATATATATATATATATATATATATATATATATATATATATATATAGAGAGAGAGAGAGAGAGAGAGAGAGAGAGATAGAGAGAGAGAGAGAGATGGTCTCCTCCGCTCGGCCATAGAGGCCTTATTTACGGTCTTAAGAACTAGCTAGTTGAAGTGGGCCTCACCATGATGTTTAAGTGAAATCCTCCACGATCACGAAGTGAGTCACGATATTTTAATCAGAGGGTCCAAAAATTAGACTAATCCATGATTCAAGTGGGCCATTCAAAGGAAAACAAGTGATGTGTGGCTACATGAGAGATTGGAGTCATGCTCTTTTAAAGCACCTGCATGTGTTAAAACACCCAATGTGGTGAGGTGGGCCACCTTGATGTATTGTTGCATATCCACACTGTCCATCCGTTTTGCCAGCTCATTTAAAGGTATGAGCCAAAAAGTGAAGGAGATTCAAATGTCAGGTAAACCACACTACTACAAATAGTTGTGATTGAATGTCCACCATTAAAAACTTTCCACGGCCTGTCATAACGTTTATTTGCCATCCAACCTATTGGTAAGGTCATAGAAAACTAGATGAAGGGGTAATACAAATATCAACTTGATCCAAAACTATCGTGAGCCATAAGAAATTTTTAATGGTCAATCACTGATGTTTCATGTGATGTGGTCCACCTGAGATTTTGATCTGCTTCATTTGGAAAAATGGATAACCGAATGGATGTACAACATACATTTACCGTCCATTCATGTTGGAATCTCAGTTTGTGGCAAGAGTCCGCAATTGATGAGTATCCATAACTCAAGTGGACCACATCATAAGAAACAATCAAAAGACGCAGTGAAGATTCAACCCCACCATTAAAAAACATCCTGGGCTCACTATAATGTTTTTTGGTAAATCCACCCCATTTAACGTTGTATTCAGATACTTTTAGGAGTTGAACCCAAATATGAGGCAGATATAATACTCAAGTGGGCCACACTACTTGAAACAATGGTATTAGACTCCCACTATTGAAATAGTCATGGTCCATAGTGAATTTTTGAAATATCCACGCCATCCAACATTTTCTTGTATGATTTTTTTGTTGTAGTAATAACCATATGACCTGTTTGGATGGCTTATAAACAGCACGGTGGGTCCCCGAGAAAATTTCAACAATAGTCGTTAAATCTCCATTATTTCCTTCAATGTGGCCCACTCAAGCTTTGGATCTACATTATTTTTGGATGGGATGAATTCCAAAAGGATGAGCTGAAAAGGGATGGACAGGATGAATTCCTTAACATGCATCACGGTGGGCCCTACCTACATGAGGGGTTCAATCAAAGGTTTCAACTGTATGCTTTGTCCTCCCAATTGTTTTATACCCTGTTGCCCACTTGAGTGTTATCTAAGGCGATGACTGTGGCCTACCATGATGTGTATACTGTATATCCATGCCATCCATTTGTTTTGGTAGTTCATTTTAGGCCATGGGCCAAAAACTAAAGCAGATCCAAACATCAGGTAGATTACAATACAGGAAATAACGGTGATCAACCGTTAAAACTTGTTGTGGGCCACAACAGTTTTGGATCGAGCTGATATTTGTCTTTTTCCTTCCATCCATGTCTGTGTGACGTTAACAATAGGTTGGATGGAAAGTAAACATTTCAGTGTGCCCTAGGAAGTTTTTTACGGTGGGTGTTCAATCAACGTTATTTATTGTAGTATGGTCCACCTAAGATTTGGATCTGCTTCGTTTATGGACTCTTGCACTAAAGTGAGCTTTCAAAATGGATGTACCGTGTGGATATAAAACATATATATTGAGGTGGGCCCATGATCACCACCTATTCAAATTGGGTGTTTTAACAACGCATCCATCGGAACCCTTTTTCGCTTGGTGTTTTATAAGCACAGTTTGAATGGCACACCTTAATCATGGATTGGACTGATTTTTTAGCCCTGCGGTTAAAATGGAGTGACTTGATGATCGGTGTGAATTTCACTTAAACATCGCGGTGAGGCACACATCAACTGGCCACTTCCTAAGACCGTAAATAAAGTGTTTCAGCCCTCTCTCTCTCTCTCTCTCTCTCTCTCTCTCTCTCTCTCTCTATATATATATATATATATATATATATATATATATATATATATATATATAATGGACAGCTATCGTTGGGAATGGGTTGTCTATCGACCGAGGATTTTTTATGGTTGTTGCAACAGGTAGAGTGGTGGTCGAGAATGACAGCAAATTCGACCAATAAGGTTTTTAATAGCTCTCATCAAAAGGTAAGTTCGGGTCATTTGAAGTTATCCTATCCACCCACCATTTGTTTAAACATCGACCTTCATGAGCTTCTTTATGCTTTTTGAAACCTTCCTCTATTTCCAAGCATAGTCTTTGATCGAAAGCCAAGGAAAGAATTTGATGTCGAAGTATGTTTTCCAGGCCTTTATAGCATGGACTGGGTAGTTACTTGATTTCTTCGAGATGGCCTGCCTACTTGCGTTGGTAGATGGTTATCGGACTATTGGAGTTGATGGAATCGCTGGAGCAATCCTAGTACCTGGAGCAATAGGTGGTCTTGGAGCAGAACCTATAGTTGGTCCAAGATCAATGATCCTCTAGGGAATGGCCAAGACTGCTAGTGGGGAAGCAATTGTCGTTGGAACGGTCGAGACCGTTGTTGGAGAAGGGACTATTATTTCAACGGTCGAGATTGCTACATGAAATGTAGTAGTTGTCAAAGAAGAGATCGCTGATGGAGAAGGAATTGTTGTTAAAAGAGCAACGGTTGTCGGAGAAGATACTCAAGTAGGAAGAATAACTTCCTTAGCCTTGGTTTTCCTTTTCTTAAGCTTTGGGCAGGATCGACCGGTGGAGCGGCTGTTGCGGCCGATGCCTTTCGAATTCTGGTAGGGCGGTGGCCGACTCCCATGTTTTCAGTCTTCTTCTTCTTGTTGTCTTTTGGATTTATCAGTTTGTGGAATTGGCTAGTAGTGACTCTAGTTGACTGAAGGATAAGTCTTTGATAGTGACCAACCCACCATTCAAAAAATGCTTCTAACAAACATGGTCGATCGGTGAATTTAGTGAGTTCAAAGGTAGCTTTGGTATCTTCATAAAAAGTATTGATGCCAATATAATCTTTAAAAGCATGCATGACGACACGGGTGTAAGGGAGTCGATTAAGAGTTTTCTAGGTGAATGGGCAGGGAATGCCTTGCATAAGACCGAATTGACGGGTGAGCAAGTTCGGACTATACTGCTCAATGCCGACCTTTGCATTTTTACTGGATTCGATGGTGCCTCCATACGAAACGTCTCTGGTAATCAGGTAGCTTTCCAAAGCCTCATTCATCAGAGAAAATGTGGTTGGATCATTTGCATCACCCACGAGCCAAGTCAGGCTGAATTGCTTCTTATAAAAATGAGTGAAAGAGCGAATGATCTTGTCGGTGGTCAGCGGAAAGAAAATATTATTCATGTAAGTTGGGAAGGTGAGAACATCTTTCAAATAATGCATATTGTGGTGACCGTAAGAAGTATAAACGATATCGTCTAGAGGGCCAGTAACTAAAGTCAAGCTGAAATATTCGAAGAGCCACATTTGGATGAGCCATAGGGGGTCGCTACTGTTATCAATACCCTTAGTGGTTAGTTCATACATACCTCAGTATAAATGACCTAGAACGAAGGGAGCGGAGCAAACTTTTGGCCCCGAGCGAGTGCTTTAGCCATAGGAATGTATTTATGGGTAATGTTGAGGGCATTTACGCATAAAAGATGATGACATATCCAGAGTACCAGAAATGCCGTAAATTCCTCCTGATCGACCGAGCCACTATCCTTCTTATGTGTGGCTATGAAGTAAGAATATGCTTTGCTACCAAGAAGTGTAAAATACTTCTGGTCATTCATGGCAAAATTGGGGAAGACAGCTTTGCTGAAGGGCAAAAGTTGAGTGAAAGGACAAATGTCCAATATAGAAGGACTCATGGGGTTGCATCTGAAGAAGAATGTATTTGTGGATTTGCTCTGAAACGTTGAAGCTGTAATCAGAAGGGCAGGGTCCGCTTCATAAGAAATTGTGGACAATTTGATACATTCATAAATACCCATTTCTTTCCATCATGCTCCATGGTGTTCTTCAATGTGTTTGAACTAGCCTTTCCATCCAACCAAAGGTTTTCTCTAAGATCTGGGGTGTTTCAAGGCAGTCTGAGGTTGTGAAATTATTACATCTCAGACTAGTATTTCTTCACCTGGGCAGATTGAAAAATGAGATCCAATGTAGAAATGTCTTTGGGATTAACTCTTAGGAGAAAAGATGGGTCGAGATGAAAAGTAGTTTCGTTGTTGTTAACGCAAAAAATTGGCTAACAGATGTTGGTCAGAGACCAACTTTGATTCTTCATCGTCTGACCTCCAATCGGAGATGAATGGTGTAGATTGGGGAACCTGCAATCACCAAGAAAGGTTAGGACCACCGCCGGTTGACCCAGCTTATGGCCCTCCAATGGCAAAGTCAGTACGGGCACTGTGATAGTAAGATGAAGTGTGAAATGTAGGCTTAGAGATTGTGTACCTTTATCATCTGTGAGGTCATATATTTATGCAGATCTGGGTGATCCAGTCTGTTACGCAAGCCGTTAAGATCACTGCTGATTTCAGGGGATAAGGCACTTATCCTGTTAATCCTTAGATAAGGGGATACCCTGCTGATTTCAGGGGATAAGTCACTTATCCTGTTAATCCTTAGATAAGGGGATAGCCTAATCACTTTACACGTCTAACTGATTACGTCTCTTGATGGAGATCTCCCATGGTTCGGAGCTACAAATAGAAACAAGCCAAAATCGGCCTATATAGGCTGCTGGTACTATGAGCTGAAGGACGTCCTCGCCAGAGACCAGAGAACAGAGAGCAGAGACCAGAGACTAGGGACCAGAGACCAAAGACCAGGGCTGCTCACATGACGAAAGCTGCTCATATCAAGAGTGCTCGCATGGTGAAGATGCGACCCCTTCGTCGAGCACGAGCCGGGCTGGTCGCATTTTGGAGATGCGACCCCTTCTTTCGAGCACGAGCCGGGCTGGTCGCATTTTGGAGATGCGACCCCTTCTTTCGAGCACGAGCTGGGCTGGTCGCATTTTGGAGATGCGACCCCTTCTTCGAGCACGAGCCGGGCTGGTCGCGTTTTGGAGATGCGACCCCTTCTTCGAGCACGAGCCGGGCTGGTTGCCTTTTGGAGATGCGACCGCGATTCCTCACTTCTCTTTAAAGCCTAATTTGTCTACAATAAGTGCCCCCCAAACCCTTGGCGTTGAGGAACTATGCTAAGGGTTTTGCTTGTATGCGTAGCTGACTGCTGGGAGAGAATCGCGCATGATTCATTTAACATGATTCTTCAATTATGATGGCCAGCTTTTACGCAGCTTTTCCTGCCGCAAGAAATGAGGCGTCGGTCGCCACGTGTCTCCGTATTTAATGCTTGTGCCCGTTCGTCTGTCGTGCCGGATGAGAGGCTGCCGCGTGTCAACCAAATCAAAGAAATGATTGCATATAAATATCGTACCCTACAGAATTTTCTTCATTTTCGAATTTTCGGCTGCAGGGTATAAATAACAGAAGAATGGCTCTCTAGCCTTCATCAGAATGGCTGCAGGGTATAAATAACAACAGAATGGCTTTGCTTTTGGCACCGGAATAACTTCATTCTAGGGAACCCCTCCTCCAATTGCCCTTGATGGAGGAAAAAATGGTTTTACGTCTCCGGCAACTGGGAGTCCGAAGCAGGCTCCGACCCCAAAGGCCATAACGTTAGTCGCATGTTCGAGAGCTGCTCACATGTCAGGAGTGCTCATGACGAGAGTAGTCATACATTGAGAGTGCTCATGACGAGAGTGGTCATATGTCCGGAGTGCTCATGACGAGAGTAGTCATATGTCCGGAGTGCTCACGAGCCGAGCTGCTCACATGTTGATCGGATGACATTGCTTGGGGATCTGAGATGAACTATAAATGGAGGAGGCTCGCTATCGAAAAATCTGATAATGACTTTCCTTAGTGTTGAGGAGCTACGCAAAGGACTTGTATGTATATGTAATCGCCTATTTTCGGAGGAGAAGCCGTACATGATTGAGCATGCATTTATAAGTGCCAGCTTTCTGCATAGAGATAGGCTGGCCTATCAATTGAGTCTTTGGCCCTGCGGTGAGCAGATGACCTAGTCACTTCATGCTATAATGTTTTACTCAACTCATGAAAATGAGTTGGGCTCAATTTGGGAGGTCTTGGCGACCATATCCGCATAGAGATAGACTAACTATCGATTGAGGCTTTGATTCTACCAAGGGCAGAAGATTGGCTAAGAGAATGTATGTATTCCCTTCGGGGCTATTCGGGTCCAATAAATGGAGTAGTGACCAAGTTAGAGATTCCATAGCTGAACAGCTGGAATGAGAGAGATCGTCTTTATTTAGGAATGGTCCAATATTCACATGCTTTATGAAAAATATCAGAGTAAATGTTCCATGTGCCAAGGGTGACGTAGGGGTCTTCCTCGCATGTCTTCTAGATAATATGTACCTGGTCGAGCAATCTCGATGACTCGATACGGGCCTTCCCAGTTAAGATGCAATGACCGAGTGGCTGTTCCGATGTTTTGCTTGAGCACCAAGTTGTCGAGCTATAAAACCCTGATTTTGACCTTGGAATTATGACAACGGGCTATACGTTGTTGATAAGCCACTACTCGAAGACAAGATATGTTCATTTTCTCTTCTAGGAGATCGAGGTGAAGTAATCGACTACCACGTCCTTTTCCCATAGGTAGTGCTCTGATTATATCGATTCTCCATTGAACGAAAGGCCAAGGACCATCCATCGGCGTCATTTACTCAGACGGTAAATGAGGGAATGGGGAATACACTGATATTTGTTCCATTTCTTTGAGAATTCGATAACATCCGCCTTCATAGTGGGCCAATAGTATCATTGTCTCATTGCTTTGTTTGCTAGAGACCGTCCTTTGGGATGATTACCGCATGCCCCCTGGTGTATTTTATCTAGAACACGGTGTGCTTCTTCTGGATGGAGACACTTTAAATACAGTAAAGTAAAACTTTTACGTAACAATTTTTCATTTTGTAAGATGTACCTGGCAGCACGATAGCGAAGTGTCGGGCTGATTTTTATCATCTGGGAGTCATCCGCTTTGGAGTAAAGGATGATGGGGTCCATCAAATAGGAAGATAAAAGTAATGTGCGAGCTGCTCTGGAGCAACTTGATCGACACTCGGGGTAGATAGATGCACGATAAGAACAGCTTGTGTCAGATCGGACTTAGGTGCAGAAGATAATTTTGCCAAAGAACCTGCGAGCTTGTTCTCCTCTCGAGGAATATGACTTTTTTTATATTTGTTCAATTTGAGCGAGCAAGATGAGCACCTAAGATTTGTACGAAGCCATCCGCTCCTCCTTTGCCTCGAATTCGTTGAGCACTTGATATACAACGAGCTGAGAGTCGTTGTGAATGAGTAGGTTCCTTATTGCGTGTATATTTGCTAATTTGAGGCCGACAATTAAGGCTTCATATTCCATTTCGTTGAGGCACGAGAGCTTTAACGCTACAACGATGGAATCCTTATGAGGGAAATGGATTCCTTTAGCATCTTCATGAGAGAGAGAGATTGGATGATGGGTCCAAACTTAACGTGCTGGATGATTTCTCCACCCAATAAATATGCTAAGGCTTCTGGCATGCCTTTCGAGTATATGCTTTTCCTGAGGCTTGGGAATCTCCTCCACAAGCCGAACCATTTGCAATGGATGGAGTGGATGACCGCTAGCTGGATGATGAAGATCAGCAAGGCGGCGTTGATGGTTGCTGGCCCCACATGTGATGACGAATGGTGATCCATTACGAGGTAAGATGAGGAAATCCAAGTCATTGATTAGTTTTGCGAGATTCAGATGATCTGTGAACTCAAATACGAAGCAGGTCTTGAACTCTGGCGGGCTGCATAACAGGAAATAATGAAAAAGCTTTGGACGATCAAAGTTTTCCAAGAGCTTGGATCAAATGGACGGTTTGGATCAGGAACATGGGTTCCATCACTATAGAAGGTTTGGATGTCGCTGGTGGTGCGTGTGCTGGTTCATGAATGAAGGAGGCGTCCTAGCTGCTGGAGTGGATAGCTAAAGAGGATGGATTATCCATGCTGGATGTTAGATGATGCAAGGTCCATTGTTGGTTGACGGTGTCCTTAGCATGGAGTTGGAGGTGTGGTTGACCGCATGAGATGGATGAGCGGTTGCTGGGAAGAACTTCATGTACTACAACGGCTGGGTTTTTATTTGCTGGAGATGTTGTAGCTTGCTGGTTCTGATGGATGGTTGGATGGTGAAGTTGGTCCGTGAGATCCGGATATGCTTAAGAATGATTGAATTGGAGGGGTTCTGCACGGACTACCAGCGGGAGATGTGTGCGACATTGCCGCTGGTGATGAGCGACTCCCGCTATGACGGATACTCTCGAAACAGATGCATGAGCGCGATTTTGCTATGGACGTTAGGTGGGATCCACCGAGGAGTCTTATGAGAAATCCAAGTCGTTTATCAATTTTGGCAGATTAGAGTCTATGAGAAGGTTCTGGATGAGGCAACTGAAATTGCGGTTTCACCGCTTGTAGAGATACTCAGAGATATGTCTAAGGACCTAGAGGGGGGTGATATGGGCCTTTTTGAAATTCTTTTCGCCTACTTACACAAATCAACAAATAAAATAAAGTAAGCAAGAACACTTAGGCTTCCAAGCCAAAGTGGGTCCAATCACAAGACTAGCATAAGGTTAAGCAATAAACAATCCTAGTCTAAGCATGCATAGGTACATAAAAGATTTAACTAAACAAGCTCCTGACCTACGCAAACTATGTAGACTTATGAGAATGGATCAATGAACTCAAATCTACACATATAGTGAAAGTACATCTTGTGTGTGGATGTGCCAATCTAGTGCCTAGCATACATTCCGATCAAGCATTCATAATTGAACAATTAAACTAACAATGCTAAGATATAAATGTGCTCAATTCAATCACAGACACAAGTATGTATAGTGGTTCGACTACTTGTCTACTCCACTCCCGGTTCAAGTACTCAACCCCTTTGAGCACACCGGCATTCACTATTGGAGGTTTTAAATGAGGTTCACCTCTCAACCTTTATACGGAGGTTTTATCGGTTCACCTCTCAACCGTACCCAGAGTTTTAGACATAGGCTAACTCTCAACCTAACGCACATTTACTCCCGTGTCGGAGGGTCCCCCTTGGAGACTTAGTTTTAGGCCCGGCTGACGGGCCAAGGAACGACTAACGTCCCTAGGTCGAGTTCGGAAAACAAACTCTAAAATGGACTCTCAAATAAGACAACCTACTTGTCGGATGAGCCCCTTGTTTAGCGCCGGATTGGGTAGCTTGATCTCCGCTCTCCGGTACTTCAATCAGCTTCCCTTGCTCCCACGATCGTGCCGCCGTTGCGTCGCCAATGCCTCAGCCACACTCAATCAAACACCTTGCATGCGATGCCTTTGAGATGCCCAAGGTGCTAGGAGGATGGTTGAATCTCCTACATGGGATATGTAGGTTGTTTTAACTAGGAGATTCACCTAGAGGGTCTTCTAGAGGTCTAGGACAAGGGATATACCTATGTGGAATAGTGTCTCACCTCTAGAATTGAGAGAGGAATCAAGTCATCTCTTGATTGCATTTGAATGCCCACACTTGTGTTTGAAACACAAGGGATATGACTTGAAACCCTCCTCTTTGAGGCCCCAAATGATGTACAAAGTGAGTGAGGAATGGGCTCTCAAAAACCTCTCATCATGCCCAAAAATGGAGCTCCATATATATAGAAAAGTGGGCTCCAACGGTCATAAAATGGGCAAAAAACGGTTGGCCCGACCTGTCCCGACCGGTCCCGACCGGTCGGATGCCTTTGCTGAAGGAACAGGCCAACTACTCAGGCCGACCGGTCATGACCGGTCGAACCCCCTTGCTGGACAAGCCTGAAGTTCCAGGCCGACCGGTCTTGACCGGTTGGACCCCCTTGCTGGACCACTACATAAGGCCATGCTGAATCCAACCTTTGTGAAGGCCGACCGGTCTTGACCGATCGACTGGCCATATACACTATGCAGCAAGGCTGCTGGCCGACCGGTCTTGACCAGTCGGACCAGCCTGGTTTTCCCCTCCTATTTGCTGAACTCCACTTTCTTCAGCTTGTCCATTTTGGCCAAGGATAGGGTGATCAAATGGGACACCTAGGGCCAATCTATGATGACAAAATGATTCCTAATATGGTCAAGGTCATCAAGGAAACAAAGGGGTTGGGTTTTGGTCAAGGTTAAGGCACCAAGGCATCACTTTTACCTGAATCTTCTTCCTTGATGCAGCCGGTCCGTCTTGAGTCTTCGGTCTTCGTCTTCATTGGGCTCAATCGACACTAGACTCACTGACGTAAGTGATTGACAAACAAGGTGCACTAGTATGCCACAGAAAAGTGCACTAACAGCAACTTTGTGACTGAGGTTTCTCATGCTGATGAACGGGGCAGATCTATGAGGTGTGATCAACGGCTGGGCTTTGAGGGGGTTGCACGTTCCAGACAACTGCGGAATGTCGGAGTTGAGAAGATGTGATGGTTGCATGACATGTGAATGCGGATCCCGCTGGACAGAGAGGATGGACGCCCATCTGCATCGTTGGTTGATCAAGTGCTGATGATTGAAGATGGCCCACCTGTTGGGCGTTGATGATGTCCACCATTAGGTTGGATGTTTACACTTATGAAGGCTAGGTGACGTGGAATCAGGAACGTTGGATGAGGGGTTGTACACTTATGATGCCCTGGTCTCTGGAAGATGGGATGTACATGCAAGATGAAGGCCATCGATGATGGGTGCGACGTCCTTAACTGATGGACGACTGAGCGGCTTGGTGGAGATGTGGGCCCCTCCTGACGTTGGAGTGCTAGAGAGGAAGATGAGACTGGTGGAGATGCACGTGTGAAATGATCCACCAACTCTTGGTTGAGCAAGTGTGGTAGATAATGCTAACCATTGATTAGGTAAAAGGGAGAAGATGACTGAACGACGAAGGAAGAAATAGGCGAGAACAATTTAGTCGTTCCCACAGACGGCGCCAATCTGTTAATGCCAAAAATTGGCTAACAGATGTTGGTCAGAGACCAACTTTGATTCTTCGTCGTCTGACCTCCAATCGGAGATGAATGGTGTAGATTGGGGAACCTGCAATCACCAAGAAAGGTTAGGACCACCACTGGTTGGCCCGGCTTATGGCCCTCCGATGGCAAAGTCAGTACGGGTACTGTGATAGTAAGATGAAGGGTGAAATGTAGGCTTAGAGATTGTGTACCTTTATCATCTATGAGGTCATCTATTTATGCAGATCCGGGTGATCCAGTCTGTTACGCAAGCCGTTATGATCACTAATGATTTTAGGGGATAAGGCACTTATCCTGTTAATCCTTAGATAAGGGGATAGCCTGCTGATTTTAGGGGATAAGGCACTTATCCTATTAATCCTTAGATTAGGGGATAGCCTAACCACTTTACACGTCTAACTGATTACGTCTCTTGATGGAGATCTCCCATGGTTCGGAGCTACAAATAGAAACAAGCCAAAATCGGCCTATATAGGCTACTGGTACTATGAGCTGAAGGACGTCCTCGCCAGAGACCAGAGACTAGGGTTGCTCACATGACAAAAGATGCTCATATCAAGAGTGCTCGCATGGTGAAGATGCGACCCCTTCGTCGAGCAAGAGCCGGGCTAGTCGCATTTTGGAGATGCGACCCCTTTCTTCGAGCACGAGCCGGGCTGGTCGCATTTTGGAGATGCGACCCCTTGCTTCGAGCACGAGCCGGGCTGGTCGTATTTTGGAGATGCGACCCCTTCTTTCGAGCACGAGCCGGGCTGGTCGCATTTTGGAGATGCGACCCCTTCTTCGAGCACGAGCCGGGCTGGTCGCGTTTTGGAGATGCAACCCCTTCTTCGAGCACGAGCCGGGCTGGTCGCATTTTGGAGATGCGACCGCGATTCCTCACTTCTCTTTAAAGACAAATTTGTCTACAACAAGTGCCCCCAAACCCTTGGCGTTGAGGAACTATGCTAAGGGTTTTGCTTGTATGCGTAGCTGACTACTGGGAGAGAATCGTGCATGATTCATTTAACATGATTCTTCATTTATGATGGCCAGCTTTTACGCAGCTTTTCCTGCCGCAAGAAATGAGGCGTCAGTCGCCACGTGTCTCCGTATTTAATGCTTGTGCCCGTTCGTCTGTCTTGCCGGATGAGAGGCTGCCGCGTGTCAACCAAATCAAAGAAATGATTGCATACAAATATTGTAACCTGCAGAATTTTCTTCATTTTTGAATTTTCGGCTGCAGGGTATAAATAACAGAAGAATGGCTCTCTAGCCTTCATTCAGAATGGCTGCAGGGTATAAATAACAATAGAATGGCTTTGCTTTTGGCACCGGAATAACTTCATTCTGAGGAACCCCTCCTCCAATTGCCCTGGATGGAGGAAAAAATGGTTTTACGTCTCTGGCAACTGGGAGTCCGAAGCAGGCTCTGACCCCAAAGGCCATAACGTTAGTCGCATGTTCGGGAGCTGCTCACATGTCAGGAGTGCTCATGACGAGAGTGGTCATACATGGGGAGTGCTCATGACGAGAGTGGTCATATGTCCGAAGTGCTCATGACGAGAGTGGTCATATGTCCGGAGTGCTCACGAGCCGAGCTGCTCGCATGTTGATCGGATGGCAGTGCTTGGGGATCTGAGATGAACTATAAACGGAGGAGGCTCGCTATCAAAAAATCTGATAATGATTTTCCTTAGTGTTGAGGAGCTACGCGAAGGACTTGTATGTATATGTAACCGCCTATTTTCGGAGGAGAAGCTGTACATGATTGAGCATGCGTTTACTAGTGCCTACTTTTAATTGAGTCTTTAGCCCTGTGGTGAGCAGATGACTTAGTTACTTCATGCTATAATGTTTTACTCAACTCATGAAAATGAGTTGGGCTCAATCTGGGAGGTCTGGGCGACCATATCCGCATAGAGATAGACTAATCTATTGATTGAGGCTTTGATTCTACCAAGGGCAGAAGATTGGCCAAGAGAATGTATGTATTCCCTTCGGGGCTATTCGGGTCCAATAAATGGAGTAGCGACCAAGTTATAGATTCCATAGCTGAACAGCTTGAATGAGAGAGATCGTCTTTATTTAGGAATGGTCCAATATTCACATGCTTTATGAAAAATATCAGAGTAAATGTTCCATGTGCCAAGGGTGACGTAGGGGTCTTCCTCGCATGTCTTCTAGATAATATGTACCTGGTCGAGCAATCTCGATGACTCGATACAGGCCTTACCAGTTAAGATGCAATGACCGAGTGGCTGTTCCGATGTTTTGCCTGAGCACCAAGTTGTCGAGCTATAAAACCCTGATTTTGACCTTAGAATTATGACAACGGTCTATACGTTGTTGATAAGCCACTACTCGAAGACAAGATATGTTCATTTTCTCTTCTAGGAGATCGAGGTGAAGTAATCGACTGTCACGTCTGCTACAATTCGAAGATTGCACACCCAAGTGCAGGTAGCGAAGTAGTAAAATACTCGGTAAGACCGAGGTCGATCCACAGGGATTGGGGTTAAGAACACTTAGAGGAATTAGTTTAGGTGAGTGAGATGAAATTTGGTTTATCCACGTGAGTGGAGCAAGTTGTGTGTGGTGAAGGACAAAGATAGAAAAGGGGCTAAGGCATCAGGGATTCACCTTTGATTCATTCACAAGATTTGATTTATTGGTCCAACTATAACTCAACTGGAATTGAATAAAGATTCATTCCAATCGGAAGATAAAACAGTTAAAACATTTGCATATTTCATAAAAGATGGTGATCTGAACCGATTGATTTGACCATTAAGCACTCGTTAGTTGATCGCAGGGAATTCCAAGCATCCACTGTGCCCGGAGTCGACAATGGATCAAGGAATTGTACAGATCAACAACTTTGCCAACAAGTCAACCGATAAGATCACAATTCATACGATCAAATGCATACTTACAAGATAGGGGGCTTTGATTGACCGATCCAACCGTTAAGATCTCGTCTATCGATCGCAGGGAATCCAAAGCATCCAATGTGCCCGGAGTCTACAATGGATCAAGGGATTTTACAGATCGATGACTTTACCTGCACTAGCTCGATGACCGTAGGGAATCCAAAGCATCCAACGTGCCCGGAGTCGACGATGGATCAAGGGACTTTATCGATCATGAACTAGCTAATTGGTGTACAAGGGATCCCAAGCATCCAACGTGCCCGGAGTCGACGATGGATCAAGGGGCTTGTACAACAATAGCGTCCGCCGAGGTGGATAACCAAACCAATCAACCAAAGAGAACTCCAACAATTACACCACACAATGTTGAACCAAAAGAACCAAAGCTTGCAAATTTCTTCAAAGGCTTCACCCCTAGCCTTAGCTAGAGGTTTAGCCAACCATGCTATAATGGAAGACTAAATTCTCTACAAAGGAAAAACTACACTACTCTACTTCTACAAAGAAAAAGAAGAAAAGAAAAGAAGACTTGGATTGTGGGATTTGAGGGATTGAGGGATGATTCAAATGAGGAGGAGAGGCCTCCTTTTATAGCCTTATGAGGAGCTTCCAAGCCTCCTCCCAATCCTAGGTGGCACACCAAAAGTTTCTTTAGGTTTGGGAATGGAGTTAGGTTTGGAGTGCCCAAAGCAAACTTTGCTTTTAGGTTTGGGCTTGGAGTTAGGCTTGGATGGACATGTGGCAAGAAAAGTACTCCAAGCCTAGGTGTCACTCCAAGCCTAAAGCAACTTTTCTTTTAGGTTTGGGCTTGGAGTGAGGCTTGGATGATGAGGTGGCATTCCATGCCTTACACATGTGTGGGGAGAGAGAGAGAGAGAGAGAGAGAGAGAGAGAGAGAGAGCTCCTCTCTTGCAGCCATGGTGGAGAAAGGTGAAGATGATCTTTGAAGTGGAGTTGAATCTCCTTCAGCCGTACGCTGGCGGGACCCACAGTGTTGAACGTGGAGCTGGTTGCTGGTTGTGAACGGTGACCACTTGCTGGCTGGTGGACGGTTGTGATGGACAGTTTTGGAGCTGGCACAGCTGGAGTGGACTGCAACTGCTGGACGTTGAGCTGCTGCTGGTATGTTGGAGTGGGGCCCATTTTGATGTGTGCTGGAGTTAGATCAGCTGGAGGAGACGTCCCATATCTTGGACGTTGGAGATGTGATGCACTCGTGAAGGACGTCCAGATTGCTGGATGTAAGATGGGCTGGACGGATGAGATTTTGAAGCAGCTGGACGGTTGGTGGACAAGTGCTGCTGATGTACACGAGCAATGGGCAATGGTGAGCTGCACATGTTTGGAAGATTTCTGGCCGTTGGATGGAAGTGACACATCTGATGAATGGATGGCTGAGGACGTCGATCATTAACTGCAGCTGATGATGGACGCTGTTGCTTGGATGGCTGCTGTTGAGTGGAGATCTGCTGGATCCATGGCCGGTGGACAGGAGATGGACGGTCCTCCATCTGGACAGATGGACGAGCTGGGATGAAGCTGGTTGGATGTGGACGGTGGTGATGATGTGAACGGCTGGGATCTGCTGGTCGTTGATGAAGGTGGGGGCCTTGGACGCTGGAGATTTGAATACCAGCACGTGTGGGAGCAGCTGGACGTCTAGCTGTTGATGGAGCTGGAAATGAAGCTGACCACAAGTGCTGGAGAATGTGGTCCACCATCTGGACAGATGGACGGCTGAATTGGATGGACGGTTGGATCAGTCCAGTACATTGGTGTGGTCCCCCTAGCAGGACGTTGAATGAGTGGCTGAGATCACTGCCTCAGCTGGCACATGTGCAGCTGCTCGTGCGACTGAAGGTGGTCCATTGATGGACGGTGGCTCTGTTCGTCAGATGAAGGTGGGGTCCATCAAAGCTGCTGGTTGGACGTCCACTGCTGGACGTTGATCTGGTGTGCTGGTTCAGCTTGCACGTGCAAGGTGGAGATCTGCTGGAGATGGTCCACTTGATGCTGGTCCCTTGATGCAGATGGACGGTGGCTGATGAAGGTGAGTTGTTCAGCAGCTGGACTCATTAGATGCAGTGGACATTGGGGGTGCACGTTGATGCAGCTGCAACTGCAACTGGACTGCTGTGTGGCCCACCTTGCTGAATTGGATGGTGAAATGGGGTCCACTGAATTGAGACGATCCAATGGCTGGAGTAGCTTGGATTGCTGGACGGCTGAGCTTGGAGATCAGCTATGGGGTCCACTTGATGAACGGCTGGAAACAGTCCAGTGTCTTTGGGCAATGGATGAGGATTGAAGGTGGGGTCCATCAAAGCTGCTGATCTTAGGCACCCAACCATCTGGAGCTTTGGACTGCTGCACGTGTGGCATCTGTGGGACATCCTCACACATGTGATGGACAACTCTTGGCTGCACATCAGCTACTCCTTACTAGCTGGTGAAGTGGTGAACGGTGGAGATTGATCTCCATCTGAACATGTTGGCTGATTTCCACTGTTGATTGGACAATGGCTGGATGGCTACACATGTCTAATGGATGGACGGTTGCTAGCTATTGGTGGCCCACTTGCTGGACTTGGTGAAGATGAAGTGGACGGTGGATGTGTCCTTGGCTGCACACGTTTGAATAGTGGTCATCCACCTTACCGGAGAGCATGTGTGATAACGCCACCTTGACGGGCACGGGTGATGGATGAAGATCCACCTTTTCTCTTAGCATGATTGGTCCCATATGTGGACATTCAATCTTGATCGTTCAACTCGTGTGTTCTCCATATCACTATCATCAAACATGCACATCCTGGACTTCCAATGAGCAGTTGTGGTGCGGTCCACCATAGAATATGGTCCATAATTTGATCTTTATGGTTTAGTTTCCTTCAAGACTACCGCACACTTGGTCTTGATCACTTTTAGGTCCTAAAACGCCCTGATTGGCTCGGATCTTGTCCAATCTCTCTTGAACACCTGAAGACAGAAAATTAACCTAATGAGGGATAATTAACCAGAAAAACAATGATATTGCTCTTAACAACCAGGGTTAATTATACAATATTAGGTACTCATCAACGTCCTTTTCCCATAGGTAGTGCTCTGATTATATCGATTCTCCATTGAGCGAAAGGCCAAGGACCGTCCATCGGCGTCATTTACTCAGACGGTAAATGAGGGAATGGAGAATATCGCTGATATTTGTTACATTTCTTTGAGAATTCGATAGCATCCGCCTTCATAATGGGCCAATAGTATCATTGTCTCATTGCTTTGTTTGCTAGAGACCGTCCTTTGGGATGATTACCGCATGCCCCCTGGTGTATTTTATCTAGAACACGGTGTGCTTCTTCTGGATGGAGACACTTTAAATACAGTAAAGTAAAACTTTTACGTAACAATTTTTCATTTTGTAAGATGTACCTGGCAGCACGATAGCGAAGTGTCAGGGCTGATTTTTATCATCTGGGAGTCATCCGCTTTGGAGTAAAGGATGATGGGGTCCATCAAATAGGAAGATAAAAGTAATGTGCGAGCTGCTCTGGAGCAACTTGATCGACACTCGGGGTAGATAGATGCATGATAAGAACAGCTTGTGTCAGATCGGACTTAGGTGCAGAAGATAATTTTGCCAAAGAACCTGCGAGCTTGTTCTCCTCTCGAGGAATATGACTTTTTTTATATTTGTTCAATTTGAGCGAGCAAGATGAGCACCTAAGATTTGTACGAAGCCATCCGCTCCTCCTTTGCCTCGAATTCGTTGAACACTTGATATACAACGAGCTGAGAGTCGTTGTGAATGAGTAGGTTCCTTATTGCATGTATATTTGCTAATTTGAGGCCGACAATTAAGGCTTCATATTCCATTTCGTTAAGGCACGAGAGCTTTAACGCTACAACGATGGAATCCTTATGAGGGAAATGGATTCCTTTAGCATCTTCTTGAGAGCGAGAGATTGGATGATGGGTCCAAACTTAACGTGCTGGATGATTTCTCCACCCAATAAATATGCTAAGGCTTCTGGCATGCCTTTCGAGTATATGCTTTTCCTGAGGCTTGGGAATCTCCTCCACAAGCCGAACCATTTGCAATGGATGGAGTGGATGACCGCTAGCTGGATGATGAAGATCAGCTGGGCGGCGTTGATGGTTGTTGGCCCCACATGTGATGACGAATGGTGATCCATTACGAGGTAAGATGAGGAAATCCAAGTCATTGATTAGTTTTGTGAGATTCAGATGATCTGTGAACTCAAATACGAAGCAGGTCTTGAACTCTAGCGGGCTGCATAACAGGAAATAATAAAAAAGCTTTAGACGATCAAAGTTTTCCAAGAGCTTGGATCAAATGGACGGTTTGGATCAGGAACATGGGTTCCATCACTATAGAAGGTTTGGATGTCGCTGGTGGTGCGTGTGCTGGTTCATGAATGAAGGAGGCGTCCTAGCTGCTGGAGTGGATAGTTAAAGAGGATGGATTATCCATGCTGGATGTTAGATGATGCAAGGTCCATTGTTGGTTGACGGTGTCCTTAGCATGGAGTTGGAGGTGTGGTTGACCGCATGAGATGGATGAGCGGTTGCTGGGAAGAACTTCATGTACTACAACGGCTGGGTTTTTATTTGCTGGAGACGTTGTAGCTTGCTGGTTCTGATGGACGGTTGGATGGTGAAGTTGGTCCGTGAGATCCGGATATGCTTAAGAATGATTGAATTGGAGGGGTTCTGCACGGACTACCAGCGGAGATGTGTGCGACATTGCCGCTGGTGATGAGCGACTCCCGCTATGACGGATACTCTCGAAACAGATGCATGAGCGCGATTTTGCTATAGACGTTAGGTGGGATCCACCGAGGAGTCTTATGAGAAATCCAAGTCGTTTATCAATTTTGGCAGATCAGAGTCTGTGACAAGGTTCTGGATGAGGCAACTTTGTGACTGAGGTTTCTCATGCTGATGAACGGGGCAGATCTATGAGGTGTGATCAACGGCTGGGCTTTGAGGGGGTTGCACGTTCCAGACAACTACAGGAATGTCGGAGCTGAGAAGATGTGATGGTTGCATGACATGTGAATGCGGATCCCGCTGGACAGAGAGGATGGACGCCCATCTGCATCGTTGGTTGATCAGGTGCTGATGATTGAAGATGGCCCACCTGTTGGGTGTTGATGATGTCCACCATTAGGTTGGATGTTTACACTTATGAAGGCTAGGTGACATGGAATCAGGAACGTTGGATGAGGGGTTGTACACTTATGATGCCCTGGTCTCTGGAAGATGGGATGTACATGCAAGATGAAGGCCATCGATGATGGGTGCGACGTCCTTAACTGATGGACGACTGAGCGGCTTGGTGGAGATGTGGGCCCCTCCTGACATTGGAGTGCTGGAGAGGAAGATGAGACTGGTGGAGATGCACGTGTGAAATGATCCACCAACTGTTGGTTGAGCATGTGTGGTAGATGATGCTAACCATTGATTAGGTAAAAGGGAGAAGATGACTGAATGACGAAGGAAGAAATAGGCGAGAACAATTTAGTCGTTCCCACAGACGGCGCCAATCTGTTAACGCCAAAAATTGGCTAACAAATGTTGGTCAGAGACCAACTTTGATTCTTCGTCGTCTGACCTCCAATCGGAGATGAGTGGTGTAGATTGGGGAACCTGCAATCACCATGAAAGGTTAGGACCACCGCCGGTTGGCCTGGCTTATGCCCTCCGATGGCAAAGTCAGTACGGGTACTATGATAGTAAGATGAAGTGTGAAATGTAGGCTTAGAGATTGTGTACCTTTATCATCTATGAGGTTATCTATTTATGCAGATCCGGGTGATTTAGTCTGTTACGCAAGCCGTTAAGATCACTGCTGATTTCAGGGGATAAGGCACTTATCCTGTTAATCCTTAGATAAGGGGATAGCCTGCTGATTTCAGGGGATAAGGCACTTATCCTGTTAATCCTTAGATAAGGGGATATCCTAACCACTTTACACGTCTAACTGATTACGTCTCTTGATGGAGATCTCCCATGGTTCGGAGCTACAAATAGAAACAAGCCAAAATCGGCCTATATAGGCTGCTGGTACTATGAGCTGAAGGACGTCCTCGCCAGAGACCAGAGACCAGAGACCAGAGACCAGGGCTGCTCACATGACGGAAGCTGCTCATATCAAGAGTGCTCGCATGGTGAAGATGCGACCCCTTCGTCGAGCATGAGCCGGGCTGGTCGCATTTTGGAGATGCGACCCCTTTCTTCGAGCACGAGCCGGGCTGGTCGCATTGTGGAGATGTGACCCCTTGTTTCGAGCACGAGCCGGGCTGGTCGCATTTTGAAGATGCGACCCCTTCCTTCGAGCACGAGTCGGGCTGGTCGCATTTTGGAGATGCGACCCCTTCTTTCGAGCACGAGCCGGGCTGGTCGCATTTTGGAGATGCGACCCCTTCTTCGAGCACGAGCCGGGCTGGTCGCGTTTTGGAGATGCGACCCCTTCTTCGAGCACGAGCCAGGCTGGTCGCATTTTGAAGATGCGACCCCTTCCTTCGAGCACGAGTCGGGCTGGTCGCATTTTGGAGATGCGACCGCGATTCCTCACTTCTCTTTAAAGCCAAATTTGTCTACAACAGTTGTCAACGGTGGTTGTGAAGATGATCTCATTAGTGAAATCGTCGGAAAGACTGTCCAAGGTGCCGACTAGTTTATCCGAATTGAAAGGAGAGGCAGATGAGGAAGAAACAGCCATTAGAGGAGAAGAGGCAGAAGAAAAATGTAAAGATGACAGAATTTGAAATTTCATTTTATCAGCCACTATGGTGAGCATTAATGAAGGTGTAATCATGACACCTCATTCGGTTCAAGAAAGAGACATGTGTCAGCACGAGGTCGCTTTTGCAAAAGGAATTATCGTCATCCAAATTCGTATCGACCATATACAATGAATGAAAGCATGATACGTTGAACGAAAGGACGACCACATTTAATGAAAAATCAAACATCACATTTACCTTTTTCCAAAGGTAATGCGATGTGGGGGGGCAATATTGTACCTTATTTCTGCTCGGCTTTGCAAAGCCAATTAGGAGAGAACACGTGTGGTTGTATGATTCTATGAAGTGGATGCGTGAAGCAATGGGCGAGAATGTAGCAAGATTCATGGTGACACAGATGGCATTGGTTAAGTGATGTCATGACACTAATAAGGCTAGAGTGAGTGAACGAATGTGGCCGAGTCAGCAAGACAGTTGTAGGGACAAATGGCGAGTGAAGAAATATCTAGAAGATCGATCGTGCCAAAAGAAGCGTTGAGAGCCTTACTCATGTGGTCGATGAAGGCTATAAATAATGAAGAATTACAACAAAACAAAGGGTCCAACACTAATCAAATCAAATTAAATCTTAATTTACTATGCTCCTTAGCATTTTTTATCTACATTCCTTAGTGTAATCAACATCCTTGGTTTCATTTTCATTTTCATTAGCGTAATTTTTCTCTTTACAGACTATAGTGTAAGTTGTGAATTTACGATCCATAGCAATAGATCAGTAACAATAATCCAATATTTGGTAACTTTAGTTGTACTTAAAATCTATGCTCATATACTTGGCTTATTTTAATGAAGTGCTTTATTCTGAAGGGTGATCTGCAGCACGTTCCATGTGACTGACTGTAAGTATTTCCCTTTTTGTATTTTGTTCTATATTGAAAAGTCCTTTCGTACAAAACGCAGAGGTGTAACTCATTATTAGATGACGAACCCCACCATCCAAACATCGCCTAATTATTGGAAAACAACTGTGCAAGTGGCTAAATAGGCGACCGATCTGTACAAGTCTTGGTCAAATACAGCCAGATAATGGCATATCTGCCTATCTTGGTACTTAGGGTCATTGTTGTTCGGCTTGAATCAAGCCACATCATCGATTTTTATACGCCAGCACACACATCACACACGTGACCGAAAAATCAAGGGCAACAGTACTCAGTCGTTTCATATGTGCCATACATTTACATCAATCCAAACCATCCAAGTGGTGTTGAGGATAGGACATAATCTGAAAATCAGATTGACCAGCTACTTAATCCACTTATTCACTGAATTTTTTAAGTGCTAGATTTTTCATATAATTAAGGTTAATTCGGCTCCTACTATAATTAGAGAGTTAATTAGGATAGTTCGTTTAGTGTAAGAAGATTTGAGCTTTTGGTTATTATTGATCCATAATGGGCCCTATGATTTGGAGAGTTGGGCTTTCTCACGTTTGGCCCACATGAACATTGGCAATGTGCACGTAGATAATTCAATTTTCGTTGCTCTTGGGAGACTCTGAGTGAAGATAATTAACCTCTTTTCAACACTCGAGGTCTTGGCATGGATTTTCAAGTGGGGTTGGCTAACATTGCGGTGTGATGACTAACACACTAGTGATCCAAAACAAATGTTTGTGTTAAAGATGAACTTATAAGTTTACATGTGGGTCCCACCGTGATGTTTTATTTACATCCATCACCTGAGCCCCGGCCCTTCTATTCTTCTCGACTTCCAAAACTCAGGTAGATCCAAAAATAAGATGGGGCACACTATTTTAAATCACGTCTAAAACCTCTAAATCATATGTTATGGCCCACCTGACTTTTGTAATGACCTACTTTTTGGGTGTTCATCCAAGTCGGATACTTCTTATGAATGTATTGATGGAATACAGAAAACACAGCAGGCCCCACATAAAATCTGGAGGTGTTTAATGGTAGGCATCTCAATCCAACTTTCCCTGCAGTGTGTGCCCCACCTGAGTTTTGAATCAGCCTGATTTTATAGCAGAAAGGAGAAAAAGCGGGCACAAATGATGGACGGATTGGATGTTATTAGAACATCATGGTGAGCTCCACACATCAATTTGTATGATAAGCTTACACAGAAATGTTTGTATTATTATTATTATTATTATTGAATGAAAAGACCATTCATAGAAGATAAGCCTAGTCATGTGTGTTTCTGACTGTTTGATTGCTGTGCTTTTTTCACAATAGCACACAAAGAGTAGACAGAATCTTTCTTTCTTTTAATTTCTTTATCTTGTTTTTTTAAGTCATTTCTATCTATCTTTTATTTCGGGAACGTTGAAGCCAGCAACTGTTTCATCAGTCTATAAAAGTACCATATCGACCATTGAGGCAGCTACGATTTGTCGCAACTTGAGTAGCTGTTCCACCACACCAACCATCTTCATCTTATGTACAGGCTGGCTGATGATCATCCCACAAGGGCGCATAAAAAGCAGCCCCTCTCCATGCCACCGTATATATTGATGGCGCACATCGGTGTAGGATCCAAGCTGTCTTTCAGGTGGGCCCCCATAATGCAAATTCTATGGCCCGAAAACCAACTAGTCCACTCATCACATGGGTTACAATGTTGGAAACAAGTAGTTCCAAGTAGTACTTCAAATTCATACAATTTTTTTAAAGTGTTGAGAAATTTGACCTCAAAAAAAATTTTTAAAAATTGAATTTAAAGGACACGTTAAAGCATGTGAAAACACGCTGCGTAATTCGCCCCTACTCAAAATACTATGAGTCTGCTGTTAGGTTGTAGGCAGATTGCTTCTAGGATACGACAAGCCTTGTGTGGTTCTGCGTTCAACAAAAATGAAGATACCACTATGGAACTCATTTACACAATCTCTAGTAGAAAAGAAAAAGAAAGAGAGAAAGGAGTGGCGTTCTTCTAGCAGCAAGTTAGACCACTTCTTTGGTCTTAATGGCCGGGTTCGTGTGAACCAAACCGTGAGGCTAGATGACTTTGGCTGGAGGTGTTGGTTCAGTAGAGTATTTGAAATGGTTATGCTTGTTATTGTGAAATGAAACAGACCTGTCCGATTTATATAGGCAAGGATGGCTGGCAATTTTGGTCCAGAGTCATAATAGCACTAGCCATTTTCTGACTATTAGGAGAAACTAGCCGTTTTCTGGCAGTTTCTGACTGTTGTGCATGTGGGAGTTACACCTGTATGTTGATTGTTTAGAATCAGTGGCTAGCCATTTTCTGACTGTCGGGCTAGTCACATGCAGCTATTACTGCATGGTCTGGATTGTTACTGCATGAGTAATTACACAAGTCCCTCTAAATAGCCCTGCAGCTCTCTATAAAAAGTAGAGAGGTCTCTTTGTCAGACCTCGTACTCACAACACATCCTATGTTCTAAACCCAGCCACCTGACCCACTACTTAGCATCTGTCGCACTGCAACTCATACCAGTCTCGCTCCAGTCCGTGAGGTCGCGACCCATCTGGGACACAATGCGCACATGCGAAGTGCAAAGTGTGTCACTAGCGCCTTTACAGCCACACTGCCTCACATGCCCACACCCTCGCACCGAGCCTGTACTCGTGCCTGTGACCGAGACCGAGATCGAGACTGAGACCGAGTCTGAGTCCGAAATCAAGATCGAGCCCGTGCCCGAGCTCAAGTGCGCGCGTGTGCATGTGCGCTATGTTCTAGTGCTCCACACTGGAACATGCAAGCCACCATACTCCTCTCTTCCAACATAAATAAGTAAGGTGCGCAATACCCTACTTATAAAGAAGAAAAAATCCATTCTCCCATCCGATATGGGATAAAAACAAAACAGATTTTTTCATACTTTTTCAAAAATATTTTTTAACCAAAATATTTCAATAATCCCCCACTTGATTGAAAATAATTTTAAAACAAAAAAATAATATCTGTCAGAGTACAAAGTGATCATATGCATAAAGAAAGATATCTTTCGATTTGAATCATTCCTTAGTATAAGTATTTCAAAGACTTATCGAAATTACTGGTAGCCGCAGCTTTAAACCAGTTATTTTTAGATAACAAGACCGAAAATACCATACACGTACTTTCTTAGTATTGTTTGAGTTCCCACAATTTTTGCTCAGCACAATTAATGGTCTTGTGCTTATCCTATTTCATAAATAGTCCCGAGAAAAAACTCTCATTCTCATGAAAGGCGGCATCATCTCTACGTTCATATTGGTGAAGTCCTTCCTTCGTTACTTTTAGACATTTGTCCTTAAACTTGGATTGCATTAAGAGTTTCTATGACTCAACCATCTATCTGTCACGGCCAGCACTTTAATCATGGATGAGATATATATATAATTTAGTACTAAAACTTTTCACGTATTAGTGACTTGTTTTTACCCATTGAACCTACATATATAGAAATTTTCTAATTTTAGGTTGGGTTTCCATCATTGGTGAAATCTTTTGAAAAGAGTTTCAACCCCATCTCTCTGGATATTGTCCTTACTACCTTTCTCATTAGAGGTTCAGTAAAAGGATCAGCTAAGTTATTACTTGACTTTACGTAAGAGATTGTAATGATTCCATCTTGAATCAGTTGTCTTACATATACATGTCACAGACTTATATGTCTGGATTTCCCATTATATGTGCCACTATAGGGTCTAGCCAATGTGGCTTCACTATCACAATGTAGCGAAACTAGCCGGTATCGGCTTCGCATGGAATGAAATTTCTAAAAGAAGATCCCTAAGCGACTCAACCTCTTTACCTGTTGCAACAAAAGCGAACTCAGACTCCATAATTAAGTGAGTTATGCAAGTTTGTTTCTTGGATCCCCAAGATATAGCTACACCTCCTAGAGTGAAAACACATCCAATAGTGGACTTGTTGTTGCCTGCACTCGATATCCAACTTGCATCGGTATATCCTTCCAGTACAGCTGTAAATTCTAATTAGAATAACCCTAAGTCCTTGGTTGCTTTTAAATAACCAAGTACTCTACCTATTGCCATGCCGTCCAATGTTCCACACTGGAATTACTAGTAAACCTACTTAGTTTACTTACAGCGTTTGCGATGTTTGGTCTAATGTATTGTATTGCATTGCATACATTAGACTTCCTATAACACTATCATACTCTAACTGTGCAACTGTTCTTCCAATATTTCCATTTAACTTGATACGTGGATCGAATGGGGTTTTTGCTTCTTTAATATTTAAGTGTTTAAACTTGTTTATTATTTTCTCAATATAATGAGATTGACACAGTGCATAACCTCCACTATGAGTTTTTACTTTAATACCTATAATGGTATCAACTTGTCCAAGATCCTTCATTTTAAATACAGAAGACAGAAACTTCTTTGTTTCAGTTACACCATACATTTTGTTACCTATTATTAACATGTCATCAACATATAAAAAATTAACAGTTATATAATTACTATTTGTTTTGGAATATATGCATTTGTCTGCTACATTATGCATAAAACTATGAGATAGTATTTTAGAATCAAACTTATCATGCCACTGTTTAGATGCCTGTTTTAATCCATATAATAATTTAATTAGTTTACAGACCTTCTTCTCATTTTATGACAAAACGAACCCTTCAGGTTGTTTCATGTATATCTCCTCGTTGAGGTCTCCATTTAGGAAAGTAGTCTTTACATCCATCTGGTGAATATACAAGTGATGTATGGATGCTAAAGCAAACATAATCCTAATAGATGTTATTCTCGCCACAGGTGAATATATGTCAAAATAATTTATTCCTTCTTTTTGTCTGAATCCTTTAGCTACTAGTCTAGCTTTAAATGTTTGAATAATTCCATCAGTATGATATTTCTGTCTATATACTCACTTACACCCTATGGGTTTAGAAGTTGAAGGTAGATCCAACAGTTCTCAAGTTTGGTTTGACATAATCGAGTCCATCTTATCATTGATAGCTTCTTTCCAAAAAGCTGAATCTCTAAAAGTTACAACTTCTCTATAGGTTTTCGGATCATCTTTATAGTCATAATTATAGGTATCTTTTTAATGACATTCTCTCTATTTCCTTCAACGAGATGAAAACAGATATGTTGAGAGTCTATTTGTTCAAGATTAAAACTCTTTTCTACTCTTCCCCTTTGACTCTTAGGTTTCAATTGGTTGTTGAGCTTCTACCAGTGGGTTTCTCCTTTGAAGTTTAGATTTTATTATCCTTTGATTCTAAGGATAGTGAGTTTTCAAAGATCTCCACATCTCTAGATTTTATGATGGTGTTAAACTTTAAGTCTAGGAGTCTATAGGCTTTGCTATTTTGTGCATACCCTACAAAAGCTCACTTGATAGCTCTGGATTATAATTTAGTTCTTTTGGAATCAAAATTTCTACAATATGCGAGACACCCCCACACTTTAAGATATTCTAGATTAGATTTTCTAGATTTCCATACATCGTATGGTAAAGTCTTAAACTTTTTAGAATGAATTTTATTTAGGATGTGACACGCTGCTAGTAGTGCTTCACCCCATAGTCCTAGTGGAAACTTTGCTTGTATTAGCATTGAATTGACAATCTCTACTAAGGTTCTATTTTTTCGTTCAGCTAGACCGTTTTGTTGTGGTGTGTACGGTGCAGTACATTGGTGCATTATTTCATGTTCTTCATAGAAGTTGGAGAATTCTGTTGAAAAATACTCTCCTCCTCTATCACTACGAAGAACTTCTACTTTCTTGTTTAGTTGATTTTTTACTTCTGCTTTATATACCTTGAACATATTGAATGTTTCATCTTTATTCTTTAGAAGGTATACATACACATATCTGGAGCAATCATCGATAAAGGTTATAAAGTATCTTCTTCCTCCACGTATAAGAATGCCATTTAACTCACAAATATCAATGTGTATTAGGTCCAATATTTGAGATAATCTCTCAACACTAGAAAAATGTGTCTTTGTTAATTTAGACCATATGCATACTTCACATTTGTCATTTTGATTATTTGTACATGAAATTAAGTCATTCTTAGACATGAATTTTAAGGTACTATAACTTATGTGTGTTAATCTACCATAGCCACAATGCTATAGATTTAATTATATACATAGAAGATCTACTTTCATTCAAGAAAAACTTAATTATCCCATTAGAAGCATATCTCTTACCAATGAAATTCTCATTCTTCGACAGAATCAGTTTTCCTGACTCAAATACAACCCGTATTTTAGGGTTTTTCCAGAAGATCCGTAGAAACTAGGTTTCGTCTCATGTCCAGGATGTGTAGTACATTAGTTTGACCACTTTCTTTTAGAGGTAAAGACTAGTTACACGGTTCCTTTGCCTACAACCTTCGATCGGACTTTATTACCCATTTGGACCTCTTGACCATTGGTCACATCCTCATAAGTTTTAAAGGCTTACCTGTCATAAGCTTACATGGACTGTGGTAGCTGTATCATACCACCAACCGGGTACTTTACTTTGAATCATGTTTACCTCAGTGATCATAGCTACTATGTCTTCTTCAACTGCACTTGCCTTATTCTTTTATTTTTAAAGTTGGCATACTCGAGCGTAATGTCTGATTTTTCCACAGACATGGAAAGGGCCCATGAACTTTTTGTTCTTCTTATGTGGTTTCTTGAATTTTCCTTTAATGGGTTTCAAGGAACCGTTCTTTTCGGGATTATTGTTTTGGGTACTTTCTACTGCTTGCACCTTGGACGAGGAATTTCTGTTACCATTTTTCTTTTCACGATTTCAGAATTCTTTCTCTATTCTTAAATGTTTCTGGATTTGTTCCAGTGTATAGTCCTTTGTTTTATGTAGCAGTTTCTTCCAGTATTCTGTCGAACTCGGGGGGGGGGGGGGGGGGGGGGGGGGGGGCAATTTTTTATTATAGCCCCAACTTGGAAAGATTCAGGGATATCAATCTTTAGGGCACTGATTTTGCTAACAATTAGTTGTAGTTATCCGATTTGGGCTAACAATGATATGTTATCTACCCTAGTGTAGTCGAAATAGCTTGCTTTGAAATATTTGTCCGTACCTTCTTCTTTGGCTTTGTATTTGAACTCGAGAGCGGTCCAAATTTCTTTGGCAGATTCATTTTTGGTGTATTAATCATATAGACGATCAGATAGCGTGTTCAGGATATATCTTTGATACAACAGATTATCTTCTTCTCTTTTGACACGTGCAACGATCTACTCAGATGTGTCTTTATCAGTTGCCTGAGGCAGCGACTTCAAGTTCGGGTATAAGATATAGTATATCTTCAACGCTGTAAGCAGGAACTTAATTTTATCCTGCCATCTAGTAAAATTGGTTCCATCGAACTAGTATAGACGAATCAAATCCTGGTTTATCAGTTTGATCGATGATACCCCTTCGATTTCCATATCAAATTACGCTTTAAGATTGTTGAGAAATTTAATCTCCGAAAATAAAATAAATAAAATTGGAAAAATCGAATTTAAAAGACAAGCTGAAGCACGTGAAAACACGCTATCCTTAAAGTGTAATTTACCTCTACTCAAAATACTTTAAGTCTGCTGTTAGGTTACAAGCGGATTGTTTTCAAGATACGACGAGCCTTATGTGGTTCTGCATTAAGCAAAAACGAAGATACTACTATGAAATTCAGTTACACAATCTCTGGTAGAAAAGAAAAAGAAAGAGAGAAAGGAGTGGTATTCTTCTAGCAGCAAGTTAGACCACTTCTTTGGTCTTAGTGGCTAGATTCGTATGAACCAAACCGTGAGGCTAAATGACTTTGGCTGGAGGAACTGGTTTAGTAGAGTACTTGAGATGGTTGTATTTGTTGTTGTGAAATGAACCAAACATGTCTGGTTTATATAGGTGAGGGTGGCTGACAATTTTGGTCCAGAGCCATAATGGCACTACCCGTTTTCTAACAGTTTCTGACCGTTATGCATGTGGGAGTTACACCTGCATGCTGGCTGTTTAGACTCAGTGGCTAGCCATTTTCTGACTGCTGGTTAGCCACATGTAGCTATTACTGCATGGTCTTGGACTGTTACTGCATGTAGTTACACAAGTCCTTCTAAATAACCCTGTAGCTCTCTATAAAAAGCAGATAAGGTATCTCTGTCAGACCTCGTACCCACAACACTTTCGCTGTTCTGAACCTAACCACATGACCCATTACTTAGCCTTTGTTACACCAGTCTCGCTCCGGTCCGCGAAGTCGCGACCCATGCGAAGTGCAAAGTGCGCCATTAGCGCCTTATAGCCACATTGCCTCACATACCCACGCCCTCGCACCAAGCCTGCGACCGAGCCCAAGCGTGAACACGTAAGCCATCATACTCCTCTCTCCCACCACAAATAAGTAAGGTGCACAACACCCTACTTCTAAAGAAAAAAAAAAATCCCTTCTCCCATCCGATATGGGATAAAAACAAAGCAGTTTTTTTCTTACTTCTTTCAAAAATAATTTTTAACCAAAATATTTCAACATAAAGCCCCCATTATCTTATAAGTAGTAACCACCAGGTTGGTTTTTGTGCAGAGGAATCTTGATGGAAAGACCCAGGGCCCAGCTGACGTCATGTGCCACGTCATGACATGTGATGGCGTGTAGGAAGGCCATAGATAAGTAAGTGCATGGGGTTAGCAAACCTGATCATCACATGCATGCATGCAGTACTCTAAATTAACTTATATGAGTATAACATCTAACTGACTTGCTTCTATTTTTATATATATTCTTCAGGAATCTTAGGAAGGCTAGGGAGTAAACTAAGGCCAATGCATTGTATTTTTAGCCAAAACTCTACATATCAAAGGATTAGAGAACGAATTACAAGTTATTCTCCCCTTTTGGTTCAGAATTAGAGAAGCAGGATACACAGTGCTTCAGTACTCCACCACCACATTACCTGCTTTCTCAGGTTTTCATTCTCTACAAGTGGGGCACACAGTTCACTGATCCAGACTGTTGATACGATGTACCGCACTGAGAATCTCCATAAATGGCGAACCAGTACAAACCCTTCAATTGTCGAGCCAGAAAATAGACTGTTGGGAAGAAAATTACAACTAAGATACAGATTCAACTGAGATTCAATTATGACTAGGACCACTCCCATCTCATATAGTTATGGCCCACAAAGCACACGTGGAGCTGGGACATTGCACGGAAAATTGACCACACTGGTGGAAACTGAAAACCAGATCAAGGTACTCTTGTGGTGGAGCAGTGGGTCAGACGACGTTAGAAATTAAATGGGTCTACCTCCAACAAAATAAGATAAATGGAAACAGTACCAGCAAGAGTGATGTGATGCTCATTTCTAATAATCATTGGTGGAGGAATCAAGGGCTAAAAACGAGGGAAGAGCAACCGTTTCACGTATTTTGCATGGCCAATTGCCCTTTGGTCATGCCAACTCAATGCCCTTGGAAATCATATATATATATATATATATATATATATATATATATATATATATATATATATATATATATGAGGGAGAGAGAGAGAGAGAGAGAGAGAGAGAGAGAGAGAGGATGCTCACCTGTTCACCAGTTATATTGTGAGAATTTTTTGACAGCTCATCACACCTGATGTGAAACCTGAATCTGAACCGTCAATGTGATGCAACACCCCAAAATCTCCATAGCTCAATTTTCAACATGATCCAAAGCTCCAGTGAGCCGTGGGGGGGAGAGAGAGAGAGAGAGAGAGAGAGAGAGAGGCAAATCAAGGGAAGAAACTATTTCCTCTTGCCATGGCCCACCAAAGTTCTAGATCAAATCAAAAGTTGGGCCCTTAAGGTTTTTGGGGGTGCTGCATCACGCGGATGGTTCAAATTTATAGGGCTCACATCACATGTGATGAGCTGTCAAAAAGTGTTCACAAGTTCTCATGAAAACTTGTGCCCATGTGAGCATCCTCTCTCTCTCTCTCTCTCTCTCTCTCTCTCTCTCTCTATATATATATATATATATATATATGTGTGTGTGTGTGTGTGTGTGTGTGTGTGTGTGTGGAAAGGTACTATGAGGTTACCTCATGCAGCTAGGTGGGTGTGTTGCGCAATTGATTGGGTGGGTGGGTTGCATGACTAACCGAAAAAAAAAAAAAGAAAAAGAAAAAAAAGAAGAAGGTCAACTCATGCAGTTTCCCATGAGGTCAAGCTGGGGTCCATGAGGTCAAGCTGGGCCATCAATCAATGCACCCTTCCATGGTAGGCCGCAGGCCTAAAAATCAGGCAAATCCAAGGCATAAGTAGGCCACACCATAGACAATAGTTGGGAGTGGATGCCCGCTCATTGAAACCTTCATGATCATTTATAAGGTTCATTGAGATGTAGTTCAAACAACCAACTTATCCATTGTGTGTCTGACTTAAATGAGGGGTCACACCAAGTTTCAGCTGTCTCTCACCTACTAGCCCAGTTGGAAGATGCCTAGGCATTTCAACAGCAGGTCTTAGGTTCGAATTGCTAAGGAGACGCACTAATCCCATTGGTGGGTGGGTGCATTGTGTGACTAATTAATTGTGTGGATGCGTTGCGCAGATACACATCACGCTGTGGGCAAGCATTACTACCTGTGAGAGAGAGAGAGAGAGAGAGAGAGAGAGAGAGAGAGAAGATGCGAAACAAAATGAGGTACTATACATTGTTTTTGGGCCCTGAACTTCGTACAAAATCAGTAATTCAAACCATGGGTGGCATATGCACCAAAATCCCTTCGTATCGGAAGATCATTGCTACTGAGTGATTTGCCTTTTCACATTCAATGTTGGCTTTTGCTATATTTCTTTCTTAGAATCCAGCTGAATTGAAGAAGGGACAATCAAGTAGCGTATTTGGGGACCTTGTACATCTTGGGCACATGGGTTGGGCTCAGTGGTCCATACCATCATATCTAATAGGTCTCACCTTGGATGGACCATATATGCCAGTGGAATCTCCCCAAATTGAACTATCCTAACTTCCATTTGCTTCTACATGCCTATAGAAAGAGATTTCCAATCTTTTACAATGAGGTTTGCTCCGATGCATGTGACGTATTGCAATACCATGACTTTTAGCCTTTGATTGGAAAAGTACTCAACAAACAAAACCCCTCAGTTGGATTGTTTCAAGCTTTTGATCATTTAGCTCTTTAACTTTGAACACAAATACTCATCCTATCCTTTGCATAATTAAAGAAGTTGAAATATTCCAGAGTCTTTTTAGGGCATCTCCTAACTAAGGGGAGCCCTATCAAATAAACAGCTGTTTTTGGTTAGTGATAAAAACCTGAATCCAATCCAATGGCTATTGTTCCCATGTATATTATTGCAATAGCTTGGAATGCATTTGAGCAAGCTTCTACTAAAATAAAATAAGATGGGGCACTTAAAAAATTGTACACTGCATCAATTAAATCAAATAAAGAGCCGGTTTGGATGCCACCAAATAAGTAGTTTTTTTAACTTATGAAAGTTAATAAGCTATTTTCTACTTAAATATATAGTATTATTAAATAAAGTAATTATTTTTTTAAAGTCATTTTTTATTGCTTTTTATCTTATGAAAAATAACTTAAACTACCGTCACGTGAGGAGTACCTCTAATCATCATGAATGGATGTGCCACGTTGGGAAATCCATCCCTGATGTTTTTTGAGAAATCCACCGTCAACTTTTTTATTCATCTCATTTTAGAAGGTAGGCCCAAATATGATGTAGATCCAACACTTGGGGGGTCCAACACGACTTACAGCTGTGGTATTGAACGCACACCATTGAAACCATGTCCATTATTTTATGGCCCACCATGATGTTTTCGAGAATCCAACCTGTCTACTAGTTTTTTTCAGCTGATTTAAAATAGGGAGCCCAAATATAATGAAGATCTCAAAATCAAGTACACCAGGCAGCTTGAAACAGTGTAATTGACCCCCCCTCCCAATCTGAATGAAGTGTCCTACCATGATATTTTTGAGAAATCCACCCTATCCACCATTTTTGTTAGCTCATTTTAGGCTGTGAACCCAAATATGAGACAAGCCCAACACTCAAATAGGCCACACTATTTGAAATAATGCTATTGAACTTCCACGGCTGACATAGTCATGAGGCCTATATTGATTTTTTTTTTTTTTTTTTAATATCCACCTGTCCACCCGTTTATGATCTTATGAGTGTGAGAATGACCTTATAACCAGTTTGGATGGCATATAATCAGCATAGTGGGCCTTCAAAAGATTTCAATGGTGGTTGTTGAATCTCCATTGTTTCCTTCAATGTAGCCCACTTAGGCTTTGGATCTGTCTCATTTTTTGGCCCACCTCCTAACATGATCTGATAAAATGGATGGACAGGTCGGATTTTTAAGAAAGATCATGGTGGACCTAGGCACATGGAGTTGGATTTACCCACAATCCGCCTCTAGCAAGAGTATCGGAGCAGAGAGGTTAGTCGGGGTAACAAACCTGTTCAATCAGGCTGTAAGTGTGACCCACCTTGATTTATGTGTTGTATGTCCATTCCTTTCATCCATTTTTCTAACTCATTTTAGAGCATGAGCCAAACAAATAAAGTAAATCTCAGGTGGACTGCACCGTAAGAAACATGGTGAATGAACACCCACCATTAAAAACTTCCTTGGGGCATAAAAGTTTTGGATCAACTCGGTATTTGCGTTTCCCTTCATCCCGGTATATGTGACCTTATCAACTGGTTGGATGGCAAATCAACATTACAGTGGGGCCTTGGAGGTTTTTAATGGTGAGCATTCAATCGTCACTGTTTACTGTGGTGTTTGTGCTCTAGAGATTTGGATTGGGTTCATTATTAGGCCAATACTCTAAAATGAGATGGCAAAACAGATGGACAAAGTGGATATTTAACACATACATTAAAGTGGGCCCCATGGTGGCATTACTGGACTGGGTGTTTCTGTTGGTGGAGCCTTCAATATATGCTTGAGGGGGGGATCGGGCAACTGACCGGTTGGTCGGGTGACCGAAACAGCCTCAAAAAAGGCAGATAGGTCTCTGGACAATTTCGGGTGAGTTCAGGTGACTGAACTTGTAGCTTTAGGCAACTGGCAATATTCAGGAGTTTTTGGCTAAAACTCTTTAGACGTTTTTGGGAGGTTTCGGGTGATCGAAATTTAGCTTGGGCAATCGACATTGGGCTTGGGCGTCCGACCCAGGGACCGATTGTGTCAGTTGTTGTTATACAAATTGCGCGGTTTTGTGCTAATTGTTTCCATTTCTGGCTTACGCTTATAAAACAGGTGTAATCGGGTTATAGGGTATCTAAGAGATTTCTAAACGTGTTTAGGGAGAGAGAGAGAGAGAGAGAGAGAGTTTTGGTGAGAGAGAGCAGGGTTTTCTCTTGGGTTTGCTTCATTGGGTAGTTCATCTCATTTACTTATTAATTCAAAGTGATCACTTTGCACCGTGGATTTTTTCCACAAAAGGTTTTTCCACGTAAAATTGGTTTGTTTCTTATGTGTTGATTGTGTTTTGTGTGTGTGGTGATCGTTTGATTCTCCTATGTGCTTCCGTGAAATTTCTCAACAAGTGGTATTAGAGCTATCGTTGGGTGTAACGGATTCAAATTCTAAGACGATCACATGACATTAAGAACGAAGTTCGACATAGAGAAGTTCTCCAGCAAAACCAATTTCGAATTATGGAAGGTGAAGATGGAAGCCATCCTAATTTAGCAAGGGGTTAAGCATGTCCTTGGGAAGTGACTAGAATCTATGAAGGAAGATGAGTAGCCACAAATCAACAAGAAGGCCAGAACTTCTATACAGTTGTGCCTAATAGACAACATCCTCTATCACGTCATGAGGGGAAATAACGTGGCTAATACATGGACCAAGCTAGAGAACGTGTACGCGAAGAAATCTCTAGAGAACTAGATGTATCTAATGCTACAATTGTTCACCTTGAAGATGGCGAAGGGGACCGATGTGGATGACCACATCAACACATTCAACTAGCTGATTTGCAAGTTGTTAGATATTGGTGAATAAATGAAGGACAAGTATCAAGCCTGCATCTTACTGAACTCATTGCCTAATTCATATAAGTCGCTCAAAAACTCGTTGTGTGCAGGAAAGAAAACCATAAATGTTGAGACCGTTGTCTCAGCCCTCCAGTTGAAGTCAATGAGATAGAAGAGCGATGACATTAGGTCTTCCCCTGATGTACTGATTATGAGAGAAAGAAATTTGAAGCAGGGTGAGGGATCTTCACATTCTAAATCTAAATCCAAGGGCAAGGGCAAAGCCAAGTTGAAGTGTTGGGCATGAGGCTAGGCAGGGCACATGAAGAAAGCTTATAAAAATGTTAAACGTAAGAAAGAGAAGATGGGAGAGTCTTTAAGGGAAGCCAACACCGTTGAATCTTTTAAGAGTGGTATTGATGTGTGCACGAGGTCTTAATGGTATTAAAGACGGGATCTCTCAGTAATGAGTGGATTATAGACTCCAGGGCTTCGTATCACATGTACTCAAATCAAAGCGTCTTTACTTCCTACAAGGAGCATGAGAGTGGTTCGGTATTTCTAGGTGATGACTATGCCTGCAAGGTTATGGGGATTGGATTGGTGCGCATCAAGATGTTCGATGAAATCGAACGGACCTAGTAAGGCACGTTCCTAGGTTGAAGAAGAACCTGATTTCTCTTTGTGCACTCGAGGCAATGGGGTTCAAGTTCACCGATTTTGACTGGTTCTGCAAAGTTTCAAAGGGGACCCTTATTATTATGAAAGGACAAAGACACGATAATTTTTACAGGCTGATTGGGAGCACTTCATTAAGTGGAGCTGCGGCGATTATAGTAGATTCCACGTCTTCACATATGTGGCGTGCTCGTTTAGGCCACATGAGCGAGCAGGACATGGAGGTACTTATGGATAGTTCCTTGATTCCTGTTTTTAAAACTCTAGACTTTATTATATATGAGCATTGTATGTATGATAAACATTATAAGTTGTCTTTTAAAGGGGAGAAACATGTATGTAAAAGGGCTTGAATATGTTCATTCTGATGTATGGGGGCCGTCGCCGGTAGTTTTTGTTGGGGGGTTATCATGGTTCGTATTTTTCATTAATGACTATAACAGAAAGGTTTGGATTTATTTTCTGAAAAATAAATCCGATGTCTTCACTACTTTCAAGCATTGAAAGGCCATAGTGGAAAATCAGTAAGGGCAGAAATTGAAAGTGTTAAGAACTAATAACGGTGGAGAGTTCACTTCCAAGAAATTTAATAAGTATTGTAAAAAAGAAGGGATCATGAGGTACAACACAGTGTGCCACACACTAGAGTAGAATGGTGTGACTGAGCGGATGAATCAGACTCTCTTAAAGAGGAATCGATGCATGATTAACATTGCTGGGTTGGGCAAAGAGCTTTGGACGAAGGCTGTTAACACAGCATATTACCTTATAAATTGGTCTCCTTCGACGGCAATTGAATGTAAAATCCCTGAAGAAGTGTGGAGTGGTCATTCGACTAACTACTCATGTTTGCAGGTGTTTGGTTGTGAGGCTTACTCTCATGTACCGTCAGTTGAGAGAGATAAGCTCAATTGAATGGCTAGAAAATGAATTTTTGTGGGCTATGGTGATGATGTGAAGGGTTACCAATTGTATGACCTTGTCACATGAAAAATCACTCTTAACCATGATTTCAGATTTGATGAAGTTTCTTTGTTCTGAAAGAATGTGCTAAATGAACTAGAAAAATCAGAGGTTGTTGACATTTACGTTGACAGAGATGAGACACAGGCCGAGACCGAGACATAGGCAGAGGCATAGGATCAAGTGGAGCTGCCACTTGTACAAAGAAACCCACCTAGAGATCACAGGTTACTGGCAAGGTATAGGGATGACTCGAACATTTCATTCACCCTCATTACGGATGAGGGGGATCCATCTAACTTTGAGGAGGCGCTACAGAATGTAGATGCTGAAAAGTAGAAGGCAGCAATGCAAGACGAGATGGATTCTTTGTACAAGAATGAGACTTGAGAGCTGGTGGAGCTTCCTATGGGCTGGAAAGTGATTGGATTTAAATGAATTTTTCGAAAGAAATAGGATAGGTACAAGGCTGGATTTGTGGTGAAGGGTTATACTCAACGTGAAGGTATAAACTTCAATGAGCTTTTACGCCAATTGTAAAACAAGTATCTATCAGGATCGTGTTGGCACTAGTTGCCCAATACGACCTTGAGTTGGAACAGATAAATGTAAAGACTACTTTCCTGGATGGGGAATTGGAAGAGTAGATTTACATAACGCAGCCAAAAGGTAATGCAATACAAGGAGCAGAGAACAAGGTTTGCAAGTTGAAGAGGTCATTGTATGTTCAGAACTTCAAGTGTAGGGTCGCGATATAGTTATAATTTTGGTGAGACCAAGGTTGATCTACGGGGAAGAAATATAGGTTCAAGCATTTAAAGGTTGTCTAGGATTTAGTGAAATTGCGTCGGGTAGTCTAACATGACACCCTATGCATACACGTGCGGAAGCTTAAAGAGCAACTAGAATTATGGCTAAACCTATAGGAGAGGGTGATTAGGACCATTTTAAAACTCTTTTTCGCCTACTTAAACAAATCAACAAATTAAACTACGTAAGTGATTAACACTTCGGCATCCAAGCCTAAGTGGGTCCAATCAAAAGACTAGTAAATGATATATGCAATCAGCAACCTAGTCTAAACAACTCATGTGGACTATAGAGGATGGATCAAGAAATGCTCAAGTCAACATGAGGTAGTGAAAGTACATCTTATGAGTGTGGAGGTGCTTATCAAGTGCCTAGCATGCATTCCTAACTAAACATTCATAATTAACCAATTAAACACAATGCATAAAGAGAAATGTGCTCAAGAACAATCACAAACACAAAGATGTATAGTGGTTCGACTAGTTGTCTACTCCACTCCCAGTTCAAGTACTCAACCCCTTTCAGTACACCGGCATTCACTGGGGAGTTTAAATCTAGTTCCTCTCAACCAAGGTGTTTTAATTTGGATCCACCCAACCGAGGAGTTTATAGGTTCCTCCCAACCTACACGTTTGCACCCGTGTTGGTGGCTCCCCCTTGGAGACTCTGTTTAGGCCGACTAACGAGCCAAGGAACGGCTAGCATCCCTAGATTTTAGGCCTAACTAATAGGCCAAGGATCGGCTAACGACCCTAGTTCGAGTTTGTCAAAAAAACTCTACACTCAACTCCCACAGGGAATTGAGTGGATGGACTCCTAATAAGACAACCTTACTTGTCGGATTGAGCCCCTTTGTAGCACCGCTTTGGGTTGCTTCTTCTCGCTCTCCCGTGCTTGAATCAGCTCCCCTTGTGCTCCCTCGATCTTTGACGCCGCTGCTTTGCCAAGGCTTTAGCTCCAAGATCAGCTACCTTGCATATGACGGTCCATTGGAGATGCCCAAGGTGCTAGGGAATGGTGAAACCTCTACAAATGGTAGGAAATGGGTTTCCTAGAGGAATACACCTATAAGGACTCCTAGGCAGTGTTTAGACAAGGGATTTAACTATCATCAAGGTGTCTAAACCCTAGGAATTAAGAGGGAACAAGTCCATTCTTAAGATGCCATTGAATGTCCTAAGCTTGTAATAAAAACACAAGGAGAATGACTTGCTTTGAGTTTGGAATAGAGCCTCTAATGATCTCTAGCAATGGTGGCTTCTATCTCCTCAAAATCCCCTCTCATGAGCTCAAAAACGAATCCCCTTCTTTAAATAGATTTTCTTCCAACGGTAAAAAAATGGGTAGATTCGCGCATCTTGTTGAGATCTTAATTGTGCATATTCTAACCCCAATTCATCACTCATTATGCATGGATTTTATGTTTGAAGACTATTCTAATGCATGGTTTTGTGATTGCAGGAATGAGAGAGAGTTCACTTGATCAATAGCCAAAAGAAGCATAATTAGGAACCTTGGATGAAGACCCAAGGTGGGCCAAAGAAAGAAGAAAGCAAGAAGAGAGAAGAGAGAAGAAAGAAAGAAGAAAACAGTGCAGAAAATTAGGCTAGACCGGTCATGACCGGTCGGCCATGCAATTTTACACTTCCAGATTTCAGGCAGCAAGCTATTCCCGTTTTTGGATTTTTAAAACATTTTTTTGAAGCCATATTGATGATATTTGAAAATACAACACATCCATGTCGAAGAGGAGCTCGACGCCGAAATAACCCAAGTGGTTTCGTGTCGATCGGAGCTACGGATTGACCGTGGTGGCCAAAACAACACGAACTGTCCAGAAAGTTTCAGATTTCGCTGTTCCACTCTGGGCCTGTCCAGGTGACCCATCATTGATGATATGAAGAATCTACTCTAACCATCTATTAGATCACATCCATATATGAATAACCACAAAAGTTTCAGATCAAAAGGATGTGTGGTTTGATCGTACCGGTTGAAGAAAGATGGACCATCCAAAAGATCCAACTGAGCAGAGTTTATAAAAGGGCTGAGTGTTCTAATTTTCGCACCTAATTCTGGAATTATTTTGGACAATCTAATCCGTCTATCATGTAGAGGAGGAGGTTTTCTACCAATTTTCAAAATTTGAGATCAATCCAACCTCTGTACACTCTGGGGCGTTGAAAGCAAGATGACTGGTTCTGAAGGCACCCGAATTGCACGATTTTGAGAGGCGGTCGCTGATCTGATTGGTGGGCCCATTCAGAGGATAATCTTGAAATCTAAATCATCTATGAAGAATATCACATTACAAGGAAGTAACAAATCAAATTTGAAGGCAATCCGACCATTGGTTAAGCCGTACCAAGCGAAACAAATTCTGCTATGTTGCTGTACTATTGTTGCACTATAAAAGGAGGTGCTCTCTTCTATTCCAAATCAACCAAGGACGTGGGGAGCAAGGAGTTCAAGTCATAGGAGGCTTCCTAGCCTCCTCCAGCTAGTTTTTCTTCCTTTTCTTAGTTCTAGTTTTATTTTTAATATGATTTTCATTAGCTAATCTCTTAGCTAGAGCTAAGAGGTGAACCTTATAGTTTTCTTAGATTGTTTTAATTCGTTTTATTGGTTTTAAAGTTGAAATTCATGATTATGAACTATGGTTTGAAGTTTATATAAGCTTTAAGTAGTTTTTCTTAGTCTTATGATGACTCATGGATGTTTGGGAGAATTACTTAAATTCTTAATTGGTTTGTATCAGTCTAGACCTGTATGATCCGAGGAATTGGAGTGCGCTCTAGTACTATGATCTTCATATGAGGACTTCCTACCAAAGTTCTACTTTTCTGAATTTCTGTAATATGTATGGATTGTGCATGTGATTTGAATCAAGTTCAAATCATGATCTAGCCTTGTCTTGTGACAGGACTTGAGGATGGTTATGATTGTGAACTGAACCTTATGGAATGGGGAATGACCTATGCAATTGAGCATGCTCAGCCCAGCCTACATTGAGTGAATCCTATGCATTGAACTTACATATGACAGATTGTTTGGTTTAATAGCTCTATCATCCGACTAGATAGATCTTAATATCGATTCTAGTTGAGAAAGTGAGAAACCATAGTGAATTATGCATCTAAAGAGGGCTATAAGTGGATCCTCGATGCTCTAGTTATCTTTCCATTATCAGATTTTCTATTTTATGTTAAAAATTAATTTTACAAACCTCTTTGATTCTAGTTATTAGGATAATTTGCATTATTTACTTCCTTCCCTATGGATCGACCTCGGTCTTACCGAGATTATTACTACATCGCAACCCTACACTTGGGGAAGCGAACAAGTTTTTGGCGCCGCTGCCTGGGAAAGAGGTTAAATGGTTCTAATTGTTCTAGTAGCTATAGAGTAGTTTTAGTTAGGTAGGATTTTTTTATTTTTATAGAAGTAGATTTTCTGATTTTTTTTCTCTAGATTACTAACAATTTTTTGTTTGATTTTGTAGGACATTGTTGCTGACATAGCTCTCACCTTCACGGGTAACATCTCTCCATTTTCCTTTCTTCTTTTTGTTTTTCTTCCTAGATTAGGGATTATTTCAACTTCTTATAATTTCATTATGAATGATTGGACGGGTGGATTGTCTAAATACCTTTTGGAAGATGAGAGGATGAACCAAATAAAAAATCATTATGATTGGAACCATTACAAGCATGAATATTTTTCTAAGACTCAATCTTCTTCTAATACTCCCCCACGTAAGACAATGGGAGAGTATCGGAAAGAGATGAATAATGTTCCACCAGTTAGGACAATGTATGATCACTTGTATGGTTACACATATCAACAACCATCTAAAAGCCCAACATATGACATGCATAATCTAAATTGGTGGGAGCATCAAAATTTCAATTGGAAGATGAGGCAACCATGGATGCCAACAATTATCCTCAAGAGTTTCTTTCTCATGAGCTGCAACCGACACGAACTCTTGAGGATATGCTGCGAGAGTTTATGGAAATAACTGAGCAATGCATACAAAACCTCTCGCCATCTCAAAATTCTGAACTCGACATTGGGAACACCGAATCAATCCCCAACATAGAGGAGGATGTGGCTATCCAAGCCCAACCCTCTTCCGATTTGATGACTAAACTTTTAGAGGATGTAGATCTCAGTGATCCCACCATTACCATCGATTATGGTAAATCAACTATCTCTCTTAGCTATTCCGATTTTAATAATGAAGAGATTTCAATGACGGTTGACGAACCTGAGGAATCCATAAAATCTGAAAGTGATAGTAGTGAGATTGCCTACAATGAGGGTTCCGTGGATGATTGTGAGCCCATGATTTCTTCTTCTAAAGGGCCGAATGTTTATGAGTCGCCAGAAGATATTCTTGCTAAAGAGATGGCCGAAGTTGATATTTTTGAGTCCTTCCACCAACAACACATGTCGAATTCTATTGTGGAAGAACTCCCTTAGGTTGAAAATTCTGTTTCTTTGAATGATGTGGTGGCACAATCTGAAATTTTAGATCAACCAATGCTACATGATGTGCTTACCAATGAATCTGAAAATTTTCTTTGGAAGACCTCCCCTCTATAGAGGAGGAATTCCTTACCCTTGAAACAGAATCTCCTCAATCAGTTAGGGAGAACGAGGACCCTTCATCCGACTCTCTCGATTTCCTAGAGGAATGCATGACCCACCCCTATGATCTGAATGATGAGATGATTAAGGAGTTGGATAGTTTGTTAGACACGGTGTCGGTGCCTGAAGAACACCATTCCACTGATTTACACTCTTTACCATTATTTGTGGAAACACCGTGTAATTCTGAATTTGTGGAGGAGACAACCCAAACTGAAAAATACTTGATGAATGTCTCTCCACCATCATTGGTTCTTCAACCCATTGAAAATTCTGATTGGGAGGACCCGTTTTTAATCAATTACAACCCAATTCAGAACTTGAGGAGATATCTTTTTGCTGCTCTTATCTCCTCCTTACATGTGTGTGGTGCACACTATGATTGGACCTTCATGAAGAAACGTACCCATGTATACATTCGAGCGGGACTTTGGATGGTCCTCATGAGAAACCTATTGAAATTCATGAAGATCCTGCTCAAATTTGATCATGTAGTCGATCGGACTAATCAAAGGTAGGTAGGTAGGTTAGGATTTCTTTTCTACATTTAGGATTGAATAAGTCTCATCGAGACAATGGAAGATGCTAGAATTGATCTACTTGCTACCACAGGTACTATCGTTCTCACTCTCCTTTGTTTTATGTCATTGCTCTCATGTCATGCATATTGCATATCTTATTACATTGAGGACAATGTAAGATTTTGGTTGGGGGGTGAGATTCCTTAAATGAATCTACTAGCTTTTGTGACGTTTCAAGCAATTATGTAGAAATTTTTTATTTTTCTAAAATTCAAAACTCTTTTGGAAAACTTTGTTTCTATGCATTCAAGATGATACGAGTATGAGAAGAGGAGATACGAAGTGAGTGATGTTTCAAGCTTTGAACTTCTTTTAATATAATGGTTTTATATGTGAATTCCCCTATTTATGAGAGTGATAGAAAATTTGAACACTTTTACACCTAGTTCACATTACACGATTTTCATGGGTTGAAAGGATTATGTGATTTGTGGATTAACTATACTTTGATTTAAGGTGTTGAGAAACCAAGCCGGGGTACTTTGTCCATCCTTGTCCATGGCAAAATAACGAAAGATATGGATTTCTAGAAATCCTATCTAATGTAAAAGAAAAAGGAAAAGGAAGGATGAAATTGGGAATGATGGAAAAATGGTGGAAAATTCCGAAAAGGGCTACCTATTACCAACCGGGGGATGGTCTACCCGTAACCAAAGCCGGAAATGGGAAGTAGTGTGAAAGCCATCGGAAGGACGGTAAGACAAATTCCTGCCATAGGCTTGTTGTTGCTCTATGCACCTTGAAATCCATAGTTTAGTTGATCTATGAAGAAGATAAGCATAGAAACTCATGAGATGAACTTTCACTATGCACACTAGGTTGAATTTGTTCGAGTTCTTCTATTCATCAATCAATCAGCGAGAATTTTATATGGACACTTATTATGTTTTAAGAGTTTAAGGTTTCAACTTCTATCACCTAATTTTTCTGACTTTTACACTTGTGTGTCTTGGGATGTATAGAAGCATAGTTTCTGAAGGAGAGTTAGTTTTTTTAGAATTAAATTTGTTTCACGCATGTTTTTGCTCGGGACTAGCAAAATGCTGGTTGGGGGGTGTGTTGAGATGTAATACCCTAAAATTTAGGCACACGAGTAAGTACACGAGTGCGTGTTCACATGTGAGAAATTAAATTCTAAGCTGTATTGTTCACACGCATACACACATGTATACAGTTTATACGAGTCCAGATAACTTGTCAGGCCTCTGAGAAACTTAGTGTACTTAGTTAAGTCGATAGACCACCGTTAAGATAATCTGTCGTTACTAGACTAGAAGATTTAACCATCCACTCCGATTTCGAATTACGCGATCAATGTAAACCGCCGTACATTATCCTGTACACACGTCTGTCCATAAATAAGACCCGTACATTGTGCCCATCACAAGGTATATCCTTAGACCAGTGATTTATTGGCCGGGTGTGTTTGTAACACCCTAGGATTTTAGAGTAATCTAAATTATAAATTAGGTAATTATTTAAGAAATTAAATAAATTTAATATAGATAAATTAATATTAAATATTTCGTAAGAAATTATAGTATGACTCCTTCATTAAAATTGCTCAACATGAACCCTAGGATAGCATGGAAGTGGTAGACTTCGCAAAACTCATAAATCTACAAGTATTAGGAAAATACTATTAGTTAAACTTAAGTTATAGGACCAATTGCAAGTTTTATGATTTCTGGAAATCATTTTCACGCAAAACTCCATATACTAGCTTTAGGGCACGATCTAACCATACACGTCGAATTTCAACCCTCTGATCATCCTACAAATGGCCTAACCAGAAATCGAGCCATAGGTGGGCCATCTAAACTCGGATCTATTTCATTTTTTTTGTGGCACACCTCAAATTAAGTGGCCTAACCGATGGTCGGAGGGGATTCATCAAATACATCAAGGTGGGACCCCCGTGTGCTGTGTACACGGTCGACACGCCGGTCAACACTCGTTGATCGCGTTTCTTACGCGTTGCGGACGAGCGCCTGCCTAGGACGTTGTTTCAGCGGCAGCGTTACCGCTGTCGCTGATTGTGGCCCACATATCCATCAACGTGGACCCCATCTGTTGATCCAAGCTGTCCAGCAGGAACACTCCACGCATGGGCATCGAGGGTAGGTGACCTCAACGTATTCGGACGATTGTACGGTCCACCACAGCTTCCAAACCCGACCTAAGATTCACTAAACTCCAAGATCGACAGATCTGCCATGCATGGATGGGCCAGACCTCTTCCAAATCTTCGTGTGGACCCCACCTAGGTTTCCAACGGGTTGCTTGTGCAAAAGAATCCCCTAACTATTCGGTCTCCTTCTCCAACTCGAACCGGGATTTCTTTGTAGTCCGCGACTTCACCGCTTCTTCACCACCTTGGATGGTTATATAAGGCTCCGTCCATCGATTCTAAGCCTCTAAGAAATGCAGGAGAGAGAGAGAGAGAAGTTGTGAGAAAGAGAGAAAGGGTGTGGGGCGTTAGAGAGGTAGAGAAAGAGAGTGAGAGAGAGAAAGACTGTGGCCGTTGTTGTTGTTGTTGCTGCCGTTGCTGATGTTGCTGATCTTGCTGGGGCAGCAAGGAAGAAGAAGGAGAAGAAGGAAAAGAAGAAGAAAAGAAGAAAGAGAAATAGAGGAAGAAGGAAAAAGAAGAGGAAGAGAAGAAACGAGAGAGAGAGAGAGACAGAGAGAGAGAGAGAGAAAGAGAAGCAGTGAGAGAGAGAGAGAGAGAGAGAGAGAGAGAGGGAGGTGGCTGAGCTGTGCTGCGGATGCTATGGGGACAGCACCCCAGTCAGCAAGAAACAGAGAGAGAGAGAGAGAGAGAGAGAGAGAGAGAGAGAGAGAGAAGAAGAAGAAAAGGAGAAAGAGAAAGGAAGAAGGAGAAAGAAGAAAGAAAAAGAAAAGAAGAAAGAAGAAAAAGAGGAGAAGAAAGAAAGGAGAGAAAGAAAGAAAGAAGAAAGAAGAATGAAGGAAGGAGAAAGAAAGAAGAAAGAAAAAAAGAAAGAAGAAGAGATTTCCTCTCTACATCGAGTCGACTCGCTGAGTCAACTCAGATTCAAGTTGGGACTGGTTTGGAGCTTAGGAATCATCAAACTGTGAGTGATCTATCTCAGAAATTTCATGTTAATATCCTTTCAAATTCCTTCCTATTGAGTTTGACATTCTTCCGTCCTTTCCTCCATGTAATTGATTTTTCAACTTCTTATTTATATAGGATGAGTTGTATACTTTTATGCTATTTCCTAGGCATATGTGTTAGATCTTAGTTCAGGGGATCTCTTATAGTTTTCTTGTTCTTCCTAGTGACACTTCTTTAGTTTTCGTAGGATCTTACGTAGAGGTTAGGCATGGGTTAAACTTCCCTTCACGACTTTCCCTTTCTAGTTACATAAGTGAAAACTGTACACAGTCGTAACATAAACTTAAATAGAGAAGATGTTATTATTGGTTCGAACCTTACATAGCATAAATCATTCTAAACTCCCTTGATTAACGATAAACATCATAGATAGATGAAAGGTTATTTGAATACATACATCTTATGCATGGTGTGATTGAAATTGCACTTTGAACGCATAGTATGCTTGATGAATGCTTCCATAATTCATGACACTGCACATACATTTATACACTACGACAGAACAGGAGCATGGTTGATTTGACTCCTGACGTGTATGGTTGATTTGCCGCCTCGCTGTACCGGTTAGGTGAGCATGGTTGATTTGCGACAGGTTCCTAATGTTCAGTGGCAGCGAGTTCTGATTGTTTCACTTATTGAGCATGGTTGATTTGCTCGGTTGGATCAGTGGTGCATGGTTGATTTGCCCACTGGCGTGCATGGTTGATTTGCCGCCTCGTTGTACCGGTTAGGTGAGCATGGTTGATTTGCGACAGGTTCCTAATGTTCAGTGGCAACGAGTTCCTAGATGTTTATTGCTCTCACACGTATCATGACATACATGACATCATGATAATCATGTTCTATTGATAATAAACCATAAAGTGTATCAATCATAACATTATCCTCATATATTGCTCACAATTCTATCCATTGATGATTCACATTCTATCTCTTATTAACTGGAATATTACTTGTGATGGAAATGACCTCACTGGGCTTTTAGCTCACCAAAATCACCACAGTTCTTGCAGGTTTTCAGGAAGAAAAAGACGTAGACAGAGTAGAGTATTCAGATGGTCACGTGTTACTCAAATGCCAACCATAGTTGATCGATTTTATCTTGTAAAATTCAATATAATAAGATATTAGTGGAAAAGAAACTTTATATTTGGAATTTATTTTAGTAATGCGATGCATGGAAGGGAATTTCAAGGAATCTATGCTCGAATTTTAAATTCACACCCTGGAACTCGGGCTTTGGGTTATTGTACTCGGGTTTCGAATTTCGGGGCGTGACATAAGATCTTAATTATGCATATTCTAACCCAAATTCATCACTCATTATGCATGGATTTTATGTTTGAAAACTATTCTAATGCATGGTTTTGTGATTGCAGGAATGAGAGAGAGTTCACTTGATCAATAGCCTAAAAGAAGCATAATTAGGAACCTTGGATGAAGACCCAAGGTGGGCCAAAGAAAGAAGAAAGCAAGGAGAGAGAAGAGAGAAGAAAGAAAGAAGAAAACAATGCAGAAAATTAGGCTAGACCAGTCATGACCGGTCGGCCATGCAATTTTACACTTCCAGATTTCAGGCAGTAAGCTATTCCCCTTTTTGGATTTTTGAAACATTTTTCTGAAGCCATCTTGATGATATTTGGAAATTCAACACATCCATGTCGAAGAGGAGCTAGACGCCGAAATAACCCAAGTGGTTTCGTGTTGATCGGAGCTACGGATTGACCGTGGGGGCCAAAACAATACGAACTGTCTAGAAAGTTCCAGATTTGGTTGTTCCACTCTGGGCTGGTCCAGGTGACCTATCATTGATGATATGAAGAATCTACTTTGACCATCTTTTAGATCACATCCATATATGAATAACCACAAAAGTTTCAGATCAAAAGGATGTGTGGTTTGATCGTACCGGTTGAAGAAAGATGAACCATCCAGAAAGATCCAACTGAGCAGAGTTTATAAAAGGGCTGAGTGTTCTAATTTTCGCACCTAATTCTGGAATTATTTTGGACAATCTAATCCGTCTATCATGTAGAGGAGGAAGTTTTCTACCAATTTTCAAAATTTGAGATCAATCCGACCTCTGTACACTCTGGGGCGTTGAAAGCAAGATGACTGGTTCTGAAGGCCCCGAATTGCACGATTTTGAGAGGCGTCGCTGATCTGATTGGTGGGCCCATTCAGAGGATAATCTTGAAAATCTAAATCATCTATGAAGAAGATCACATTACAAGGAAGCAACAAATCAAATTTGAAGGCAATCCGACCATTGGTTAAGCCGTACCAAGCGAAACAAATTCTGCTATGTTGCTGTACTATTGCTACACTATAAAAGGAGGTGCTCTCTTCTATTCCAAATCAACCAAGGACGTGGGGAGCAAGGAGTTCAAGTCATAGGAGGCTTCCTAGCCTCCTCCAGCTAGTTTTTCTTCCTTTTTTTAGTTCTAGTTTTATTTTTAATATGCTTTTCATTAGCTAATCTCTTAGCTAGAGCTAAGAGGTGAACCTTATAGTTTTCTTAGATTGTTTAATTCGTTTTATTGGTTTTAAAGTTGGAATTCATGATTATGAACTATGGTTTGAAGTTTATACAAGCTTTAAGTAGTTTTTCTTAGTCTTATGATGACTCATGGATGTTTGGGAGAATTACTTAAATTCTTAATTGGTTTGCATCAGTCTAGACCTGTATGATCCGAGGAATTGGAGTGCGCTCTAGTACTATGATCTTCATGTGGGTACTTCCTACCAAAGTTCTACTTTTCTGAATTTCTGTAATATGTATGGATTGTGCATGTGATTTGAATCAAGTTCAAATCATGATCTAGCCTTGTCTTGTAACAGGACTTGAGGATGGTTATGATTGTGAACTGAACCTTATGGAATGGGGAATGACCTATGTAATTGAGCATGCTCAGCTCAGCCTACATTGAGTGAATCCTATGCATTGAACTTACATATGACAGATTGTTTGGTTTAACAGCTCTATCATCCGACTAGATAGATATTAATATCGATTCTAGTTAAGAAAGTGAGAAACCATAGCGAATTATGCATCTAAGGAGAGCTATAAGTGGATCCTTGATGCTCTAGTTATCTTTCCATTATGAGATTTTCTATTTTATGTTAAAAATCAATTTCACAAACCTCTTTGATTCTAGTTATTAGGATAATTTGCATTGTTTACTTCCTTCCCTGTGGATCGACCTCGGTCTTACCGAGATTATTACTACATCGCAACCCTACACTTGGGGAAGCGAACACATCTCCGATTGATCGGAAAAAGGTCCGATTGATCATAGACCAGTCCAAGTTGATCGGAGACATGTCCGATTGATCGGAGACATGTCCGATTGATCGGAAATCTATCCAGTGAAGTCTTTGGAAGATATTCCGATTGATCGGAACACTGTTCGATTGATCGGACTGACCCCTTCCGATGGATCGGAATACTGTCCGATTGATCAGAAATATGTCCAGTGGGTTTTCAAGGTTGCTGGAACAATTTCTGATTGATTGGAACTTCTGTCCAGTTGATCGGAGTCCTATCGGAGCCAACGTCCGATTGATCGGAGATCAATCGGAAACTGTTGTTTGAGCTATTTTGATTACAGCAGTTTCCACCTCTTTAATTAGTCTAACTTATTATGTTTTTCATGGAGTTCTATGACTAATAATGATGACTAAGGGTATACCTAGTTGGTACAAGTCATCTAAGAGGTTATGAGTTAGGTTTTGGTCAAGGTAAGGCACACCAAGGCATCACTTTTACCTGTTTCTTCTTCCTTGATGCAGCCGGTCCGTCTTGAGTCTTTGGTCTTCGTCTTCATTAAGCTCAACTAACACTAGACTCACTGACCTAAGTGATTGACAAACAAAGTGCACTAGTATGCCACAGAAAAGTGCACTAACATTTAGATCTAAACTAACGAAGCTAAAAGGAATTTAAATTGAGGATAAATGAATCAATTATAATAGAGAAAATTAATAAACCAAAGACTATAGCATCAAGGATCCACTTTATCAACAATGTCAAATTCAATTGATTTGATTAGTTACTCAACTAGAATTAGAGTTCTATCCTATCTAGCCGAAATATGGAGCGGTTAAATCACAATTAATCTAGGATAGATAAGGTGTTCATTGATACAATTTCCTCAATAAGGCTCAGGCATTGGGCACACTCAATTGTACAGGCTGATCCTTTAACAAAACAAGTTAAGATCATAACCATAATCTTCCTCAAATCCTGTCACTGGACTTTATTAGAACCATAATTTGAACTTGAATCAAACTAATATCATTAAGCAAAACATCCATCTCAAATTTATAAAAGATAAGAACTTTGGTTTGAAACAATTCATGCATTAAGAACTATGTTTAAGAACACAGGGAACTCAAAGTATCTACCATGCCCGTAGTCTTTAGTATATCAATGAACTATATAAGTTTAAACAATGCAAAATAATTAAGAAACTACTTTTAGAACCTCTAAGCATCCAATGAGTCCGAAGTTATTAAAAGATCAAAGAAGAGCTAGAACTAGAACTAAAACTTCATTCAAATTAGAATCAAACCATGTTCATCATGAAAACCAAAATTTAAATCAAAGGAACTCGATCGTCTTTAATAAACTAGAAGTATCACCTCTCAGCTCTAGTTAAGAGTTAACCTAAGAAATGCATGAAAAAAAAAATAAGAACTAGAAAATGAAGAAAAAATAGAAAAAGAGAGGCTTAGAGCCTCCATGCTCTCCACGTCCTTGATTCTTAGAAGAGAAAAGACAGTTTTGACATTACGTCGGTAGTCTAACACGACACCAACGCATATGCATGCAGAAGCTTAAGGAGCAACTAGAATTATGGCTAAGTCCTAGAGGGGAGTGATTAGGACCTTTTAAAATCTTTTCGCCTACTTAACAGTTTTAACAAATTAAAATGAGTAAGCAATTAACACTTCGGCTTTCAAGCCTAAGTGAGTCCAATCAAAAGACTAGCATATGGCTTAAACGATAAATAACCTAGTCTAAATAAACATAGATTAATAAATGATTAAACTAATGAAGATCCTAATCTATACAACTCAAGTAGACTTAAATGAGGATGGATCAATTAAGCTCAAGTCTACTCAAAGAGTGAAAATACATCTTGTGTGTGTGGATATGCCTATTAAGTGCCTAGCATACATTCCTAATTAAGCATTTACAATTAATCAATTAAACACGATGCATAATGAGAAACGTGCTCAAATACAATTACAGACACAAGCATGTATAATGGTTCGACTACTTGTCTATTCCACTTCTGGTTCAAGTACTCAACCCCTTTGAGCACACTGGCATTCACTAGAGAGTTTAAATCTGGTTCCTCTCAACCAAAGTGTTTTAAATCAGATCCACCCAACTTGGAGGTTTACAGGTGCCTCCCAACTTACACGTTTACACCCGTGTTGGTGGCTCCCCTTGGAGACTTATTTAGGCTCACCAAATATGCCAAGGAATGACAAACGTCCTTAAATTTTAGGCTCGACAAACGTGCCTAGGAACAGCAAAGGTCCCTAAATTTTAGGCCCAACAAACGTGTTAAGGATCAGGCAAACGTCCCTACATTTTAAGCTCAACTAATAAGCCAAGGATCAGCAAATGACTCTTGAATGCGAGTTTGACAAACAAACTCTACACTCAATTCCCCACAGGAAAAGAGTGAAACCAGACCTTACAATTGACAACTTATTTGTCGGATTGAGCCCCTTTGATGCGCCACTTTAAGTTGCTTGATCTCCGTTCTCCCGTGCTTCAATCAGCTACCTTGTGCTCCCCCGATGTTGATACCATTACGTTGCTAATGCTCCAGCTCCAACGATCAATCTCCTTGTAAATGCTCTTCTTGAGATGATCAAGGTAGATGGGAGGTAGGTTTGATATCTCTACAACTAATCAGAATGGGTTGCCTAGAGAGTCTCACCTACAAAGATCTTATCATAGAGTATTAGATATGAATACATTATCAAGAACAATCCAATCTCTACATATCAAAAGAGGGATAAGTGCATTTTAATCTTGAGCTTTGAATGCTCCATTCTTGTGATGAATAATAAGGAAGATCACTTGTTTGGGCTAGGAATAGAGCTCTTAATGATCTTCAATAATGGTGGCTTCTATCTCCACAAAATCTCATCTCTTAGCTCAAAAACAAACACCCCTCCTTTTATAGATTTCCTTCTAACGGTACAAAAATGGGCATATTCGCGTGTCTCCAATTGATCGAAAAAAGGTATGATTGATCAGAGGTCACTTCTGATTGATCGAAAACCTATCCAGTGAGTTTTTCAAACTTTTTGGAAGAATTTTCGATTGATCGAAATCATGCTCCAATTGATCGGAAGGACCCCATCCAATGGATCGGAAGTATGTCCGATTGATCAAAAATTTGTTCAGTGAGTTTTTCAAACTTGTTGGAACAAATTTCGATTGATCGGGACTTCTGTCCAATTGATCGAAGTCCTATCGGAACCACTGTCCGATCAATCGAAAATTGTTGTTTGAGCTGAATTGTTTATAGCAGCTTCCACCTCTTTAATTAGTCTAGCTTATCATGTTTTTCAAGGTTCTAAGACTAATGATGATGACTAAATGTATTCCTAGTTGGTTTAAGTCATCTAAGAGAGTCTGGGTGTTTTGGTTCAAAGGGCTAAGTTACCAAGGCATCTCCTTTACCTGTTCTTCTTCCTTGATGCTTCTTGTCCACTTGAATCTTCAGTCTTCAGCTCATCAAGGCTCAACCAATATTACACATGGACTTACATGATTTACAAATATGGTGCACTAGTATACCACAGAAAAGTGTACTAACATTCTCCCCCTTTGTCAATTATGTGACAAAAACATAGCCTAAGACCTATGTCATGGTCCATACCAATGACATTACCAAAACACAAATAAATTACATGTCAAAGGAAAATAAACATTGCAACTCGAAACACACTAAGGCATGTGACTAAGCTATCCTCCTCTTGGATTGCACCCCCATAACCTATCAATCTCTGAAACACAAAACAAAAAACTTGTTTTGGTGGGACTTGATCTTTTTCCTTTATAACCTGTCAATCCCTAAAACACAAAACAGAAAATTTATTTTGGTGGGACTTGATCTTTCTCCCCCTTTTTATCAGCAATTGACAAACCAATCTCTCACCCTTAATGATACATCAATTAACTAAAGGATAGAGGGATTAGAGTGTCGCAGTTATAACTATAAAAACATGCTAACTAGAGAGAGTATAGGGTGCGTGAACATTAAAACATGAAGCATGCATGGGAACATAATTAACAAGGAAAATGTACTTATATAAGCATGGTTAATCATGTACAATTGGTCATTTATGATATACATCAAGCATTAAAGCTCAATGGCTTATAGCCCAATCAACTAACCTTCCCAAATGTTATGTACATCATGACCAAACTTAAGCAAAGATTAGCATATAATTAAGCATGAAATTCAGCAAGATTAGCTAATCTAAGCAGGATGATAGTCTAGCAATTAAATATACCAAAATAAAGCAATGCTAAACTACTAAATTTGGGTTAATGAAGCTTGAATCCTCCGATTTTCCCATAATCACAAAAATGAGGCTAATATCCTCAAATTCAACAATTACCTCAATATGAGGCTCATTCCTCATATTTTTATTTGAGCTCAAATTGATCTCCTAAGATCACCTAACTTAGTTCACAACTCCATGGATGTGAATTTCTAAGACTCAACATGTTGTTGAGATGGAATTCATCTATCCTAGATTCATCTCCCTTAGGTTTATCCCTAGTTGGAGATCAATGTTCCGTAGGGGATATGATAGTAGTTCCTACCCTCGTTATTGTTGTCATCAACTAATCATTTTACTTATAGTTCAACATGAGATAATAGAAATTCCCCTCTTGGGTAGACATGATGCTAGTACTCCGGTATCGGATCTACTCCAGATGGTTAAGTTTTTCAAGGGCAACTCACACTTGCTCTATCAGAGTAACCTGCTCTGATACTAATTGAAATTACATCGGTAGTCTAACACGACACCAATGCATATGCATACGGAAGCTTAAGGAGCAACTAGAATTATGGCTAAGTCCTGCGCGGGGGGGGGGGGGGGGGGGGGGTGATTAGGACCTTTTAAAATCTTTTCGCCTACTTAACAGTTTTAACAAATTAAACTAAGTAATCGATTAACACTTTAGCTTCCAAGCTTAAGTGGATCTAATCAAAAGACTAGCATATAGTTTAAATAATAAACAACCTAGTCTAAGCAAGCATAGATTAATAAATGATTAAACTAAAGAAGAACCTAATCTATGCAACTTAAGTAAACTTAAATGAGGATGGATCAATTAAGCTCAAGTCTACTCAAGGAGTGAAAGTAAATTTGTGTGTGTGGATGTGCCTATCAAGTGCCTACCATACATTCCTAATTAATCAATTAAACACAACGCATAACGAGAAATGTGCTCAAATACAATCACAAACATAAGCATGTATAGTGGTTCGACTACTTGTCTACTCCACTCCTGGTTCAAGTATTCAACCCCTTTGAGCACACCGGCATTCACTAGGGAGTTTAAATCTGGTTCGTCCCAACTAAGGTGCTTTAAATCGGATCCACCCAACCGGGGAGTTTACAGGTTCCTCCCTGTTAGTGCACTGATTAGTGCATCGTATTGTCAATTTCATGATTATTTAAGTTAGTCGAGTCTTGTGAGCCCCGAAGAAGATTGAAGTCTTAAGACTTGAAGACCGAAGTAGCTTTCCGCACTAAAGTTCAAGCCAAAACAAGTTCAGAAGGTAAGTTGCATATAGACAGCCCATCGGATCCCAAAACACTTGTATATATGGCATTCTAAACATACTGATCTTAGCCATTTAATCCACGATCTTAAGGTCAAGATGATCAGTCTTGGACCTTCATTAAGTAGGAGCCAAACTATGAAAAATCACAGGAAAAACACCTTGGTTGGGCACCAATAGTTCAGTTGGAAATCAGCTTGAATATGGGCATATACAAGGCCTGCCGGTCGACCGGTCAGTCATACTGACCCCTTGACCAGCAGATCTTGAGAATCAGGCTAAGTCCAACCAATCATCAGACTGGCCGGATACCAGGTTGGATGGAACATCCAGCCAGCCGGACATGGCAAAATCATGTCTAAAATATGAGAAAATGCCAAGGAAGAAGGTTTGCCGACCGACTGGCCAACAGGTCGGACAGTAGGTCGGCTAATCTATCTGGCCAGCCGGTCGAACATGCTAAAATATGTCTAGCAAGTTTGTGGTTTCTGGACCACTTACTCGACCCATTTAAGGGCCTGCCGGCTAACAGGTCGGACCTCAAATCCGGCCAGTCGGAAGGGGTCCCAGGCAGGTCGGAATATGCCCATTTTATATCCGTTTGTGATTGTTTTTTGGGCCTCTATAAAGGCATATCTCGAGGCCTTTAATGATAGAACTCACACACCAATTGAGAGCATTAGAAGGGACAATTAAGAGCATTATCTAACCTTCTTTTGCTCATCATTGCTTAGAGTTCATCACTCAAACTAAGTGATTCATGGCACTTCAACGAGCATTCAAAGCTCGGTTTGAAGTATGAACTCAAGCAAAGTATTCATGGCTAACCTAACCCATCGTGTTGAATTCTTTGGTTATCAATAGCCATTGAATACTTAGAGTTGGTAGTTCTTATCATTATCATTGGATTGAATAGGCAAATGGAACTCCAACAACTCCTCCCACCAACCCGGTATTAGTCTAGGAACATCATATGCATTGGTAGCTGATCGTGGGAGCTTGGAGAGGAGCTGAAGCATTTGTGGAAGCTGAAGCTACTCACCGACGCTAAATCGGGGCTCATCTCTTGTAAGTGGTTAAGCTTATAGAGTCCATTGTTTGATTCCCCCTTCTTGTTAAGATTGGAGTCTAAAGATTGTGACCCAATCTCAGAGTTGTCCTTGTGTAGGATGAGGTGGTCCTTGTGTAGGACGTGAAAGTCCTTGTGTAGGCCTCCAACACAGGAGAATACGTGAGTGTCCTTGAGAAGGACTTGTGGAAGTCCTTGTGTAGGCATTAACCTTATGTATGTTGTAAAGGTTGAGAGGTGAACCTCATTTAAAACCTCTGATAGTGAATGTCGATGTACTTAAAGAAGTTGAGTACTTGAACTGGGAGTGGAGTAGACTCATCGTTGAACCACTATACATCGTGTGCAATGTGGTGAATGCATTTTATTTATTATTGTCCCTTGTTGATCAATCATATAAGTACTTAACTGAATACTCATCTTATGTTTAACAAAATGCTTATATGCCATCTTTGAATGATTAATACAAGCATGCATATGAACTGTTGATTAAATGCTTCTCTTAGGATAGTTGTTAATCGAGTTAGATCGTGTGTGATCAATTACATTCATTTACATGTACTTAATTGTTAAATTAAAGTATAAATGCAATTGAGTTTTTAAATTCGTAAGGAATTTGTAAAAAGTCCTATTCACCCCCCATTTATGACATAAGCATACCTTCAAGCTGATATCACTAGCGGTAAAACTGTAATTTCACTCCCAACCTACACGTTCACACCCGTATTGGTGGCTCCCCTTGGAGACTTGTTTAGGCCCGCCAAATGTACCAACGAACGACAAACATCCCTGAATTTTAGGCTTGACAAATGTGTCAAAGAACTGCAAACGTCTCTACATTTTAGGCTCAACTAATAAGCCAAGGATCGGTAAACGACCCTTGAATGTGAGTTTGACAAATAAACTCTATACTCAATTCCCCAAAAGAATAGAGTAGAACCAGACTCTTACAATTGACAACTTACTTGTTGGATTGAGCCCATTTGATGCACCGTTTCGGGTTTCTTGATCTCCTCTCTCCCGTGCTTCAATCAGCTACCCTTGTGCTCCCCTAATGTTGATGCCATTGCATTGCCAATGCTCCAGCTCCAACAATCAATCCCCTTGTAAATGCTCTTCTTGAGATAACCAAGGTAGATAGGAGGTAGGCTTGAGATCTCTACAACTAATGGGAATGGGTTGCCTAGAGAGTCTTACCTACAAAGATCTCATCATAGAGTATTGGATATGAATATCACTATCAAGAACAATCTAATTTTTAGAGATTAAAAGAGGGACAAGTGCATCTTCATCTTGAGCTTTGAATGCTCCATTCTTGTGATAAATAACAAGGAAGATCACTTTTTTGGGTTAGAAATAGAGTTCTTAATGATCTTCAACAATGGTGGCTTCTATCTCCTCAAAATTCCCTCTCTTAACTAAAAACGAATCTCCCACCTTTTATAGATTTTCTTCTAGTGATAAAAAAAATGGGCTGATTCGCGTATCTCCGATTCATCAGAAAAAGGTCTGATGGATCGGAGGTCACTTCCGATTGATCGGAGACCTGTCTGATTGATCGAAAATCTGTCCAATGAGTTTTTTAAGCTTTCTGGAAGAATTTTCAATTGATCAGAATCATGCTCCCATTGATCGGAAGGACCCCATCCAATGGATCGAAAATATGTTCGATTAATCATAAATCTATCCAATGAGATTTCAACCTTGCTGAAACAAATTTTGATTGATTAGGACTTCTGCCCAATTGATTGGAATCCTATCAGAACCACTGTCTGATTGATCAAAGATTAATCGAAACTACTGTTTGAGCTGAATTATTTACAGCAGCTTTTACCTCTTTGATTGGTCTAACTTATCATATTTTTCAAGGTGTTTTAAGACTAATGATGATGACTAAATGTATTCCTAGTTGGTTCAAGTCATCTAAGAGGGTTTGGGTGTTTTGGTTCAAAGGGCTAGGGTCACCATGGCATCTTCTTTATCTGTTCTTCTTCCTTGATGCTTCTTGTCCACTTGAATCTTCGGTCTTCAGCTTGTTAAGGCTCAACCGACATTACAACACATGAACTCATGTGATTGACAAATACGATGCACTAGTATGTCACAGAAAAGTGTACTAACAAGTTTCATATTTATAATGCAGAAAAGAAATCAGCAACATAGCAACTTTTGTTTCGCTTAATACAGGATAACCAACAGTTAGATTTCCTTAAATTTTGAATTTTAGCTTCCTTGGTAGCTGTACTTCCTCATGGATGGTTTATATTTTTCAAATTATCTTCTGAGTGGGCCCACAAATCAGAGCAATGTCCCATCTTCAATTCACGCAATTCAGATACATACGAACTAGTCATCTTGTGATCGACAGTACGTTGTGTACATAGGTCGGATTGGTATCAAATTTGGAACCTTAGTAGAAAATTCCTCCTCTACATAATGGACGGTTTAGATTGTCCAAAAATATTATAAAATATGGTCCAAAAATCAAAATATTTAGGGATTTTTTAGAATCTGTGCAGTTGAAATCTTTCATGATTATCCATCTTCCTTCAATTGGTACGATCAATTCACACATACGATTGACATGAAACTTTATGATTTTGTAAATATCGATATGCTCTATAAGATAGTCGGATTAAATTCTTCATATCATTAGTGGTGGGCCACCTGGACTGTTTTCAAGTTAAGTCAGTAAAAATCAGTAAACCTCTAGATAATCATCAAGATGGGCCCCACGACTTGGCCCAAAACGTAGAAAATGGATTGCCTTCCTATTTCTATTTTTAGGGTTGAAACCCGAAACAACAACAACTGGTTTCTATTTTTTCTTTTATTTCTTTATTTGATAGCCATTTGGACCTAAAATCCAGATTGTTCATCAAATGGTCAACCTGCTTGGACTAGTGGCTGAAGTTTACACGTGTGAGAAAGCTAGAATTTGGACAAAGTGGATGCACTTGCTGGATGTGTTGGATGGCTGAATGAATAGCTGATAAACTCCACTTGTGATGGACGTGAGAGATGTTCCTGTTGGCTACTGCCTTAGCCGTTAGATGGACTCGATGTCCCCAATTGTAGCATGGATGATTGAGCTGATCTACATCAGATGGATGATGATTAAGCACGTGTGAGTAGCTATTACAACAGTTGGACGTCCTTGTGCTGGTTGTTGGCCATGAGATGGGCTTTGAAGGTGCCTCAACTACTACACAAGATGGATGGTGATCTTGCATATTGGTGAGATGGTGATGGAATTGCTCCAGCTTGTTATCTAGTAGAGAGGCCGATGATCATGAAGTGATGGACGGTTGGATGATTGGGTTCAGCTGACCTCGCTGTTCATTTGCTCCCTATTGAGCTCCTTTCATTTATATCTCTCATTTGCTCCTATAATCACAAAAACACATTAAAGTCAGTCTTTAAGCGCACTGTTTTATGTAATTAAAGCGTGGAATTAGAGATAAATATGCACAATTCAAGGCTTAACATTGTACGGCCTCAAACAGTTACCTAGGCAGTGGTACAGGAAATCTGATTCCTTCATGATGAGTCAGGGCTTTTCTATGAGTGAGTATGATCACTGTGTCTATTTCAAGACACTAAGTGATGGAAAGTTTCTCATACTAGTGTTTTACATTGATGACATGCTTATTGCCTATCATAGCAAGTCTGATATTAATATATTGAAAGCTCAACTTTTAGAAACATTTGATATGAAGGATCTGGGGCCTACAAAGAGGGTTCTCAGCATTGATATACATAGAGATAAGAAGAGGAGCAGGTTTGGTTGTCTCAAGCTGAATACTTTGGGAAGGTATTAATGAAGTTTGGGAGGGATAAGTCCAAACCAGTCAGTGTTCCCAATGCGACTCACTTCAAACTTTCATCAAAACAATGTCGTAAAACTAATGAAGAAAAGTAGGTTACGTCTCATGTGCCTTATTCAAGTGCGGTGGGTAGCTTGATGTACGCAATGGTCTATACAAGACCTGATATTTCACAGGTTATGAGTGTTGTTAGCAAATTCATGTCTAACCCCAGCAAGCAACATTGGGAAGCTGTGAATGGTTACTTCGATACGTTTGGCACCATGGATTTGAGAGGAAGTGATGAGAAGTGGAATCCATGGTATGAATTCTCATCAATTCCAATTCTTATCAATTCTAATTTTTCTGTTTGGCAGCCTGCATTTGGAGAGAAGTCAGACAAGAGGGAATTGACAGTTTGGATTTTAATCCCGCCATATGCCCACTTATACTTTGGATTTTCATCCCACAATCCATCCATTTGTAAATACATGCCGTCCATCCATTTTTATAGATCATTTTATGGAAGGATCTCAAAAATAAAGCAGATCCACATCTCAGGCGGACCATAAAACAGGAAAAATTGGAGAGTGGCCTTTATGATGCACAAAATTTTTGGATCAAATTGATATTTGTGTGGTCCCTTCATCCAGTTATTTATAACCTTATCAACAAGTTGGATGGTAAACAAACATTCATGTGGCCCTAAGAATTTTTTTAATGGTGGGTATTTAATCACCATTATTTTCTGTGGTGTGTTTCACCTAGGATCTACATCTTCTTCATTTTTTAGATCATGCCTTAAATTGAGCTTTCAAAATGGGTGGACAGCATGGATGTGAGAAATATACAACATGTTGGGTCCCACAGTCTGAGATACATCACATTAGGTCCCAAGTTAGGGAAGGAGTTTTCATCAAATCTCTCCTTTTTAGGAGGAATTGGAAAAGAGCTGAAAAATGCATTTTTTATTTCTCATGGATTCCTATGAAATCTACTTCTCATCAAATACTCTTCACCAAACAGAGAAATTAAGTGATTTCTCATCACTTCTCATCGAATCTAAGGTGCCAAATGGGCCATAAAAGAAAAATGTGGATAGGGAAATGTCTATTGTTGAAACCTCCTTGGTGTCCACCGTGATGTTTATGTCATCTAATCGGTTCATAAGGTCATTCCTACTTGGAAGAACTAAAAACCCAAAAAAAAAAAAAAAATTTGCTAACCTGATCCAAAAGTTTTGTAAACCAAGACCTACTTAGATGAGGTGAAAACTAAAAAAATAAAAAAATAAAATTGTCTACAATGAATGTTTCAACAGTGGACATTTGATCCTCACTGTTTCCTATCATTGGATCTGTCTTACCTTTGGGCTCATGTCCTAAGATAATCCGAAAAAACAAAAAAAATCGATGGACATAGTGGATTTCTCATAGCTCATGTCCTAAGATGATCTGAAAAAATCAGATGGACATAGTGGATTTCACATAAACATAACTAACTTCTGAGAGCTAGAATTTTCAGTGAATGGGTATCACAGGCAATCCTTATTACACTTTTTTGTTGGAATAGTGCCCCTAGATATATTTCATATCTAACCGTCTAAAATATCTACACCAACTCCCTAGTTAGACAACCACGATAAGAGTCACTTTTGCTCAATGCATTTAAACCGGGAACCATTACTTGGACAGTTCATTTGAATAATTTGTTGTGGACGCTCGCCTTTCCGTGCTCCCGGCGTTCCCTTTTGAAAAGGAGTAGCACGAATCACCATTGCGCCACTACCTCGCCTCTTTCTTGAGGGCTTTTTCGGTTGTCGTGTTAAACTGGATGTTTAGATGAGTTCGTATAAGACCAGAGTCGCCACTAGCCGGTTACTTCAAATCTATATTCAGCTAGACCCCGTAAAAATGTTAGAGAATGGAATCCAAAGATTCCTTCCTCTAAAATGACTCCTTTTAATCTGCAGTTAGAGATTCGAGGTAAGGGATCACGGTTACAGGGTGGGAAGGTGTTAGGCACCCACTCTGCCCATACCAAACTAGGGTCTTTACTTCACATAATCGAACTAATACTGAATGATATGATGCATGAATATGGGTCTGAACAATAAGAGTTTCTGATGGGCAGGTTTCCATTAACAGGCAAGCCCAGAGCATACACTCGAACTGACAGGTGCTTTATGCGAGATGCATGCTATGTGTTTGATCGATCAAAGTTTCTAATGAATGAATTCTGGGCAAACCGATAAACTTCAGAGCATACGCTAAGACCTGATCAAGTGTTTATAGTCAAATGATAAGTAGGGGGTTGGAAGAATAATAAATGTTGCACTTATGCTAAATGCGAATGAGATGATGCTGGTATAGGAATAGTTGGATGGACGGAGGTATCGCAAGGATTTGTTTCGAGCGGCTAAGATTGGGACTTAAGTATCTTAGGAGACTTAGACCAGGGTCAAGCTAGGCTGAATCAGGGCTAGACTCTTCTCACTCGGGCTCTCCATAGTGGAGGAATGGGCTAACGGGATGAAGATGGATTCAGAACTCTCGGGCTGAATAGAAGGGAAGTGGATTCTTTCGAATGCTAAAACAAGAGAGGGAACGGGATATTTATAGCTGTGGAGGGTGGCAGCTTATGTAAATAAGCCTGGGTAGCCCCCAGAGGGCCACCCGTATGGACGTTCTGCTCCAGCTTCGGAGTGTACGACCTCCGAACTTGAAGTAGAAAAGCTGTTGGTTTGAGGTTCGAAGCTACTCCGAAGCTGTGGCTCAAAACCAGGTGAGTTGACTGGGTTTAAAAGATGGACTGACAAGGTGAGTTGACTGGGTGCAAGGGATGGACTGACCCGATGAGTTGACTCGGTGATTTGACTCAACGGGTTGACTCACCAAGCTTGACTTTTTTGGGATTTTTGGACTGGTTTTTCTTATGGGGGTTTTCGGGCTAATGTTTAGGGGTGAGTAAACTGGGTTCAAGCTTGAGCTGGGCTATAGATTGGGGCTTACAAGGGTGATTTTGGCTGGGTTTGGACATGGGGCCTGGGGGTGTGGACCTCCATTCATTCAGCTATCTCAACCAACATTGTAGCCGAAGGTGGGGTGTCTACAGATGCCCCTCTTTGGCAGAGGTTGCATGCAACCGAATGTCAAAGCAAGTAGACACCCCACTTCTGACCCGATCATTCATAGATCATGGTCTGAAATCTTTACTTGCCTTTGTATTTGAGTCAGTTGATTTTCTGGAAATAGATAACTCACACATACCGCGGGAGTTTGGAGAAAACATTGCGATTGTTCTTGCATGAGCTGCAACTTGGGTACCCAATTGCAACCATTTCGTTCCTGATCGGTATAAGCATCGAAAAGGTACAGTAGAGCCTCTGCGTCCATTGTAGTCTTATAAGGTTACTGACCTTGTGATTGATTGTTCGTTGCTTTCTCGGATCACTTCAGGAGTACTTGTTTCACTTGATTGTCAAAGTGGTTAGTTGCCCTATGTCTGCCCTGCCTTACGAGTAATCTACTACTCCAACTTGAACTCAGTCAAGGTACTTCAGGCATCCATGCCTAGGTATGTGCCGGTGAACTTTTATCACCCAATCTGCTGGTTTTGATACTTGGGTTACAATTCATCGTTTCCACCGTTCAAATGGTTTATTTAACCAAGCCTTCTGGCTCTCATCTGTTCGTAGCTTGTCATTTGGTACGACCGCGCTGACACTAGAGTTCAGTTCGACCGTATTTTGAGTACATTGGATCTGATGGTCTCTGGAAAAACCGCAACATATCAGATCTTATTTGATTTTGCGTCGACTCCTACCTGGAGATATAAGAGATCTCTTAGTGTTTTGGAGGTCAAACGCTCTACTAAGAAAATATTTTTTTGAGATTCTGAAAACATACCCACTCTGGGAAGTGATACTCCATGGGGTTTTTATTTGTAAATAGGGATATATATATATATAATATTTTTTGTTTTTCCGAAAAGGAAATTTGGCTTGCACGTGCCCCCACTAGGGATGCCTGTGGGATCTTTGGCTAATCGAGTTTATTTTGAAAGCAAGTAAACATGATGATTGATGCAATGGATGTTGATGCATGTGGATGCATATTTGATGATGGATGCATGGTTTGGCTCATTCTCTTTCAGTTTAATGATTTTGCTTTTGCTGGGAATGTAGAGAACTCGAGCTTATTGCTTGCAGGGTTTTACCTCCCTGGGGATTTTTTCTTTTTAGCGGATGTTTGGTCAGCGGGTTGGTCAAGATCTTGACCCATGGTCCATCAGGTCCATCGTCCCAATATGCTGTATTTGCTGTTGGGGATGGATCTAGAAGGTACCATTGGGATGCAACATCAAGATATTTTTCTGGGGAACGGATGTGATTGGGATGGTGTTTAGTCGCCAGTTTTGGTTAAGATTTCAATTTGCGGGTGATTGGATCCGCCATCCTAAACTGTGAAACGAGTGAGTGGAGTTCGAGTCTCCTGAAGTGCTTCGCCGGGGGTAGAGATGATATTTTTATGATTTTTTACAAGTATTGATCCAAATCTTTACCTCAGTAGTCAGGATGGAGATCAATGTTATTGAAAACTATAGAAATATTTTTGCGATTTTTACAAATATCTGATCCGAGTCTCTTCTTGAGTAGTCAGCATGAGATCGGTTTCATGAAAAAACAAGGGAAATATTTTGTGATTTTTTAAAGATGATTTTGCAATGTTTTTGGTATTTTGTTGGATTTTGCTTAAATGCAAGAAAAGGTATGAAATTTTCATCCACTTTCAGCTTCTATTGCTGGTAAGGCACCCGATCCATTTTACATCAGCGAGCAAGACGAATCTCACACAATTAAGTGTCATGCTTTTACATCTTCGGATGAAGGGATTGAGGGTTTTCAGTCAACACACCCACAAAGTTGCATATTCCTCATGTGCAATGCACATAGACTACGTATCGTCTGACGGACTCCTTCGGCCACAAAATGAGCCACATCCTCGCATTTTCCTTTATCAATCCAGTTTGCGGTCTTATGCTGCTCACAATTTCGTGAGGGTGCGCTTCACCTCCCAACTGCCTTAATCCCCTTCATGAGTTTTAGGAACAGGGAACATCTGTCAGATTCAACAGCAACTTCCAAATCAAGGTCGTCTATCATGGTGCATTTAACACGAACAGGATCGCTGGGTTCTGCCCGCCTCGACCCTTACCTGTTTAGAGAATTCCAAACACCTATATGATCAAGTGTCAGCCATGTCCGGAACAGGTTAGGAGAGAAAGCCCCCAAGAAGTTAATCCTAGTATAGTTTAAGGTCTTCAGACCGCTAGGGATAGATTTGTGCAATTAAAATCGATGGAAAATCTTTTTTGTTTTAAGAAAGCTCCAAACTTTGACTCGAGTGGTCAAGATTGGTACTGGCTTTTATGAAAGCTTAAAATCTTTTTGGTATTTTTGAAATGATCCAGGTTATCAAACCTTGACTCTTAGGGCCAAGATTGAGGCCAGTTTTTTGGTTGAAAGCAGGAAAGTCCCCTGAGAAGGTAATACTAGCGTAGTTTAAGGTCTTTAGAGCCTAGTTTTATACAAATGAAGGTACATTCTTTTTGTGATTTTTTCAAAAAGATCCGGACTATCGGACCTCAATCTGAGCGATCAAGGTCGATGCTGGTTTTTGTTTGAAGGCAGAAAAGTCCCCTGAAAAGTTAATCTCAGTGTAGTTTAAGGTCTTCGGAACAAAAATATGTACATGATTGCAAGAAATATTTTTTGATGATTTTTGGAAATGTTCCAGGTTGTTAAATCCTAATTCGAGCGATAGGATTAATACTGGTTTTTATTGGAAATCTCTCGGGATTTTGGTCCCGACATAATTTAAGGTCTTCGGACCATATTTATACATGCTAGAAACACATCTTTTTGTGATTTTCTCGAAATGATCCACGTCATCAGATCTTGGTCTAAGCGGTCGAGATAGATGCCGATTTTTATTAAAAATCCTTTGAGATTTCTATCCCGGCATAATTTAAGGTCTTCGGACTCTGGTTTTCTACAGATGATGGCGCATTTTTTTAAGAAAGGTCCGGACTATCGGATCGTGACTTGGATGATCGCGATCAAAGCTGATTTTTATTAAAAATCTCTTGCGCTCTTGATCCCGACGTAGTTTAAGGTCTTCGGACCCTGGTTTTCTACAGATGATGACGCATTTTTTTAGAAAGGTCTGAACTATCGAATGATGACTTGGATGATCATGATCGAAGTCAGATTTTATTAAAAATCTCTCGGGATCTTGATCTTGACATAGTTTAAGGTCTTTGGACCCTGGTTTTGGAGGTAGACAGAAATCAAGGTTGGAAATTCTCTGTGTTTTCTAAAAATGATTCAGGTCATCAGATCATGACTTTGGATGGTTGAGATCAATGTTTAACCAAGTCAATCCTTTTTTCTTTCTTTTGAAAATCTCATGGAGTTTTTTCCACATCACCTTTTAATATCTCTCCAATTTCTCACATGATGAGACTTTGGTGAGATTCCTTTCTCTTTTTCTCATTCTTCTCTTCCATCACTTCACTCTTACATGCAGGTACAAGATTCACTTGCAACTACTCTTCCCAAGGGGAGTTATTCCCAAAGAGAGAGAGAGAGAGAGAGGGGTCGTTTCAACTTGATGGGAGGACAGCTGGCCCCCTGGGTGCCGCACAAGCCTCCTCTACCCACTGGTTTTTCCAGTGGGCTGGGTGATGGGGTGCCCTCCCCTTTTATATATAACATGGGACACCCCTTGCACTTCTAGCGTGCAATCTCTCTCTCTCTCTCTCTCTCTCTCTCTCTCTCTCTCTCTCTTCTTTCTCACTCTCTCTCTTTCTTCAATTTTTCTTTCCTTTTGGTGGCCCTATTATGTTCTTTCAAGTGGTGAAGCTTTGGTGGATTTTTGGGACAACAAGGTCCCCTTTGGTGAGTGGTGAAGGTATGGACCACTCCTTTCTTTCATTTCATTGCTTTCCTTTTCACTTTTTCTTCTTATACTCTCTTTCTTTTCTTCATGTAGGTACTTCGAGAGAGTTTAAGGTGGGCCCAAGCTTTTGGTTTTTTCCACATTTCAACCTCTACCCAGGTGGTGCATGGAGAGAGACATTTCAAGCTTCTTCTCATTCTTTTTCTCTTTCATACTCCCTCCATGTGCATGTAAAGGGTAATTTTGTCATGCCCATCAAGTGTGCATGGTAAAATATCCTATTTTCTTTCATGGGAGTTGGGCTTTATATGTGTATCAAATGGGTTCAAAGTGAAGTTAGGGCCTTTAGTGCATTTAATGGGCCCAATACTTCATTTTGGGCTCCCTCATGTTCTCTTTTCCTTTTCATGTTTTCCTTAAATGCTTTCTCTTCTTTTTCATCTTCTTTTCAGGGTTTGAGCCCATGAGATTGGTAGGGCCCACCTCAAGTTTTGAGCTCACAATGCTCACTTTGGATGGCCCCTTCTTTCTTCACACATGTATGGACAAAAGTGACTAGCCCATTCTTCACTAGGATCTCAAGTGGGCTAGATTTCCTAGTTGGGCCTTTATAGACAAATGGCCCAATTCTTCCACCATCTTTTGATTATGATGTACCTCCTTGTGCACAAAGTGTGGTGGGCTCTTTGGAATCTCTTCACATAGGTGGGATTTTGGGCGCTCATTAAAACTCTTGAATTTCTTTTAGTCAAGTGTTCACCATCACACTTTGTGCATGTAAGATTCTTTCCCTTCATGCTTTTTCTTTGGATGGATGGAGGACTTGGATTACTTGATCATTTACATGTCCCATGAGTGAGTTATTTCAACAACCTCACTAAGTTCAAGTGGTTTTCACATTGTAGGAAAATGGTATTCAAGAGTTTCCTTTTGTCACCAAACTCAAATGGATAATCCTTCTTCAAGTGAGCTATTCATGCAATCTTAGCTCATTGATACTCTCTTGGGATGGCATTTGGTGGGTCATCCACCATCCTTCTCAAAGATGAGTGATTTTTCAATTTGTGGGAAAGAATGATACCCATAAGTTGCCCAAGTTTGTCCCATGCTTTGGGGCACTTTGAATTTTGGTTTTCAAGTGGGCTATGTATATCATTCTTAACCATTTTCATGATGGTTGAGTGACTCATCAAGCCACACCCTCTTGTGCTCAAATGGTCTTCTCTTTGGTAAAGAAAATGGTGCACATGAGTTGCCCAAACTTGTCTTTTCATGGACATTTCTAGCTTTGATTCTTCATGTGGGCTATGTGTACCATTTTCTACCATTGGCTTCCTTGACTCATGTTTATGGGTAGACCTCCATATTGTATTCTCATAGCCAAATATTTATCAAGATGATGCACATAAGTTGCCCATGATTGACCCAAGAGTGGCCTCTTATGGTTCTTCAAGTGGGCTACGTGCACTTTTCAATCCATTGAGGTGGGGCATTTGAGTTGCTCTTGGGGACCAATTTCCTTCCTATTCCCATTTGTCCATGTACATATATAAAAAAGATGGAAACATCTTGAATGAAGCTTCATTGCTTTGATGTGGAAAGTGAACCAAACCTTGGTCACACATGGACTTTGAAAAGGGTTTTTCCATATGAAGCTTGATTCTTACCCTACTTTGGTCTCATGGCACTTGAGTGCATTTGGTGTCCAAAATGTGTCCTTGGATGGTGCATTTTCTTCATCTAGGTCGTGACATACAATCCTCTTTAAGGTGGGCCTTGCTTTTTCAATGGGCCCAACACATATCCTAGGCGACACATGGAGTTGGACATTGGACTTAGTATGTTTGCATTTGAATTGTGTAAGTCCAAACCATGGGTCTCTTAGATAAAGATTTGGATTTTAAAGGGTAAAGAATAGGAGCTTACCTAGCCAAGTTTGTAGGATTTGATGACGGACAGCACGAGGGGGCGCAGAGCGGTTAGTGAGGACGACCCTGCTTTCATTGTTCGCCGTGGGGATCATATGTGTTCCCTGGCCAAGGAACATCAGCCTCTTCCCAAAATAAAAGGTCGTGGAACCCGAGACCTTTGGGACGTTTGGGTGGAGCAACCTCAGCCAATGCTAGAACATGTTCTTGCCAACACTCCTTTCGCGGGTCTCCTCGCGTTGTGCTTCCATAAAAATAGTATCAATCGTATGGTGTTCACGGCCCTTTATGAGAGGTGGAGGGATAAGACCCACACCTTTCAACTTCCTTGTGGCGAATGGGGGATAACTCTCCTGGACATATATATATATATATATATATATATATATATATATATATATATATATATATATATATATATATATATATATATATATATATATATATATATATATAGGCTTTTCATTCCGTGGGGCAGCTATACCCCACGGGGGCTCTCTTGTTCCAGTTACTCCTAATGACTGGATGCGGCTTGTGGGAGCCATCCCACCTGAGAGTGAATTTCAAAGTAGCCAAGTGAAATTGTGGTGGTTTCATAATACTTTCGCTGTTGTCATCCCTACTACCGAGCTGGAAGCCCTTCATAAAGCACGGGCAATGATCACTTACGCCTTCGGTTCATTCCTTTTCTGTCATGCGAATGAAAGGATTGATCCTAGATTTCTTTGCTTGACTGAGGACCTTCATCATTCGTATAATTGGAATGGGGCCATTCTGACTCGCATTTACCAGGGCTTGGATAAGACTTCTCGGAGTAGAAAGTCTTTTACAGGTTTTTGGCCTATCTTGGAGGTATTCCCTTTAACTTCCCTTAACAATTTTTATCTTCTTTCTTTGTCTAATCATTATGTTTGCTGTTGAGCTCTTAATTGTACATATTCTAACCCCAATTCATCACTCATTATACAAGATTTTCATGATTTAAAGACTAATCAAATACATGTTTTGTGATTGTAGGGATGAGAGCGGACTTCACTCAATTAGAGACCAAAAAGGGGCCATTTGGAGCCTTTGATGAAGGCCCAAGGTGGACCAAAGAAAGAAGAAAGTAAAGAGAGAGGAAGGAGAGAAGAAAAGAAAGAAGAAAAACAAGCAAAACTGGGTCCGACCGGTCAAGACCTGGTCGGCCAAGAAGGCCCGAACGGTCATGACCGGTTGGATGCACTCCCTGGAACAAGGCCACCCTTGTCTGACCGGTCATGACCGGTCGGCCAGCCCTGTCCGACCGGTCGTGACCGGTCGGCCATGCAAGTTTCAGATTCCAGATTCTAAAACAGCAATGTATTCCCGTACCTGGTTTTTTAGACCCGATTTCTGGGCCCATCTTAATGATATTTGGAAATCCAACACATCCATGTCGAAGAGGAGCTCGAAGCCGAACTAACCTAAGTGGTTTCGTGTCGATCGGAGCTACGGATTGATCGTGGTGGCCAAAACAATACGAACTGTCCAGAAAGTTCCAGATTTCGCTGTTCCACTCTAGGCCGGTCCAGGTGGCCCATCATTGATGATATGAAGAATCTACTTTGACCATATTTTAGAACACATCCATATATGAATAACCACAAAGTTTCAGATCAAAAGGATGTGTGGTTTGATCGTACCGGTTGAAGAAAGATGGACCATCCAGAAAGCTCCAACTGCGCAGAGTTTATAAAAGCCCTAATTGTTCTAATTTTCGGACCACATTCTGGGATTGTTTTGGACAATCTAATCCATCTATCATGTAGAGGATGAAGTTTTCTACCAATGTTCAACATTTGGGATCAATCCGACATCTGTACACTCCGGACCGTTGAAAGCAAGATGACTGGTTCTGAAGGTACCCGAAGTGGGCGATTTTGAGAGGCGGTCGGTGATGTGATTGGTGGGCCCATTCAGAGGATAATCTTGGAAATCTAAATCATTTAAGAGGAAGATCACATTACAAGGAAGCTATAAATCAATTTTGAAGGCAATCCAACCATTGGTTAAGTCGTACCAAGCGAAACAAATTCTGCTATGTTGCTGTACTATTGCTGCACTATAAAAGGAGGTGCTCTCTTCTATTCCAGGGCAACCAAGGATGTGGGGAGCAAGGAGTTCAAGTCATAAGAGGCTTCCTAGCCTCCTCCAGCTAGTTTTTCTTCCTTTTCTTAGTTCTAGTTCTAGTTTTTAATATGCTTTTCATTAGCTAATCTCTTAGCTAGAGCTAAGAGGTGAACCTTATAGTTTTCTTAGATTGTTTAATTCGTTTTATTGGTTTTAAAGTTGGTTTTCATGATTATGAACAATGGTTTGAAGTTAATACAAGCTTTTGAGTAGTTTTTCTTAGTCTTATGATGACTCATGGATGTTTGGGAGAATTACTTAATTGCTTAATTGGTTTGTGACGGTCTAGACCTGTATGATCCGAGGAATCGGAGTGCGCTCTAGTACTATGATCTTCATAAAGGAACTTCCTACCAAAGTTCTATTTTTCTGTTTTTCTTTAATATGTATGGATTGTGCATGTGATTTGAATCAAGTTCAAATCATGATCTAGCCTTGTCTTGTGACAGGACTTGAGGATGGTTATGATTGTGAACTGGACCTTTTGGAAAGGGGAATGACCTATGCAATTGAGCATGCTCAGCTCAGCCTACATTGAGTGAATCCTATGCATTGAACTTACATATAACAGATTGTTTAGTTTAACAGCTCTATCATCCGACTAGATAGATCTTAATATCGATTCTAGTTGAGAAAGTAAGAAACCATAGCGAATTATGCATCTAAGAAGAGCTATAAGTGGATCCTTGATGCTCTAGTTATATTTTCATTATCAGATTTTCTATTTTATGTTCAAAACCAATTTCACAAACCTCTTTAGATTCTAGTTATTAGGGTAGTTGGAATTGTTTACTTCCTTCCCTGTGGATCGACCTTGATCTTACCGAGATTATTACTACATCGCAGCCTTGCACTTGAGGCGAGCGAACAAGTTTTTGGCGTCGCTGCCGGGGAAGAGGTTAAACGTTTCTAGTTGTTCTAGTAGCTATAGAGTAATCTTAGTTAGGTAGGATTTTCAATTTTTAGAGAAGTAGATTTTTTGATTGTTTTAGATTACTAACAATTTTTTTTATTTTGTAGGACATTGTTGCTGACATAGATCTCACTCTATTGGGTAACATCTCCCCATCTCCCTTCTTTTTATTTTTTGTGTTATTATTTTTTTTTCCTAGGTTAGGGTAGTTCCAACTCTTTAAAATCTCATTATGGCTGATTGGAAGTGTGGTGCTTATGCATACCTTTTGGAAGATGAGATGACAGACCATGGAATCAAAACTCTTTATGATTGGAACCAATTTAAGCATAAGTATTATTCTGAGAGTCAATCAACCTCCACTACCCCCCAACGTAAGACGCTACGTGCTTACTGGGTTGAAAATAACAAGAGTGTTCCACCAAGTTTAACAGGAGGTAGGAATAAGAAAAAGGACCGGGGGAGTAATGACCAACCGGTAAAGACATTGCGTGATCACTTGTATGGTTATGCCTATCAACCATCTTATCAGTCTTCGTCATATAACACATATGGTCTTCATCGAGAGAATCCTCACACCTCTAGTCCAATGGAAGATAAGCCAACCATGGATGCCAACAATTATCCTCAAGAGTTTCTTTCTCATGATCCACAACCGACACGAACTCTTGAGGATACTCTGCGAGAGTTTATGGGAATAACTGAGCAATGCATACAAAACCTCTCGCCATCTCAAAATCCTGAACCCGACATTGGGAACACCGAATCAATCCCCAACAATGAGGAGGATGAGGCTATCCAAGCTCAACCCTCTTTCGATTTAATGACTAAACTTTTAGAGGATATAGATCTAAGTGATCCCACCATTACCATCGATTATGGTGAATCAACTATCTCTTTTAGCTATTCCGATTTGAATGATGAAGAGATTTCAAGGACGGTTAACGAACCTGAGGAATCTATAAAATCTGAAAGTGATAGTTTGATTGCCTACAATGAGGGTTTGAAAGATGATTGTGAGTCCATGATTTCTTCTTCCAAAGGGCTGAATGTTATGAGTCACCAGAAGATATTCTTGCTAGAGAGATGGCTGAAGTCGATATTTTTGAGTCCTTCCACCAACAAAATATGACCAATTCTATTGTGGAAGAACTCCCTTGGATTGGAAATTCTATTTCTTTGGATAACGGGGTGGCACAATCTGAAATTTCAAAAGATCAACCAATGCTACATGATGTGCTTACCAATGAATCTGAAAAATTTTCTTTGGAAGACCTCCCCTCTATAAAGGAGGAATTCCTTACCCTTGAAATAGAATTTTCTCAATCACTTAGGGAGAACGAGGACCCTTCATTCGACTCTCTCGATTTCCTAAAGGAATGCATGACCCACCCCTATGATCTGAATGATGAGATGATTAAGGAGTTGGATAGTTTGTTAGACATGGTGTCGGTGCCTGAAGAACACCATTCCACTGATTTACACTATTTACCATGGTTTGTGGAAGCACCATGCAAATCTGAATTTGTGGAGGAGACAATCTAAACTGAAAAATACTTAATGAATGTCTCTCCACCATCATGGGTTCTTCAACCCATTGAAAATTCTGATTGGGAGGACCCGTTTTTAATCAATTACAACCCAATTTAGAACTTGAGGAGATATCTATTTGCTGCTCTTATCTCCTCCTTACATGCGTGTGGTGCACACTATGATTGGACCTTCATGAAGAAACGCACCCATGTATACATTCGAGCAGGACTTTGGATGGTCCTCATGAGAAACCTATTGAAATTCATGAAGATCCTGCTCAAATTTGATCATGTAGTCGATCGGACTAATCAAAGGTAGGTAGGTAGGTTAGGATTTCTTTCTGCATTTAGGATTGAATAAGTCTTATTGAGACAATGGAAGATGCTAGAATTGATCAACTTGCTACCTCAGGTACTCTCGTTCTCACTCTCCTTTGTTTTATGTCATTACTCTCATGTCATGCATATTGCATATCTTATTACATTGAGGACAATGTAAGATTTTGGTTGGGGGGTGAGATTCCTTAGATGAATCTACTAGCTTTTGTGACATTTCGAGCAATTATGTAGAAAATTTTCGATTTTTCTAAAATTCAAAACTCTTTTGGAAAACGTTGTTTCTATGCATTCAAGATGATACGAGTATAAGAAGAGGAGATACGAAGTGAGTGATGTTGCAAGCTTTAAATTTCTTTTAATATAATGGTTTTATATGTGAATTCCCCTATTTATGTGAGTGAGAGAAAATTTGAACACTTTTACACCTAGTTCACATTACACGATTTTCATGGGTTGAAAGGATTATGTGATTTGTGGATTAGCTAGACTTAGATTTAAGGTGTTGAGAACCAAGCTGGGGTACTTTGTCCATCCTTGTCCATGGGAAAATAATGAAAGATATGGATTTTTAAAAATCCTATCTAACTTAAAAAGAAAAAAGAAAAGGAATGATGAAATTGGGAATGATGGAAAAATGGTAAAAAATTCCGATTAGGGCTACCTATTACCAACCGGGGGATGGTCTACCCGTAACCAAAGCCGGAAATGGGACGTGGTGTGAAAGTTGTCGGAAGGACGGTAAGGCAAATTCCTGTCATAGGCTTGTTGTTGCTCTGTGCACCTTGAAATCCATAGTTTAGTTGATCTATGAAGAAGATAAGCCCAGAAACTCATGAGATGAACTTTCACTATGCACACTAGGTTGAATTTGTTCAAGTTCTTCTATTCATCAATCAATCAGTGAGAATTTCATATGGATACTTATTGTGGTTTAAGAGCTTAAGGTTTCAACTTCTATCGCCTAATTTTTCTGACTTTTACACTTGTGTGTCTTGGGATGAATAGAAGCATAGTTTCTGAAGGAGAGTTGGTTTTTGAAGAATTGAACTTGTTTCACGCATGTTTTGCTCGGGACTAGCAAAATGCTGGTTGGGGGGTGTGTTGAGCTCCTAATTGTACATATTCTAACCCCAATTCATCACTCATTATACAAGATTTTCATGATTTAAAGACTAATCAAATACATGTTTTGTGATTGTAGGGATGAGAGCGGACTTCACTCAATTAGAGACCAAAAAGGGGCCATTTGGAGCCTTTGATGAAGGCCCAAGGTGGACCAAAGAAAGAAGAAAGTAAAGAGAGAGGAAGGAGAGAAGAAAAGAAAGAAGAAAAACAAGCAAAACTGGGTCCGACCGGTCATGACCGGTCGGCCAAGAAGGCCCGACCGGTCATGACCGGTCGGATGCACTCCTTGGAACAAGGCCAGCCTTGTCTGACCGGTCATGACCGGTCGGCAGCCTGTCCGACGGTCGTGATCGGTCGGCCATGCAAGTTTCAGATTCCAGATTCTAAAACAGCAATGTATTCCCGTACCTGGTTTTTTGGACCAGATTTTTGGGCCCATCTTAATGATATTTGGAAATCTAACACATCCATGTCGAAGAGGAGCTCGACGCCGAACTAAGCCAAGTGGTTTCGTGTCGATCGGAGCTACGGATTGATCGTGGTGGCCAAAACAATACGAACTGTCCAGAAAGTTCCAGATTTCGCTGTTCCACTCTGGGCCGGTCCAGGTGGCCCATCATTGATGATATGAAGAATCTACTTTGACCATATTTTATACCACATCCATATATGAATAACCACAAAGTTTCAGATCAAAAGGATGTGTGGTTTGATCGTACCGGTTGAAGAAAGATGGACCATCCAGAAAGCTCCAACTGCGCAGAGTTTATAAAAGCCCTAATTGTTCTAATTTTCGGACCACATTCTGGGATTGTTTTGGACAATCTAATCCATCTATCATGTAGAGGATGAAGTTTTCTACCAATGTTCAACATTTGGGATCAATCCGACATCTGTACACTCCGGACCGTTGAAAGCAAGATGACTGGTTCTGAAGGTACCCGAAGTGCGCGATTTTGAGAGGCGGTCGGTGATGTGATTGGTGGGCCCATTCAGAGGATAATCTTGGAAATCTAAATCATTTATGAGGAAGATCACATTACAAGGAAGCTATAAATCAATTTTGAAGGCAATCCAACCATTGGTTAAGTCGTACCAAGCGAAACAAATTCTGCTATGTTGCTGTACTATTGCTGCACTATAAAAGGAGGTGCTCTCTTCTATTCCAGGGCAACCAAGGACGTGGGGAGCAAGGAGTTCAAGTCATAGGAGGCTTCCTAGCCTCCTCCAGCTAGTTTTTCTTCCTTTTCTTAGTTCTAGTTCTAGTTTTTAATATGCTTTTCATTAGCTAATCTCTTAGCTAGAGCTAAGAGGTGAACCTTATAGTTTTCTTAGATTGTTTAATTCGTTTTATTGGTTTTAAAGTTGGTTTTCATGATTATGAACAATGGTTTGAAGTTAATACAAGCTTTTGAGTAGTTTTTCTTAGTCTTATGATGACTCATGGATGTTTGGGAGAATTACTTAATTGCTTAATTGGTTTGTGACGGTCTAGACCTGTATGATCCGAGGAATCGGAGTGCGCTCTAGTACTATGATCTTCATAAAGGAACTTCCTACCAAAGTTCTATTTTTCTGTTTTTCTGTAATATGTATGGATTGTGCATGTGATTTGAATCAAGTTCAAATCATGATCTAGCCTTGTCTTGTGACAGGACTTGAGGATGGTTATGATTGTGAACTGGACCTTTTGGAAAGGGGAATGACCTATGCAATTGAGCATGCTCAGCTCAGCCTACATTGAGTGAATCCTATGCATTGAACTTACATATAACAGATTGTTTGGTTTAACAGCTCTATCATCCGACTAGATAGATCTTAATATCGATTCTAGTTGAGAAAGTAAGAAACCATAGCGAATTATGCATCTAAGAAGAGCTATAAGTGGATCCTTGATGCTCTAGTTATCTTTTCATTATCAGATTTTCTATTTTATGTTCAAAACCAATTTCACAAACCTCTTTAGATTCTAGTTATTAGGATAGTTGGAATTGTTTACTTCCTTCCCTGTGGATCGACCTCGGTCTTACCGAGATTATTACTACATCGCAGCCTTGCACTTGAGGCGAGCGAACATTTGCCCTTACCCAGACTTGCTTTTATGATCATTTCGTTCTTCTATCCCTAAGAAAACGGGATGACGTCGAACCATCCTTGTATCATTTCATGCATTGGCGTCAGCAAAATCGCTGACCAAATCCCCAAGTGTCTGGGGATAATTGGCGTGCTGACATAGATGGATTGACTGTGGAGGACGTAAGTATCTTGTTTTCCTTATCCATCGTGTTGTTCTGCAACTGACTGTGAGATGATTTTCCTTCTTTAGTTTGCTTGAATACCCTATGCCTGCTTTCCCCTCTACTATACTCCTCAGCGCGTGGAGGCGTACGAGGCCTCGTATCTCTGGATCATGCTCTCTAATGCTGAGTCATTTCAGTGGTACTTGGGAGAGAAGTTTCTTCGATAGATCACCGGCGTTGCCTGGGTTCCTTGTTTTGCACCCCCTCAGGCTACTCAGATTCCAGCTGATGCTCTCGAGGGTCAGCCTGGATTTCGCTTCACAATCCCAGATTGTAATTATGATAAATGGTATCTACTGTATGGACAGGGACCTCTTCTTCCTTTACTATATGTTCCAGAGTGCCGACACAGGTATGCTGGAGGATTGGTGACATCTCCTCTGATGGACCTTCACCGTTGGGAGCAGGAGGAGAGGAGAGACGATGCTGATTATCTTAGTGATCTGTAACCTGCTCTTTGAGGATGTATTTAGCTTGTTGATGTATGTCCTACTATTATTTAAGGCCTTTTTTACTTTTCTTCTGTATCAAAACCTTCTGAATGAAATGCAACCCCTGTTTTTACCTCGAATTTCTTGATGATGCTTGGATGCTTTGATTGTTGTCAATGCTTTGATTTTTGATCCATTCTCTGTTGGTTGTCGATGCTATAGCTGATGCTCTCGAGGGTCAACCTGAATTTCTCTTCACAATCCCATATCGTGATTATGATAAATGGTATCTACTGTATGGACAGGGACCTCTTCTTCCTTTACTATATGTTCCAGGGGGCCGACGCAGGTATGCTAGAGGATTAGTGACAGCTCCTCTGATGGACCTTCACCATTGGGAGCAGGAGGAGAGGAGAGACGATGCTGATTATGTTGGTGATCTATAGCCTGCTCTTTGAGGATGTATTTAGCTTGTTGATGTATGGCCCACTGTTATTTAAGGCCTTTTTTACTTTTCTTCTGTATCAAAACCTTCTGAATGAAATGTAACCCCTGTTTTTACCTCGAATTTCTTGATGATGCTTGGATGCTTTGATGGTTGTCGATGCTTTGATTTTTTATCCATTCTCTGTTGGAAGATAGGGTTCTCAACTGCATGAATGATGACTTGAATGGTTCAGATTGCTTGTTTGGCCATGTGGGCCCTTTCCAAATTTCAGCTTTGCTTTGGACCACCTATCCTTGATGTTTTGTGAGGCTAAGAAGGCTTTCCATGGTGTGGATGATGATTTGAACGGTTCAAATCGCTCTTTTTGGCCATGTGGGCCCACTTGATGATCAAATCTTGGACTTTGGCCTTCTTTCTTAATGATCAACCCCTTAATTTTTTTATTTGATGACTCATGTAAGCTCTTCCATGGTTTGGATCATGGTTATCTAGCCTTTGGACTGGCTTAAATCATTTGTGGTCCCTCTTGATCGATTTTTCTTCTCTTTAACTTGGTCAGACCCATTTCAGTCGTAATTCTTCATGATTGGACAAGTGAGGCATCTTCCAAGCGATTCAGATCAGATTCTGCTGAAATTCGGAGTCGATTAGAGCTTTGGGCGGGGCCCCTAGCGGGCCAATTGCTAACGTGGACTGATAATCTCACCTACCAGAGGCTGCGGGGCCAATCCTGCGGAGAGAGAAGGAGACCATCCATACAGGCGGCCCTTAGGGGGCCGCCCAGATCTCGCCTCTTATGCTGGTCTGGACTGGCTCAGGTTCGGACATTCTTCCCTGTTTTCTTGTCCCTGTCCCCATATTCCTTGTACTCGCAGGTTCGATTCCAACCATGAATCTCCCCCTTGTCTCATCTTTCCTTCTTTTTTTTATATTTTTCTTACTTTGTCCTTTCTTAGGCAGCTATTGATGATGGCTTGGGGGCCATAATGGCTGATCTTAGTGGGCCTCATACTTCAGAAAATTGTGAGGGCTTTAATGATTGTGAGATGCCTTTAATTGATGGTGTAGATGGGGGTTTAAATGGGGCCATTGATGGTGGATTAAGGGTGGTTGTTGGGGAAACTTTGAATGCCCCCATTAATGGTAGCCATGTTGAAAATCCATATTTGAATGGGGCATTGGCTATGAGAGGAGTGGATGGTATAGATGACATGGGGAGATAGGCCATAGGTGAGGCTATGCATCCTTTAAGTGTGGGTCGCATGGATGATGTGATTGATGGTGAGGATGATGCCATGATGGACATTGATGGGCTGATCTCATACCTAGACGTTATGGATGGTTCAGATGATACCTTTGACGGCTTAGATGCACTTGATGACGGCCGAGATGTGTGGTACACTTGCTTGGGCGGACTTGATGTGATTATTGATGATGTCCCCTTGATGATGGATAGTGTGGATGTCTCGATGATCCCTTTGACTGGACAGAGTGATGGTTGGATTCCTGACTTTATGTTAGAGAGGACTGCAGGTCCAGATCTGACCATAGATTCTTCGATCGGGGTCGCCGGGGCCCTTCTTGACAATTCAGATGCACTTTTTAGCTGTCAGATTGGTCAGGATGCCACGATGTGCAGTGTGATCTTTGTAGACAGCCTTCTTGAAGGAGATTATCGGTCTTTTCCTGATCATCGGCCCTTTGCGCACTCTATTCATAAGGTGGGTGAGTCTTCTCATGCCGCTGAGGTCGTGACAGTTTCGGATAACGACGCGACTATATCAGACATAGTCGTTACTAGGGATATTTCGGAGACTGTTGAGCTCACAGGGGTTCTAGATTTTCCTTCTCCTTCACCCATTGACCTTCCGATCCTTAAGGAGCTGTTAAGAATTTCTGAACCTTTCGTTCTAGAGGGGATTCTTGTGAGGACTTGTCAGTTGCTTCCTCGTCCACAACTGCTTGCATGGCATGACAGATTGTCATCTTATGAGATTCGAGAGCTGGAGTCCTGTGGCTTTGGCGGTCTGATTCATATGGCTAGGGTTGACATTGATTGGAGGATACACGGGGCCGCACTGATTGACTAGGTCCCTTCGTTGAACTTGTTTGCGTTTACTGATATGGAGATGTGACCTTCTTTCGAGGAGCTCGTGTGCTTGACAGGTCTCCCTTGGGATTATGCACAATATTTTTCGCCGAAGACTGCCACCCCGCAGAACTGGTTTGGGATTCCGTACCTTATTCAGCCTACAGTTGACAGTCAGGATGATGTAGTCTTTTCTTTAGATTCGTTGTATGATCTTTTTTTAGGCCCTCGGAGTGTGGCAGGGTCCCTACTTTCTCGGAATGCATTGATGTTCTGTCTGATAGCTGAGGTGCTATTCTCAGGATGGCGCCGATCTCAGACTCCTTTGCTCTTCAAGGTAATGAGCCGAATTGTTCATCGACAGGGAATCATTTCTCTTGTCCTGGCTGAGTTGTTCAACGGGCTGACTGACTGTGCCCTAGGCCACACCCGTGTCCTTCGCAGCTGCTGTGCATTTCTTCAAGTAATTCTCTCATTTTTTTTCTTTTTCTTTTTCTTTCTTATCATTTAGAACTGTTTTGCTTTAACTGAGTCTCTTCGCTTTCTCATAATCAGATTTGGCTATGGGAGCATCTTTCGCTGACTGTTCTTGTATCATTTTCTGGCACTCGTCACCCTGATCTTATGTGTCATATCATGGAGTTTCTTCCACATACAGCCAGGATGAGCGAGTCCTTGTATCGCAAGATGTTCATTGAGCTACGTGACTGGAATGTTCGTTGGGAGTCATCTTGGCTTTCACTTCCTCCAGCACTCTGTGATGCTCATCGCCTTCCTCTGATGCTGGTAGGCTTTCGCTTATATTTCTCTTATCATCTTATCCAATTCTTGCGGCAGTTCGGGTATGAGCAAGATGTTCCTCATTTTACTTTCTCAAGTATCGGGTGTCGATCACTTCCAACCAGATCATCCGACTTTAGGACTCGAGTTGATGGGTCCTGAGCGAGTCACTTGACTGCTTATTTGCTTGGTTTTAAGCCACTGATTTTTCCAATGGCGACTGCCCCTTATCAGCATTGGGTTGTTGAGCAGTCTCTATATCGACACATTCCTTGTTGGCACCTGTTGGCTAATGATGATGAGCTGTATGTCCTTGGGGATGCTGGTTCTTCATTTGGTTCATATGAACCCTTTGAGGAGCGCCCGTTTATCGACCCTGGCTTCCTCTTGGCCACTCATGGCCACTTGCTGTCTGAGATTTCTGCGCTTCGATATCATTGTGAGATGATGTCGAGGAGATTATCCGCCGATCAGAGGTTGTCTGATGAGGAGACGATGAACCGTAGCCTTGAGCGGGATGAGGTGTATTACCTGCGCATGGAGGTGAGCAGGTTGAGAGCGAGGCTATTTCATTATGAGTCAGAGGACTTACCTGACATGGCCGAGGAGGAGGGTAGAGATTGATTTTTTTTTTTTTTTTTTGCTTTTGAAGGCTATGTCGGCTATCTGTACGTCCCTTTTTGCATAGTACATGACTGGCGATGACGTATTTTTTTGTATTATATGATATATATATATATATATAAAAAGAAATACGATGCATTAATGGAAAGAGAAAACTTTTTAATAACGTATTGTGTCATGAGTTGTCTTATGAGTGTGTGTCTGGATTTTGTGCCGAGACGTAGAAATCAGAACTGAGGCTCAGCTAATGTTTTGACCGATGTTTCGAGATTAACTTCTGTGGGATCCCTTTGGTTCCTTAGAGGTAGGCAATAGAAACCATTACTTCCAGAGAGTTTTGTAAGAGTTTGTAGAGTTCTTTGTCCTTAATTGTACTTCTTCTTATTCTCAAATTGTAACTGCGTGAGCTGATCTTGACTTCCTGGTTTCTTGGTACCTGCACTTTTTATTTTTATTTTTCTTTTTGAACCATTTTTTCCTATAGTGCTCTTTCGAGTTTCACCACAGCCAGTTTTTTCCCATCATTTTTGCCAGTGGTGCCCTTTCTGGTTTTCACCACGTCCCGGGTATTTGATCTTACCTGCCCTTGGTAGCTATGCTGTTTTTACTCTCAGCGCCCTTCCGGATTTTCACCAAGTCCGTTGTGTGCCCATTGGGTTTACTCGGAGCGCCCTTTCAGGTTTTCACTCCTTTCTCTTTGTTTAGGCACACATTTTCTTTTTTCAGAATTTTTCTAGATAATTGCGGCGACTAGAAGTCAGGAATCCGTTATTGCCAGCCGATGGTAGCCTTTCAACCCTTATCCTAAGTTACGATGGTAGAGCTATCGGTCTTAGCTATAGATTATTCTAAGATGAATGGATGGATGACTGTGTTTCCTTTCAGGTTGTTTTTTTTATGGGTGCCTTGTTTTGTCTTCCCATTTTCTTTTTCATTTTGTTCTTTTCTTTATATTCTTTTTTGTGTCTTTTTCTTCTCTCTTTTTTTCTTTTAAATCCCTTTATTTGGAACACTTGTTGGTGGACGAAAATGATTTCTCAGAGGTTTTAGCTTCGACTCCTTGACTTCAGCTCTACTAATGTAACTCTTGATAAGGTTAGAATGACTTACCCATGAAAGATCTTCACTTTGTCCGCGTTGATTGGCTCAGGAAGATCCACCCCTCTCATGTTGGTGAGCTTGAGGGTGCCTCCAAGCAGTACTTCTTTGATGATCAGCGGTCCGTTCCATGATGGTTTGAATTTTCCTCTGGGATCCAAAAGGTGTGATGGTAGAATTTTCTTCATGACCATGTCGCCCACCTTAAAACTACTTTTTCGGACTCTCTTGTTGTAAGCCCGAACGATCCTTTTTCTAATAACACTAGGGAATGACTTAGTGCACGCATGCGCTTCTCATCTACTAGTTGTAACTAATCAAATCTGGCCCGTTGCCATTCCCCTTCTTCGATTCCGCTTTCCAGTAACTCCCGTAGTGGCGGTATTTCCACCTCGACTGGTAAAACTACTTCCATTCCGTAAGTAAGCTTGAAAGGAGTAACGCCTATAGTAGACCGTACAAACATTTGATAATCCCAAAGTGTATATGGGAGCATGTATGACCAATCTCGATAAGTCACGACCATCTTCTCGAGTATCCTGACGATCGTCTTGTTTGCGGCTTCTACCCCACAATTCATTTGAGGACGGTAAGGGCTTGATCGATGACGTTGAATATTAAACTTGCTGAGGAAGTCATCCATCTTTTTGTTGACGAACGGGGTCCCATTATCCATGATGATTGTAACACCCCCAAAATTCGACACTCGAGTATATAAACTCAAATCCCGAAATCAAGGGTGTTATGTAAATAATGAATGAATCATTCACAATCACAAGTGATATTTTTCTTTCCCATCTACATGGTACCAAATATATAGAATCAAAATAAACCAAACTTTGAAAATTAAACCATAAATGAACGAGTTCACTAAATTGTTCCAAGCTGTCTAAACTAATGGCCATTTAATGGGCCTTATTACATCAAGCTTTCAATACTAAAAATAATGAAATCTAAAAGATCTTCTAAAGTCCATCTTTATCTGGAATCACTTCCTCGAAGTCATCTAAATCATGACCTGTCACTACGGTTAATCGCATAACACTGTGTCAGCTATAAAAGCTGGTGAGTTCTCGTATAGTTTAACACATGCAATTCAATACATAAAGTCGCATAACAGTTAAAATACAATTCACTAACAATCCAAAGATAATTTCACCAAACTAAAATTTCTAAAACACGCATATGACGCATGATATGCAAGTATGTCTCAATCAACTCCAGTGTAGTCCTCAATAGAACATTCAGGGCTAATTCCATCTAATCTATCCATTATCCTTTGGTCTGCATGGCGGTCTTTTGTACCATGCTCACCCAACCGGCCACAACCAACCCCGTGGTCTGCATAGCGGTCTCTTGCATAGCACTCACCCAACCAGCCACAACCAACTCCAATGATCTGCGTAGCGGTCTCTTGTATGTGCTCACCTAACCGGCCACAACCATTCCAATGGTCTGCATAGCAGTTTGTTGCACAATACTCACCCAACTAGGCAAAATCAATGAAACTCCCAAACGGTCTGCATAGCGGTCTCTTGCACACATCTGGGTGCTCACCTTACCCGCCACAACCGAAGGGTGGATACAATCCATCACGCACACATGGGTGCTCAAGTACAAGAGTCTACAGGGCCTGTCGCACACACCAGGGTGCTCACCCAAAACCATGTCATGCATAAACCAAATCAATACCTTAAACCTTTTCCAAACCCAAACTCAAAATCATCTTACGCATGTACAACTCTACTCAGTTAACAAACTCGCATAAAAACCTCAATAACATAACTTAAAATAGAAAATTCAATCATAAATCAAAACTTCTATTAAGATGGAAATTAAACACAAATAAGTGATGAAAACTGAAATCACGTAGTGGGAAAAAGTACGAGAAATAACTCACATAAGATTACTGTTTGAACCAGATTCTCACTAACTCAATGGGGCAACTCACTGGGTTGACTCGGCTCCACCTCCTCTTCTTTCGCTCCTTCTTTTCCTTCCTTTCTCCTCCTTTTTCTCCTAATTTCGTGTCTAGCAACAAGTGCAAGAGCCTAACCCGACTTAGAGAAAACTAACGGAGCGAACTGGTTTCTCTCCTACTCTCTCTCTCTCTCTCTCTCTCTCTCTCTCTCTCTCTCTCTCTCTACTCGAAACAAGATGTGGGAGTTCTTTTTATAGTAATTTCTTATTCTATTTCATGGTTTCCTAATGCCGCTAGGAGATAGCGTTCAGTTGGACGCGGTTTGCATCAGAGTTAAACAGCGTGTGCAAGAGTCATTGAGTCGTGATTACACCATCTAGTGTCGTTCCTTAATCTATCTTTCATGATCGATTGCTGATTATGAGGCCCCCCTGATGGACATCTTAGATTGTTCCGTTGGAGTTTATGGGGCCCAGAAACTAATGGTTCAGATCATGTTATAAACAGTGATTTGTGCAGAACCTTTCAGAATCTGGTTGTTGAAACAGTATCCGTGTGATCTTCTTGGATCCTTGGTAGGATTTGAAAATCCATCTGGTGGAAGATGGATGACCTGGATTAGAGAAGAATCTACTTTGATTATCTGTTTAGTTTCCAGAATCCACTTTGATTCTCTGTTTAGAAGAATCCACTCGCTGATCGGACGTGAGTTGCGGACGCAGGTTTAACTGTCGAATGATTTGGGGTCCACTATGATGCTTATAAGGAAAATCCGCTCCGCTCATCTGGTGTAGCATGATTACCTTAGACGTGAGCTAAAAAATGAGCTAGATCCGATAATCATATGGGTCACATGATGAGAGTTAGTGTGCTTCACCCTCACCGTTAAAACCTTATGTTATTTCACGTATTTTTTTTTAACAGATGAGTAGTGTATATATTTATATAATTCCAATTTTGCCCTTTCCTTTTGTATTGACTTCCAACACCTGTACCAATCACGTACACCATCATTTTTCAGCAAAACTTCACCAAAGCCCGTCATTTTTTGCGCTCTTTATACTGGTTAAGTTTGGGCCTTGCTCTCTTACAGATGAACAAGATGCCTTTTTAGTGGTCCATCACACCCGTGATCCAAAGTGATATTTGTACATATTCAATAGGAAATTTAATCGGTAGCCTTGGTATTTATCCTATGATCTTCGAAATGATCGGTTCAGTTTGTTATTTGGGTGGCCCAATTAGCAGATATGAATTAGATAGATGGTTATATGAAAGGCTAATTTTTTTCTAATTGGATGTTTATGTTCTTAAACACAAGTATGAGTTATTGTACGGTCAGTTTCTTAAATTGATATTCCTAATATGGTCTTTGGATGACCTATTGGTGAGACATATACACCGTCAGACTTTAATGACTTGTCCACTCATGAAATTTCATCATATCACAGTTTCGACGGTAGGTTAAGCATATCTATGTATGATAAATAAGATGACGGATCAGAATGTTAAATTGATTTGTGTATGAGCGGCTATGGAGATCAAGGGGTTTAGTTTACTATGATCGGCTTGGTCAAAATCGAGGTGGACGGTCAGATACCTTTACCTAGTGATGAATAATCAATTGAATGGCTGGTTTCGATGAATAACTGAGAACTTCAGGGTAATTAATGGTTCGCCTTGGAAATCAACGGGTTAATGGATTTATACATGTATATGCTTGAACTAATGTAGTGTAAGTACTCACGTGCATATCTACACGCACCTAAAAATCCCAGGTCATTACAATGATAGCGTGAGGGATTTCATATCGGCATATGATGTTGTTCTTCATGAATTTGATCACCTGAGATGCTGCTATTGTGGTGTAGGAGGCTGCTTCTACCCACTTAGTGAAGTAGTCGACTGCCATGAGTATATACTCATGACCGTTTGATGCTTTTGGACCCACATTCCCAATGATGTTGAGACCCCACATAGAGAAAGGCCAGGGAGTTATCAGGTTCTACAGTTCTGATGAGCGGGCATGAATTTGATTTGCATGCTTCTGACACTTGAAGCATTTTCTGATGTGCTGGCAGCAATCTGTCTCCATGGTGAGCCAATAGTAGCTGAGTCGTAGAATCTTCTTTGCCATCATGTGCCCATTCATGTGTGGGCCACATATTCCTTTGTGTATTTCTTTCATGATTTTAGTAGCTTCTGTTTCATCGATGCATCGACGGAGGACTTGATTATAGTATCGCTTGCAAAAGATTTCACCACTGATGGTGAACCGGCCGGCCAAACGCTGGATGGTTCGGCGATCTGTTGCTGTTGTTGCTTTTGAATATTCCTGGGTTTCGAGATATTACTTGATGTCGACATACTAGGGTTTGTCAGGAGCGGCTTCGGCCTCTTCTATCTGCAGGTAGAAGGCAGGTTCATCTTGAGTTTCGACTGTGAGCTCTCATTTTGAAGCTCCTTTCGGGATTTCGAGCATTGATGCAAGCGTAGCAAGAGCATCTACAAACTGATTCTTAGCCCTGGGCATGTACGAGAAGATGATTTCTTTGAATTCTTATACCAGATTTTCAAGATACACATGATATGGTATCAGCTTCTCGTCTCTGGTCTTCCATTCACCATCGGTTTGATTAATGATAAGTTGTGAGTCTTCAAATACTTGTAGCTTCTTGACGCCCAAGATTATGGCTTCTCTTAGACCAGCGATGCATGCTTCATACTCTGCCATGTTGTTGGTGCATTTGAATGCTATACGCCTTAAGATAGGAATATGGACATCGTCTGGAGAGTAGAGGATAGCTCCGATTCCACTTCCTTTAAAGTTGGCTACGCCGTTGAAGAATAACGTCCACTCATCTTTCTTCTTCTTCTCTTCACCTTTGATGAGCAAGAGATCTTCATCAGGGAAGAGTGTTTCAAGCTGTTGATAATCCAGGAGAGAATGAGCGGCGAGATGATCGGCGAGGGCCTGCCCCTTGATTACCTTCTGAGTGACATAGGTGATATCGAATTCAGACAGGAGTAGTTGCCATTTAACTATCCTTCCAGTAAGTGCTGGCTTCTCGAACAGGTATTTGAGCGGATCCATACGAGCAAGGAGGAGAATAGGGAATGCAATCATGTATTGTCGGAGTCGCTGAGTTGCCCAAACTAGGGCGAGGCAAGTCTTCTCAATTGGGAATACCTGGTCTCGTAGTCGGTGAACTTTCTACTCAAATAGTATATTGCTTATTCCTTCTTTCCAGTCTCCTCGTGTTGGCCAAGGACACAACCAATGGCTTCTGCTGCTACCGAGATGTATAACAATAATGATCGTCCAAGAGTGGGCGGCATTAGAACTGGAAGGTTCATGAGATATTTCTTGATGTGATTGAAGGCGACTTGGCAATCGTCATTCCATTCTTTTGGTACGTTCTTCCAAAGGAGCTTGAATATAGGCTCACGATAAGTGTGAGCTATGCGATGAAGCGACTGATTATTGGATTCTGTTGAGGAAACCACGGATTTCTTTCTCAGTTCTTAGAGGGGCATCTCGATGATTGCCCTGGTTTTGGTCTCGTTGACCCTAATGCCATCCTCGCTTACCATAAAGCCAAGGAGTTTTTCTCTCGTTGCATCGAAGACACATTTCTGAGGGTTGAGACGGAGCTTGTACTTTTCCAACTTGTCAAATAACTTCTTCAGATCTTCAAAGTGTCCTTCAATTGTAGGAGATTTGACGATCATATCATCTACATATATTTCGAGCTCTTTGTTCATCATATTGTGGAATAATGTTGTCATTGTTCGTTGATATGTTGCTCCTACGTTCTTCAAACTGAACGGCATTACCCTGTACAGAAGGTTCCCCATGGAGTGATAAACGATGTCTTTAGTGATATTCAACGACCATTTTGATCTTATTATAACCTGAGAATCCGTTCATGAATGAGAAGATTTTGTACCCTGTAGTGTTGTCGACCAGAATGTCGATATGCAGCGAAGGAAAGTCATCTTTAGGACTGGCTTTGTTGAAATCTCGAAAGTCGATACTCATTCAAACCTTACCATCCTTCTTCAGTACTGATACGATGTTGGCAAGCCATTCAGGGTAGTTTGAGACTACCAAGAATCCCGCATTGTACTGTTTGATGACTTTACCGCTCACTTTCAGGGCCCATTCTGGCTTCATTCTTCGCAGTTTCCACTTAATTGACGTCATATATGGCTTTGTTGGCAAATGATGCACAACGAGCTCATCATCGAGTTCTGGCATGTCTTCATATGAGAACGCAAAGTTGGATAGTCTTGGAGCTAGGAACTCTATCATTCTCTACTTTATCTCTGGTGGCAATGATTTCCCAATGCATATTTACCTAGGGATCTCTGGTGTCCCCAAGTTTACTACTTCAAAATCGTCGGCTATAACATTGGCTTTAGATTCGAACTTTTTTAGGAGATCCTCTAGTTTGGGAGCTGGGTCATCATCTTCCCCATCTCGAGCTTCGTCCAGACCCATGAGTTCGAAGTCTAATTCGATGTCAAAGTTGTATGATTCGACTTTAAACTCATGCGACTCTTCAGACGAACTTGGCAAATTATTAAATACAGGAAATGAAATGCTTTTTGGTTTTTGAGAATTTTTTGGGATTGAAATGCTAAATGTTTTTTGTTTTTGAAAGTTTTTTATTTTTTTTTTATTTTTAAGCTTCAAGGGACCCTGAACAAGCGGGCATTGCAAACCATAATTGATCCCAGCTTGTCCCAGGATACTGCTCGTTACTTAAACCAAATTTTTTTTTTTAAGCCAGAGTCTTCGGATGACTCTCTGGCTGATTCAGAAGTTAAAGGAATAGATGACCATTCAGGACAGCACACTCCTTCCCCTGGAGACGTGGGGGTTAATGATTTGGGTGGAGAATCATAGTCTGGCCCAATGACCATGATTTCTCGCTGGTCGGGTTTGAGATCTGAGTCATATTCAATCCCTTTCGGATCGCTTACCTCGCATTGCAATTCGTCTGGTTCCATGGTAAGACACAGGCTTGGAATTTAGACATCGGACCAATCTAGGGTTGGCCATTTTCCTTTCTTAGTCCAATGGATAGGCTGCTTTTTCCCCTAGCTGATGGTTGATGGTGTTGATTCTGCAGAGATGGGCGGGTTATGTCCCTTATTGATTGATGTTGAGATGGGCAAGTTGTGCCCCTGGTTGACTGGAATAGAAGTGGGCAGGTTGTGCCCCTAGTTGACTGGAATAGAAGTGGGCAAGTTGTGCCCCTGGTTGATTGGAATAGAAGTAGGCAGGTTGTGCCCCTAGTTGATTAGAATTGAAGTGGGTAGGTTGTGCCCCTAGTTGAGAGCAGGTATCAAAGTGCCCTAGTCCTGAAGCTGTTGTATTTGATCTTCTTCTTTGTCTTCATGCTCTTCTTCTGGAGGCTTAAACGGTTCGAGAATTCAATCCCATCGAATGGGGGGCCACATGGCCCAAGCTAGGCTCATCGAAAGGCCTTTGTGTAGTGCAGTCAGTTAATTTCCTCTTGGATCTCTGCAAGGCTCTCCTGGCCTGATGAATTGGATGGGTGAGCACCGAAACTTTTTTTTCTTTTGTCTATGATGATTAATCTATACCTGAGTCCCTATTTGCGTTGATTATATACCAGCAGCATCTGAACTTGAAATGATTCTTCATGTGATACTTGAGACTCAGACGTTCTGCTGTTGAAAAGACATGGTTCACACTTATCGGTTCCAGGATTGGCGATAGTGTTCACGGTCTCGAACTCGAAACTATGGAATGGGACATCTTCTTTAGAGTGTTGGATGTCGATGACAGGGATATATGGTTCAACGGTAGCAATATTGGAAGGAATGATGAGTTCCTTCTCTACATGGACAAAGATCACTTGGTTCCCACAGATATACTTCACCCATTGATGTAAAGTTAATGGCATGGCTCCAACTTTATGTAGCCAAGGTCGTCCGAGCAATATGTTGAAAGAGGCTAATATATCCAAGATTTGGAATGTGATAGTGGAGACTTCTGGACCTATCTGTAACTCTATGTCGACTTCTCCTTCCACTGATCGGCGGGTGTTGTCGAATGTTCTGACGTATATGGTGTTAGGTCGGAATGAGGAGGGACTGATTCCTAGGCATTCCGCAGTTTTGAGCGGGCAGACATTTAAGCTTGAGCCGTTATCGATAAGGACTAGCGGGACACAGAGGTCTTTGTATCGTAAGGTTATGTTGAGGGACCGCCCATGGTTGCATCCTTTCGGTGGCAACTCATTATCAGTAAAGGTGATGGCGTGTGAAGCCAAGAGTTGTCCGATCATTAATGCTATCATTTTGGGTGCCGTATCTGAGGAGACATGGGCATCGTTCAGGGTCTTGGAGAACATTTATTGGTGTATGCGAGATGTGCAAAGAGCTCCCATACTGAGATTTGGGCAGGGATTGACTTGAGCTGAGTTGCAACATCATATGCAGCTTCATTTTTGTTGCCAAGGCCTGAGAGAGTGCTTTTAGGATCTCTTTTCTTTTGATTATTTCTTCGGATGCAACGCCCATTGGAATTCATGTTCCCTACCTCTGCACATTCTAGGTAGTGCCATGGGACTTCTTTGTAATCTTCCTCTCCTTTGCTTTCCAAAACCACTAGTTCTTATAGCTCTGCTGGTGTGGGTACCAGATCTTCTTCATATGGAGCTTTTTCCTTAAGGACTATATTGTTGCTTGTGCTGAAGGGATAATATCGAGGCTTGTCTTCATAAATCACATAAGGTCATGGCCTGGGCTTGACTGCTCTTGGAGCTGGAGGTTCCCATGGAATGAACACTGGTCCTCTTGATATGGCAAGGGGTCTGTCTATTCGACCCAACTGCTGTAGCGTAATTGACACACCTCCAGGACGTCTTTGCGGCTCGGAGGTAGGGATTGCCCCTTGCAATATGACTGGCTCGACTGGGGGAGCCCCTTCTAAGACGATGGGTTCTTATTGCTGATAAGTATAATCCCTCCATTGTGGATCGGATTGTTCTTGAGCTGAAGTTGCCCCTTGCGAAATGACAGGTTCGTATGGAAGCTCAATGTAGATTGTGCACCTTCCAGAGTGACTAGCTCCCAACATGAATGATTGTAAGGTGCCTCTTGTAAAGGGACAGGCCCTTGGACGACTGGTGCATCTTATGAAGGTGCTCCCTCGAGTACTAACAGCTCGAAGACTGAAGGAAGAAAGGGGTTTTCCCCTTGCAAGATCGGAGGGGAATTTGTTGGGCCATAATTGTAGGCATGAATGGACTGAATGGGGGAGAAGAAGTGATCAAGGCGCTCTCCCTCTTCTATGTTGTTGACAACAGGGCTGCGAGACGAACTGGGGTCCATTAGATGTTGAGTTAGATGATTCTGAAGGATATTGGTAAGAACAACTGGAGGAGTTCCAAGGACTGAGATGACGATCTTGGATCATCAATCAGATTTTGGATGGCATTCTTCAGAGTCATGCATCGATCAGTGGTGTGGCCATGTCCTTGATGGTAGGCACAATATTCATTTTCTTGATAGTTTGGAGGCAGAGGATTTGGAGGCCTGGGTGCCATCAGAGTGAGCAATTTTTTTGTACTAGCATAGTCATGACTTGACTAAGTGGTTGAGTGAGAGAAGTGAATTTCTGAACTCCCTGTAATTTTTCCTGTTCTGATATGAGTATTGCCATTCCCCTTGAACTGTTGCTGCTGTCAAGATGGTTGCAGTTGTGGTTGAGGATTTGGTGGCGATGGGGGTGGCTACGGTTGGTACCTCCGAGGTTGATACTGAGCCTGATTCTGCTGATATGGTTGACGTCCCTGTGGGGGAGCATATTAGTTGCCTTGAGCAGTGGTGATGATCTGTTGGGCGAGGAGAAGAGCCGCTGCAGTTTCCATTCCCATATCCAATAGGCCTTCCTTCCACTCTATTCCGTTTGACTTGGGTGGCCTGATGAGGCCATGTGGAGATTGTCCATGCGCGGATTTCTACATCGACTTGCTCTCAAACACGGATCAACTGAGAGAAATTCACATATGGATGTGAGATGAGATATCCAAATATGTCAGGATATGTTGAATGAATAGTCATGGAGATCTGTTCTTCGTTGTCGATGGGTGTTCGCATTCTATCTACTATAGCTCGCCAACGTCCCAAATAAGCTGGCAATGTTTCGTCACTCTTTTGCCTAAGAGCTGCGAGGTCTACTCTCTTGGGTGCTATGTTAAGATTGTATGCAAATCTGTCAACAAAAGCCTGGGAAAGCTGTTCCCAAGTCCGAATGCGATGGCAGTCCAACAACGTATACCAGTCTAAGGTATCACCCTTCAGAGATTTTTGGAATAAGTGAATGAGGAATCCTTCATTCCCTGCGATTGCACTCAGCTCTCCACAGAAAGCCTTAAGATGTGCTGTGAGACAGCCACTACTATCGTATCTTATGAATTTTGGGACCTCAAAGTTTCGAGGTATCTGAGCATCTGGAAAATGACACAAGTCTCTGAACTTGGTCGAGGGTAGATCGATTCCCTGTTGTCGCTGTAGTTGATTTTACAAGGTCTGGAACTGCTCCTGCAACTCGTCCAATCCTGCATGATCTACTCGAGCGATTGGTGCCTCTCGCAGTAAGGCACGCTCTTCTTCGGAATAGTGGTCAATGTCTTCGACCCTATGGGCTTGCTGGAAAGCAATTGGGGGTTGCTAAATTTGATTTGATGATTGAATTGGATTCGGACGAACTTGTGCTTGAAATGACTATAATTGAGCTGGAGACTGAACTAAAGGTTGAACTGGAACTTGCTGGAAATTAACTGGAGTTTGTGGAATCCCATCGGCGAGGATGTGCTGGAATTGAAAAGTACTCCTGTTTCTAGGAGGCTGAGATGCTGGGAAGTGACCCCCTTGTTGGGTATTCGCCATTGTTCGTTAATTGATGTGGGCTTGATACTGACTCCCATTGTGGGCATTTGCCAGTGCTGTCCCTGCTGCTGGAAATTAAATTGAAATCTCATCGGTGGGGATGTGCTGAAATTGAGTAAAGGTCCCATTGGCGGGGATATGTTGAGAAAGAAAAGGGGTCCCATTGGCGAGGACGTGTTGGAATCTACTAAGATTCTTGCTTGCGAGATTAACTGGAAGTTGACTGGAAGTCCCTGCGATAAAAATGTTCTGAGATGTTCTTGTCATTGCAGGAAGGTATTGAGAAGGATGCCCCACAACAAAGGGCTGAGATGATTGTTGTCGATAGTCTTAGGTAGATTCTGATGGTTGTGCTTGATTTAAATTGGAGGCCGAAAGGGCCCGACATGGCTGCTGAGATTGCTAAAGTGGGCCAACTTGATTGTTGGCTGCTGCGGTAGCTTGTGCTTGCATGAATTGCAAGAACATTTCTTGCATTGTTTTCATTCCTTGTGCCAATTCTTGCACGATTGGCTTGTTCTTAATTGGTTGCTGCGCTGGAGGTTGCGCTTCGGCCATGTCGAGGGCAAGGAAGAGGTGAGCTTCTTCTTCGTGGTCGGACATAGCTTGCTGAGCTCAGATGCGGATTATGCTGCATAAAGGAAGTTGTTTCCAATGATGTTGAGCCCAAGGAGGTGCAATGGTGAGAAATATGCTATACTCGTTTTTTTAGGTTTTGGATTTTCTATATTTTTTTTTGTTTATGGATAGTATGCTATGCAGATGAGATTGTATGAGGACTAGTGACTTTCAAGTATAGCAATGATTCTGTTTTTTTAAGTTGGACCACGGCTAGTGGGACTAGTATATCCCCAACGGAGTCGCCATTCCGTAGACGCTTGCCTTTCCGCGCTCCCGGCCCTCCCTTTCGAAAAGGGGTTGCACAAATCGCCATTGTGCCACTGGCTCACCTCTTTCTTAAAGGCCTTTTTCAGTTGTTGTGTTAAACTGGATGTTTAGATGAGTTCGTATAAGACCAGAGTCATTACTAGCCAATTACTTCAAATCTATAGTCGGTTAGGCCCCGTAGAAATGTTAGAGAAGGAAATCCAAAGATTCCTTCCTCTAAAATGACTCATTTTGATTTGCAGTCAGAGATTCGAGGTAAGGGATTACAGTTACAAGGTGGGAAGGTGTTAAGCACCCACTCTGCCAATACCAAAGTACAGTCTTTACTTCATAGAAACGAACTAATGCTTGAAAGTTTGATTTAATCCTCGTACATTCTCATGAATGATATGATGCATGAATATGGGTCCGAATAGTAAGAGTTTCTAATGGGCAGGTTTCCATTAACAAGCAAGCCTAGAGCATACGCTCGAACTGACAGGTGCTTTATGCAAGTGCATGCTGTGTGTTTGATCGATCAAAGTTTCTAATGAATGAATTCTGGGCAAACCGGCAAACTTCAAAACATACACTAAGACCTGATCAAATGTTTGTAGTGAAATGATAAGCAAGGGGGTTGGAAGAATAATAAATGTTGCACTTATGTTAAATGCGAATGAGATGATGCTGGTATAGGAATAGTTGGATGGATGGAGGTATCGCAAGGATTTGCTTTGAGCGGCTAAGATTGGGACTGAGGTAGCTTGGAAGACTTAGACCAGGGTCAGGCTTGGCTGGACCAGGGCTAGACTTTTCTCACTTGAGCTCTCCTTGGTGGAGGAATGGGCTAAAGGGATGGAGATGGACTTGAAACTCTCGGGCTAAAGAAAGAGGAAGTGAATTTTTCGGATGCTGAAACAAGAGAGGGAACGGGGTATTTATAGCTACGGAGGGTGGGGACCACCCGTAAGGACGTTCTGGTCCAGCTTTGGAGCGTACGGCCTTCGAACCTGAAGCAAAAAAGTTGTTGGTTTGAGGTTCGGAGCTACTCCGAAGCTGTGGCTCAGAACCAAGTGAGTTGACTGGGTTTGAAAGATGGATTGACAAGGTGAGTTGACTGGGTACAGGGGCTGGACTGACCCGATGAGTTGACTCAGTGATTTGACTCAGCGGGTTAACTCACCAAGCTTGACTTTTTTGGGATTTTTGGACTAGTTTTTCTTATGGGGGGTTTTTCGGGCTGATGTTTTGGGGTGAGTTGACTGGGTTCAGGCTTAAGCTGGGATAGATTGGGGCTTACAAGGGTGAGTTTGGCTTAGTTTGGAAATGGGGTTTGGGGGTGCGGACCTCCATTCATTCAACTATTTCAACCAACATTGTAGCCGGAAGTGGAGTGTCTACATTTGTACACCAGGTATATGTAGTTTCTAAGTAATTTCTAAGTGCCTGCTTATCATCCATGACTGAAGCTGTACACGAGTCAAGCCAACTCAGTTAGCTCACTCAATTCAGCTCGGAACAGCTTGATTCCGCTCGATTTAAAAGAGGGCTTCGATCCAAGCTGAGCCATTTTCCCTTGGTCAAAATGAATTTTGAGCCGAGCACGAGTTGGGCCTTGCTCGATTCGGCTCGATTTTAATCTTAAAAAGTAGAAACCCTAATTCATTTCTCCCTCCCCCGAAAATCTCTCTCTCTCTCTCTTCTCTTCTCTTCTCTTCTCTAATCTCTCTCTCCTCTCTTTTCTCTCTCTCCCTCTCCCTCTCTCGTCCGCCTGTCCGGCTGGCTGGCCACTGTCCTCTCTCTATCTCTCTCTCTACACACACACGCGCGTGCGCACACACACACACACACACACACACACACACACACACACACACACACACACACACACACACACACACACACACATATTTCGAAGCTCGACCCTCGGCTCGAAAAGCTTGAGCTCAAAATTGGCTTGATTCGGCTCGAAAGCTCGGTCGAGCCCGCTCGAACATGAAATTCCAACTTGATGGCCAAGACAAGTCGAAGACGAGCCAAGGTGGTCATTGGTCGAGCCTAGCTCGAAGATGGCTGAGCTTGGCTCAACTCAGCTCGTGTACAGTTATCCATGACACTCTGGCAGAGTATCGAACCATTTTTCGAATCAGAAGCATTAGAAATCATGGTATCGTACTCATATCTTTACTTACAACAGCAAGGAAGGAGAGAGAGAGAGAGAGAGAGAGAGAGAGAGAGAGAGAGAGAGGCGGTGATTGGCGAAAAGATGAGGTGCGTGACCTCCAAAAATAGAGACGTTTTTCAGCTTAAAGTAGTCGAGTTTGGGGAACATGTTTCATTTTTACAGCTATATTTAGGCTAATATGCGTACACGCGTTATGTGCAATTTTAGAAAAAGGTGGGATGATCCACGGCTCTTCGTTTCAAACGGCATCTTTCTCATTTTCTTTTTAGTACCTTCCCACGTCTCTATATCGAGGTTCATAGGCAGGAATCTCTAAAAACCTTGTGCCACCCATCTCCTATTTTTAGGCTTCCTCCATCAAAACATTTTCATGCCTATTTCTCTTTTCTTCCTTCTCTGCCTACGTAGGTATAAAAGCTGTCCATAAAATACCTCCTTTAGGTTAATGATTCCTCTTCAAGGACACCCCCTTCTGAAACAACTACATAAAAGTACGTGTGTGGCAAAACATCCATGTGGCCCAGCCCCATTCCCCAATAGTACCCTCATCCACCATATGATCGAATAAGCAAAGTCGATCATTGTGGTCCATGATTTATAGCCATATCTTGGTGGGAATTTTTAACATGCCCCCATCCATGGTGGGCCCCACAACTTGAACAGTCAAGATCTCATACACAAGCCCCCCGTATTATACAGTTTTAAATTCATTGGTAGGTAGGTAGAATATCCAGTGCTGATACTGGGGTTGAATTTTGTGACCAGTCCCATTAAAGGTCCTACAGTTCTACCTTTCTATTCATAGCCATTACCTTGACACTATGATGCTTTATTTTTATCCTAGTCTATCCCTAATCGATGTTCATCATGTGGCTATGATCCCACCATAGAAAGATCTGATGCAGGTGTGGCCCGCTTCTTACCAATCAATTGGGGTCACAGATTGTGCCGTCTAGATCTTGTTGACAGGCCTTTTGTTTTGAATTCACTGTGTGACTTGCCTGCAGAGAAACTGCAAACCTGTACAAGTTCTCTATGAATCTAATCACAGTCGACTAAGTGGTCCCACTTGATCCCATCAGGGAACATGTTGGTTCAGGTGGGGTCCACTTTCCATCACTGCCCAAATAATTTCTCATGCACCAACTTGCATTGTATGTGTTTCCCACCAAATCCATTTGAAATGGATTACATCATACAAAATAGAAATCAAACCATCAGAAGATAAAACAAAGAAATAATGCTCTATTCTAATCCTCTAACGCTGATAATCTTTAATAACAAATTACTGAAGCAAGCATCAAACACAAACAACCTACTTACCCAAACACCCCACATACTTGGATTTGAGACATTTGCATCCCAACCAAACATTACAAGACACTACATAGAAGCTGTGGACAGAATCAAATGATGGGCTGATGATATTGTCAGACAATTCAGCAAATCCCAGGCATGTTGTCCCAGTGACATGATCCAAGCGTCCAATCATGATCAGCGGCCACCGAGAGAGATGAAGCCAGTTGGTGCATTTCGAGCCCGATCTCATCATCGGTCACACCGGATTGCCCGTTGGACATCTCTCCACTATCGCTGTACCATTCTGAAACTGTTGGCATTGATGTTGGAATTATATCCAGTTGGTTGCATAAATCCTCATCTAATGAGTTGATCCTGTCCATTGTCTCCTCCATCTTAGTCCCTGATGATCAAATGAATAGTGGATTCTGTGAGACATGGGCTTACAATGCAAGTCAGAATCAGCACTGCAGCAGTTTATAAAAGAAAAAGCCATTGTCCAGTGAGAATCTTTTGCACATAAATGAGGTGGAAATTTATTTGTGGGGCCCAACAAAGAATGATGGGAGAATTCAAGGACTTCCCAAAAGATAACTATGACCAGATAATCACAGCTGTATGCATAATTATGGGCATGCAAAATGGATGGAAAGATCACTTTGTGGGGCCTTATCTGAATGGTTTTGATCACCCAAATCAAGATGATATTCATAACCACTCTACGGTGGGCTTGTCTATCCACATATCCACCATATCATAGGTGGGGGACCCTTCAAGCTCCATACATACATTCTCACCTTGACAAGATATGAAGAATTTGTACCATATCATAGCTCATGAAGGGCATATTATATGATGCTCCTTTGAAGAAATATCTTTGGCACAGAAATGGTGGAAGTGGGCTCCACCTTTGAGTAATCTAGACATTCATCTGGTGGGACAGGATGATCTGGGACAACTCCCTTATGAGATGATTGTAGCCATCTCAAGGAAGGCTTGCAAATGGACATCGTCAACAATGAAACTAATGTGCGTACTTTATCTCCCTATCTATTTTAAAGCACACTTCATCAATGGTTTGGATCACCAGAAGGTGGGCCCCACTTAATGAAGTTTGCAGGGTCAAGTTCGACAGAGATTGTTGCATGTTTCCTACTTCATGAAATTGGTTGTAGATCAAATCACATTCATACGATTGAAAGATCACAGAACGAAAGGAAGAGATTATGAGATTAGTTATTGTTTTTGTGAAAACTAAAAGAGAGCTAATGAAATTAAAAACAGAAACTGCAAATGATCAGGTAATTGGGACCACACAACAGATGTTTGAAAACTCAAGAAAAAATAAATAAGTGTGTAGTTTGTTGAGGTCTCCAATTCCAAACATGCAGGGCACAAATGACTGGTGACTAGTTGGAATGGGCCATGGTGAATGGATGAAGATCCGAGCCCTATGATATGTGGCCTCCAACTAGAAAGATGACAGAAAGTAACAACGGTTCACATTCAATCCAAAGGTCCATGGGTTAAGATCTTTCAATCTTTGGGGCTTTTGGGCCTTCCCAAATCTATCTTGGTGCCATCCTCAGATCAATGGTCAGGGTCACTGAACAATGGGGGTCCAAATGCACGGAAATGGGAGACTCAGAGCGTATGTCAAGAGAGATTCAATACCAAGCAACTCTCCTCTCATGAGCATAATACCACCCAAAAACAGAGTAAACGGAGAGAAGATTGCAATAAAAAAATAATAATAATAAATCCAATCACTGTAGCAGAATTCAATGACAGTTAAATGGAGAGAGTTAAAAATTCAAACACAGTTGAGGCTAATTACATTTCCTATTAAACAATGAAATCCTTCATTTGAAAAGAAAAGCAATAAAACAGTTATCTAAAGCAGACTAAAGCTCCATATATCAGATACAAAAAGGTGAATTTGGCAACAACTGATAGAAATTGGGCTCTAAAAATCAATAAAAAGTAGGTGAAAATTTAAATTTCTCAATGAAACTCACCCATCAGACGGCCATAGCCTGAGTCATCCCAGTGGCATGCTGATTCAGACCATGTCGTGCCACCCTCACGCAGCACAAGCCCTGTAGGAATTCCGTCCTCAACACACCCATCTAGACCGCACTTGCCGCCGCTGGGTTCTGATGACACTGCTTCTTTCTGAAAATCATCACTGTCCACCATTGCTTGGGCCTCCTGCAACAAAGCATCCAACAGCCCGCTATTGCTCCGGTCCAAAGAGGCAGAGCAGGTCATGGGGTTCTTGTTGTCATCTTGGCCCGACTCGGCGGCAGCCCGATCGGGGACTTGGCTTGAAGGGAGCTCCAATTTCATGGAGATTGAAGCAGCAGGCAGCAGCCCATCAGGTTCAAATGGTGTCGGTTGGAGAATCGGTGGATTGAGATCAAAATTCCCCGAATTGAATTGAAGGCTCTGCTGCTGCTGCTGCTGTGGCTGTTGTTGGGTGTGAAGATTCTGATGGAACAAAGACAGTGGCGACGTGAGCGGAGAAGAAAATGGAAGAGAGAACGTGCCTACAGATCCAACACCATTGTCAGAGAAATGCTTGAACCGGTTGACTGAGGTAGGAGGGAGAAAAGATTGGTGATGGGAAAGCAGAGGCGGTATGGGTGAGGCAAAGCTCATTGGGTCGAATGACGGAAGAGGCCCCCCGAAATGTGATTTCTGAAGCGACAGCGATGGAATTGGCAGAGGAGGAGATGAAGATAGTGAAAGAGCCAAAGAAGAAGCCAAATTAGAAGAGGAAGAGTGGTGGTGGTGCTGATGATGAAATGCGGATTGCCGCTGTATTTCGGGTGGGTAAACAGGCAGGCCTGACCGTTGACGCCGTTTGATCCGAGTGTTCCAATAGTTCTTGATTTCATTATCGGTTCTTCCAGGCAACTATGAATACAGAAGAAAAGAGAGAGTAAATGAGAAAAGGAGAATGAAAGAGGAGAGAGAATGAGATGAATGGCTGCAAAAGAAGAAACCTGAGCAGCCATTCGGGCCCATTTGTTGCCCAATTTGGAATGAAGCTCTAGAATGAGACGTTCTTCCTCGGGAGAGAAGGATCCTTTCTTAAGGTTGGGGCGGAGGTGGTTAGCCCAGCGAAGCCTGCAGCTCTTGCCGCAGCGGAAGAGGCCTGAATTCTTCTGGACAGCATTCCAATTCCCTTCTCCGTGATTCTTAACGTACTCCATTAGAATGGCATCCTCCGCGGCAGTCCATGGGCCTTTCTTCAGCATCGCACTGTTGGCACCGCTGCCTGCTGAGGAGTCGTCTCCGCTCGCAGCAGCAGAGTTGGTGAGCGACATTGATCTTCTTCTTCTTGGAATGATCTCCCTCTCTCTCTCTTTCTGAATTTGGTTTTGGTATTAGAACTCTTCCTGGAATTGATTATATGGGCATTTGGCTGTTTTGATTTATTTATTTAATTATGCTGTTTTATGAGGGATGAACCTCTCCCCTCTCTTTCTTTCAAGGAAGAGAGAAGTTCTTGGATTTCTCTCTTTTTTTTAAAAAAAAACCTTTTTCTTATAGGGGTACTGGAGAGAGAGGGGAAGAGGAGTAATAGTTAGGTATTAAAGAGAAGCTAATGCAGGTGAACTTTCGAGAGTTGAATGGAATGTAGGAGGAAGAAGAGGAGGAAGAGAGAGAGAGAGAGAGAGAGAGAGAGAGAGAGAATGGAATGGGGTGAGTTGTGTGGGACACGCTACAACATGCATGCTAAAGAATTAGAGGTCTAAGCATGAAATTCGGGCGAGGAGTGCTCCAATGCCCATTACGTGGTAGGCCCCTCTTACGCGTTTCTTTTCTTTCCCTTTCTCTTTTTTATTTCCTTTCTCACATATCTGAGGTGGCCTTTGCTGCACACAGCACCCATCCCCAACTTATCATGCTGCTGCAGTACTCCCTCACTCACTCACTCATAACAATCGCTTCATCTACATGTGAGAAACATGGACCGTTAGATAAACATACATGGACCAGCATATTTATGACCTGACGTCTGTAAGGCCCCACCTTATATCACTTATCTCCGGTTCCACGTTGCCATTTCTTACTGCAGATTATGCCAGAGTGGCACACATGGAAACGCCTAGATGCCCTCGCCACCATCGGCTGGACCTCACCACTTCGATGCTTCTACCCAAAGATAAAAAGGTGATTTATTAGAAATAGGTTGACACGTTAGAAAATTACCTTCTTTTTTTTTTTTCACTGTGGTAAAATTTTTCAGTTACATGTCTACTCGAGCATGCAGAAGCTAGGTGGGAGAAATCCACCCCTTTCATGCGTTTTTCCATATCACTTTAGAAAATAGGACAAAAAAAAAAGTGGCAGATACAAAAATCAAGTGGGCACACAACCAAAAACATTCCTAGGACTAGAAATTTTGAATCAGGCTAACATTTTGTGTTTTCAGTTCATCCTAATTCCCTATGATAGACCATTCGGATGTTTCAACTGTAAGCATCTCCCTACACACATTGTGCAGCTCACTTGAGAGTTCTAAATATGCCTTATTTTTGTCCCATGTCCTAAAATGATATAACAAAATGGATGTACTGGGCCAATTTCTCACGAATATGGTGATGGGCTCCGCCTAACTTCCTATGAGGAAATCTGCTTCCTGAACTTGTGTCGCTGGCGCATGTGCGTGTGCATTAGTTTGCATGCAGATGCATGTGATTCTGCAAAGCTCTCAAGTTGGAAGTGGATAGCATGTGGCACGCGTGGCCCAATTTCTACAGGCCCACCATAATGTATGTGTTTTATCCCTGCTGTCCATTGATTTTTCCAGCTCATATTTAAGGAATAAGCTAAAAAAGGACAGATATCGAAAGCTCAAACAGACCATAGAAAACAGAGGAGATTTCATGCCCACCACTGAAAACTTCTTGGAGGGCAATGGAAATTTTGGATCAAACTAATATTTGTGTTTTCCCATCATCCAGGTCTGAATAACTTTATGAGCAAGATGGATGGCAAATAAAATATCACGATGGACCTTGAAGCTTTCTACAGTGGGCATTTAATCTCCAGTGTTTTCTGTGGTGTGGTCTGCTTGAGCATAACTTGGATCTGCCAATGAGCTGGCAAAACGGATGGACAGTGTAGATACACATACGTCATGGGGGCCTAGGAGAGCATTGGCCACGTGGTGCCACAGGCAATCAGCCGCTTCCTATTTACATATGTCAGCGTCCAAGGCTCATGATTATTGCCTGTGTTGCCCCAGCCATTCGAAAATAATCACAACTAAAGGATGATCTGATAACCATTGTATGATGAATATCCGCCATATTTCTAGTGATTTTAAAATATCGGGCAAATTTTGAAATATTGCATTTTTATCCCAAGTTAATGTGAAAAATAATAATAACTTCAAGGATTATTTTATCGAAATACTATATTTAAATTGTAATTTTTATTAATTTAGAATATATATATATATATATATATATATATATATATATATATATATATATATATATATTCTAAACATTTTATTTTTGGCTATCATTTTCCTAAAATATTAGGAGAAAACCGAAGAAGAAGATTTATGACGAGGACAACAGCCAATGGGGATAAAATCAGGCGAATATAATCATTACTAAGGGGCCACATGTTTGTACCAGTGCCGCTCTTTCCAAAGTAGATTGCCTGCAGCACCGACCACCAGGATATCTGGTGGCACACGATGTGGCCCGGTGCGGATTGGGTACTTCCTTTGACAGTCCACTGTGATGTATGTATTTTATCCACACCGTCCATCCATTTTTCCATAACATTATGTGTCATGAGCCCAAAAATAAGGCAGATCCAAGGTTCAATGGCACCACACCAAAGGGAAGCGGTGCTAATGATGTCCACCATTGAAATCTTTCTAGGGCCCATTGTGATGTTTATTTACCATTCCACCTGTTCATAAGGTCATATAGACCTGGATGAAGGAAAAAAAAACAAATATCAACTTGATCCAAAACTTTTGTAGCCTTTGTAATCTTTTCAACGGTAATCATTAATCTCCACTTTGTGGTCCACTTGAGTGTTAGATCTGTGTCATTTTTGGGTTATTAACTTCAAATGACATGGAAAAATGGATGGACGGTGTGGATAAAACTCATACATCATGTGGCCCCTCAAAGCCCCAGCATGTCTGGGAAGGCGGGGAAGTACCCAATCCGCGCTCCATGGGGTCTACGTGATAAATGTGTTTCATCCATGCAGTCCATCTATTTAACGAGCACAATTTAGGACATTATGTAAAAAATGAGGCAGATCAAAAGCCCAAGTGGACAAATAATAGGAGAGTGGGGACGATGATGCCCCTGTTGAAACATTCCCAGGGCCAGCTGTGATGTTTATTTGCGATCTAACATGTTCATGAGGCCGCACAGATTCGGGTGAAGGGAAAATCCAAAACTTAACTATTGTAGCTCCTTGGAAGATTTCAACTGTTGGCATTTAATTTCCACGGTTTCGTGTGTTGTGGTCCACTTGAGCCATTTTGGGATCATGCCCTAAAATGAGCTGGTAAAAGAGATGGATGGTGTGGATAAAACACATACATCACAGCAGGCCCTATAGGGCTTGGGCCATGTTATGTCAATGGGGATTACTATGGTGGCGCCCACTGGTGCTGTCAACAGCGTGAAATTTCACCACTGATGGGTTTCGAGACCGAGACCCCTTATTGAAACTCGGCAAGTCTACCAATGAGGCAAGGCTCCGAACCTTGTATCCATATGGTCATCGATCACATGTCATGTAGTGTTGGGAGTACCAAATGAGCGATATTGTACATGTGGGCCTCCCCATCATATTTGAGGCGGGTGCACTTTTTAGGTGTACTTCAATAGAGGGCAAGGACCTCTTTGGTGACTATAACCCCTCTAACTATTTGGTACACATAAACCCTTAGTTAAATAGGTTAAAATTTTAATTTTATGATTAATAAACAAACAAGCCACTTCGCCTGTTAGCCAAGAGTCTCTTGGTTGTGGGAAGAGGGAAGAAGAGGAGGGCTATGGCGGAAGCTCTCAATTCGGTAGGTACCCTTACCTCTTTTCTTTTAATTTTCACATATGTTACTTAATTTTGTCAGATCTATACAATGGAAGGAATGGATTGGCCGCACGTCCATTGCACTGTTCGATTTGACAACTTAAGAAAATATCCTAGTTTTTACGAAATCTCTTTTATTGCATGAAGTGATTTAAGGTCGTCCTGATGGGCTAGATTTGATCTGTGCAGATCAAATGATTCTTGAGAATGAATTATGTTGGGGTTGTAATGTTTAGGTCGATCTGACCATCAAGCGGGCCACACCAACTGAATTAATCATAACCGTTAAATTATCTATCATTCTATGTAAAGAAAAACAGGGTACAATATATCTGATTAATGGTCTTATAAATGTTTTGAGATAGATTTGTATCAATGGTCAGACCACTGGAAGGACCCGATCATCCATTGGATCACCTTAATTAAAACAGGTGTAGGAAATATAAACGTATCATGAGATTGGTTATGATCATGGGTGGCCAGATTTAAGAAAATTGTGGCTAACCTTTAGATTAATTATATAATAACCGATGGATGGTGTGGATCTGATTTAGTGGTGTAATCATTCTCAAAATATAAAAAATAATGAGGAAACGCCCAAAAGTCGAAATTGGATTGTCAAATTTAAGATTACGTCGGTAGTCTAACACGACACCAATGCATACGCATGCGGAAGCTTGGAGTAGCTATAATTATAGCTAAGTCCTAAAGGGAAGGTGATGAGGACCTTTTAAAATTCTTTTCGTTTACTTGCACAATTTAACAATTTAAACTAAGTAAGCAAGAACACTTCGGCTTCTAAGCCTAAGTGGGTCCAATCACAAGGCTAGTATATAATTAACAATTAAACAACCTAGCCTAAGCATGCATAGATCAATAAATAATTAAACTAATCAAGCACCTAATCTATGCAACCTAAGTAGACCATACGAGAGTGGATCATATAAGCTCAAGTCTACTCTACTTAGTGAAAGTACATCTTATGTGTGGATGTGCCTATTTAGTGCCTAGCATACATTCTAATTAAGCATTCATAATTAAACAATTAAACACAATACATAATAAGAAATGTGCTCAAATACAATCGAAACACAAGCATGTATAGTGGTTCGACTACTTGTTTACTCCACTCTCAATTCAAGTACTCAACCCCTTTGAGCACACCGGCATTCACTAGGGAGTTTAAATCTGGTTCCTCCCAACCAAGGTGTTTTAAATCGAATCCACCCAATCAAAAAGTTTATGGGTTCCTTCTAACTACACATTCACACCCGTGTTGGTGCCTCCCCTTAGAGACTTGTTTAGGCTTACTCAAGCCAAAGTCCTACAACCAAACCTTAATTTAGACTCCACTTATGAGTCAAGGTCCTACAATTGAACCCCAATGGTTTTAGGCTCTACAACCGAGTTAGGCTTTTACAACTGAACCTCAATTTAGACTCCATTCATGAGTTAAGGTCCTACAATCGAACCTCAATGGTTTTAGGCTCTACAACCGAGCCAAGGTCCTACAACCAAACCTAACGCTCACTCCCGTCAGAGGCTCTCCACTTGGAGACTCAATTCGACCCTACAACCGGGTCTAGGTCTTACAATCGAACCTATCGAGTTTGAAGACAAAATCTACACTCAATTCCCCACAAGAAGAGAGTGGAACCGGACTCTTATAATTGACAACTTACTTGTCAAATTGAACCCCTTTGTTGTACCGCTTCAGGTTGCTTCTTCTTGCTTTCCCATGCTCGAATCATCTCTCTTTGTGTTCCTCTGATCTTTGATGTTGTTGCTTTATCAGGGCTTCAGCTCCCTTGTATATGATGCTCCATTGGAGATGCCCAATGTGCTAGAAAATGGTGTAACCTCTACAAATGGTAGGAAATGTGTTTCCTATAGGGATACACGTATTTGGACTCCTAGGTAGTGTTTAGACAAGGGATTTAACTATAATCAATGTGTCTAAATTCTTAGGAATCAAGAGGGAACAAGCCCATTCTCATTTTAGCATTGAATGCCCTAAGCTTGTGATGAATCACAAGGAGAATGACTTATATGAGTTAGGATTAAAGCTTCAAATGATAAGCAATGGTGGTGGCTTCTAAATCCTCAAAATTCTCTCTCTTACCCTAAAAATAAATCCCCCTGGCTTTATAGATTTTCTTCCTACAGTAAAAAAAAATGGGTAGATTCGCGTATCTCCGATTGATCGGAAAAATGTCTAATTGATCGGAGGTCACATCCGATTGATCGGAGACCTGTTCGATTGATCGAAAATCTGTCCAGTGAGTTTTTCAAACTCTCTGGAAGAAATTTTGATGGATCGGAAGTATGTCCAATTGATTGGAAGAACCTCATCCGATGGATCGGAAGTATGTCCAATTGATCAGAAATTTGTCCAGTGAGTTTTTCAAACTTACTGGAACAAATTTAGATTGATCAGGACTTCTATCCGATTGATCAGAGTCCTATCGGAACCACTGTCCAATTGATCGGAGATCAATCGAAAACTGCTATTTGGGCTGAATTGTTTACAACAGCTTTCACCTCTTTAGTTAGTCTAACTTATCATGTTTTTCAAGGCATCCTAAGACTAATGATGATGACTAAATGAATTCCTAATTGGTCCAAGTCATCTAAGAGGGTTTGGGTGTTTTAGTTCAAAGGGCTAGGGTCACCAAGGCATCTCCTTTACCTATTCTTCTTCCTTAATGCTTCTTGTCCACTTGAATCTTCAGTCTTCAACTTGCCAAGGCTCAACCGACATTACAATATATGGACTGACATGATTGACAAATATGGTGCACTAGTATGCCACAGAAAAGTGCACTAACAAAATTTGGATTGAATCAGCGTCTATCAATCTATCAACGATCGATATTGATCGATTAAAGGTGTCAAAAATAGTCCACCAACCAAAAATGTTAATTTTTATAATTCTCGATTCGATCGAAAGTACATCGAGTCGATTGATCTATAGACTCTTGGATTTATCTTTTTAAATCTAAACTTAAATACCTGGGTAAATAACTTAGTTTATGTATCATTCTAAATACATTAAAATGAATATTGGACCACTGAAAAGTTGACCAGCCACATTAATATCACCAAGTAAGCCCCACCTTAGGTGGGGATAATTAGCACCATGTATTAAGTTATATGATCAACCAATAATGTGGAATATATGATTTTAGAAAATTCAAATCCAATCTCGATTGTCTGTTATACGGAATTACTTCCACCATTTATAAGTGAGTGATCCCTACATTTTCCCCTCCATTAAACCTGAAGTGCTTGGTTGTGCTTTTTGTGATATCTTTGTTATGTTACTACTTGATTTGATTTTAGTACTAATGTGGAATTGAAAATGTTTGAACTTATGATCCGTAATAACCCACATCTTGCATGTATTTTGGTACAAAATAAATAAATAAAATAAATAAAATAATAATAATAATAGTGATAAATAAGTAAAATTATGTCATTTTCTTTTTGTTTTCTTCTTTCCATAGAATAAATATATAATAATGATTTTATATTAATTATTAATGTTAATAATATAATTATTATGCATTGAAATAGAGCATAAATATTAGACAATTATATGAAAATGTATAGAGTGATTTATACTAATGTGTAGACTCTTTAACTGTTTGAATTAGTGTTGGAATGAACTCAACTATTGAATAGTGTAAAATACTTTAATTCTAGGTTAAATGTTGTATGGGCCACCTGAGTTTTAGATTTGCCTCATATTTAGGCTCATAAATCAGTGTGATTAAACTAAACAGGTCATCGGAGTGGATTTTATAGGTAAATTCTGTGGGGCCCACTGCATTGGTGTGTGCATACACCATTACACGAGCACATGTTGTACACTACTCAAAGGAAGTCTGTACGTCCGACTTCAGAAAACTAAAAGAGGAATTTCCTCTTTCATGTTTGCTTTCCAACCATAGTGGACGGAAGAGCAGATGATCTGTTGTCCGTTTCTGTCAGCCACGTGGCCCACTTATAGTGTGGCTTAGATCAACCCAGACCATCTATGCATTTTGGGAGTTGAGGTTGGCCTCACGTGTGGTGAGGATTGCCCTCACTTCTCATCAGGGCATCTACAATTAGAGACTAAAGTTGGTCTATTCAAACAACAAATGTGTTTCTAGCAACCCCGTTTGTTCCAAACTGCGATTAATATGGCATACCTTAGCGTGATCCAAACCGTTCATATTGTTGAGCATGATGTGCTCCATCTAAAGATGTGGATAGTTTCTAGTGTAAGCCCGTGAATACATCTAAAATTCGAAACCAAAACCGATTCTGATATCTTCTTTTTAAAAACGAGATTGGCAGGTGAGCAATCCACGTCCAATATCTCAAACTCATCCTGTTCGTTCTTAATAATTTATTTAGGAATGTTTTGGTGCAAATCCGACCCTCCATTACCCTTCACTTAGATTAGTTAGCCCCCAAAAAGGAAAAAGAAAGATTTCTTTCTCTTTCGGTCTTGCTTCCAAACCAAACCCTAGATCTAGACTCTTCTTCCATCTTTCCCTTTCTCACTATAAGCTAGAAACTTACCTCAGTTGTCTGGATGGGTTTTTCCATCATCTCTAGCAGAAGATTGGTGTAGACAGCAAATCCCACCCTTCATTTCATGTCGCTGAAAGAATCTGGAATGAAGCTTTTATCCTTCTCCTGTTTCGGTGTTCTGGGAGCTTGTCAAACCCCCTGGTTCTGGATTGAATCATCTCCTTCTTTTCTCAGATCTGTAAGTTCGACAGAGCATTCTTCCCCAAATCAAAGTTTGGCTATTTAGACAAGCTGAAGTTCTGTTAGTCTCAAGTTCTCTTCTGGTCCACACCAATTGATCAGAGTATCTTGCTAGCCAAGTTGTGAAGTGTGTCTTGCACTCCCCAACTCGAGTAAAGATTGTGAGGCTTAGATCGATTGATGAGTCTCTGAAGTTGGTGTTTATTTGGAGTAATGGTTTGAATCTAAAGATTCTTCTTACAGCAATAACAGGTAGACCCATTTCAGCCATTCCTGTAATAATTGTAGGGGTGGATAATTGGTTGATTTCGAAACTCAATAATATAAATTCATTTCAGTAATAGTTTCTTCTCAAATGTGAACTCCAATTGAGAAACTAGATTTAACTCATGGTTCATAGCTATTCAGAAATGTACGCTTTGAAATTCGATTACAATGAGTATCTGGATTCTTAGTTGGACTTCAGGTGAGTAGTACGGGATAGTGATTTCTAGTCATTTAAGTCTCATTCACTAAAGAAAGTGAAAAGGGTAATCTGTGATATCTCTATTATTTTTTAGATTGCATTTGGGTATAATTACTAGTGGGGTGTAGTTGAGAGTTGCTATATGCACATTTGAAGTATGGAGTAGTTCTACTCTAAGCTGATGAATGTCCCTAATTAGTTACACTCCTATTTGATATTGATGTCCAATTTTAAATGATCTAATTGTAGAGTAATCCCTTGGAATTCGGATTCTCTCTAGTTGGTGGAAGCTTCAATCCCTTAGGGCAACACTAGGTGTCGATTGTGTGTACGAAGATTAGAATCAATTGGTTGCCTAAATTTAGATTAATTCAAATTTAAGGTGAGGTCCTTCACCTTTCAAGCTTCCCTAATTTTTATTGATAATTGATTATTACATTATTGGTGCTAAATTATTTAATTGCAAGGCGTATTATTGGATTGATGTTCACATTTGGAATATATGAATAACTTGAAGAAAATGAAATGTTGTTCACATGTTTGTTTCAAAAAGTTTACTAGAAATAAAGTTAATTTTTTACAATGAAGTATCTTTAATTCTTTACTTGTCTGTTGATTCTACTTTTGAAGTGAAAGTTATTGAATTGTGGAAATTATGTTAAACTTGAATATAAATGAATGTTTGGATGGATATGGAATAATAGAAGAAGTTGGGATCATGATACACAATGATGTTGTATTATACTTTATCTTGGAATTGAATTGTGACATGTTATTTAGAAAGGGATAGGAGTTAAGACCATGTTCATTCCCCTCGTGGGCCGGGGATGGTGTTCTAGGATGTTATGCCCGAGACGTCAGCCTATCCTGAATTGTGCATGTCCCCCATAGTGACCGCGAGTATATTTTATTAAATTACCAATTGGATTAATGACGGCTGGGTAATCATCCATCGCATGGCATTTGCGGATAGTGTTGACAGTGAGTCACACTATTCTTGGTTTGATAAGCATTTTCATTGTGGGTAACTTTAGTGATTAACCAAGTTACTGTAGGCTCGACCCTCACCAACTGGATACATCCCTAGCTGAAGAACATGTGCATGCATCCATGCATTAACAAGAATTAAAAGTAACATAATTATCATAATATGCGTTAGGTACCTGTTTACCGGTTTTCTATTATTTCTTTAATCATGTTATTTGTATCTGTTTCTATCATAATTGTCTTGTATTATATACATGAAAATCTTAGAGGGTGTTACCTCACAATGACAACGAGTAACGTTATCAAAATATATCAGATGGTACAGATGATGGAGAGGATGTCCTTGTCCCAGCTGTGGATGAGCCTAAGGCGGACATTCGAGACACTTGGCCTTAACTGTCTCAGGAGAGCTGGACCATATGGAGGGTCATGACGAATAGACTTACTTTTCCCTTTTTGTTCTTTACTTTTGAAATATTGGATTTGTATATGCCCTATGGGCATTACTTGCTTCCGCTCTGATATGATGATTCTTGCATTGTTGGATTCTTAGATCTATCTCTCTTATTTTGGAATACAATGATAATGTTAAATGATCATTGGTAGCCTTTACATCCAGGTTTTTCAGAGCATGGGCTCATCACTCGAGCCCTGAAAAACCGAGGCGTTACATGATCATAGCACCGTGATGATAAATCTTATAAATGATTTTTCATGATGATTAATTCATGAATTAGTATGATACCACCATTGACTCTAATATATTAATGAGAATATTCTATGCAATCAATGCTTCATCACTGTGACAATATAATTGTGGATTCATTACTTTTTTTTTAAGGTTTAGTTCACATACCTCATTGTTAGTCCACCCACCCACCCATGTTAGTCACATCACAATGTTAGCCACCCCTAATATGGGAATCGATACCATGACCTTAGTGTTGAAAAGAGCCTATCGTAGATGATGTTTTCTTGCTAGTATTCACTGCAGGCTACCCACTTATCAATGGATGATGGTTTCCTGGTATAAATACTACTAGCTGCCCACTTTAGGAGTGGTGAATGATTTTCTTTCAATTCTAGCAAGTGGACACACTGCCCACTTAATGCGTACATTCATTTCATACATCTCATGCATTGCATAATTTTGATGATTATTATGTGTATGTGATATTTATTGCGCTATTCTAAGTTTGATGTAATGAACCATGTTGAAAACTCCCACTGGACCTGGCCAGCTTACGCTTAACCAAATAAACCATGCAGATGTTACAGAAGTTGAGCCCTCGGTATAGGAACAAGAGGATACAGTTGAACTGGAAAAGGACGCACGGGATGCATGGCCATACCTATCAGAGAAAGAGTTAGCTGCATTGGACGGATCATGAATAATTAATTTTCTTTCTATTTATTGGTCATAGGATTTAGTTTGAATAATCAAATTATGTTGACTTGATAGTATACGTTAGGATTGAAAATTGTTAAAAACCCCAAATGGTGGATCGTAGATTGTTGGGTGAATGTTGAATTATTGAAACTTATTATTTTATTACTCTTGCCTTTAATCTTGTAGATGTGTGTCGATATGGTTGTGGAAAGATCAAACTTCGAAAGAATCACTAATATAAGTGACTTGATCTCTAAAAATTGAAATACTAGATTGGATGATGTACACTTGGTGTATGAGTCACTATGCGGGATTCGGGCTGGGATGAGTGCTATGAGTACCCGAATTTCGGTCGTGACAATAACAGCCATAAGTAGTTTTTCTTACTTATCACAGTAAAAAATAAAAATAAAAAAAATTAATTATTTTTAAATCAAGTTGGTTTAGTTAAGCACATTTCCAAAAAAATAACTAAACACTTCAAAAAAAAATTACTTTATAACTTTTACTTCCCACTCTCTCTCTCCCCCATGTGATGGACAGCCCACATTAAAGATGGGGGCCACATAATGAACGGTCCACACCAAAGGTGGGCTCCACATGATGCGTAGTGGACATTGAAAGTGGCCCCACATGATGGACAATAACACTGGTGGGCTTAGAGTGGCTATGCAACCGTAGCCTATGTTTTTCTTCTAACAGGAGATGGAGGTAGAGAAACACCACATGGATATTGTTCTATGGAAAGAGCCACGCTCGCTTACCTCCCTAGGTACCTACCGCAAACTGAGTGCCCTGTGGGTGGAACTTTCATGCGATCCACATTGCCTCATCTTTCCCCTGAGACCCAAAAATCATGATGATCAAAACTCAGGTGGGCCACACCATCGAAAACAGTAGGGCCACTGGTGTTTATATGCAATCCAATCCAGATGAATGTACGTGCCCCTTTTGGGATGAAAAGATTACCTAAAAATCACAGTATTCCAAACTCAGGTAGGCGATACCATGAGAATTCAGCTCGAATTTGTGGATGGACTTGGATATTGTGTAGAACACGCCACAGATGTTAGTAACGTGTACACATTGCAAAACTCCATGAGCCCCATCATGAAGTGAACCCATAGAGTTTTATTGGCTAAGGCATAATTATGATGGAACCCAACACCTGATGAATGGCTTGGAATTCACATGTATGCCACTTTGATGGGGACCACCAATTACCCCCCCTTCCACCTGTTCTCCTACAAATTACGTACGTGTCCAAATGGTGCCGAAACTGAGATAATGCCACTTGTGGCTCTGGCTCCTTATCAATTCTTTCTATGAAATTTCATCCCACGTACTTCTTCCAAATCCATGCTCAAGATCGTCATGGACTTTAGGTTGTGAGTCGTACGTTCAAAATCCCAGCTCTCGGTTCACTTTATACCTTCAAGTTATAAAAATAATTAAGGCATTTCTTGCTAAAGAAGTAAGCATTTTAATCCTTTCATGTATTCTTCAATATGTGATGAACAGTTTTAAATGAGACTAATGCGGAACAAAAGCATTTAAGGTGTACCAATGAAGAAAGCGCCAACTACAAGTACCATCCTTGTGGATAGGCGACTATTGAAGAGCTGAAGACCATTCACATGTGATTGAACACATAGAAAACCCCACTCAGAGAAGACACGTGTGAAGGATGAAAGGAGAAAAGGCCGAACGAACTATCGGGCGCCGAACTTGGTCTATCGGTCGCCCGAACCTCTCTGGAGGTTTTCGGACGACTTCGGACGGGACCTCGGGCGCCCGATCGAGCGCCCAAACTTTCCCGCACTTATGTTATTTTGCGCGTTTTACTTAGTTTTAGGGGTAATTTGGACTTTTTACTTGTTTTATTTGTTTATTTAAGTGGGCTAGGCCCTAAACACGAAAATTAGTTAATGATTTGATTAATGAAAAGCCTCTTGGAGCTTTCCTCTTCTTCTCTCTCTCTCATGGTGATGCTTCTTCCTCTTCTTTGAATCTCTTTTCTTCTAACTGCTTTTTATGCCCCTCTAACCTTCTTCTAGGTAAATCTATCCCTTCTAACTTATTTGTTCAATTCCCACAATCCTCAAATTCTGATTTTGATCCTACAAACCCTAAGTTTTCAGAATTTCAAATCTCTAATCCAAAATCTCCTGATTTCCTAGATTAGATATTCCTCTTAATTGATTGGGTTATAGCCATGCAAGATCGGGAGCTTCCATCCCTCGCCGGATCCAACCTATACACTAATTGAATCCCATACTCCCTGGTTGTGATGATGGCCCGTTCCATTGCATGTTTCCTTTATGATTTTCTTAGTTTACGATGATTGATGCTAGATTTCATTATTATTATTGCTTTTATTTCCGCTGAATAATTGTGTTCAAGAGCATGCATCATATTTAGGGCTATCCTGCATCAGGGACCCATTATTTAGATTATCTAGATTTACATGGCCAACAAGTATGTTTTCGTACTCTGACATGGTGTAACAGGTGGATGGTATAACTCGGTCTGTCAATGGGTAGGCCTCAGGTCAGGCAGTATCAAAAATTTAAATAGGCCCGGCCAGTTGGCTAGCCCAAACAGTTTAAAATTTGGGCTGAAGCCAACTCTAGTGGCAGCCCATTGACAGCCCCAGAGCGTGGTGGAAGGGGTTTGAAAGAGACCACTACTTCTTCCCCTAAATAAATTCTTAAATCCACCAGAAACATTTGAAATTGCGGTTTTACCGCTAATAGAGATACTTGGAGATATGCCTAATGTCCTAGAGGGGGGGTGAATAGGACTTTTTAAAACCAATTACAATTAAAAACTGATCAAGACAATCTTATCAACTAAGACAATCACAATAGCATTCAGACATTTATATGAGCAGTTTGTAAGCAAGGACTATCATAGGCATTTCATCAAACAGTTAGCATTCATGATTGACTAAACCATTCAACACATAGCAATCATTCAATCTCAAAATGCAAGGCGATTTATAGTGGTTCGGTTTCCCTACTCCACTCCCGGTTCACGATCTCAACCTATGAGACCACCGGATTTCACTATGGTCTTGGTTTTAAATCAGGTTAACCATCAACCTTGACATCCTTTGATCTAGGACCGCGTATACCATCCGCCGATGGCCCAATCCAGGGACTTGACGAGTTTGGATCTCAAACTCTCACCAATCCTAATCCAAGGATGGTCACGTACCCTCCCGCCGGAGTTTCCCAATCCAGGGAATAGAGATTTAAAAGATGGACTCTCAAATACTAGACATACCCAGACGTTTGAGCCCCGATTCGATGCCTTTGATGAGTAGCTTCAGCTCCACGTGCTTCAGCTCCTCTTTTGAGCTCCCAAGATCAGCTACCGATGCAAATGATGAGGATATGTTGATGTCGGGTAGTTGGGAGAGAGTTGGTCTAGTTCCTCTTGCCTATTCAATGCAATGGTAATGAGGGAACTACCAATCTTCACTCATTCAATGGCTTTAAGTGACCTAATAATGATTTTCGGAAGGTAGGTCAGCCATGAATGAAAGTCTTGAGTTCATACTTCAAACTGAGCTTAGAATACTCAATGACAAGCCATTAATGGCCAAGTTTGAATGATGAACTCAAGGGAGTTAAGAGGGAGGAAGGATGGAAGTAAATGCTCTCTCACTCTCAGCTCTGAATGGGTGTTGAATGCATGCCAAGAAAGACCTCAAGACCTGGCTTTATAGAGCCCCAAATGATAGCCCCAACGGATCTAAAACGGTCACGTCCGACCTGTCAGAGCACGGACTCGACCGGCCGGACGGACCGGTCAGCATTCAAAAACAAGGGCTACATATGGGACTGGCCGACCGGTCATGACCGGTCGGACTCCCTTGCTGGAGAGGCTACGTACCATGGGCCGACCGGTCATGACCGGTCGGACCCCCTTGCTGGAGCTACATGAATTATGAAGGCCGACCGGTCTTGACCGGTCGGACCCCTTTGCTGGATGAACTCCAAAATGCAGGCCGACCGGTCATGACCGGTCGGACCCCCTTGCTGGACTACAACTATTTGTGAGGGCCGACCGGTCATGACCGGTCGGTGATAGTTGCTGGACAATCACTTCTTGTGAAGGCCGACCGGTCATGACCGGTCGGCTGCCTATATGAATCCTTCAGCAGAGCTTGTTGGAGAGTTTGTACATAGCTGGCTGACCGGTCACGACCGGTCGGCTGTCCATTCGTCCACTTTACAGCAAGGTTGATGAAGTATTTGAGAAGCCTGGCCTCTGACTAGATGGATTTTTCATAGCGAGCTTGCAGGACCAAGATTCTCAACACAGCAACTGATCTTCTTCAAGCGACGAGGTGCATAGGGTCCAATGTGTGGACATATCTTCAATATGCTTCGCACCAGCCATGGTTCACAAGCCTGATCAACTTGTGCAAGGGTCGAGAGGAATGGGGATAGGATATGTGAGTTTTTACGTCATTCTTTTGATGTTTTGGGTTTCCTATGGTCGATCTATATGCAACTTACCTGAGATCTTGTTGCAGCATGAGCTTGAGCAATGGATGAAGCGTAATCTTCAAGTCTTGATCTTCAATTCTTCGACCGGGGCTCATATGACAAGACGCGACTAACCAACACGCCAATTGACAACAAAAGGTGTACTAACAACATTAAATCCACACGGCAAAAAAAAAAAATTGAGAATAATGAATAAAGTCTAAATAAAGTCCATTTCCATAACAATTCATATGGTTGATATATAAGCCCTAAGCCTTTTGTATCAGACCCCTCCACTTGAAAATTAAATCCGTTCTTGAGTTTTAGAATGATCGTAATCCATAGCGATGACTCTTGTTTGTAGTGCATCTTATTTGGCTTTGGCATCAATCAATGGTAAAGGCCTACATGATTATAATTACATTCATAATATAGAACTTTATAAAACATTATCTTACTTTCTGTTTCTTTGCCATCCTTCGCATCTGGTGCCTTGATCTCACCCTCTTTTATAACAATGGATTTGTGGCCATAAATCTCACCATCCTTTATAACAAAGGATTTGTGGCCATAACTTGACTAAGCATTGATTGTAGCTTCATTTGTCGCTTAATGTCCTTAAACCATATTGTTGCTATCTTAACTATTAGCCTTTGATCTACACACTTTGTTTGTAGAATTGTAAACACCCACCCAAAATGAGACTAAACTACTCTTTATACTTCAGCTAAACTTTGATAAAAATCATTCCTAGGCAATTTGAGAACTGTTGAAAATCTAATGGGCCAAATGGGTAGGATTCTCAGCGTGTTACTAGAGCAACCGATGGATTTGATTGGCGGATCCCAAAACAGACAAATCAGATTCTGGCCGATCACCCAGATTCTCTGGAAAACCTATTTATGCCTTATTTTGAGAGAGAAAAATGTCTTTATCCAACCTGTAAAGCATTGCCTATTAATTGAAGTTAGCAAAGTCCATCCCTTTTGCAGAGAAATGATGTCTAGTCTCCTCTTTTCCCTATCATATCTCAATGAAGCTCAAATCACATTCCACTCTACACATTCTAATATGTCTTCATATTAACTCACAAATTTATTTATCTTTCTTTCATCTCTTTTTCTTTATTACATTCTCCTAATTGGAATCATTTGACTTTACAAAGTAAGATTAGGATCCTTTTATTTTTTTACCCTACCTAACCTCTTGTGGGTTACGTGAAGCATGGCTAGATATACAATGCCAAAGTATTGCTAAATCCCCCTAAAAGTCAAAAACATCATAGAGTAGAGATCGCACATTGTACAAGCAGAAGAGGGTACCTAACACCTTTTGGGGCATAACATGTAGTGCTAGGCTAGCTTGGTTGCTAGCCATTGTAGCCTGAGCTTGCTTGAACTGAAGTAGCATCTGTTAGTGCACTTTTCCGTGGCATACTAGTGCACCTTGTTTGTCAATCACTTACGTCAGTGAGTCTAGTGTCGGTTGAGCCCAATGAAGACGAAGACCGAAGACTCAAGACGGATCGGCTGCATCAAGGAAGAAGATTCAGGTAAAAGTGATGCCTTGGTGACTTAACCTTGACCAAAACCCAACCCCTTTGTTTCCCTGATGACCTTGACCATATTAGGAATCATTTTGTCATCATAGACTAGCCCTAGGTGTCCAAATTGATCACCCTAACCTTGGCCAAAATGGATAGGCTGAAGAATGTCGAGTTCAGCTAAATGTAGAGGGGAACCAGGCTGGTCCGACCGGTTAAGACTGGTCGGCCAGCAGCCTTGCTGCATGTTGAAATGACCAGCTGACCGGTCAAGACCGGTCGGCCTTCTCAACAGAGGGGGATCAGCAAGCTTGGCCGACCGGTCAAGACCAGTCGGCCTGCATTTTCTGAATGCTCCAGCAAGGGGGTCCGATCGGTCTTGACCGGTCGGCCTGTAGTCTCCAGGCTGTCCAGATAGGGGGTCCGACCGGTCTTGACCAGTCGGCCTGTGTAGTTGGCCTGTATTGTTGAATATCTTCAGCAAGGGGATCCGACTGGTCAGGGACCGGTCGGGATAGGTCGGCTTAGAGCCGTTTTATGCCCGTTTTATGACCGTTGGAGCTCTCCTTTCTTCAAATAGAGCTCCGTTTTTGGGCATTGGAGAGAGGGATTTTTTAGGAGTGAAGTCCACCATTGTAGGAGACCATTTTGAGGCTCATTCCCAACCTATGCAAGGCATCTTCCTTGTGCTTTAACACAAGATTAGAGCATTCCAAGCTCATGAAGAAGATGACCTCCATCCCCTCTTGATCTCTAGAGTTTGGAAGCTTCTTGATTGGCAAATCCTTGTCCAAAACTCTAAGATGAGATCGTTGTAGGTAAGAGACTCTAGGCAACCCATTCCCATTAGTTGTAGAGTTCTCAAACCTATCCTCCTAGCACCTTGGGCATCTCAAAGGCATCGCATGCAAGGTGTTTGATCGAGTGTGGCTGAGGAATTGGCGACGCAACGGCGGCACGATCGTGGGAGCAAGGGAAGCTGATTGAAGCACGGGAGAGTGGAGATCAAGCAACCCAATCCGGCGCTAAACAAGGGGCTCATTCGACAAGTAAGTTGTCTTATTTGAGAGTCCATTTTAGAGTTTGTTTATTGAACTCAACCTAGGGACGTTAGCCGTTCCTTGGCCCGTCAGCCGGGCCTAAACTAAGTCTCCAAGGGGGAGCCTCCGACACGGGAGTAAACGTGCGTTAGGTTGAGAGTTAGCCTATGTCTAAAACTCCGGGTACGGTTGAGAGGTGAACCGATAAAACCTCCGTGTAAAGGTTGAGAGGTGAACCTCTTTTAAAACCTCCAATAGTGAATACCGGTGTGCTCAAAGGGGTTGAGTACTTGAACCGGGAGTGGAGTAGACACGTAGTCGAACCACTATACATCCTTGTGTTTGTGATTGTTCTTAAGCTCATTTATATCTTCGCATTGTTAGTTTAATTGCTTAATCATGAATGCTTGATAGGAATGTATGCTAGGCACTTTTTAGACTCATCCTCACACAAGATGTACCTTCACTAGTTGTGTAGACTTGAACTCATTGATCCACTCTCATAAGTCTACACAAGTTGCATAGGTTAGAAGCTTAATTAGTTGAATCATTTACTTACCCATGCATGCTTAGACTAGGATTGTGTATTGCTTAACCTTTTGCTAGTCTTGTGATTGGACCCACTTAGGCTTGGAAGCCAAAGTGTTCTTACTTACATAGCTTAATTTGTTGAATTGTGTAAGTAGGCGAAAAGAATTTCAAAGGTCCTAATCACCCCCCCTCTAGGTCCTTAGACATATCTCCGAGTGTCTCTACAAGCGGTAAAACCGCAATTTCAGCATCTCCTGCATTGCTCTTACTCATTGTACCAACTCATGAATGCAAGTGGCTAGCACAGCTTGTGCTAGCTATTATTGTTGAGGATGGTCCTCTAGTAGGTTAAGGCAAGGAAAGGATCGGTTTCTTCTTCCCGATTGGCCATGGCTATTTAGGCCCCGATACAGATTACATTGTGAAAGGATGGGTTTGCTCGAGGACATCTAACTCAAAGAGGCGTAATGGTTTTGATTTTTTTTTGTATTTTTTGTTTTTAGGTTTTTGGATTGAAATGAATGCTAAGTGCAGAGGTAATTATACAAGTATTATTGATCATCAAAGATTCAAGAGATCCTATTTTTTAAGTCAAGTCACAATTAGTGGGACTAGCACATCCCCAACGAAGTCGTCATTCTGTGGACGCTTGATATATAGAGGGCGGATCGTGCTCATATGGCGAATTAATGTTTTAAATATGAGGGAAAAGGGTTATGTTTGATTGGAGTTGCCACTAGCCAATTACTCCAATTTTACAGTCGACTAAACCTTGCAGAAATGTTTGGATAGAGAATCTGAAGATTCCCTACCCTAAAATGACTCATTGATCTACGACTGAAGATTCTGGGCAATGGACTACAGTTATAGAAAGGGAATGGGTTAAAAACCCGCTCTACCCATATAGACATACGATCTCTACTTCACAGGATCAAATGAACTATTAAGAATTAAGATTACTTCTTACGCACTAGTGATGCAAGGTGTGTGCAATGTGTTAGTGCATTGTATTTTATCAATTGTCGTGTCATATGTTTGAGTCAAGTCTTGTGAGCCCCGACAGAAGAATTAAAGCCCAAGACTTGAAGCTAGCACTTCTTCCTTCTCTGAAGCTCAAGCTAAAACATTCTCGGAAGGTAAGTCGCATATGGATCGTCCTTAGGAATCCTAAAACATCAAAGAATTGTGTTGTAAACAAAACTCCTTCAACCCATTCCTTGTGATATGTTTTTCAAGTTGATCAGACTTGATTTCTCCCTTGGCAGGTGCTAAAATCATAATAAATTATGGGCTAAACATTAGTCGCAAAGCGCCCATCACAAAGGCTAAAATATTAGCTTGAAATGCCAAGTATCAAGGCATTTGACTGGTCTGACAAACCTTGATTAAGTCAGCAAGAGAAAAGGGAAATCTCGACCTGTCTTGGCAATTATCCGACCGGTCATGACCGGTCGGCTAGCAAGCGCCCAACCGATTATGACCGACCATTTTTAATCCAGCAACAATCAGACCAAACTTGACCGGTCGAACCTCAAATACCGACCGATCGGATGTCTCTTAGACAAGTCGGCTCATGACCATTTTATATCCGTTGAAGCTCGGATTTAAGCCTCTATAAAGGCACTCTTTGAGGTCTTTAATGGCATGCATTCCACACCCACTTAGAGCATTGTGAGAGAACATTTACTCACCCTCTCCTACCCTCCTTACTCTTACTTGCCTTGAGTTCATCATTCAAACCTAGCCATTAATGACTTATCATTGAGTATTCAAAGCTCGAGTTGAACTATGAACTCAAGCATTTTATTCATGACTGACCAATCATTAAAACTTCATCTAGAGGTCATTTATAACCATTGAATGCTGAGATTGGTGGTTTGTTCGCTCGCCTCAAATGCAAGGCTGCGATGTAGTAATAATCTCGGTAAGAACGAGGTCAATCCATAGGGAAAAGGATAAATTAAATTCAAACTATTCTAATAACTTCAATCTATGAGTTCAAGAAATTTAGTGTTTTAGGACTAAATAGAAACGGTAAATTAAGTGAAAGAAAATATGAGATTTAAAGAGAAAACTAGAGCTTTAAGGATCTACTTGTAGTAGTCCAATTCCAACCCATTCATCCAAGCACAAACACAATTAGAATCAAAGTTCTATCTCTCATCTAATTGGAAGATATAGCATTCAATCACAAACAGTCTCACTTAAGTCAGGAAAATCATATTCTAGTTCTAATGAAGCACATAGAACTTGAACTTGTAGCCTTCAAAGTAACAGACATACTAAGAGATTATGGAATGCTCTAAGGTTACTACAATTCAATTCCAATCAAACCAATCATGTCAATCTCAGAGAATTGCAAGGAACTCATGTCCGAAGTACATGAATTCTCATAAAACATTTAAAAATACCACTCTTATTCAAACTATTACTTAAAAATCCAAACTTTAAGTAAGAGTGCTTGAAATAAACGAATTGAATATTGAAACTAACTACAAGCTTCACCTCTTAGCCCTAGCTAAGAGGTTCTAACCGAGCATTGTCATACTACAAGTAGAAACAAAAGAAAAACTACTTGAAAGCATGAAAAACTAGAAAAATTGGAATCGGGGGAGTTGTAGACGCTCCACGACGATCTTCTTCACCTCCCACGAACTTTGATCTCTTCTAGGATGATTTTAAATGAACCAATAGGTGTCCTTTCATAGCATTCATGCTCCACCACCTTAGAATTGAGTAGCAACTTACATACTTGAGCAGAAATTTTTGGAGTTGAAATTAGAATTTTTTGTATTCTGCATGTGGCCGACCGGTCATGACCGGTCGGATTTGGTTTAGCCGACCGGTCATGACCGGTCTGACCCACCTGGACTTAGTCCAACGTGTTCCAATGGAGGGCAGCAAGATGGCCGACCGGTCATGATTGGCATGATTTATTCTTTCTTTCTTCTTCTCTTCTCTCCTTACTTCTTCTCTTCTTCTCTTGGCTCATCTTCTATCATCTTAAAAGCACTCTAAGAAGTGTCCTTCAGCATCAATTTGGTGAAGTCTCTCTCTCTCTCTCTCTCTCTCTCTCTCTCTCTCTCTCTCTCTCTCTCTCTCTCTCTATTCCTACAATCACAATTTATGTATTAGATAGGTCTTTTAATCATAAAATTCATATATAATGAGTGATGAAATGGGGTAAGAATATGCACAATTTATAACTCAACATGGTTTCTACATAACCATTGCATTAAATAGGCAAAGGGAACCTCACCATCTTTCTCCCAACTACCCGGCAGAAGCATACACATAGCATTTGCATGGGTAGCTGATCTTGAGAGCACGCTAAGGAGTTAAATCAAGTTAGAAGCTGAAGCTACTCGTTGAAGGCACTAAGTCGGGGCTCAACCTTCTAGGTATGTCTAGTATTTGAAAGTCCATTACTTGTGTTATAATTCCCTGGATTGGGAAACTCCTGCAAGAGTGTACGTTGCCATCCTTAGATTAGGATTGGTGGGAGTTTAAGATCCAAACTCGTTAAGTCCTTGGATTGGGCCAACGATAGATGGTAAACGTGGTCCTAAAAGATAGGATGTTAAGGTTGATGGTTAACCTAATTTAAAACCGTGACTATAGTGAAATCCGATGCTCTCATAGGTTGAGAACGTAAACCGAAAGTGGAGTAGGGAAACCGAACCACTATATATCATTGTGTCTTGTGAGAATGAATGATTGCTATGTGTTAAACTTGTGAATTTGCTAAGTCAATTATGAATATCAACTGTTTGATAAAATGCCAATGATAGTTCATCTTGCAATCTTGAACACTTATTTGCTTTCAATATTATTGTGATAATTGTGATTGTTAGCACTTATTTAAGTTTCTTATAAATTGTGTTGGAATTTCAAAAAGTCTTATTCACCCCGCTCTACGACATTAAGCATATCTCCAAGTATCTTTAAAAGCAGTAAAACCGCAATTTCACAATGTTGTGGGAAATGCAACGCCTATGACAAGTTGTAGTTTCGGTTGGATAAATCCATCTCGACTTCCCACTTACCAAAGTGATAATCAACCAATCCAAATTTCTAATGGGAAAGATCCAATTAACTCAGTGAGCCACATAGCATACGTTTGAACTGAATGGGTGCTCAGTGCTATGTATGCAATGCTTATATATGTAGAGTTGTGTAATGTTGTTGTGTGTGATGTGGTGTTGAATGCAACGCCTATGAAAAGTATGTAGCTTAGGCTGGATAAATCCGCCTTGACTTCCCGCTTGCAGAAGTGATAGCCCGGCAGTCCAAGTTTCTTATGGCAAGATTTGATTAACTCGGCAAGTCGCAGAGCATACATTTGAACTAATCAGGTGCATAATGTTATGAATACAATGCTTATGGATGGGATAAGTAAGGGGTGGAGAAGAGGATAAGTGTTGTACAATGCTTATGGAAAATGGATGAAGCTGGTTGAGATTTAGACAGTAGGATGAACAGTATTGTATTGTAAGGATTAGATCGAGTGGCTTGGATTGAGGCCTTGGTTGCTAAGGTGGATAAGGCTTTGGGCTAACTGGGCTGGACTCTCTCCTATTGGTCTATCCTCTCCTTGGTGGAGGGATAGAATGGCTAGGTGAAGAAGCTAAGGGATATGAGAGGCTTATGGATTTTTCTAGATTTCATGGGATGGATTTGGTGTATTAAAATGAGAAGGCAAGGGAGTTATTTATAGCCCCCAAGCCCAATTTTCTTGTAATTCTTGCCAAGTTTAAGGTTGAAAAGGGTTTGGATGGCCTGGATTTGAGAATGCCACATGGCAAGATCTCAAGGGTTAGATTTGATGACATGGGTCATAATTTTGGTGTAAGGGAGGGGCACCAAAGTCTTTTCACATTATCACACCTTTAGGCATTGTAAAAGAAGAGAATCCACACGTATTGCGCCTCTGCCAAGATAAATGAACTTCCACATGGCTAGCGACACTCACCTGAGTGTCGCCGGAGCCATACAAAGTCCCTTACTTTGGCAGTTGGGCTCCCATATGCTTGTGGAGGCTCTACCTCTGTCATGTTGGATTGCTGTTGCTTCGGATTTTGACTAGGCTTTGGGCACATGGGCTTGGTTTAGGCTTAGTTTAGGGCTTGATTTGTCTAAATGAGTTATCTAGGTAGGATACTAGGCAAGTTGACCGGATAAGATGACTCGGCATGTCAACTCGACGAGTTAACTGGGTTTGACTAGGTTTTTCCAGAGACCTAGGGTTTTGGATTTAGCTTTAAGTTTGGTTTTAGGTTTAAGGTTAGGGTTAGGTTTTAGGGTTTGGTTTAGTTAGTTCAGTCAGGTTGACTGGGTTGACTAGGTCTAGTCGACTAGGGTTGATTGGGTCCAACTCTATCAGCTTGTTGGCCTGGGTTGGGGTGTCTATAGAGTCTACAAATTTAAGGACTTATTTTTTCACCAACACTCTCAATATTTCTTAAAGGAATATGAATACACATGCAATTTAAATAAGGTAAAACATTGTCGATTTCATTAATATTTGGAAATGAAGTTCATTACAATCGACAAGTTGTGAGACAACCAAATAAATAAATGTGAAAGGAAATGATAAATACTTGATACGTCTATCAAAACAAACAATTGAGGCAAGTGTTCAACAATGTGTGATCACCCATCCTACAACTTAAGGTTGAAGAAATTTACTTCTACTTCTAATTTACTGTAGCGGGAGCCTCTAGGCAGTATGTTCGCTCGCCTCAAGTGTAAGGCTTGCGATATAGTAATAATCTCGGTATGACCAAGGTCGATCCATAGGGAATTAGGGTAAACCAATTCAAACTATACTAACAACTTCGAATTAAGCAAATTTGAAGTTTGATTTCATAAACTAAGTAAAAATAGTAACTTTTGTAAAAATCTATTAATTAATGCAACTAAGGCCTTAAGGATCCACTTGTACTAGTTCCATGTGAATTCATTCATCCAAGCATAACACAACTAGAATTGAAGTTCTATCTCTCTTCTAGTTGAAAGATTTAGCAATTATACACAAACAATCTCTACTTAAATCTGAAAGTAAGAGTCTAGTTCTAATGAAGCATATAGAATTCGAATATGTAGCCTTCGAAGTAACAACCATGCCATGAGACTATGGTATGCTTTAGGGTTACTACAATTCGAATCTAATCAATCCAAACATGATAATCTCAGAGAATTATAAGGAACCCATGTCCGAAACACATGAACTCTCATAAAACATCTAAAAATACCAACTTTTATTCAAACTAGAACTTGAAATCCAAACTTAAAGTAAAGTACTTGAATCAAAACAAATCCAAATGAAAACTAGCTACAAGCTTCATCTCTTAGCCTTAGCTAAGAGGTTCTAGCCAAGAATTGTCATACTACAACTAGAATTCAAAAGAAAAAATAAATAAAAGCATGAAAACTAGAAAAAAAAACCCTAATTTGAGGAGTTGCGGTCGCTCCACAATGATCTCCCTTACTCCCCACGAACTTAGAACTCTTCTAAGATATCTTAGGAAGGATGCCAAAGTGTCCTTTTATAACAAAAATCATCCACCGCCTCGGATTTGCATAAGAAGTTACGCACTTACGTAGGTCGTCGAGCGCCCGGTCAGGTGCTGGTTGGGCTCCCGACCATGCTTCAATCAGTCCAACAGGTTTTGATGAATTCACTTTTGAATATCGGGCGCCCGAACAGGTGATGGTCGATCGCCGGTCAGGTCTAAAAGTGTCCAGCGAGTTCAACTTTTAATGTCCGAATTTTGGGCGTCTGACCATACTGATGGTCGAGCACCCGGTGGCCGATTTTTGTGTTCTCTAAATCATGTTTTCTTCTGGCCAATCCAGGTCTTTTTGAAGTGATTCTTCGAGGCTTCTTTCCATAGTCTTCAATGTGGTTCAAAAGGATTCTTCTAGCATCAAATTCATAATAGCTCTCTCTCATTCCTACAATCACAAACATGCATTAGATTAATCCTTTAATCATAGAAATCATGCATAAAATGTAATGAAATTGGATTAGAATGTGTATAAATTAAGAGCTCAACACACTCCCCAACCAGCATTTTGCTAGTCCCAAGCAAAACATGCATGAAACTATTCATTTCTCTAAAAACACAACTCTCTCTTGGAAACTATACTTCTATAAACTTCAAGACATATAAGCACAAATTCAGAGTAACTTAATGATAAGGAATTGAAGTCTTAAACTTTCCAAACACAATGAGTGTTCACATAGAATCCCCACTGATTTATTAACAAATAGAAAAATCTGAACATGCATGGTCTAGTGTGCATTATGCATATTCATCTCATGACCTTTTAGGATTACCTTCTTCATAAATCAGCCAAAAAGAGATCTAAAAGTGTACAGATCAACCAATTGCCTATGACAGGAATTTGCCTTACCATTCCTTCAATGTCTTTCACAGTACTTCTCATTTCCAGCTTTAGTTACAGGAAGACCATCCCCTGATTGGTAATAGGTATCCCTTTTCAGAATTTTTCCAAATATATAATAATACCCATACTTTCTTTTTTCCTTTCTCCTTTCTTTTCTTTTTCTTTATATATTAGATAGGATGTTTAGAAATCCATATATTTCGTTCTTTTCTCTTATTTTCACATGAACAAGGATGGACAAAGTACCCCAGCTTGGTTCCTAAACACCTTAAATCTCAGTCTAACCAATCCACAAATCTACTAATCCCTTCAAATCAGGAGAATCATGTAATTTGATCTAGACTCAAAATTGTTCAAATGTTCTATTGATCATATAAATATAGAGATTCACATATAAAACTATTATGTTTAAGTCACTTTAGAGATTTCAAAATCATATCAGTTCATCTTTCATCCTTTCATACTCATGATATCTCAAGTGTATAGAAACAAAGTTTTTCAAAAGAGTGTTGATGTTTCAAAAATTGAAAAATTTCTACCCAGTTTGCACGAAACGTCCACAAACTACTAGATTCGAGGAATCCCACCCCCCAACCAAATCTCACATTGTCCTCAATGTAAAAGGATATGCAATGAGCATGAACATGAAAGCAATAGTAAAATAAAAGAGAGTGAGAATGATAGTACCTGAGAGAGTTGAACATGGGTGTCTTCCTCGAGTATCAAAATCTACTAAAGCAATAAAACAGAAAAAATAACTAACCTAATCTACTCTATACCTTCGTCAGACTAGGAGATCAATCGTCCTAATACACAGGATCATTCAAAGTGATGGACATGTCCTCTAAATCAAATTTCTCAATGAATGGTTCAAGGCGTTTTCCATTCACTTTAAAACAGTTGTCATTCGCCGCATTTTCTATCTCGACAGCCCCGTGAGAAAAAACTTCTTTAATAATATACGGGCCGGTCCATTGAGATCTCAATTTTTTTGAAAAAAGATGAAGTCGGGAATTGTACAAGAGTACTTTCTGACCTTCATGAAAAGATTTTCTGAAGATATGTTTGTCATGAAAATCCTTTATCCTACTCTTGTAAATCCTCGAGTTCTCGTAAGCATCGTTCCGGATCTCATCAAGCTCATTTAATTGGAGTTTGCAAAGCGAGCTAGCTTTGTCAATGTCGAAGTTCAATGCCCGAATTGCCCAATAAGCTTTGTGTTCAAGTTCCACAGGCAAGTGACAAGCTTTCCCATAGACAAGTCTATAGGGAGACATTCTAATGGGGGTCTTATAAGCATTACGGTGAGCCCAGAGAGCATCAACTAATCGCAGCGACCAATCTTTGCGATCCTGCTTCACGGTTTTCTCCAGAATCTGTTTGATTTCCTGATTGGAAATTTCAGGTTGCCCACTTATCTGTGGGTGGTATGGGGTACTCACTTTATGTCTAATGCCATATTTATTCATTAAGGCTTCGAAAAGCCTATTGCAAAAGTGAGAACCGCCATCACTTATGATGGCTCGAGGTGTTCTAAATATAGATAATATGTTTTCTTTAAGGAACTTTAGAATTGTACGATGATCGTTGGTTCTACATGAAATTGCCTGTATCCACTTAGACACATAGTCTACAGGCGAGCAATATATAGATATGTCCAAAAGATGGGGGGAATGGTCCCATGAAATCAACGCCCCAACAGTCAAAGACTTCAAGATGTTGAATTAGGGTAAGAGGCATCATATTCTGATGGGACAATCCTCCTAGCTTTTGACAGCACTCGCATGCTTTGTAAAACTCGTGGGTGTCCTTAAATAGAATGGGCCAATAAAAATAACACTGCAGAATTTTTGTAGTGGTTTTTTAGCAAAAAATGACCCCCACATGCTTGACTATGACAAAAGGAGATGACAAAATTTTGTTCATCATCAAGAACATATCTCCTAATTATTTGATATGGGCAATACTTAAATAATAAAGGTTCATCCCATAAAAACATGCGCACTTCTCTTAAAAATTTTCGTTTATCCTGCGCATTCCAATGAGTCGGCATCACACCTGTGGAAAGATAGTTTGCAATATCAGCATACTATGGTAGATGTATAGCAACAAAGAGTTGCTCATCAGGCAATGAGTCCTCAATAGGTGACTCGTCAATGGAATTGGGTAGGACTAGGTGAGATAGATGATCTACCACCACGTTCTTTACTCTCTTCTTATATTTAATCTCTAAGTCGAATTCCTAAAGGAGTAGATCTATCTTAGCAAGCGGGGCTTCATATCCTTCTTAAAAAGAAGGTGTTTCAGTGCTGCATGATCCATGTAAATTATGACCTTAGATCCTATATATCAAGTATGCTCTAAATTTGTCCAAAGCAAAAACAATGGTTAGGAGCTCCTTCTCCATAGTTGAGTAATTGACTTGGACAGGATTCAAGGTCATACTCACATAGTAAATAACGTAGGGCTTCTTGTCCTTCCTTTGTCCTAACACGGCTCCAATAGTATAATCGCTTGCATCGCACATCAACTTAAAAGGAATAGACCAATCCGGTGGTTGCATGATAGGAGCGATTGTCAACATGTCTTCTGGCTTTAAAAAAGCTGATTAACTTTCGGCACTCCACTCAAATTGGTTATCATTTTGGAGACGGTTGCATAAAGGCCTAGAGATATGGTTGAAATCCTTTATAAACCTTCTGTAAAAACCAGCATGTCCTAGGAAGGACCGCACACCGCGTATGCTCTTGGGTGGTGGTAGATTGAAAATGATATCGATTTTGGTCTGGTCTACCTCTATTCCATTGGACGAGATGATATGTCCAAGGACTATTCCTCTTTGTACTATGAAATGACACTTTTTTCAGTTTAAGACAAGGTTCTTTTCCTCTCACCTTGTCAAGACCAACTTCAAGTGATTAAGGCACTTATCAAAAGTACAACTAAAAACAGAAAAATCATTCATGAATACCTCGAGAAATTCACTCACCATGTCTGAGAAAATACTCAACATGCATCATTGGAATGTGGCAGGTGCATTACATAATTCGAATGACATCCTTCGATATGCGAAGGTGTCAAACGGGCATGTAAAGGTAGTCTTCTCTTAGTCTTCCGGGGGCTATCTCAATTTGGTTGTAGCCGGAATAGCCATTGAGGAAGCAATAATAAGAGTGACCCGCTAACCTCCCTAAAATTTGATCCAAGAATGGGAGAGGGAAGTGGTCCTTCCTAGTGACCGTGTTTAACTTCCAATAATCTATACACATACGCCAACCGGCGGTCACTCTTGTTGGTATAAGCTCGTTGTTGGCGTTCTCAATAATGGTAATATCGGACTTCTTAGGGACAACTTGGGTAGGACTCATCCATTGGCTATCTGAGATGGGGTAGATGATGTTAGTGCACTAATTAGTGCATCGTATTGTCAATTTCATGATTTTTTAAGTCAGTCGAGTTTTGTGAGCCCCGACGAAGATTGAAGACTCAAGACTTGAACTCCGCACTTAAGTTCAAGCCAAATTAAGCTCGAAAGGTAAGTTACATATTGTTATAGGCAAAATGATGGAGATAAGATTTCATGCGGAAATGCCCATTTCGCTCTCGCTCTCGAGATTATCTGATCGAGAGTCGAATATTGGATAAGTGCGGGACGTCCATTCGACTCTTGAGATTATATGATCGAGAGTCGAATATTGGATAAGTGCGGGACGTCCATTCGACTCTCGAGCTCACCTGATCAGGAGTCATAGATTGAAAAATATGGAGCAGCTATTCGCAAGTCTCGAGTCTTCATAACCGATAGTCAAATACGGCAAAGCTCGATCCGCGAGCAGACCTTCTCACAAGTCGTTGAAAGACGTTACATCCAAAATATGTACTTGGACTCGCGACCACATTTTAACCTGCGAGAAGCTTTCCTACGGGTTGCAACCAGTTCGGAGGCTATGACTCCAACTACGGGCGTCTCCTTCCTTTTCGGAGGCTATGACTCCAACTACGGGCGTCTCCTTCCTTTTCGGAGGCCATGACTCCAACTATGGTTTCCAGCCGGATCCAGTCGGATTTCAAGGGATTACCATCTAGGGGCGTGATTGTTGGAATAAGTCATTGGGTTGGATCTGACTAAAAAGATAGGATCTTATCCCAAGAAATCAGCGAATTCTCAGTATCGTATGCGACATCAACGGGATTTTGACATCTCACGTAACAGATTGGATTGCTTCAGATCTATATAAAGGGGTGGCTCCATTGAGAGTAGGGAGGTACGCATCATTCAATCTTGGTCTCGTTTTGCTTGGCTTCTCTTCTGTGGCCTAACTTAAGCGTCGGAGGGCTAACGGCTGGTCCCCAGCCACCCTTATTCGCTGTCTTGCTTCAGGTTTAGTGGTGGAAATCCCTGCTGGAGCAAAGGAGAAGAGCCGGAGGATCTCGTTACAAAAACTGACATTAACAGTTTGGCGCCGTCTGTGGGAACGACTTGATCATCAAAATCAATCGTGTTAACTACCGATCAAAATCCTTCGGTGATGCCTCCTAAAAAGACAGTTCATCCTTCAACTTCGAGGCAGGCACCACCTCCGCCCGGTGAGACGGAATCCGCACCTGCCCTCCCACCTGTTCCGACGGATATCCCTCAAGGAGCCCCAAATATGCCATCAACAAATCCATTATTGGAGGCCTCTGGAAATCAGGATGATGTCCTACGATTTCTCGGGAACACTCTTCTAACTCTAAACGCCGGAGTTCAGGCACTGTCAAATCGACTTGATCAGCACTTCCTTGAACCGCAAAGACAACCCTCCGAAGGGTTACCACCGCCACCCATACCAGTTGCTTCCAGACATTCTATGGATGAACCACAGGTCCCACCACTTGGCGGCCATCCCCCTGTGCCGTCTCCACATTCTATACATTCCAGTTCGTCTCGACAACCTCAACCGCAAGGCTCCACCGCCGAAACGTCTAGCTATACCTTGCCATGGGAAGGAGATCTCAAAAGAATCCAAGACCGTTTTGATATCATGGAGCAGAAATACCAGGCAAATCGGCCATCTGCTGTCATGGCGGCAATACATCAATCTGAATCTCCCTTCACAAGCGAGGTCATGGAAGCCCCATTGCCCAGAAAGTATCGAACGCCTGTTATCGCTCCGTATACAGGCATTGGCGATCCTCTGGAACATCTGGAAACATATAGGTCCCTCATGGAGTTGGAGGGACATGGTTCAGAAATCATGTGTAGGGCTTTTCCCCTTACATTGAAGGAAGCGGCTCGTACGTGGTTTCGGGGGTTAAAGCCACTTTCCATCAGTTCTTTTTCCCAATTATCGGAGATATTTCTTTCTCAATTCATGGGAAGTATTCGCATTAAAAAGCCAGCCTCCCATCTGATGAATCGAAAATCAGCATATAACGCCATCTTGGGGAGACCGTCTCTAACTAAGGTTGGAGCGGCCTTGCACCCTTCATATTTATGTGTTAAATTTCCGACCCCAAATGGCATAGGGGTCGTGCGAGGAAGTCAGCAGGAGGCACGGTCCTGTTACCAAATAGCCCTCCAAGATCGAAAGAAGGCTCAAGCGACACCTGTCATGGAAATAGTCCAAGGTTCATCCGACGTTCTCGCCACCGCGTTGGATCCAAGGGAAAATGCTCTGAAATCAGGAACTCCAGGGGAGGAAACAGTGGCGATCCGCTTGACCGAAGACGACCAGTCTAAGATCGTGTACATCGGTTCCTCCTTAAACAGTATCCACCGCGAAGATTTGATCCGTTTCCTCACTGAATACCAGGACGTGTTTGCTTGGTCTCATAAAGATATGCCGGGCATCGATCCTGATGTCATCGTACATCGTCTCAACATTGACCCGAAGCATAAACCCGTACATCAGCGTCGACGTGCCTTTACTGCAGAAAGACAAATGGCGATCAAAACTGAAGTTGAAAAGCTGCTCGCGGCAAATTTCATTAAAGAAGTTGACTACCCACAATGGGTCGCCAACGTAGTTCTCGTCCGGAAAGCTAATGGCAAATGGAGGATGTGCGTCGACTATTCAGACTTAAATAAAGCATGTCCCAAAGATAGCTTCCCGACACCACGAATCGACCAGTTGGTCGACTCAACAGTTGGACATGCTCTCCTCAGTTTTATGGATGCTTATTCTGGTTACAACCAGATTATGATGCATCCACCTGATGGCCAGCATACTGCCTTCATCACAGATCGAGGACTATATTGCTACCAGGTAATGCCGTTTGGTCTCAAAAATGCAGGGGCCACTTATCAGCGTCTTGTCAACAAAATATTCGCTGCTCAAATCGGTAGGAATATGGAAGTATATGTTGACGATATGCTCGTGAAAAGCATCGATGAAGATGACCACATTCCTGATCTTCGAGAAGCCTTTGATCTGATGAGGAAATATCAGATGAAATTAAATCCAGAAAAATGTGCGTTTGAAGTATCTGCAGGGAAATTTCTTGGGTTCATGGTTGGCCAACGTGGAATTGAGGCGAATCCCGAAAAGATTAAAGCATTGATAGAGATGAAATCCCCAGTGACTCTGAAGGACGTTCAGCGTCTAGCTAGTCGCGTCGCATCATTGAACAGGTTCATCTCGCGAGCATCTGACAAGTGCCTGCCCTTCTTCAAACTCCTTCGTGCAACGACCAAGTCTGATTGGAGGTGGACACCTCAATGTGAAGAAGCTTTTCAACAACTGAAACAATATATGAGCGCTCCCCCCATTTTATCTAAGCCTGTGGCACATGAGCAACTCATTCTTTATTTATCTGTGTCTTCCACGGCCGTTAGTGCCGCCTTAATAAGAGAAGATTCCAGGGGTACAAAGGCCCGTTTATTATATCAGTCGAGCAATGGTTGATGCAGAAACTAGGTATTCTGATTTGGAGAAATTGGCCCTAGCCTTAATCACGGCAGCTCGAAAACTACGACCATACTTTCAAGCCCATGCTATTTTAGTACCAACAAATCATCCACTACGCCAAGTCCTTCAAAAGCCTGAGGCTTCCGGGCGCTTAACTAAATGGGCGGTCGAGATCAGCGAGCATGATATTTCATTCTGTCCTAGGACCGCAGTCAAGGGCCAGGCCGTGGCTGACTTCATCGCCGAATTTACATATTCTTCTGAAGATAGCGCCATGACCAGCGACCAGCCTTCTTGGTCGCTCTTTGTGGACGGGTCGTCACGGGCCAGTGGCAGTGGAGCGGGCTTGATTTTAGTGGCTCCAGACGGGTCGCATTTTCAATACGCTCTGCGTTTCGAATCACGCGTCTCCAATAATGAAGCAGAATATGAGGCCCTTATTGTTGGCCTCGAGCTAGCCGTTGTCCTCGCAGTCCAGAATTTGATAATTCATAGCGACTCCCAGCTCATTGTCAACCAAGTTCTTGGCGAATTCGAAACCAAAGAAGAAAGAATGGCCTTATACAAGTCTCGTGTCCTCATCCTGCTCGCCAAACTGAAGATTTACAAAATATTCCATATCCCTCGCGAGCAGAACCAACTGGCCGATTCCTTGGCAAAACTCGCTTCTGCACCAGAATCAGAACTATCACATTCGATCCCCATCGAGCACCGTCAACACTTAACTATCGACCAAGTGACTCCCGAGCAAGTTATATCGGTACAATCGTCTCCATGCTGGATGGATCCTATCATCCTTTATCTCAGAGATGGATACCTACCAGAAAACAAAAAAGCTGCAAGACAAATTCAGCTTCGAGCTGCCAGGTACACCTTACAAGATGGAATCTTGTTGTGAAAAAGCTTCTCCTTGCCTTATTTGAGGTGTCTTCACCTAGAAGATGCACATCGTGTTCTAGATGAAGTACACCAGGGGGCATGTGGTAATCATCCCAGGGGGCGATCTCTAGCATATAAAGCGATGAGGCAAGGATATTATTGGCCTACTATGAAAGCAGACGCCATAGAATTTTCTAAAAAATGCGACAAGTGTCAACGATATCAACCTATACCTCGTGTACTGTCTGAGCGGATGACCCCCGTCGACAGCCCTTGGCCTTTTGCTCAGTAGGGGATCGATATTATCGGTCCCTTACCTATGGGAAAGGGACAGAATAGGTTCGCGATCGTGGCGGTTGATTATTTTACCAAATGGGCCGAGGCAGAACCATTAGCCAAAATTACTGAAAAACAAACTACTAAGTTTATGTGGAGAAATATTATGTCGCTTCGGACTTCCTCATACCATAATTACCGATAACGGAACGCAGTTCGACAACGCAGCCTTTGATGAATTTTGCGACAAATGGAAGATACGTAATCTCCGCACTTCTCCATATCATCCACAGGCGAATGGGCAGGTCGAGGCAGTGAATAAAATTATAAAGCATCATCTAAAGACCAAGCTAAGTGAATGTAAAGGGGTGTGGCCAGAACTTCTGCCAGAAGTGTTATGGGCCTATAGAACCACGGCTTGTACATCGACAGGTGAAACTTCTTTCTCCTTAGCATTTGGTGTTGACGCAGTGGTACCAGTGGAAATTCAAGTGCCCTCATATCGGATCGAACAGTATGATCCCGCGAGCAATCAGGAAAATATCCAACTTCATCTCGATCTCTTGGAAGAGCGAAGAAATGCTTCCCAAGTACGAGTGGCGGCATATCAACAACGTATTGCTCGTTATCGGAATGCAAAGGTTCGACCTAGATCCTTCCAGTTCGGAGATTTGGTTCTAAGGCGAAATCTTGGAATTCCTGTTCGTTCATTGGATCCGAATTGGGAAGGCCCGTATCGGGTTATTAGGGTGGTGCGACCCGGTACTTATTATCTTGAAGACATGCAAGGGAAGCCTGTACGTCGCCCTTGGCACGTGGAGCATTTGCTAAGATACTACCCCTAGATTCGATGTAGTTTATCATAACATTTTATGAATAAAGTGACATATCTTTTGGCCGCTACTCCATTTATATGGACCAGAATAGCCCTGAAGAGTGCTTATACGTCCTCTTGGCCAATTGCCTACCTTTGGTAGGATTGAAATCATTACTAGTTGGTCGCTTCTCCATTCTCATGGACCTGAACAGCCCCGAAGAGAATGAATACCATCTCTTGACCAACCTTTTGCCCTTGGTAGAATCAAAATCTCAATCGATAGATCAGTCTATCTCAACGCGGACATGGTCTCACGACCCCCGGATTGAGTCTAATTCATTTTTTCATGAGTTAGTTACTCGCGATTGGTGAGAGGAGGAATCGCACTCCAAAATGCGAGCACCACAGCTCGTGCTCAAATTAGGGCAGCGAACGGGGTCACATCCTGATCGCGAGCACCTTAGCTCATGCTCGAATTAAAGGGTCACATCCTGATCGCGAGCACCTTAGCTCATGCTCGAATTAAAGGGTCACATCCTGATAGCGAGCACCTTAGCTCATGCTCGAATTAAAGGGTCACATCTCTGACGAATCCATTCAAGATTAACAAACAAAAAAAAATGAAAGATGGAGAACAGCAACGAAACAGCGACACTTCCAAAAACATCTTTTCATTAATAATCAGATGATTACATATACATGAGCGCAGATACAGGGGAGGAAAATAAAAGGAAATCAATCGCTTGGAGGAGCCACGCTCTCGACTTCAGGGCCCATTTCAGGAGCCCCTCCAGCCTGCATGGCTTCGGTCACCTCGTTCTCGGCAGCAGCTTGCTCTTCTGCAGCTATGATGGTCGCGACTCGACCGAATTCCCCCATATCGAAGGATGGGATCATTCGTTGCACTACTCTTAGTGCAAAGTCTCGACCAGCATCGTATGACTCATATCGTTCATCGTCATACAGCTGCGAAGTCCGAAACTCGGAAACTGCCCGAGTACCTTCCTCCGAGAGCATTTTTACAAGGGCGACTCTCTCCTCGTCCCAGTGGATCGAGTCGTCCTTAAGCTGCGCAAGAGCGGTGCGCTCCCTAGTCAGGTTGTCGTAGGCCTCCTTGAGCTGCGACCTGGCTCCCGCGAATTGCTCCTCTAATGAGATCTTGTCCTGTCGGAAGATCTCCCTCTCTCTCTCTGCCTTCTCCTTCAGACCCGTGAGCTTCACGTAGTCTGAGTCCAAGGCCTGATATCTGTCGGTCAGGACTTGGATCTTCTCGATGAGGATCTTTTTTTCCTCATCTCTCTTCGAGATCACTGCCTCACGAGCCTTGAGCAGTTGATCTCTTCCTTGAACTGCCTTCTCCAAGGCAGTCCTCTTTCCCTCAGCCTCCTCTATCGTGCGACGGGCGGCAACGATATCACGCCTCGTTCGCAGAATAAGATCTAAACCCTGCAAAGAGATGAAAAATATAAGATTTCTAGAACGTAACAATAGGTCGAAACAGATCTTGACGAAGTCTTACCTGAACCATCCTCATCCCCGCTTCAAGGATAAGGTTCTCACGGCTTGGCTCGGGGAGAGAGCCAAAGGCGTGAGGCGGGACGTTCTCGAACAAGAACTTACACACAGGGTGGAGGTGGCGTGGAATCGAGTACGTCCCGCTCCCAGACGGTTGGGCAACGACCAAACTGGCCTGCTCGCGAGGTGGAGGCATGGACTCGCGAGCAGGTCCCTGCTCGGCAGCTGGGATCAGTTCCCGAGTAGGAGTTGGCTCTTGAGGCTCTACCTGCTCTCGAGCCTCTTCAGCTGGGGGGCAGCTGGACCCCACCCCATCTGGGGAATTATCTGCAATGTTGATCACTGGTGGCCCAGGTGCGACCACCAGTGAAGGGATAGTAGGCCCAGCTGGGGCCCCCGCCATGCTCGCGGGAAGGGCAGGCTGATCGTTGCCCGCGCGGATGGAAGATTGAGACGGTTCGGCAGGGGTTCTCTTCTGCCTTTTGGAACCTGTGCCCTTCAAACGGGGCAGTAGGCCTCTCTTCTCTCCAGCCTTCGTCATTTCGACTTCTCTTCTGGATATGAGGCCTACTGCTGCAAGTCGCGAAGGAGATAAGCAAGCCTCGATATGCCTATCTCCGACAGGCACCTTATACACCCTGACGATCTTCTCGTTGATCCCACCCTTCAAATTCGGTTTCCGCAATGCCGGGATACCTGCGAGCACAAATAATGGTCAAACGAAGCAAAACCCTAAAAATTATTCTAAGGAAACTGCACAATACGGGATTGTGTCTACCTTCACAGAAAAACCGGGTCACTCCTGGACCCCTGGAGGAGGCAGACTCCCAGCTCCCGGAAGCATAGAACCACCGCTTCCTCCAGCCGGGATAGTTCGAGGAGGGCTTACCCAACACGAAGTTATCCCGGTGCCAGTAACATAAATAATACCAGCCTTCGCTGGATGGAGCTTTCTTCAGACGGAACATACGGAGGAACTCCTCCGCCGTGAGTTCCCCGTTGCCAGCCTGAGCCCAAAGGGCAAAGGAGCCCAAAACCACCCTCCACCCGTTCACAATGAGTTGCCCAGGGGCAATCTTGTAACACCGTAATACATCGCGAACAAAGGGATGGAGGGGAAGGCGTACCCCCAGGATGAGCTGGTACTCGTAAAATGCTACGCATCCTGGGGGGGGGGGGGGGGGGGGGGAGTCGGGTGTTTCTCCACCTCCGGGCAAGCGGAGAGTTACGGAATCAGGGATTTGGTATCTCTCCCGTAGCTCAGCCAGCCGGTCCTCCGATAGAACCGAAGGATATCCGGCTGCTGTGTATCTCCCCGTCCGAAACCCTTGCACTGCTAGAGGCAGAGGACTCCGGAGTGGCATCACCAAGGGGGACAGTAGTCTCGTCAGAGTTCCCAGCCATGGGGAGATGAAAATAAAGGAAGAAGAAAAAGGAAGTATACCGGGGAAAAGAAAGAATGAGCACCGGAAGAGGAGGAAGAATGGAAAGAAAGGGTTGCAGGATTCTTTCGAATACAGGATTCTTTCGAATAAACTTCTGTAGAAAAACAAAGAAATGGCGGACTCCGTATATTTATAGGCAATCATTCCGCCGTATCTGATGGCACGTGGCAGTCCCTCGTTGGACACAGCGCTCGAGCAGGCACGCCCATTAACTCCTCAAACACGTGACGAGCGCCCCTTCATTTTCCATCAGCGAAAAGGCTGCGGAAAGCTGGCGCTCATTAATTTCAGCCCATCATGAGGGGTGCTGTTCTCGATGGAGGTAGCGAGCGGTTTCGTGTGATAGTGAGCTAAGTCCTTTCCTTCTTTTCTTGGCGGCAAGGACTTGGGGGGCATCTGTTATAGGCAAAATGATGGAGATAAGATTTCATGCAGAAATGCCCATTTCGCTCTCGCTCTCGAGATTATCTGATCGAGAGTCGAATATTGGATAAGTGCGGGACGTCCATTCGACTCTCGAGATTATATGATCGAGAGTCGAATATTGGATAAGTGCGGGACGTCCATTCGACTCTCGAGCTCACCTGATCAGGAGTCATAGATTGAAAAATATGGAGCAGCTATTCGCAAGTCTCGAGTCTTCATAACCGATAGTCAAATACGGCAAAGCTCGATCCGCGAGCAGACCTTCTCACAAGTCGTTGAAAGACGTTACATCCAAAATATGTACTTGGACTCGCGACCACATTTTAACCTGCGAGAAGCTTTCCTACGGGTTGCAACCAGTTCGGAGGCTATGACTCCAACTACGGGCGTCTCCTTCCTTTTCGGAGGCTATGACTCCAACTACGGGCGTCTCCTTCCTTTTCGGAGGCCATGACTCCAACTATGGTTTCCAGCCGGATCCAGTCGGATTTCAAGGGATTACCATCTAGGGGCGTGATTGTTGGAATAAGTCATTGGGTTGGATCTGACTAAAAAGATAGGATCTTATCCCAAGAAATCAGTGAATTCTCAGTATCGTATGCGACATCAACGGGATTTCGACATCTCACGTAACAGATTGGATTGCTTCAGATCTATATAAAGGGGTGGCTCCATTGAGAGTAGGGAGGTACGCATCATTCAATCTTGGTCTCGTTTTGCTTGGCTTCTCTTCTGTGGCCTAACTTAAGCGTCGGAGGGCTAACGGCTGGTCCCCAGCCACCCTTATTCGCTGTCTTGCTTCAGGTCTGGTGGTGGAAATCCCTGCTGGAGCAAAGGAGAAGAGCCGGAGGATCTCGTTACAAAAACTGACATTAACACATATAGACATCCTATAGGATCCTAAAACACCCAAGTCTATGGCATTCAAATCATACTATATGTTTGCCAGTTGATCCACGGACTTAAGGTCAAGATGATCAGTCTTGGACCTATATTATGTGGGTGCCAATCAGTTGAAAAACTAGGAAAACCATCTCTGTGTGCACCTTAAAAGATGATGGAGTTCACCCTATTTCAGGCCATGAAATAAGCCTGACGACCGGTCGGGCGACCGGTCGGCTGATGGAGGTATTCAGACAACAAGTCTTTTACAGATACAAATCTCATCTCTGTCTGCTTGAAGACCAGTCGTTGGCCTCCTAGGACCGGTCGCACGACCAGTCGTAAATGGATGAAAAACATCCAGCAACCATTTGGGTGAAATTGATAAAAGGGAGATAGGTCTGAGGACCAGTTGCTGGCCTCCCAAGACCAGTCGCACGACCGGTCGTAAATGGACTAAAAATGTCCAGTGACCTCAATGCTAAAACTGTTAGAGGAAGACCGGTCGACAAACCGGTCGAAAGCTCAATCAAGACCTGTCCTCAGGGGTCTTAGATAGGTTGTACGTTACCGTTTTATATCCGTTGGAACTCGATTCTTGGAGCCTATAAAGGCATATTTCGAGGGTTTTAATGGTAAAACTTGCACACCCATTTAGAGCATTAAGAGAGGCAATTAAGACCTTCACCTAATCTCTTTTGCTCATCATTGTCTTGAGTTCATCCTTCAAACCTAGCCATTAATGGCACTACATTAAGTATTCAAAGCTCGGTTTGAACAATGAACTCAAGCATAGCATTCATGGCTGTCCCTATCGTTGAACTTCAACTTAAAGTCATTTATAGCCATTGAATGATCAGATTGATTGTTCCTTCTTAAACCATTGCATTATAATAGGCAAATGGAACATCAATACCTCCTCCCACGTACCTGACACTAGTCTAGGATCATCATATTCTGATCGTGGGAGCTTGGAGAGGAGCTAAAGCATTCGTGGAAACTGAAGCTACTCATCGACGATGAATCGGGGCTCATCTCTTTTAAGTATTTAAGCTTATAGAGTCTATTGTTTGATTCTCCCTTCTTATTAAGATTAGGGTCTAGAGATTGTGACCCAATCTCAGAGTTGTCCTTGAATAGGACGTATAAGTCCTTGCGTAGGCCTTCGACATGGGAGAATACGTGCTTTGTCCTTGTGTAGGATTTGAGGAGTCCTTGTGTAGGAATAGACCTTGTGTAGGTTGTAAAGGTTGAGAGGTGAACCTCATTTAAAACCTCCGATAGTGAATGCCGGTGTACTCAAAGGAGTTGAGTATTTGAACCGGGAGTGGAGTAGACTCATCGTCAAACCACTATACATTGTGTGCAATGTGGTGAATGCATTTTGTCTATTATTGTCCCTTGTTGATCAATCATATAAGTACTTAACTAAATGACCATGCTTATATTTAACAAAATGCTCATATGCCATCTTTGAATGATTAATACAAGCATGCATATGAACTGCTTGATTAAATGCTTTGCTTAGTATAGTTGACAATCGAGTTAGATCGTGTGTGATTAATTGCTTTCATTTACATGTACTTAATTGTTAAATTATAGTACAAATGCAATTGAATTTTTAAATTTGTAAGAAAATTTAAAAGGTCTAATTCCCCCCCCCCCCCCCCCCCCCCCCCTAGGACATAAGCATACCTTCAAGCTTATCTCACAAGCGGTAAAACCGCAATTTCATATGATACCCACATCTAGTAGCTTTAACACCTCGGCTTTGACAACCTCCATCATATTTGGATTTAATCTTCTTTGAGGTTGTCAAGTTGTTTTCACATTCTCTTCGAGGTGTATACGATGAGTACAAACTGAAGAGTCTATCCCCTTGAGGTCCGCTATTGTCCAACCTATGGCTCCCCTAAGTTCTTTGAGTAGAGCAATTAACTTGAGCTCTTGGTCTTTTCCTAGGTGAGAAATAATGACAACTGGGAATGTTTCCTCTTGACCCAAATATACATATTTAAGCTTGGATGGTAAAGGGTTAAGGTCAAGCTTCGACGGTTTTATATTAGACGGTAGGGACTTTGATGTGGTTGGTGGTAATCTTTCAAAATGAGGCCTCCACCGACTAGTATCAACTATCGGTTTCTCACTACCCAATGCTTGCATAATATCACTCAAGATGGGATCCTTAGAATTTTCAAAGTGTGCCAAGCATGTTTCCAAATTTTTTAGTGGTTCAAGTTGAAGGAGCTCCTCTTCTTCAATGTTTAGCTCGAAGAGCTCATCATCCTCCTCATTCCTTTGCTTTTTGCACATATGGAATATATTTACCTCCAATATTATATTCCCAAAGGACAATTACATCACCCCATTCCAGCAATTAATAATTGCGTTTGATGTAGCTAAGAATGAGTGGCCTAAAATTATCGGTATTTGAGTGTTAGAATCCATGACCGATTGCGTGTCCAAGACGATAAAATCCACCAACTGGTTAACTTGGACCCATACATCCTCAACCATCCCTCTCGATATACAGATGGATCTATCAGCGAGTTGCAACATGGTTTTGGTGGGTTTTAATTCACCAAGGCCCAATTGCTCGTATACCGAGTATGGGATCAAATTTACGCTTGCCCCCAAATCTAGCAATGCACGTTCAATCCAGTAGTCTCCAATGATATATGAGATTGTGGGACTACTGGGATCCTTGTATTTTAGGGGAGTCTTTTGGGTGAGAATGGTACTCACTTGCTCATTCAAAAAGGTCTTTTGTTGCACATTATATTTATGTTTGGTTGTGCATAAGTCCTTTAGAAACTTGGCATAAGAGGGAATTTGTTTAATAGCGTCAAGCAATGAAATGTTGATCTTGACTTGTTGGAAAATCTTTAGAATATCATGAGAGTTTGAGAGAGATTTTAGAGCAACCAATCTTGAAGGAAATGGTGCTACAGGCTTGTAAACGCGTTCCGCTTCTTGTGAGGCTGAGTTAGATCCATCCTCATTCTCAGAATTTACCGGATCATTAGGTTTGTCGGCCTTCACCGGAATAGATTTGTCAATTTGTTTACCACTTCTAAGAGTGGTGACGGATTTGGCTTACTCCATATGTTGGTTAGGAAGATTAGGAATGCTTATTTCGTGTGCTTGTTTAGGATTATGCTGAGGTTAGGCCGGAAAGGCCCCTTCCCTAGCATTTAAGTGTACCTTAATCTGATCGACCGACGTTTTTAACTCTTGGAACATTTGCTGATTTGATTGATTAACTTGCGTTTTACCCTTCCATTAACGCCTTTAAAGTATCTTCCATTGAGAATTAAGGTGGGGCCATATTTTGCATGGGTGGCCCTCCTTGAGAGTTGGGAGGATTATTCGTGGAATTAATCTTCCAACTGAAATTTAGGTGGTTTTTCCAAGTAGAGTTATATGTGTTACCTACCGGTCCATTGAAAGGCCTTTAATACCCGTATGCTACATTCGCTTGCTCTTATAACACTTCTTGAAATGCAGGAATTGTGGGACAATCTTGTGTAGAGTGTACATTAGCGGCACAAATTCCGCATACGTTCTCAATGGCTTCCGTAGACTTAAAACTCCACTCTTACTAAGTTCCATGGCCTCGATTTTTCTTATGAGGTTGGCTAGCCTTGCATTAACATCATTTTCCTCATTAAGGATGTAAATCCCTCTTTTCTCTTTTTGTTAAGGAGTCTTGAGGTTACTAGATTTGTTCGAAGTATCCCAAGATTGGGCATTCTCGGCCAACATGTCCAAGTTACTCCATACCTCATCTGGATTTTTGCTCATGAACTCGCCATTGCACATCATCTCTACAAATTGGCGCATGTTAGAATTTAATCCATCATAAAAAAAAAGTTGATAATACGCCAACTTTCGTATCCATGATGTGGGCAAGTGAGTAAGAGTTCCTTAAACCGTTCCCAACTTTGAAAGAACGACTCACCCTCTTTTCCCAAAAAGTTCATTATAAATCTTTGAAGGGTGTTAGTTTTATGAGCTGGGAAGAACTTTTTCAAGAGTTCCCGGGTCATCTCAGTCCATGTCCCTATCAAGTATGGTCTAAGAGAGTGGAGCCATCCTTTGGCTCTTTCTTTCAATGAGAAGGGAAACAATCTAAGTTTGATGACATCCTCTGACAATTGTTGTATTGCAAGGTAGCAACAACTTCATCAAATTCTTTTAGGTGTAGATATGGGCTCTCAGAATCTAGCCCATGGAACTTTGGCAAAAATTGAATTACCCCCGGCTTTATATCAATGTTCCCCCCGATGGTTGGTAAGACCACGCAAGAGGGTGTAGTTGTATGAGCCGGTTGTAGGTAGTCACATAAAGATCTCATTGGAGGAGCATTGTGCACCGCATTCTCTCCTACTCCCTCATGATTTACGTTTATATTTGGAGTAGGGTGGGGAGGATTCCCTAATGGAGTTTGATCCATACTTCCAGAACTTTCACAATGTTTTATGAATTTTCGAACTCGTCTATGAATAGAGAGTGGTCCAACTAAACCACCTGCGATTTGGAGACATTGTTGTGGTCACATTCCTAACAGGACATAAACCACAAAATCCAAAATCTAAACTAATCCTAAGTCCTAAAAACAAAATCTGGAAATAAAATAAAATTTTAAAATGAAAATTGAAAGAATTCAAGTTGGAAGGAGTGTACCCGATTTGCTTGAACTAGAAGAACTTTTTACAAAACAAAACAAACCTTGTTAGTTCTAAAATTCAGAAAAATTAGTCTTAGGAAAACAGTAAAACCTAACTACTTCTACTTTATAGCCACTAAAATAATTTAAAACCATTTAACCTAGATTCCTCGGAAATGGCGGCAAAAACTTGTTTGCTCGCCTCAAGTGCAAGACTTGCGATGTAGTAATAATCTTGGTAAGACCGAGGTCAATCCACAGGGAATTAGGGTAAATTAGTTCAAATTATTCTAGCAACTTCGAATTAAGCAAATTTGAAGTTTGATTTAACTAAGTAAAATAGTAACTTCTGTAAAAATCTATTAATTAATGGAACTAAGGCCTTAAGGATCCACTTATAGTAGTTCCATGTGAATTCATTCATCCAAGCATAACACAACTAGAATTGAAGTTTTATCTCTCTTCTAGTTGGAAGATTTATCAATTAAACACAAACAGTCTCCACTTAAATCTGAAACTAAGAGTCTAGTTCTAATGAAGCATATAGAATTCGAATATGTAGCCTTCGAAGTAACAACCATGTCAAGAGATTATGGTATGCTTTAGGGTTACTACAATTCGAATCTAATCAATCCAAACATGATAATCTCAGAGAATTGCAAGGAACCCATATCTGAAACATATGAACTCTCATAAAAGATCCAAAAATACTAACTTTTATTCAAACTAGAACTTGAAATCAAAACTTAAAGTAAAGTACTTGAATCAAAATAAATCCAACATGAAAACTAGCTACAAGCTTCACCTCTTAGCCTTAGCTAAGAGGTTCTAGCCGAGCATTGTCATACTATAACTAGAATTCAAAACAAAAACTAAATAAAGTATGAAAACTAGAAAAAAAAAAAAAAAAAAAAACCTAGTTAGAGGATTGGGGTTGCTCCACAATGATCTCCCTTACTCCCCACGAACTTAGAACTCTTCTGGGATATCTTAGGAAGGATGCCAAGGTGTCCTTTTATAATAAAAATCACCCACTGCCTCGGATTTGCATAAGAAGTTATGCACTTACGTCAGTCGTCGGGCGCTTGGTTAGGTGCTGGACAGGCGCCCAACCATGCTTCAATCTGTCCAGCAGGTTTTGATGAATTCACTTTTGAATATCGGGCGCCCAGCCATGTGATGGTTGGGCGCCCGGTCAAGTCCAAAAGTGTCCAGCGGGTTTAGCATTTAATCTCCGAATTTTGGGCGCCCGACCATACTGATGGTCGGCCGCCCGGTGGCCGATTTTTGTGTTCTCTAAATCTTGTTTTCTTCTGGCCAATCCAGGTCTTTTTGAAGTGATTCTTCGAGGCTTCTCTCTGGAGTCTCCAATGTGGTTCAAAAGGATCCTTTTAGCATCAAATTCATAATAGCTCTCTCTCATTCCAACAATCACAAACATGCATTAAATTAGTCTTTTAATCATAGAAATCATGCATAAAATGTAATGAAATGGGGTTAAAATATGTATAAATTAAAAGCTCAACATAGTACCAATGTAAAACTAAGATAGGCTAGGTTATGCTAAGAAAGATAAATTGAAAGATAATCTAAAAGGTAGATTGATATGTTTGGCGTAGGGCCCTGAGCTCTTCTTCAGATGCTCCTTTTATTGATTGTCGAGGCGGTGAAACCCTCATTAGGGTTTCCTTGCAATCCTGGATCCTTCATGCTCACAGCGTGGGTTTTCTGGATAAGAAAGTCTCCTTAGCAGATCTGTAATCTTCTAACCAAGAAGATCTCTAAAAATTCTGAAGCCACCAAATCTCAAATTCCCACTCTTATACGTAAATGCTCCCTTATAAGATTCTTCTGAACTGGTCAAGGGAGTGTCCTAACCTGATTTTGAACTTAAGATCAATCGCGGCCATTCATTCAAGTAACCTGGTATAGATCAATCAGTTCCTAACCGTAAGAATGGGATTTGATACCTGATACTAATGTTTTATTAAAGATGGGCTGGATCTGTCACATCGAGATCTCCCATCTTTTTTATTATAATTGAACCCCAGCTGTTAACGTCAGATTCTGATAACAACTTTTCTTCATTCAGATGTACGATCCTCCTGAAGATGGATCCTTTCTCCTCACCTGAAAACCAAAGAGAGAGGCTAAGTGTGGCCGGCGTTCGGCCGTTAGCCCTCCGATGCTTAAGTTAGAGATGGGCTTGAAAGTGAGATGAAGTATGTAACATGGGTTAATTAAGATGTTGTGTACCTTTATTGTCCATGGAGCCATCTATTTATTCAAGTCCGAATGAACCTATTTGTCACGTAAACTGTTGAGATCTTCCTCATCTTAAGGGATAAGGCATTATCTTATCAAATGAAACATCTAGCTGATTACGTTCCTTGATAGAGATCCCATTTAATATGGACCCATGAGAGAAGACAAACCTAAAAAGGTTGTAATCTGGGCCAACTCCTGAACTATATAGGCTGCTGAGACTATGACCCAGATTTATCTACTGACCAGCGACCAGAGCTGCTCACAAATAGTAAGCTAATGAACTTGCGGAGCATGTTCTCTTGACTTAAGACGCGTCCAGATATACTCTCTAGATGTTGCATTGCACTGATCTGCTCGCACTTTATCAACATTGAGGAGGCGCTCGCAAGTCGTATGTCACCCTCTTTTATGGATCCGAGAAGGTTGTTGGTCACATGCTCCTTAATTGATTTACTCTATAACAGATGCCCCCCAAGTCATTTACTTAAAGCGATTAAGTGAAGGACTTGGTCTTGCCTCAAACCATGCATATAACCGCCTAACGCGTTTATCAAAGGAGAGCGGCCGTACATGATTAGGCATCAGTATTAATGAATGCCAGCTTTTCGGCCGAAAGAAACGAAGGGGCAGTCGCCACGTATTCAGGAGTTAATGCACGTGCCCATTCGACTGCCGCGCCAAACAGGGAGCTGCCATGTGTTTCCCAAATCATTGTGAGAATGATTGCTTATATATACGATGCTATGGATGTATTTCTCCGTTCTTGGCTTTTAACAGAAACCATCTTCTCTCCTTTCTTTCTTCTTTTTAGCGCAAACTCCTCTTTGAGGTATTCTCTCCTTTTCATCTTTTTCCTTTCTTCTGCATTTTTTTGAAATGGCGCAAGGGTCCGATAATGAGGTTGTTCCACTGGGGGATTGTTCACTCCCCAAGTATAGGGTTGCGAAGTAGTAATAATTCAGAAAGACCGAGTATTGTTCCCACAGAGATTTATGTAAGGTACTCTCAGAATTTATCTAAAATAACTTATAATTAAGATCGCATTAAGAACTAAATCTAAACAATAGAAAATTGAGTTTAAACAGTGAATGTGTAAGGTAATAATAATCTAAAGGGTACTAAAGCGCCAAGGATCTACTTTTGACTGTTTTTAATGCATCAACACAACTAGGTCTCTCACTACACAATCAGAATCGAATTTATATTTCTATCCGATCAGAATATAGAGCGATTCAATCAACAATTATCTAAAATAGTTGCTTGTTCATTGATTCGATTCCCACAACAATGCTCAGGCCTTGGGCACACTCAATTGTCTAGGCCAAGCCTCTTTCCAATCTAATTGAGATTCACAACCATAGCTTTCATCAAATCCTGTCACTAGACTTGATTACAACTAATGATTAGAACTCTAATTAAATCAAAATCAATCAGCAAACAGTTATTTCATATTACTACAAAAGATAAGAACTTTAGTTGAGTGAGTTCCCACATGAAAATCAAACCATTGTACACAAGGCAATCAAAGGGTCTACCATGCCCGGAGTCGATGATAGATCAATGAACTACACAAGCATAAACAATGCTCAGAAAATAAGCTACTAAGTTAGGATCACTAAGAATCACATGAGCCTCGAGTCATCAAGAGATCAAAGTAAAAACCAAACTAGTACTTGATTCAAACTCACATTAACTAAAATTCATCAATTAAATCATAAAAAGGAAACCTAGGTTGCATCAATCCATCAAAAACGAATCAAAAGCTTCACCTCTTAGCCCTAGCTAAGAGGTTTTAGTTCATCTCTAACATCATTGAACTAGAAGCCTCAAAAACATAAAACTACTAAAATAGGAAGAAAACTAAGAAAACTTAAAGTAGAATCCATCTCCTAAGCAATCCCCATGTCCTCGCATCCCTGGTATGAAGAGAAGAAGTCCTTTTATAGCTTGGAGGTGTCCATTGCGTAAAAACTTCCAGATTGCGCAAGAAATTTCGCACTTGCGCAGAGAATTTCGACGCCCAATTTAGAAACTGCTGTTTATGCATGGACGACCGGTCGCACAACCGGTCGGAGGCTGCGGACGACCAGTCGCACGACCGATCGCAAAACGCCCAAATCTGTCCAGCGAGTTTGTATAATTTTCATTCTTCAATTTTAATTCAAGGACCGGTCGCACAACCGGTCTGAGGTGTGGACGACTGGTCGCCGATGGGTCAGAGACATATGTACAGAAGGCTTCTTCTGTTGAGTGGCCAGACTGATTGGATGACCGGTCTTCGCTATGGACGACCGGTCGCACGACCGGTCTTGAGTAGCTTTTCTCAGTCTTCTTTTCTTTATCTCCTTTGCTTCTTTCTTTTATGATCTTCAATGTATATAAAGTGCTCTATTTAGCCTTAAATCAGTGAAATCTCCATCATGTCCCTACAATCACAAATCATGCATTAGAGTAGACCTTTAAACGTGTAAACCGTGCATAATGAGTGATGAATTGGGGTTAGAATATGCACAATTAAGAGCTCAACATTACACTGCCGACTAGTCGGACGACCAGTCTGAGCCTATGGACGACCGGTCGTAAAACGTCCAAAACAGTCCAGCAAGCTTTTGGTATTTTCTCCCCTTCTCTGTTGAGTGCTCGACCGGTCGGACGACCTGTCTGAGTGACAGTCGACCGGTCGGATGACCGGTCTGACGACTGGTCTTAACTGGTCCAATGAGTTTGGGCAGCAAGGTCCTCCTGTTGAGTGTTTGAACCGGTCGGACTACCGGTCCTGGGCTATGGCCGACCGATTGGACAACCAGTCTTAAGTGCAATTTTCTACAGTTATTTCTTCTTTCTTCCTTTTCTCCCTTGCTTCTTTCTTCGATCATTTTGTACTTGGTTCCTTGATCTTCAATGTATGTAAAGTGCTCTTTTTAGCCTTGAATCAGTGAAATCTCCATCTCGTTCCTACAACCACAAATTATGCATTAGAGTAGTCTTTTAAACATGCAAACCATGGATAATATGTGATGAATTGGGGTTAGAATATGCACGATTCAGAGCTCAACAGGGACATAACCCCTGATTCTTCCTCCTCCAATAATGTGTGGGTACCCGTCGGGAGGTATTCTGTGTCTAGGTACCCCTCTTCGATGGGGGAGGAGGATTTGAGAGGTTTGCGGGAACGATACCAGATTCCCAATTCCATTGTTCTCCGAGTGCCTGATGCGGGGGAAACTGCAGATTCGCTGCTAGCTAGATGTATAGCCATGTATAGATATTTCTTCGAGCTTAGTCTACGTCTCCCCCTTCATCCTTTCATTCAGAACGTGCTCCATATCTATAAGATTGCTCCAGGAAAACTTATAGTAAACGTATGGTGAGTTGTACTGAGCTCCTACGTCCTTTGGAAATAGGCTAGAAACAGAGATCTTACTGCTAACGAGTTCCTGAGGATGTTCCAACTCAAGAAGGCTCCGTCCAATGAGGGATGGTATTATCTTTCTTACTAGCATCGGGACAATTTTATCTTGGGGAACCCTTCTTCAAATTATCCTGGATGGAAGAGACATTGGTTCTACGTTTCTAAGAACTGGGAGTCTGATATGGGTTCAACTCCTAGAGGCCATAACGTTAGTCGCTTCTTTTGCGAAGGTGGGCGAATTTTTATTCCTGCACGAATATTAATGTAATTCTGCTCCTACCAACTCTTTTAGCTGCTCATATTTTCAGGCATTCCACCTGGGAAGAAACCCAATTTAAGAGGCGGAATTCATGAGAAAATTGTTAAAGTCTTCAAATTGTCAGTGGATGACAGAAACATCACATTTACTCTCTTACTTCCGCGACTTGCTTCAGATGGTCTTATCTCCAAAGAAGAAGCTATGGCGACACGAGAAAAGAGAGGAGAAAAGAGAGGGGTTCTCCCTCGCTTGAAGGGCACTGCTTCAAAAGGGCAAAAGAAAACCATCGCGGGCCCTTCTCAGTTATCCGGCAGGCAAACGAATCTGGTCATAGATCATAGCAGAGTGAGCCTCCTGCTGATGTTGCGGCCACAGCTCCTGCCCTGGTTACTTCCCAAGGGAAACCGATCATTGACTTGACCGATCTTCCCATGAGGGAGGGCGAGCTAGGAGCTGATCAATTGGGAGATGGTCTCCCATCTGCGGAGGCAAACTGCGAGTCGGAAGTTGCTCGCGAGTAGACTTCAACTCCTCCTCCTGCTCAAGAGCTACTTACACCGGCTCAAGAGTCTTCTCATCCATCCACTACAGGGGATATGATGGTTGTAGCCCAGCCTTCAAGGGTTGGGTCTTTCATTATTCCAGGTCATCTACACCCGATATGTAAATTTCTTTTTGATAACGTCACCCCACGATCTCTAGGGGATCTCTGAGCCCAGCCCTGAAGACATCTCCTTAGAAGCTGGGATGAAGATGGTCCAGGTGACATGACTTCTTCAACACATGGAAAATTCAACTTAATATTTTTACGATCATATCCGGACCTCCTTTTATTTTTTGTAGGGACTGGACCTTCTTATAAGAACAAGGCGATACATAATAGCTGCTCGCAGGATAATAGATGAAGCTGAAGAAAAGGAAAAGGCCATGGAGCATACGATCCGAGGGAGGGATCAAGTTTTGAAGGCTCGCGAAGTCTTAATTATGAAAACTAATGAGGAGAAAAATATCCTCATTACGAAGATTCAAGTACTGACCGAGAAGCATCAGGCGTTGGATCTGAAGTTTGCTCGTCTCTGCGAGATGAAGGACAAAGTTGAAAAAGAGAGGGAGATCTTTTGTCAAGATAGGATCTCCTTGGAGCAAAGGATTGCTGACCTGCTGGCACAGCTCAAGGAAGTCTGCGAAAATCTAGAGAAGGAGAGAGCTACCCTTTCACAATTGAAGGATGATTCTACTCATTGGGAGGAAGAAAGGGTAGCTTTAGTCAAAATGATCTCCAAAGAGGGCCCCCGTGCTGTTCTGGAGTTCCGGACTTCACATCTCTATGACGACGAGCGTTATGAATTGTATGACGCTAGTCGCAACTTTGCTCTAAAGGTAGTGCAACGAATTTCTCCAACGTTCGATTTGGAGGAATTCCAGAGAGTCGTAGATGTCGTCATAAAAAGAGAGATGGAAAGAGAGAGAGAGAGAGAGAGAGAGAGAGAGAGAGAGAGGCTGCGGCCAATGAAGTTATGGAAGCGACTAAAGCCATGGGAGCTTTTAAGGCTAACCTTGAGGTGGAGAGCCGTGCTCCTCCTTTGGATGATGCAGAAGAATGAGCAGCAGAGGATCAGCCTTGATTATGTATGGGGAATTTTTGTAACCATTTGGATCTGAATGAAAAAATCATTTTGATTTCATGAAAATGAATTCTGATTGATTATATGGTTACGCGACTCATGGGAATGAGTTGGGCTCAGTTAGGGAAGCCATGGTGGCTATGTCCGCATGGAGATAGACTGATCTATCAACTGAGTCTTTGGCTCTGCGACAAGCAAAAGACTTGGTCAAGAGAACGTTTGGATTCTCTTCAGGGCTATTCAGGTCCTTAATGGAGTAGCGACCAAGTTATAGGGCTCATAGCTGACCAGCTAGGAGAAAAAAGTTGTCTTTATTAAATATGATTCACGTGTTAATACATGAACGCCTTACGAAAAATATCGGAGTAAGTGTTCCACGTGCCACGGACGACGTAGGGATCTTTCTCGCATATCTTCTAAATAATAAGTTCCTGGTCGAACAATTTTGGTAATCCAATACAGGCCTTTCCAATTAGGATCCAGCGACCGAGTGGCTATTTCGATGTTTTGTCTGAGCACCAGATCACCGAGCTGAAAAGTTCTAGGTTTGATTTTTGAATTGTGGTAACGAGCTATACACTGTTGGTAGGCTTCTGCTCGGAGTTGAGATATGTCCCTTTTTTCTTCTAGGAGATCAAGATGAAGTTTTATACCTTCCTCATTGTTCGATGGCTCGTAATGTTCCACTCGATAAGTGGGCATTTCAACTTCAACTGGGACAACTGCTTCAATACCAAATGCTAGAGAGAAGGTGTCTCTCCCGTCGATGTGCGAGCTGATGTTTTATAAGCCCACAAGAACTCTGGCAGACGCTCCGGCCACATACCTTTACATTCATCAAGTTTGGTCTTCAGATGATGTTTGATTATCTTATTGACCACTTCTACTTGTCCGTTAGCTTGAGGATGATACGAGGATGTTTGTATATTACGTATCTTCCATTTTTTGCAGAATTCTGAGAACGCAGCATTATCGAATTGTCTTCTGTTGTCTGAAATTATGGTATGTGGGAGCCCATAGCGGCATATGATATTCTTCCATAGAAATTTGGTGGTTTGTTTTTCGATGATAGTGGTCAGAGGTTCTGCTTCGACCCACTGGGTGAAATAATCAACAGCTACAATCACAAATTTGTTTTGGCCTTTTCCCATGGGTAGCGGTCCAATTATATCAACTCCCCATTGAGTGAAAGGCCAAGGGCCATCCTTGGGCGTCATTTGTTTAGATGGTACATGAGGTATTGGGGAATAACGTTGACAATTATCACATTTTTTCAAAAATTTGATGGCGTTTGCCTTCATAGTAGGCCAATAGTAACCTTGCCTCATTGCTTTGTAAGCCAAAGATCGCCCTTTGGGGTGATTACCACATGCCCCCTAGTGTATTTCATCTAGAACACATTTGGCCTCTTCTAGATGAAGACACCTTAAATATGGTAAAGCAAAACTTCTTCTTAGTAATTTATCACCTTGTAGGATGTACCTAGAAGTACGATAACGTATTTGTCGAGCCAATTTCTTGTCATCTAGGAGTTTACCGCTCTAAAGCTAAAGGATAATGGGATACATCCAACATGGAGATAATTACACTGTAGAGACTTGCTCTGTAATAACTTGATCGATACTTGGAGTAGAGAGGTGCTCGATAAGGACAGCTTGTGTTAGATCGGACTCTGATGCAGAAGCCAATTTCGCCAAGGAATCTGCGAGCTTATTTTCTTCTCGAGGAATATGAATTATTTCATATTTGTTGAATTTTGCGAGTAAGAGTAATACTTTGGATTTGGATAAAGCCATCATTTCCACTTTGCCTTGAATTCATTGATAACTTAATTTATAATGAGCTGTGAGTCGCTATGAATGAGCAGGTTCCTTATTGCGAAAATATTTGCCAATTGAAGACCTACTATTAAGGCATTGTATTCTGCTTTATTATTTGAGGCACGAAAGTCAAAACGTAGAGCATATTTGAATTGTGATCCATCAGGAGTGATTAGAATCAATCCAACCCCACTTCCAGAGGAACAGGATGATCCGTCTACATAAAGCGACCAGGACACTTGCTCGTTTGCTGATAAATCGCCTTCGGAAGTAGGAGGAATAGTCGTGTCACCATGAGTAGAGGTTGAATATGTAAACTTAGCAATGAAGTCCGTTATGGCTTGTGCCTTTATAGCAGTTCACGGGTAAAAGGTGATATCATGTTTGCCAAGTTCAATCGCCCATTTAGTTAATCGCCTAGATACTTCAGGCTTTTGAAGAACTTGCCTCAATGGTTGATTTGTAGGGACTACTATATGATGGGCCTGAAAATAAGGTCGTAGCTTCCATGCTATGACCACTAATGTCAGAGTAAGTTTTTCGATATCTGTGTATCTAGTTTCAGTGTCCACCATAGTGCAACTAACATAATAAACGGGTTTTTGTACCCCAAACTCTTCTCTTATTAAGGCGGCACTAACGGTTGTGGAAGATACAGTTAGGTAAAGAAAAAGTTGCTCGTATGGAGCAGGTTTTGATAAAATAGGTGGCGTGCCCATATATTGCTTCAATTATTGGAACGCCTCTACACATTGTTGGATCCATGCCCAGTTGGGTTTGGTAGTCGCATGAAGTAACTTGAAGAAGGGGAGGCATTTATCGGAGGCACACGAGATAAACCTATTCACAAACGCAATTTGTCCAGCTAGTCGTTGGACTTCTTTAACGGTGGAAGGAGATTTCATCTCTATTAGGGCTTTGATCTTCTCAGGGTTTGCTTCGATCCCCCGTTGACCAACCATAAACCCGAGGAATTTTCCAGCGGAAACACCAAAGGCGCATTTCTCTGGATTTAACTTCATCTAATATTTTTGCATGAGATCAAAGGCTTCTTGAAGATCTACGAGATGATTATCTGCGATGATACTTTTTACTAACATATTGTCGATGTACACTTCTATAATCCTGCCAATTTGAGCAACAAACATCTTGTTTACTAAGCGTGATAAGTGGCCCCGGCGTTCTTAAGACCGAACGGCATTACTTTATAGCAGTATAAACCTCGATCGGTGATGAAAGTAGTGTTCCCATGATCAGGTGGATGCATCATAATCTGGTTGTAACCAGAATAGGCATCCATGAAGCTGAGTAAAGCATGTCCTGTTGTTGAGTCGACTAATTGGTAGATACGGGGGGTTGGGAAGCCATCTTTCGGACATACTTTGTTTTGATCATAATAGTCAATGCACATTTTCCATTTACCGTTCACCTCGCGAACAAGAATAACATTCGCGACCCATTCAGGATAATCGATCTCTTCGATGAAATCGACGGCCAATAACTTGTCAACTTCTGTTTTTATAACCATCTGCCTTTCGGCGGTGAAGGCAAGGCGATGCTGGTGAACAGGCTTAAATTTTGGATCGACCTTCAAGCGATGAACTGCAACTTCCGGGTCAATGTCAGGCATATCTTTCTAAGACCAAGCGAACACATCCTGATATTCGACCAGAAAATTAGTCAGGCAAGTTCGAAAGATATGGTTTAGGGACGACCCAACATGGACTTTCCTGGTCGGATCTTTTTTAGATAACTGGACTTTGATAGTTTCTTCTCCAGGAGCACCCGCTTGATGTGTATCTTCCCTCGGATCTAGTGTTGTCATGACTGAAGAGTTGATTGAATCTCCCATAATTGCCATAATAGTAGTGACTTGGGCGTTCTTCTGATCTTGAACTGTGATCTCATAGCACGCTTGAGCTTCTTTTTTATTCCCTCGAACTATTCTGACACCATTTGGAGTGGGGAACTTGACAGATAAGTAGAGGGGATGCAATGTTGCTCCTATCTTGGTGAGTGATGGTTGGCCCAGGATGGAATTGTACGCAGATTTTCAATCGACTACGAGAAAATTGACGAACACTGTGACCTTGGCTAGAGCTTCGCCAAAAGTGACAGAGAGGTCGATACTTCCTTCTGGAATGACCACCTCACCCCCAAAACCGACGAAAGGAGTTGAAATTGGCTTTAGCAGATTTCTGACGAGAGTCATTTTATTGAAGGCTTCAAGATAGAGGACGTCTACGAAGCTACCTGTATCCAACATAATACGATGAGTCAAATAATTTAATACCTTTAGTGCTACCACGATAGAGTCCTCGTGAGCAAAATGGATTCCTTCAGCGTCTTCTTAGGAGAAAGAGATTGGTTGATGACTTAGACTTGTCGAGCTAGAAGATTTTTCCACCCAGTAAACATGTTGGGGTTTCTGGTACGCTTTACAAGCATAGGCTTTTCTAAAGGCCTGAAAATCACCCCCGCAAGCTGGACCGCCAGCAATGGTCATGATCTCGCCTGCAGTTTCAGTATCGTCTTGTGAGGGTTGTCGTTGTGGCGACTTCTGCCTCTGGGTCTAATCTTCATGATGCGTTGAGGCGTTCGACTTTTTAGGGGAGCGACCTTAATGCGCGACGTAGTCACGGAGATGCCCCATTCGGATAAGCGTCTCTATCTAGTCCTTGAGAGATATGCAATCCTGGGTGTTGTGCCCATGATCTTTATGGAAGTAGCAAAACTTCATTTTGTCTCTCTTTTTCGGATTTGACTTGATTCTTGGTGGCCATTTGACATAAGATTTATATTTGATCTCCATCAATACTTTTTCTGGAGATTGATTGAGAGGAGTATAATTGTGATATCTCCCAACATAAGGCTTTCTGGGAGATCGATCGCATTGATCTCGTCGATTTTTTTGTCAGATGAAGAGGTTTCTTCAACTTTTCGTTTCTTTCCTTGACCGTCATGACGGGTCAGAGCTACTTCTTCCGCATTGATATATTTCTGAGCTTTGGCTTGGAATTCAACCATTGTTTTGGGAGGATTTTTGTCCAGAGTAAATCTAAACTTTTTGCTCGTAATTCCTGCTATAAGTGCGGTGAGACCTTTATTTTCGTATAACCCTCTGTCTGAACCGCTTCAGCTGTGAATCGAACTGTGAAGTCCTTAATTGTTTCTCCATGTTATTGCTTCAGATTTGATAAATGAGATGCAGGCTTTTTGGTACGGATACTTCCCATAAACTGAGAAAGGAAGAGATCTAATAACAAAGAAAAGGATTCTAAGATCAAGGCTTCAGACCTTGGAACCAGGTTCGTGCAGCATCCTTCAAGGTTAAAGCGAAGGCTCTACACATAATTTCTGGGCTATACCCCTCTAATTCTATGAGAGGTCGAAAGGTCTCTAGATGCTCGAGAGGATTACCGATTCCAGTATAAGCGACTATAGTTGTCGTCTGATATTTCTTGGGTAGAGGCACCTTCATTCTCTGGCAGGTGAAGGGTGGTTCTGAACGATGTATAGCTGCGAGAGTCGATGGAGGAAGGTTGGACTGATATTGTCATTCAATATGATCAAAATGATCATGAAGTTTTCTGAGATCTCCTTCCCAGGGGAGAGTATAATTAGAAGTCTCGGTATCGATCTCCTTTGGTTGATGCTATTTAGACATACTGGAATGGATAGTTTGAGGACGTGGTGCTTGGGTTTGAACGTTGGGTGCTATATGATTAGGAGTAGGATTATGTTGCCCTTGAAGCCCATTCAGTGAGTGTCTGGAGATCATAGGTTGCGATGGAGGTTTCTCCGAAGGTGGTTGCGGTAAAGGAAATGCTTGGTCGAACCAGCTTGTGAGATGTTGGAAGCTGGCATGAAGAGTAAGGAGACTGTCTCCTAAATAGCACATGACGCCATTAAATCCCCCTTGGAACTACAGGAATGGATTTTCATTTGCTGGAGGTGGTTGAACGAGCGCCAACGGAGGGACTGAAATCTCTGGTATAGGTCAGGGATTTGGATCTCACTATGGCCCTTCAATTGGAGGTGGTGACAATCTCAAGGTAGAGGAATTATTGGTTTTCTTTGGAGGCATGGTGAAGAAAAGTTCGTGAAAGATGAGAACGAATTAAATGTCGTTCCCACAGACGGCGCTAATTTGTTAACGTCAGATTCTGATAACAGCTTTCCTTCCTTCAGATGTACGATCCTCCTGAAGATGGAACCTTTCTCCTCACCTAAAAACCAAAGAGAGAGGTTAAGTGTGGCCGGCGTTCGGCCGTTAGCCCTCCAATGCTTAAGTTAGAGATGAGCTTGGAAGTGAGATGAAGTAAGTAATGTAGGTTAAGATGTTGTGTACCTTTATAGTTCATGGAGCCATCTATTTATTCAAGTCCGAAAGAAACTATTTGTCACGTAAACTGTTGAGATCTTACTAATCTCAAAGGATAAGGCATTAGCTTACAGATGAAACATCTAGCTGATTACGTTCCTTAATAGAGATCCCATTTAATACGGACCCATGAGAGAAGACAAACCTAAACAGACTTGTAATCTACGCCAACTCCTAAACTATATAGGCTATTGAGACTATGACCCAGATTTATCTACTGACCAGCGACCAGAGTTACTCACAAATAGTAAGCTAATGAACTTGAGGAGCATGTTCCCTTAACTTAAGACGCGTCTAGATCTACTCGCTAGACATTGCATTGCACTGATCCGCTCGCACTTTATCGACATTAAGGAGGTGCTCGCAGGTCATATGTCACCCTCTTTTATGGATCCGAGAAGGTCATTGGTCGCATGCTCCTTAGCCGATTTGCTCTATAACACCAGCCATCGAAATTGGATCATCAAGTGGGGCATCTAGGTGTCTCTGTCTCTTCTGATCTCCTCGGTGAGTGGCCCAGATATGCTCGATACTAATCTATTATCAAAAAGATCATATCCTTCTTCAGACCCCCTTCACATTCTCTTTATTTCTATCGGGCATGGTTCCAGACCCAACTGGGCTGATGTGTTTGTTTCTCTTGACCTTTGTTTGAACCATGGTTGGGTTTGCTTGGACATCAGTCCTATCTTTGGATCTTCATAATCTTCTTGAACACTACAACATCTCCAAATGTCTCTGGGAAGATCTCCCATTTTGGAAGGACTGTGAGAGACGGCTTCACCGAGAATATAATAGCCAGATTCGTGATAGTTCTATTCTCTTAGCAGGGCTCTTATAAACGTGTTGGGTACGCTGCTTCATTAATGATCACGATAAACATGGCCACATGGTATGAGTTGATTCGTTCTCTTAAAGGTGGGCGTAAGGTTTCGTGCCTTCGCATTTATAACTGGATGTGTATCGCCGAAGGAAGATCAAATGCAGATACTCTCGGATGAGAGTAGGTTCTATGCTAGTTATAGTCACATGGTGTCGACATGTGGCGACCTTTAATTGATCCATGTCAGAGCATTTAAAATGGGTATAAACACCATAAAAACTTCATCACACAATTTCTTAATTTACATCATCGTTAGTGTGGAGCTACATTTAAAAGAGGAGGAGAGGTGAGTAGGGTAAGAATTTAAATGATATGAATGACCTTGGTAGAAGGGCTAGCCACTTCTTAAAATTGAAAGTTTAAAGCCCCTCGCTAGGAGTAGTATAGATAGGAAACATGCTCATCCTGTTTCCACCATTCACCTTTTCACCTACTTATGTACCTACTTATTCAATTGCTTACATTATATCCAGTTAATTGTGTTATGTATACTCCATCGAACTTGCACATTAAGTGCATGCATCATGATGATGAATTCTTCAAAAATTAGGCCTTTTAAGTTAGTTGGTGGACCAAACCATAGGAAATAATTGAAAACCATCCGTATATCTCTAAATCACATGGTAGTTCACATTATCGCTAGATCGACCAAATTTTTGTGGTGTTTATTTTCAAAGTGGGGCAATCCTTCTGGACAGGAGAATCCCATAAACATTGAAGGTGGGCCCCACAGACCATGTGCAATTTGGGGCTTCTCTTTCGAGAAAAACTTTGATACTCTGGCAAGTGTGTTAGGGTTTTGCCCTAAAAATGAAATATTTCATTATTCTTGTACTTAGTCCTATTTCGACCAACTCATGTATTGATATTTATATGGCTTAATTATTGTGTGTGAAGCCTCTCCCTTCATTTGGGGTCCTCAGCGCATGGTGTAGGGTCATCCCAAAAGGAGGGTAAAACGTTCAAGCAAGTGATGCTCACATTATGAGTGCCTGCCTAAAGGTTTTAAAGATTGGTTCCTACTAAGTCCTTACTTTGTATCCTCTCTCTCTCTCTCTTTCTCTCTCTCTCTATACTATTGCTATTGCTCGTGTTTTTAAAAGGAGTGTCTCGGGGTATTTATGGGATTGTGGGCCCAATTTTCCCAACAGACATGGGCGTGGCTCTCTACGCTTGTCATTGCAATTTGCGGTGTAGAGATCTCTGCACTACACGCAAAGGCTTCTTTTGTTTTTCGCTTTCTCATTGCAACATGATGATGTCATCTTTCGGCATAAAGTTGCTAGAGCTAAGTTGATGTGATGCAATACTACTATTTGATGCTTAGGCGCTCGTTTTAACTAAGTACCAAAATTCATGCATAGAGATCTCAGAATCTTTTAATTTTGCCGTAGAGAAGGAAATGAGTTTAAAATTGAGAGAGTTCTAGTAGGAAATGTGTCATGGACCATCCCTTTTCCCATATGCGACACCTGTCTTGCCTAAGATCTTAGTTGGCGATTTACACTGCCTTAGGTGAGTGCAGATTGTAATTAATAAAATTTAGGTGTCAACAATAAGAAGTGAGAGGAGAGTGAAAAGAAAAAATAGCTCCAAGTTGCATTATCTTATGCAAATATCATATTAAGTGTATTTTTTTTTAAATTGGGTCATTTTGATGATACTTGAGACTTTATGCATGCGGAAGCTATTGGTGTGGAGCAACTAGATTTATGGTTAAGTCCTAGAGGGGGGGGTGATTAGGACCTTTTTGAAATTCTTTTTGCCTACTTAAACAATTTAACAATATAAACTAAGTAAGCAAGAACACTTCGGCTTTCAAGCCTAAGTGTGTCCAATCACAAGACTAGCATATGATAAGCAATAAACAACCTAGTCTAAATATGCGTAGATTAACATATGATTAAACTAATGAAGCACCTAATCTATACAACCCAAGTAGACTAATTGAGAATGGATCATTTAAGCTCAAGTCTACTCTAATTAGTGAACATATATCTTGTGTGTGAATGTTCATATCTAGTGTCTAAAATATATTCCAATTAAGCATTCATATTTAAAAAATTAAACTATAATGCATAATAAGAAATGTGCTCAAATACAATCTCAAACACAACGATGTATAGTGGTTCAACTATGTGTTTACTCCACTCCCAGTTCAAGTACTCATCCCTTTAGCACACTGGCATTCACTGGAGAGTTTAAATCACGTTCCTCCCAACCTAGTTGTTTTAACTCGGATCCACCCTACCGAGGAGTTTACAAGTTCCTCCCAACCTACACATTTACACCAATGTTGGTGGCTCCCCTTGGAGACGTGTTTTAGGCCCGATAAATGTGTCGAGGATCGCCAAACGAACCTGAAATTTAGGCTCAACAAACGAGCCAAGGAACAACAACCACCCTTAGACTTTTAGGCTCAACTAACAAGCCAAGGATCGATAAATGAACTTACATCGAGTTTGACAAACAAACTTTACACTCGATTTTCCACGAAAAGAGAGTGGTTGGACTCTTACAAATTAACAAGTTGTCAGATTTGAGCTCCGTTGATGCGCCATTTCGGGTTACTTGATCTCCGCTCTCCCGTGCTTCAATCAGCTCCCCTTGTGCTCCCCCGATGTTGTTGCCAATACGTCACCAATTAATGCTCCAGTTCTAACGATTAATCGCCTTACATTTTATCTTCTTGAGATGACTAAGGTAATGAGAGGTAGGTTTGAGATCTCTACAACTAATGGGAATGGATTGCTTAGAGAATCTCACCTACAAGGATCTCATCATAGAGTTTAGATACGAATATAACTATCTAGATTGGACCAAACTCTAGAGATCAAAGAGGGACAAGAACATCTTCTTCATGAGCTTGGAATGCTTCATTCTTGTGATGAATCATAAGGAAGATGTCTTGCCCAGGTTGGGATTTAAGCCTCTAATGGTCTCCAATAATGGTGGCTTCAAACTCCTCAAAATTCCTCTCTTTATGCCCATAAACACACATCCCGCTTTTACAGAAAATTCTCCAACGATCATAAAATGGGCAAAAAATGGCTACTTTGATTGATCGGACTGCCAATTCGATTGATCGAAGTGATCTTCAATATATCGAAACCATCAGTTTGATTGATTGAAAAATTTGTCTAGAGATTTCAGCAAGTTGCTGGACATATTTCTGATATATTCAACTGAGTTCCAATTGATTGAAACATCAAGCTTGATGTATCGAATTGATGTGTTCGATTGATCGAAGAATCTGTCCAGAGAGTTTGTGTTTTTCCGGACATATTTCGATATATCGAACTAGCCATTTTGATCAATTGGAGTCCTATCAAAACTAAACTCTGATGTATCGAAGACCTATCGAAAATTGTTGTTTGGGCTTGTTAAATTACAGCAGCTTCTACCACTTTTATTAACCTAGTTTATCATGTTTTTTCTATATGATCTAACGCTAATAAGAATGAATAAGGGTTTTCTTAGTGGGTCCAAGTCATCTAGAGGTATAGGGTATTTTGGTTCAAAGGGTTAGGGTCATCAAGGCATCTCATTTACCTGTCCTTTTTCCTTGATGCTTACTTATCTACTTAAATCTTCGGTCTTCAGCTTGCCAAGGCTCAACCAACATTTCAACACATGGATATATGTGATTGACAAATAAGGTGCACTAGTATGCCACAGAAAAGTGCACTAACATTTTTAACCCACTTTATGTGTCATTGAATGAGAAGTGCCCTTTCTTCCCTCATATCTTCATCTATTTTATTTTTCTTATTTATTCTTTGGTGGTGAGTTGTAGGCTAGTTTGACCTTGTTACTTAATGCTCAACAAGAGAGAGAGAGAGAGAGAGAGGCGGCGGCGGCGGAGAGGGGGGGGGGAGGGGGGGATTGTGTAATTCAAACTATTGAAGGGCCTCTTGTTGGAAAAAAAAAAACTCTGTTATAAGTTGTATGCTTACTACACTTGATGAATGACATAACCACCCTTAGTAAAATAGGCAAATCCCTTCCAATAAGACCCAAAGCCACGACTTGTTGCAAGTCTAATTGCATTGATAGAGATGTCAAACATTACTTAAAATTATATATTGTAGAGAGCATGATTAATATCTATATTATATAATATAAGTATTATGTGGCCAATTTTCCCCTTGCAATAAGTTAGAGGGTGGGTGTAAACTTTTGACTTTAAAAAGGAAATGGAACGTGGCTAGCCCTTCAACCGAGGGTAATGTGGTCAATTTAGTCTTTCATGCAAGTAGTCAGCTCCCACTTCAACAATGTTATGTTATGAGCCTGTGAAACAAAAGGTTATGTGGAGTCAATTAGGTGGCTTTGCGACTTCCAGTCACTACATCTATAGTGTTGGATCATGTTATAACATAATCTCTAAAAATATGCAGATGTACTGCTGAGGTGAGCTAAAACACAAAAAGTGAGAATGAATCACCCACCATTCAAACCAATTATGGGCCTCCTCTTCTTTCTCCACTGCTTATTCAGCTAGATTTCTCCTTTTCACTAGCCTTGCTCTCTCTATATTAATTGCACACGTCGTGCCCCCTAAGTTTATGGTAAATGCCAAGTTAACTCAATTGATTACATTATATTGGAATGTTAGCTACCTTTTCATAAGGGACTTAAATTGGGTACTACTCTACCCGTATTGAGCTCGGTCAGGTACTACATAGCGGGATTTGATTTTGTTGTAGGATGTTGTGAGAAATGGGGACCGGTCAAGTACGTACTCAACCGAGCAAAATTCAAACATGCTTTGGGTGGGCCCCATCTCTAACAGTAGCTTGCCATCAAATCAAATAATGCCATGTCATGCCCATGCTGAGCTCGGTACAACAGGGGCAGTACCCAATCCAAGTCCTCTCAAGAGTTGCAATGTGGCACATGTGTCAGGTCTAAGTCACACTACACTATTATCGAAAAAAAAGTGAAGTTGATCATCAAGTGGGCCACATGTAAAAACCGTACAAGTAAGAGAAATGTTCCAAAGATCCAAATTAGATTATTTTTTTAGACAAGGATCCATTTGGTGGTAGCGGATTAGGTGCGGCCCCAGCCCCAACCAACATGGTGTGTCCCTAACCATGGGGCCCACTTTTATGTATTTGTAGTATATCCATGTGTTGAGCTCTGAATTGTGCATATTCTAACCCTAATTCATCATACATTATGCATGGTTTACATGTTTAAAAGACTAATCAAATACATGTTTTGTGATTGTAGGAATGAGAGAGAGAAACTTCACTAATTTGATGCCTAATGAGTCACTTTGTACACATTGAAGATCAAAAGATTAAGTACCAAAAGGTGGAAGAGAGATGCAAGGGAGAAAACCAAGGAAAGAAGAAATAGTGCAGAAAATTGCACTACCGACCGGTCGGCCATGGCCCACAACCGGTCGAAAATTCAAATCAGAAGGCATGTGTTGTCAACCTTACTGGACCAAAAACAGATGAAACCGATCGGTCGTCTGACCGATTGGCCACCAATGACGATCAATCGTATTTCATGGAGCATCAGAGGTTTTTAAGCAAAACTCACTAGACCAAAATTGCAGGTCAACGACCAGTCGCCGGACCGGTCTGCCAGAGGCCACGACCGATCGCCCACCGGTCAACTGCATAAAAAGGCTTGTTCTTCAAGCCCCGAATTTCTCTGCACAAATGCATAAGTAATTCTAGAATCTTCCACACTATAGAGCATCAAACCTATAAAAGGACACCTAGGGTTCATTCCTAAGGTATTCTAAAAGAGATTAGAGGTCGTGGGAAGTGAAAGAGAGCATTGTAGAGCATCCGCAACTCCGCCAACTTTGGATTTTTCTAATTTTTATGCTTTTCTTTTTATTCTAGTTGTAGTACGACAATGCTCAGCTAGAACCCCTTAGCTAAGGCTAAGATGTGAAGCTTGTAGCTAAATTTCATGTTTAATTCGTTTTAATTCAAGTATCTTTGCTTAAAGTTTGGATTTTTAATATTCTAATTTGAATAAATTTGGTATTTTCAGATGTTTTATGAGAGTTTATGTACTTTGGACATGAATTCCTTGCAATTCTCTGAGATTTCCATGTTGGGATTGATTAGATTCGAATTGTAGTAACCCTAGAGCATGTCATAGTCTCTTGACATGGCTATTACTTCGAAGGCTACAAGTTTGAAGTCTATATACTTCATTAGAACTAGAATTCTGAAATTCTAGATTGAGTGGAGAACGTGTGTTGAATGATCTACTTTCCAATTAGATGATAGATAGAACTTTGATTCTAATTGAGGTCGTGCTTGGATGAATGAATTGACATGAGATTGCTACAAGTGGATCCTTAAAGCCTTAGTTTTCTTTCTCATATTCTCAGATTTTCTTTTTAAGTTGCTGTTTTAGTTTTATTTCTCACAATTGAATTCCTAAACTATTTTAATTGAAGTTGTTGGAATAAATTAGGGTTGTTTACCTAATTCCCTATGGATCAACCTCGGTCTTACCGAGTGTCGTCCATCCATTTTTCTAGATCATTTTAAGGCATGATATAAAAAATGAAGTATAACTAAATTTCAAATGGATCATACTATAGGAAAGAGTGGTGATTGACCATTAAAAACTTTCAATGAACCATGAAAGTTTTGGATCGAGTTAATATTTTTCCCTTCACCCAACTCTATGTGATCTTATCAACAGGTTGGATGGAAAATAATAATTACAATGGGCCTCGAGAATGTTTTAATGGTGGGCGTTCATCCTCATTGTTTCCTGTATCGTGGTCCACCTGAGATTTGGATATGCTTCATTTTTTGCTCTATAAACACCCCACCCAAAGCATGACTAAACCATTCTTCAAGCTTTGGCTAAATTTCGATAAAACCATCCTTGGGCTCTTTGATATCTGTTGAAAATCTGAACTAATAAGATGGGTAGGACCCTTGGCATGCCATGGAAACAATTAACAGACCTGATCAGCAGATCCAAAACTGGACAAATCAAATCCCAATTGATAATCTAGACTCTCTGAAAACCCTTATCGTACATTTCTTCAAATTTAAGAAACATAAAAAATTTGAGTAGGATAAGTAAAAAAGATCCCTAATACCATGCGGAGATATCCAACCAAAGGTTAGATGAATTACCCAACACTCTGGGGCACTAAGTACCTCCCCCTCCCCCATATGGAAGAACACACAAGAAGGATAAAACAAGACCCCCGGCATGGCAAGTCGATAATTCACGCGACCCCCAATCATTTCATCTAATCTTGCACTCAAGAGGCCCTCCCTGGAAGGAATTGTCTATCGAAGAAACATCCACCACCTAGAGTAGGACTAAAATCAGGGACATTAAACCATCCTTCAGCTCAAAAAGGGTGTCCAGTCTCCACTTTTCTTACTCACATCTCAATCAAGCTCAGATCGCATTCCACTCCACACATTCCCAGCATATCTACAACATTAGCTCACACCATTTTATTTGCTTTTCTTTGCATCTTTCATAACCTCATTCACTTACATAGAGTCTTGAACTCCATGTAGCAAGACTAGGATTGCATTCCACTTATTGCATTTTCATTTCGTTTTACTTATTTTGCCTATCCGAAGTCACTTGGCTTTGCGAAGGAAAGGCCAGATAATTTGTTATTTTCGCTTGCCCAACCTCTCATGGACTGTGTGAAACATGGCTAGATAATGCCAAAATCTAGTTGAATCCTCCTAAAAGTCATAAAATCTTATAGAATAGAGACCTCGTGTTGTGTGGGCAAAAGATAGTACCTAACCTCTTCCTCTTCTATCACCGAGACCCTTACTCAAAATCTATGGTTGCATATAAACCACAAGAGTCACTTGAGTTGGGGGGATTTTGCGCTTCTTCGACCCACAAGCGACTCTATGGTTTCTAGCTGGCTATAGATTCTAAGGACTCGTTTGGTTGCTTATATTTCGAATGCATTAGATTCCAAATCCGAAATACACTGGAATCCAATGCATTTGGAATCCTCAATTATGTTTGGCATCCTATAATTAGAATTCATTGGAATCCAAAGATTTTGTTTGGTAGCCTACATTACGAAAGTATTCGAATCCTATATCATATTCACAAAAGTTTGAATTTAATTAAGTAAATGATTTACAATATTTTAAAATGGCTTACATGTGTAACATTGCAGATAGGCATTATAATAAGCCCATCAAAACTTATACTTTGGTTAAAATTGAGGTAATTCCAAACTTCAAGTGCGCCACAAAAGTGGGCCCACAAACCTGTTCAATAATTTACCTTTCAAGATGTTATGGGTAAAAGACAATCCATCTAAAGGCCACAGTGACGTGTACGTGAAAGCCACTCTCACCATTAGATGGGTCATCCAATGTTACACCTAGGGATAAAAATCCAAGCTGACTTGTTATTCAAGTGGGCCACACTGAAAGAAATAGTTAGGAGAGAAATGTCCACTCTAGATTTCTACAAGGCACGCCGTGATGATTATATGAAATCCACTCCAACCATTAGATGCCACACAAAAATTTAGGCATAGGTCCAAAAAATCATGTTCATCTGTGATTGAGGTGGGCTACACCAAAGAAAACAATTTAGAGGGTGTGATTTGCTTGTACCTTGTTTTCAATTTTGTGGTCCACCTAAATCACAAATATGGCGGATTTTTTTTGCTCTAAGCCTAACATGGAGAGAAGCATGTGGTGGTCGGAGTGAATTCATATAAACATCAGGTGGGGGCGCACGTGTGCTATCAACTCGTGTACTTATGATTCTTCATTTCAATTTTGAAGGACTTCGGCATTGAAAGATTGATGATGAGATTGCAAGTCCTTACTTTTCAGGGAATTGGAATGCATTTTAATCTAAATTCTTTCCCACCATTTTGTTATTTTAGGCTGTCAAGTGGCCTTTAAGCTTTATTAGACTAATGGCCACTATAAAATCAATATGCCTTCTTATGCCTCAGCTAATCTTTTTTATATTATATAGCACAACTAAGGAAACAAAAAACCTAAGTTGTAGGGCGTATGCACTTCTATGCAGCAGCGTCATAGGCTTATGTCCTAAAATGAGATGGAAAACAAATGGATGGCTTCCGTGCGGCAACGTTCCCATGCTCATGCCCTAAACTGAAATGGAAAAACAAATGAACGGCATGGATTTACAATACATAGATCAAGGTGGGCTCCATGGTTGGGGCCGCACCTAATCCACTCACCCGTTGGTGAGCCACTCGCATCTTTATACATGTGAGTTGTTGCTATGAAAAAAGCATCTCTGGCGAGTGCCAAAAGGGCCACCGCGTGACAGTCATGTCAGTGTCGAATCTTCTTCTCAATTGATGCAAGCTCAACAACTTGAAACAAGCCTTCCAAACCCTCTCTTACCTCCACTCTCTCTCCCCCTCTCTATTGCTGGTACTGATCATTGCCCCTGGGTTATTGTTGTGGTTGCTACTATGGTGGTTGCGGCATTGGCTGCGGATGAGGTTGTGGATCTTGTTGTCATGGTAAAAGCGGTTGATATCTTTGTTGAACCTGCTGAGGTTGGTACTGTTGATAATGTTAGCATCCTTACTGAGGAATGTGCTTGCTTCCCTTGGTAGTGGCGTCAATATTATTGACCTCTGTAGGGCGTTGGGGAGAACCACTCCTGTTGCCATTCCCGCATCCTTTGGGTCTTCAATCAATCTTATTCCACTTGACCAAAACGGCCCAATGAGGCCACAGGGAGATAGTCCCCGCGCGAAGTCCTTCTTACACTTGCTCTCCGGTGTGGATGAGTTGAGAGAAATTTGAGTAAGGATTGGAGATGAGGTACCCAGAGATGCTGAGATTTGTTGAGTGGGCAATCATGGAGAGATGCCACTCATCATCAATCGGGGTTTGCATTCTGGCATCCATGGCTCGCCAATGTCCTACATAAGCAGACAACCTCTCATCACTTCTTGCCTAAGGGAGGCCAAATCTGCTCTCTTAGGAGCCATGTTGAGATTGTATGCGAATCTGTTGACAAATGCTTGTGAGATTTGTTCCTATGTCTTGATTCGGTGACAATCTACATAGGTGTATCAATCCAAAGCATCGCCCTTCAGATATTTTTTGAAAAAGGCAAATGAGAGCTCCTTTATTTCCTACCACTGTGCTAAGATCCTCACAAAATGCTTTAAGGTGCGTCATAGGGCAGCCACTACCATCATATTTCTTGAATTTCGGTACCTCAAAATTTAGAGGCACCTACGCATCTGGAAAGGGACACAGGTCCCTAAACTTTGTCAAGGAGAGGTCTATCCCATATTGTTGTTGAAGTTGGTTCTGCATGGCTTGGAGCTGCTCCACATTTTTGTATGGGTCGCTCGAGAGACTGGTGTCTCTTATGCAAGGCCCGTTCCACTTCTTCGATATAGTTATCGATTTCCTCAACCTTATGGTTCCCATTAGGGTGAACTGATTACAATTGAACAGGAAGTTGTTGAGGTTGAATTGAAGACTGCTGGAATTAAACTAGAGATTGTTGGAATTGAATTGAGAAGTGAACCCCTTGTTGGGTATCTATCACGTTCCGCTAGTTGAAATGGGTGTGACACTGACCCATGTTGTGGGCATCCATTAGTGATGTCCTTAGGCTTCTAGTTGGGGAAGCTGCTACTGCTAGAAATTGATTTGAAATTCCTACTACGAGATGTGCTGGAGATTGACTAGAATCTTATTTGCAGGACCGGTTTGAAATTTATTTGAAGCCTTGACTACGAGGTTGGTTGGAAATCTACAGGGGGTCCCGACTACGGAATTGTGCTAGAATTGGCAAGAGATATCGGCTGTGGGATTTTTTGAAGATGACTCTCGGTTGCAGGAGGATATTGAAAGAAATGCCCCGTATTGGAGGGTTGCGTGGGCTGTGGCCTGTAATCTTGTGTGGATTCTGACGGCTAGGTTTGGACTAAGCTGGATGTTAGAAGAAGGAATGGTTGTTGTGGATGTTGTTGACTGGGGCCAGCCAGGTTACTAGCTATCGTGGTTTAAGCTTGCATGAATTGGATAAACATCCCCTGCATAGCTTTTAGCCCCTGTGTCAATTCCTGGACGTAGGTAGCTGGTATGACTTCTACAGGTTATGCCTGTAAAGGTTGAGCATCCTGCATGTCAAGTGCAGGGAATTGTTAGACCTCGTCTTCCTCGTTGGTCATGGCTACTTGAGATCTAGTGCAGATTATACTCTAGAAGAAGAGGTTCTTTCAAGGGTGCCTGACTCACAGATGCACAATGGTTTTAAGGTTTTTTTTTATTCTTTTAAGGTTTTAGGGTTTTTTTGTTGAATGAATGAGATAAATGCTGATGCTAAAATGCGCAAGTGTTGTTAATCCTCAGGATTGATGAAATTTTATTTTTCAAGTCGGGTCTGACTAGTGTGACTAGCTAAATCTCTTGCAGAGTCGTCATTTTGTGGACTCTGGATCCTCGTAGTATTAAACGGATCAGTGGCTCCCACACGGGTTTGCTACTTTCGAGGGCTTTGCACTAGTTGAATGTTTGAGAAAGGGTTTATAGGAGACTAAAGTAGCCACTAGCCAGTTACTTCAAATCTACAGTCATTTATACCTTGTAGAAATGCCTAAGACCAAGAATCTGAAGATCCTTAGCCTTAAGATGACTCCTTGATCTGCCCGTGAGACTCAAGGTAAGGACCGCGGTTACAAAGAGGGAAGGCGTTATGCACCCACTCTGCCCGTACAGGTGTACAGTCTTTACTTCACAGGATTAATCCAACTTCCGAGGATTAGTTCCAATTCTTACACTTTGATGAATGTTATGTGTGTTAAATGTCGTGTTTAATACATCATCACTGTCAAACAATGTCTTGGGTTCGACGAACCTACCCTAACTCACTTACTTGTCGAGCGGAATTACTAGTCGACTCAAGTTTTTATGGGCAGGATCTAATAAACTCGACAAGCCTTAGATTGGATCGGGTGAACGGTATTATTACAAGGATTAGATCAAGCGGCTTAGATTGGAACTTGGCTAACTCGAGGGACTAGGACCATGGCTAGATTAAAACTAAACCCTCTTCCTCACTCTTACTCTCCTTGGTGGAGGGATGGGATGGCTAAGATGGCTAAGGACTTGATGCAAAGAGGAGTTGTTGATTGATTGTTGATGTTCCAAATGAGAGAATGAGGGGCTATTTATAGCCTTCTAAGCTCAAGCTTTTCTGTAATTATTGGCAACTCTAGGGGTAAGAGTGGGTTTGAAGGTGTTGAGATTGCCACATGGCATCATCTCATAGGGGGAAAATGGTGATTATGGACCACAAGAAGGACAGAAAGGTACTTTGGTACTTAGAAATTGTGCTAAAAGTTTGCAAAATGACACCTGTCATTGGGAGGTGCCAGCTACCAAAAATGGGGAAGGGAAATGCTGGCTGCCGCCCAGTGCATTGTTCTCCCCCCGTAGAGTTCACTCTATGTTCGAACTGTGGGCCTCGGTTGGGCTTGGGCTTAGGCTTGGGCTTGGGCTTGGGCTTGGGCTTGGGCTTGACTTGTTAGGATTTAACTGGGTGAGTTAGCCGAGTAGATAGGTTGGGCTGACCCAATGAGTTGACTTAGCGAGTTGGCTCATCGAGTTGACATGTTTGAGAGTTTTCCTTAATTTTCCTAAGGGTGACTCCTAGGGTTTAAGGTTTTAGGATTTTGGATGAAGGTTTGGATCTAAGTTGAGAGTTTGGATTAAGGTTGAGGGTGTGGATCACCATTCATCCTAACCGTCCAATCTTTAATTAGCTTATCAGCTTAGGGTGGGGTGTCTACAGGCATGCCATGAAAACAGTTAACAGATATGATCAGTAGATCTGGAACTGGATAAATCAAATCCCAATTGATAATCTAGACTCTCCGAAAACCCTGATTGTACGTGTCTTCGAATCTAAGAAACATAAAAAAAAAAAAAATCGAGCAGGATAAGTTAAGAAAGATCCCTAATACCATTCGAAGATATCCAATGGGTCTGATCAACCAATTCTAGATAAAGGTAACCAAAGGTTAGATGAATAACCTAACACTCTAAGGCACTAAGTACCCCCCTTACATGGCAGAACACACGCAAGAAGGATAAAACAAGACCCCCGGCTTGTGGCAAGCCAATGGTTCACACGACCCACCCCCCAATGATTTCATCTAATCCTTACATAAGCCAAATCATTGATGGGAGGTGGAAACACCACCATCAGTCATCCACAAGCTGATAGTGGAGGTCTACAAATCTTAACAGTAGCTACCATTCTAGGGGATTAAACCTGAAAAGGTTAGAAACAGGAAGTCGAAAGGTCCGAGAAAAGAGACAGTTCAAGGTTTCAAAGTGCCCTAACAATCTTTAACACGGAGAGGTATCGCCCCACTCAAGAGTCCCTCTAGGAAAGGAACAATCTATTGAAGAAGTATCCAACACCTAGAGTAAGACTGGAATAGGGGACATTCAACCATCCTTTAGCTCAAAAAGGGTGTTTGGTCTCCTATTTTCTTACTCATATCTCAACCAAGCTTAGATCACATTCCACTCCATACATTCCCAGCAAATATGCAACATTGGCTCATGCCATTTTATTTGCTTTTCTTTGCATGTTTCATTAGCTCATTCGCTTACATGGAGCCTTGAACGCCATGTAGCAAGACTAGGATTGCAATTCGCTTTACTTATTGCATTTTCAATTCGATTTACTTATTTCGCCTATCCAGAGTCTGGCTTCGCGAACTAAAGGTTAAAAATTTGTTAGTTTCGCTTGTCCAGCCTTTCATGGGTTAAACATGTCTAGATAACGTTGAAATCTGGCCAAATCCTCCTAAAAGTCATAAAATGCCATAAATATAGAGACCTCATGTTGTGCGGGCAAAAGATAATACCTAACACCTTCATCTTTTATCACCGAGACCCTTACTTAGAATTTATGGTTACAGATAAACCACAAGAGTTACTTCAATTGTGGAATTCGCGATTCTTCAACCCACAAGTGATTCTATGATTCCTAGTTAACAATAGATTCTAAGGACTCGTTTGGTTGCTTATATTTTGAATGCATTGGCTTCCAAATCCAAAATACACTAGAATTCAATGCATTTGGAATCGTCAATTGTGTGTTGGCATCCTATAATTGGAATGCATTGGAATCCAAAGTTTTTGTTTGGTAGCCTGCGTTATGAAATTATTGGAATCCTATATCATATTCGTAGAAGACTAAATTTAATTAAGTAAATCATCTATGATATTTCAAAATGGCGTATATGTGTAACACTGTAGATAGGATTTTAATAAGCACATCAAAACATACACTTTAGTTAAATTTGAGGTAATTCCAAGCCTTGAGTGGTGGGCTCACAAAAATGCAATAATCTACTTTTCAATAGATTTTAGGTAAAAGGTAATCCATCTAAAGGCCACAGTGAAGTCTATGTGAAACCCACTCTCACCATTAGATGGGTCATCCAACGTTACACCCTGGGACAAAAATTAAAGATGACCAATTATTCAAGTGGGCCACACTAAAAGAAATAATTGGTAGATAAATGTCCACCTAGATTTAATTTTACAAGCCACAACATAATGATTATATGAAATCCACTCCAACCATTAGATGCCACACAAAAATTTAGGCATAGATTAAAAAAACAGGCTCATCTGTGATTGAGGTGTGCCACACCAAAGAAAACAATTTAGAGGGTGTGATTTGCCTATACACTATTTTCAATCTTGTGGTCCACCTAAATCACAAATATGACTGACTTTTGGGCTCTAAGCCTAATATGGAGAGAAGCATGTAGTGGTCGGTGTGAATTTCATATAAACATCACGTGGGGGCGCATGTGTGCTGGTGACTCATGTGCACCTGTGATTCTTTCATTTCAATTTTGAAGGTCTTCAGCATTGAAAGATTGATGATGAGTTTGCAAGTCCTAACTTTTGGGGGAATTGGAAATTATTTGAATCTAAATTCTTTGCCACCATTTAGTTGCCAAACTAAGGTTTTGGAATTCGCTTAAATACCTTCAAACCTAGGCTGCCAAGTGGCCTGCAAGCTTTATTAGAGTAGTGGCCACTGTAAAAATCAATATGCCTCTTACGGCTCGGCTAATCTTCCATTGTAGAGCAGAACCAAGGGAACAAAAAAGCTAAGCTGTAGGGTGTATGCGCTTTTGTGCGGCAGCGTTCCCACGGTTCATGTCGAGATGGAAAAACAGATGAAAGGCGTTGATATACAATACATAGATAAAGGTGGGCTCGACGGTTGTGGCCGCACCTAATCCGCTCCGCCGTTGGTGTCCCGCTCGTATTTTTATACATGTGCGCCGTTGCTACGAAAGAAGCGTCTCAGGCGAGTGCCAAAAGGGCCACCGCGTGAAAGTCATGTCAGCGTCGGATCTTCTTCTCACTCAATGCAGGCTTGGCAGATTGAAACAAGCCTTCCAAACCGTCTCTTCTTACCTCCACTCTCTCTCCCCCTCTCTCTATTCTTCCCTTTTGCAGCTCTGCATCGATTCAAACGCAGAAAAAGAAGGCAGATTCCTCCATCACCATCTTCTGCAAAATTGTTCTGTCTCAGATCTGCATCTAAACACCAAATTCATCATTTTCTATGCTAAAATCTGTGATCTCGATGCTGCTCGCCGGGTGTTTGATGGAATGCCTCAACGAAGTGTTGTTTCTTGGACTGCCCTCATATCAGGGTATTCTCGAAATGGGTATTCGAGGGAAGCTTTGGAACTTTTCTTGGTGATGCGTCGGTCAGGTTTTAAGGCTAATCAGTTTAGTTATGGGAGTGTTTTGCGGGCATGTACGAGTTTACTGTGTATTAAAAGTGGGAAACAGATTCAAGGGTGTATCGAGAAGAGTTCGTTTTGTGGGGATTTGTTTGTGCAGAGCGCTCTTGTTGATTTGCATTCGAAGTGTGGGAAGATTGAAGATGCAATCTTTGCGTTTGAGAAAATGTCTCACAGGGATGTGGTTTGTTGGAATGCGCTGATTGGAGGATGCACGGTTCAGGGGCTTGGAGATTTTGCGTTCAGGATGCTCCGTTCAATGCTGAGAGATGGTATTGATTGAATTCTTTGATTCAAATTCGTAAATTGTTTTGATAGAGGAATGCTACTATGATATATAAGCTTGATGGAATTCCATGAAGTGCTGGCTAAAATATCTCAAAACTCGGCACATGTATGGTTATAGGATCTACGTTTTGGCGTGTATCATCATGTCTATGTACCATAACCCAAAGAAGAGAAAGCGATCAGACTGTTAATATCCTTATGGTTTAATAGCCGAACTTGACGCATTCCATCAGTCCTGTTACCCTGCTGGGTAGAGGAGGTTTGATGTCAGGTGGGCAGCCGGTTGTCAAACTTTCCCAAGAAAATCTTAGAGCTCTGTTTTCAAAGCTGAAACAAAGTGGCTTGGACAAGGTTGATTTCATGATGATGTTAGAATGTAGCAATTTGTCTGAATAGTGCATAAATTCAATGGAAACAAAAAGGTTAAAGTATGCTTTATCCAATTGCCATTTCAACATTTCATCGAACACAACATATTTTTTAGAAGGCTTTTCTTATGTGAGTTTTTTTTTTTCCATATTTAGATCAGTGTATTGCTATTGAATTGGATTGCTGGTTTCTGCAAGTTCGTTTTTATTTTTATATTTTTTTAGCTTCTAAATGTGGAAATTTTACAGGTTTTGTGCCTGATCATTTCACATTTGGGAGTGTCTTGAGGGGGTGTGGTGGAGTTAGAGCTCTTGAAAAGGTGACCCAGATTCATGGGTTCATTGTCCACATGGGCTTTGAGTCTCATAGAGTTGTAATTGGCTCACTTATCGATGCTTATGGGAAATGTAAAAGTTTGAGAAGTGCAAGGCTTTTATATGATTCTATGCTCGAGAAAGATCTTATTTCTGGCACTGCATTGATCACAGGATATGCACAAGAAGGGAGTTATTATAGTGGAGAGGCCTTGGAGCTTTTTAGTAAAATAAATCAGATGGGTATGGGAGTGGATGATATTATCATGTGTTCCATGCTTAACGTATGTGCCAATGTAGCATCATTGAGCTTGGGACAACAAATCCATGCTCATGTACTCAAGAACCAACTCAATCATGATGTAGCTTTGGGTAATGCTCTGATTGACATGTATGCCAAGTCAGGAGATATAGAGGATGCTCGTCGCGCTTTTGATGGGATGCAAGAGAAAAATGTGATTTCGTGGACTTCACTGATGACAGGATATGGAAAGCATGGCTATGGCAAAGAAGCGATTGCACTATTTGTGATGATGGAAGACAAAGGGTTGAAGCCGAATGATGTTACATTCTTGTCTCTTCTATTTGCTTGTAGCCATACCGGCTTGACTAATGAAGGATGGGATTGCTTTAATTCCATGGTTATCAAATATAATATCCATCCTAGGGCTGAACATTATTCATGCATGGTTGATCTTCTTGCACGTGGAGGTCAGTTAAAAGAAGCATATGATCTGGTAAGCAAGATGAATGTCAAACCTAATGCCTCACTTTGGGGTTCTATGCTTGGGGCTTGTAGAATCTATGGTAACACATCCCTTGGAGAAATAGCAGCAGCACATCTATTTGATTTGGATCCATTGAATCCTGTAAACTATGTTATGTTAGCTAACATATATACTGCAGCTGGTTTGTGGGAAGATGCGTCGAACACGAGGAAAATGATGGAAGAGAAATGTATAAAGAAGGAGCCAGGATATAGTTGTATTCAGTTTACCAAGAAGCCGATGCCTCTTCTTATTTGAAACAAATTGAGTTGTCAGTACACAAATTCTTTCAGGGATTGATATTTCCCAATGTGCATATTGACAACAAACTCAAATTGTTGAATTATATCTCTTATTCTTGAATATGGTGCATTTGTGGAGCGATGGGGATGATTACATGATTGTGTACCTTAATAGTCTAAAAGCAACAAAGCGAGAGTCTGCCAACATACTTTGTTCATGCTGTGTGCTCCTGTTTTCCTCATGTTCAGGTATGCTTTCATCTAGGAGCCTCTTTAGTCTGTTAATCTTTATTCTTATTTCTTTTTCTAGATATTGGTCCTTAATTCTAGACTCTTCTAACCAAATAAATTTCCCTTTTTTTTATTCTATTTGGTTTTTGCTAGCTCCTTTCCTCTATGGGGATCATTAGCAACATTCTCAAACCTTTTGAATGCCACATTGGATGCACAATCATCAATCAGGACCACTCATTCAATAGTACTATTGGGGGCGAGCCCTGGTGCCAGAATAATGCCAATCAGATGATTCTAACTCTTTGAATGGCCCCAATTTGTTACAATCGTCTGTTGTTTACAAACCATAAATCACATGGTTAGAATCATCAAACCAAAGTGCTTCTTTGAAATCATAAACAATACAAAGTGAGATCTGTTGGGTAGATTTTTCAAGATGATCATTGGAAGCGAGAGTTTGCCGACGTACTTTGTTCCATGCTGCATGCTCCTGTTTTTGTCATGTTCAGGTATGCTTTCATCTAGGAGCCTCTTTAGTTTAACAGTTAATCTTTCTTCTTTTTTCTTTTTTGTAGATATTGGTCTTTAATTCTAGACTTCTATGACCTAATAAATTTCATTTTAATTCTATTAGGGTTTTGCTTACGTCCTTACATTTTCTGGGATCTTTAGCAACATCCCCCAACCTTTTCAGTGCCACGTGGGACACTCAATCATCAATTGGGATAGTTCTTTCAATAGTACCATTGGGACCAAACCAAGAATCACGCCAATCAGATGATTCTAACCCTTTGAATGGTCTCATTTGGTTACAACTGTCTGTTATTTACAAACCATGAGTCACATCACATGGGTAGAATCATCAAACTTGCTACTTTGAAATCATAAGCAATGCAAAGTGGGATCTATCAGGTAGATGTTTTAAGATGATGATTAGAAACGAGATTCTGCCAATGTACTTTGTTGCATGTTGTGCACTCCTGTTTTCCTCACATTCAAATATGCTTTCATCTACGAGCCTCTTTGGTCAACAGTTCATTGTTATTCGTTGTTCAAGATATTAGTTGTTAATTGTTTACTTCATTGGCATGATAAACCACCCTTTATTTTTGTTTACTAGGGGAATTGGCACATGAAACATGCTTGGAGAGAGGGAAAGGGAAATTGGGGGTTGACAGACTTTGGGAGGGAGAGAAAAAAGGAGAGAAAAACAGAGGGAAAGGTTGTGGCTATATTCAAAGAGATAGAGAAGGTCGCCGACGGTCAGCAACCCATCGACATTTTCTTCCCCAGTTTTTGTGGTGCACTCGAGTGTTGTATCTGCCCATTCTTTGAATTGATGGCCTAACATGAGGCGGCGCAACTGATGTATGGATGGATGTTAAACAATCATGATGGAGGGCCCCATGTACCCTTTGTTGGATGGGATCTTTGTGCTTGCTACTTGTGTTGCCCACTATTTTCGACCACGCGTGCTAGACAAGTGTAGGCATGCCAGAACCGACTATGCGGCTCGATTCCAACCGAACAACTTTGACCCCCAGCACCAAAATAGGCATATAAGTCAAACTTGACCGTATATGACTGGAATCTATGAAGATCAGTCGACTATTCAGCCACTTGTAATATGTTGTTTACGTCGATCAAGCGATTATTGGAGGGTAGAGTTCATCCTCCTAGGATGGGTCACACCTTTGCCTTTCGTATGAAAGGACTTTTAAAAATAAATGGATAAACAGAGATGATACTTATGGTCGATCACAGGGGAAACGACCACAAAAGCTTTTCTGAATGAAGAACTTGCTTGTACTCGAATTAAAGCTAAGTCCAGCGTATGAGCGTAGACCTTGGTTATAGCTAAAGATTACAGCTACTCCTAATTACAAAGGCAAAGTGCAAGCTACGCTAAGAAACGTAAAGTTCTTGGCTACTCTATGGAATGTGAAGGGACTGATTACATTATGAAATGTAAACAATTGATTTATGCTAAAGAAAATGAAGTAAAGTTAAGTTGAATTGATTTGATTTGATTTGACTTGTTGCTATTGGTGTTAGACCCTTGTTCTTTGTGATCTCCTCTGCCTTTATAGGCTTGAATTAGCCATCTAGATACTTTTCATGTTCTGACGGCTACTGTAACCATTTCAGCACTACCACCCTTACAAAGACTTCCTTTCTCCTCTTACACCTATCCTGTAATTGCTGCTCTTCCAAAGATTTTCTTTCTTTCTCATCCTTGGTACATGTCTTGGTAACCGTTGCTCGACCGCTATATCCGGGCTACAACCCTACTCGGTCACTATCCCTCGATGTGTGCAATGATACGTGTCCACATCTCTCCAGGAACAATCAAAAATAGGCGCGCCAACAACTTGCACACGAAAAAAGGAGCAGTAAGCTCTAAGCCTTTCATTGACACGGCCAAAATCCAAGCCATTGGTTGATATGCACACAAATTTTCAAAATTCTAGAAATACCACTGATCTATGTTGAAATGTCCTATAGAATTTCAAATGCCACGGCTCTCATCAAACTAATTGCATAGGCAAAAATATCCTTGGCTTGTAGGTTATGTAGAGATATGTTTTCTTCTTCAATTGATTTTTATTTCTAGGGCTCCGGGTGACAATTCCTTCTTTGACACTCAGCCATTCAAGTTATGTTTGATTTCTTTAGCTAAGCTTGTCTTGTTCACAACAACAACAAATGGACTTTTACTTTTATTGAGTGCATGTTTTCCTCCCTGTTAGACAAGCTATAATACACCCATATGATAGCTTCGAGTATTAAGTGCATGTGACATCTGGTCCTTCCAGCAAGTTAGCGCCACCATCAAGATCGTTTAGTACAATGTTCAATCTTAGCCTTGCCTCAATTGGGTCACACCATATAAAACAACCAGGCATTGGTAAATACAAAAAGACTTGGGTCCTCTGTTGGCTTCCAAGCAAGAAATCCCTGCTTGGAGCCTTTCATTGGTTGCATTGAGGATTTGACAGGGTTGCAGACCTATGTGATGATGTGGACCAATGAAAAGGCTCCAAGCAGGGATTTCCTGCTTGGAAGCCAACAGAAGATCCAGACTCACAGATGTGTGGTCCACTCAATCAATAATTGCTACTAAGTTTTTCAAAAGGTGATGATCATGATGGGATCAACCTATTACATGGGTTAAATGTTGCATATGCATGAAAGGTTGAAAAGTATCTCAAGTTGGACCTTAACCTATACTCCAACCAGTTGAACGTTGGACCTTAACCTATACTCCAACCAGTTGAACCTTAGACGACCTCCCTTGAATTTTGACTGAGGTCCATGGTGATGTGTATGTGAGATCCACACCAACCATTCAATGTGTAACCCAATTTTAGGCCTAGATTCAAAAAATCAGGCTGACCTGCGATTCAAGTGGGCCATAACAATAAAACGGTTGGGAGAGAGATGCCCACCCTTGACTTTTACAGGGCCCAAAGTGATTATTATATTGAATCCACTCCCATCGTTGGATGCCACACAAAAACAGAGTTGGGGTCCAAAAATCGAGCTCATTAGTGATTCAGGTGGGCCACACCACGAGCAACAGTTTGGATGGTAAACTTTGACTTGTATGTTGTTTCTAATTCTGTGGGCCACACCAGGGGAAACAGTTTGGAGAGTGAACTTTGACTTGTATGTTGTTTCTAATTGTGTGGTCCACCTCAATCACAATCACAGATGAGGCTGATTTTTGGGTCCTGGGCCTAACATGGAGTAAAGCACATGGTGGTCAAGGTAGATTGCACATAAACACCATGGTGGGGTCCATCCAAGATGGGGATCCCTTTTCCTTCTCTTCTTCTACATTTATTTACATTAATTAATCATTAGTTTCTACGCTGGTTAGACTTGAGGTATGGTCCGACCGCTTGGACTTGGGAAGCCTTTCTTGTTGTTGTTGTTCTTGTTGCTGCGGGTTTTGTTGCTGTTATTGTTGGCCTACTACAAACGAACGAAGTAGGTAAATCCCAACGTGATAACGTTAAGGCAGACACACTGGCAAACCTTACCATAAAACTGGCAAAATTTATGCGCACTTTGCTTTAAGGTTAAGATTGAGAAGCAACAATTCTTACCATCACTCAAATTGACCAATAAGACCCTCGTAGCAAGACTAGTTTCTTGCCTCAGAGATAGAAATGGAAGATTGGCGACAATACTTCATTGACTGCATCAATTACGGGTTCTTCCTGATGACTTCAACTAGAAAGTGGAGATTCGATCACTTTACTTTGCAAAACATATTCTCTAACATCACTCCTGCGATGGTATTCTCATGTGCTGCTTTGACAAGTAGGATATCGGACGTTCTACGAGAATCACATTTGGGAGAATGTGTTGGCCAACAGGTTGGCCTCAACCTGTATCACCATGTTAGATGCAGAGTACTATTAGTCGACAATGATCGCTGACACCATTCACTTCACAAAGCATTGTTACTAGTGTCAAATTCATAGAGACATCACCCATGTCTCTCTAGTGGATCTGTACTAGACCGTTGACTCCTGGCCATTTGCTGCTTAGGGCCTCAACACCATTGGTCCCATCAACTCAGCATAATCTTGTGGTCATCAGTATATACTGGTTGCCACGGACTACTTCTCTAAGTGGGCTTGCATTCAAGTGACCGATCATTATCACTTACAAAAGTAGCAAATTGAATGCCACATGAGTTGGACCATTTGTGATTCAAGAGGTATACTCCAATGGAGCCTACTGAGTCATTGACCAAGATGGTATTGGCTTCGGCTTACCCATTAACTGATGGTTCTTGAAAAGAAACCATTTGTTAGTGCCGGACACTCCAACAACATACAAGCCTAAATTATGATGTTAACTTTAGCAACATATGAGACTAAACTGAATGCAGTTCACCAACTAACAAGTCTAAACTATGGTATGCTGTCGCAACCTATGAGCTTAAACTTAAATTGCACCTAAACTCATAACTTAAGGTGTGTGTGCTTTGCGGAAGCTCCAAGAGCGGAACTAGGAACTATGGCTAACTCTTAGAATGAGGGCCCTTTAAAATTCATGCCTTAATTAAAACTAATTAGCAATTAAACTGAATTAAAACATTTAATACTTAGGATTCCAAACAAAGTGAGTCCAATCACATATACTATAAAAGATGAATCAATTAAGCAAGTAGTCTATTAGTGAAAATACATCTTGTGTGTGAATATGCCCATCAAGTGCCTAGCATACATTTCATTCAAGCATTCATATAATTAAACAATAAACTAACAATGTATGAATAATAGTATGCTCAAATGATAATCACAAACACAAGCATGTATAGTTGTTCAGTTTCCCTACTCCACTTCTGGTTGCCGTACTCAACCCATGAGTACACTAAATTTCACTATAATAAAGGTTTTAAATCAGGTTCACTTCTCAACCTATATCGGAGATTTTACAACAGGTTCACCTCTCAACCTTGAGGGAGGTTTTGAATAGGTCCATCTCTTAACCCAGGTATTTCAACCGGTTCCACCCAACCAAGGTGTTTATGGGTTTCACCCAACTCAGGAGTTTAAAGGTTCCTCCCAACCCTTCAGCTCTACACAAGAACCTACAATGGTTTCTCGGGCTAACCAATAACGTTGATCCTAAGCCAAGGATCTAGGTATACTCCCGCCGGAGGCTCCCCTATGAGACTAACATGTACACACCCATATCTGGTGGCTTCCCTTGGAGACTTGACAATTTAGACTCTACAAAAGGATCAAGGTCATACACAAGAGTCAATGTCCTACACAAGAACCCAATTCGAGTTTGACAATTAAACTCTCATACTCAATCATTCACAAGGAAAGATCATGAACCGGACTCTTATACTTGACAACTTACTTGTCGAATTGAGCCCCTTTTGACGCACCGTCTTGAGTCGCTTCTTCTAGCTCTCCCATGCTTGAATCAGCTCCTCGTTGCTCCCTCGATCTTGATGCCGAGTGGTTCAACTCAATGATCAAACACCTTGCATGTAATGCTCCTTTAAGGTGACCAAGGTGATGAGAGTGGTGAAATCTCTACAACCTAAGAATAGGATTTGTTTTCATGTTGTGGATTCACCTAGAAGGGTCTCCTATAGGTTTTACCTATTAGGATTGGTATCTAAACTCTAGGGAATGGTGGAGATCAAGCTCATCTTCAAAATGAGCATAAAATGCTCATTAGAGTAATAAATCTCACGGAATATGGCTTGAATCTCCTAGATTAAAGCTCCTATGGATATGGAATGGCAGTGGTCTCTAATACACTAAAAACTCATCAAACAACCCAAGAATCAAATCCCATATATATAGCATTCAAGCTCTAACGACTAGTTAACGGCTCTCTCGATGGGATCGACCAGCCCTTCGATGGGATCGATGGCATTGTTGATGGGATCAAATATGTCCAAACAGATATGCATCAAGGTCATTCGATTGTATGTTCGATGAGATCGATTAACCTCTCGATGGAATTGATCATCCGTCGATGGGATCGAACATATCTAAACAGATACAATCAGGGTTGCTGGACTGCCCTGTCAATGGAATCAACAAAGTCCAGACAGATTTGCAAGATGTTGGACTGCCTTGTTGATGGGATCAACGGGACTAAAAAACTGTTGTTTTTCGCTGGATTATTTACAGCAGGTTGGGGCCTCTAATGCCTTACGTATTATGGGTCTTTTGGGACTCCTACGGCTAGTGGAAGATGACTAAAGGTTTACCTATTGGGTTTAAGTTATCAAGAGATTAAGGGCTGTTTTGGATCAAGGGTTAGGGTCAGTCAAGGTACCTCATTTACCTATTTCTTCATCCTTGATGCTTCATGTCCTTGTGTGTCTTTGGTCTTCAGCTTCCATTGGCTTAACCAACTATTAGACACAGACTCACGTGATTAACAAACAAGGTGCACAAATAAGTGCACTAACATAAACAGTGTAACATCGTCACTCTCCATAGTCATAAATGAGCCTAAACTACAGCAACACCCCAATCATCACTTGGTGTCTATGGATCCTTCCATCACCTAAACCGCAGTAGCAACTCTTTTATCACTCGGGCTCTATGGATCCTTCCATCACCTAAACTACTGTAACATACAAGCATTGTTTGCCACTATTGTATTCCCTAATAAATGTCAGACAACAATGTCATGCTCCAAAAACCTATATGAGCCTCAATTGTTGCAACATACAACTGGAAATTGATCCTTACCAAAATTCCTATCGGATATGATGACGCCTTGAAAATGGAGCTCGAGCCGCTAACTTTACTCTTGGGATAAGACTTGGGGATTTTTTTTTTGTACGGTTGGTTCAATAGTGTTTTCCATTAACTATGATATTCAACATCGCAAATAATATGTGAGAGTAATCCAAAATAAGATTCTATTTCATTTCCAAATACATTCAATTGTTTAGTACATTGTTATATTTCCAAAAAAGGGCTAAGCTAAATGGGATGTAGTTTCTCTTTTCGCTCAACTACCTCAGTTGACTAGAATTTCTTAAAAAATAAACAACAGCTATAATGAACTTTATAAGCTCAGTTGATACATTTGTACTCATGAGGTAAGATAAACTGCAGTGTATACAACAAGTTAGATGTATAAAAGTATAAGTACAAATATCAAATATTAAAATCAGTAAAGTAGAATCATGGATGCAATGTAAGTATGGATGCAATGAGTGTGAGAGACACCTCCAACACAACTATCTCCATCATAACCACCTCCATAATAAAATGATAAACTATGTATATAATAAGCAATATGTATAAACGTGTAACTATAGGTATCAAATGACAAATCAATAAAGTTGAATCATTAATGCAATGTAGGTATGAATGCATTGAGTATGAAAGACACCTTTAACACAACCATCTCCATCATAATCATATATTGTACCTTGGATACAAACAATAGAGTCATGCCCTTGCATTGGATCTATCTCACCTTCAGATTCATCCTCCACCCGTCCTTAACAGCAAGGTATCCTACTCAAACACACTGATGAGCACCACTTGTATTCCATCCGTCCTTAGTAGTAGGGCTCCTTGGTAACCAAAAGATAATGTACGTCATCTTACCCATACCTGACAATGAGGGGACGTTTGTTTCTTGCCCTAGCTAACTTTGGCAGTTGGAGATCTTGCTCTGCAATCATGTCACCTAACTCGGCCTGACGCTAGGTAGGCTCGTGACACCTCTTCCTTACTCGTCCTCAACAACAGAGACTCTTGCATAACCAGAATGTTCACCCCAGCTTGACCTGACGATGTGAGACCTAGCACCAGGTATACGACCAATCATATAGTCCCAAGTATCCAGCAATCATGATCAATACATAGTCTTACATATCCAACAACGAATGATCCAACCACCCTTAATTGTGCTCCAAATGCTCTTGTATGAGTCATTATGATGCAATGATTCAAAATGAATTTAATGTATCGCAAGTTCTCATAGAACTCAATAATAAAAAAAAATGATCAAGATTAAGGTGCAACATGTTCGAGTTACATGGTATCTACTTGAGCAAGTCACAACATAAATGTAATGGCATCAATTCACAATATCACCATCTAAGGAACTACAAATATCAATATTCGTACATTAAATTATCTATAAGATACTACCATGTTACGCCAGAGCTCTTTAACACACAAGTCTATTGGCGTGCTACAAAGGGACTTTACTAGAGTATTCAAATGAGGCTACTTATACACCATATTGGCATACATCGCATAAGTCAAATGTGCTACCTAAGAAATCCGAACAATAGTCTACATGTGCATACTATTTGTGCACATTTTATCAGTCCAATGTTCCTTAAGAGCGTACTTGAACATGGGTACATTGCACACCTTATAATACTCATTCCATATGTTAATAGGTCTATTTCATAGATGTGCAAGCATTCTCTCTAAGCATTGTTGACTAAGTTTGGATGGACCTGTTTTGCCTTAGCACACTCTCTAGTAAGCAAGTTTAAGCTTAATGGTTACAACGTTAAGACACTAATCTACTGCCATTCTTGTTGTTTAAATGTTAAATCTTAACTAACTACTCTACGTGTATTGGTTCGGGCTTGCAACCTCACGTGGAGGGCCTCGTGTTGTCATAAGATCAGCCTTACATCCTAGTAGGTCACAAGGTCCGAGATCGTGTTCACAAGAAGTGTGTTCTACTTATCCAAGTTCATGTGAACGTGTCGCTAAGTCGAGCAGCAATGTTGTCAAGGTGGGCCCCACTTTTCGAAATCATGGAGGTTGAGATCAAGCTAATATTTGTATTTTTCCTTCATCTAGTTGGTGGGCCCTGTCCTCTCGCCTCAGGTGGACCACACTGCCTACAGTGTGGTCCACCTTAGATTCTAATCTCCCTTATTTTTTTTGTTTCATGCACTAAACGATATGGAAAAATCAATGGACGGCATGGATACACGTAGCACCATCATTAATGAATCTCGAAGGTAGGCAATCCGCGTACTTTCAAGTGCCAACTTGCCACGGAGCACGAGGCTAAGGTTCGTGAGATGCTTGATGAGCTGATCCATTTAAATTTTGATTGGTTAGTCTCTGCCATCAGACCACCGAAATCATGCAATCAAACAAACGGTTGCATTCGCTGCGTAGATAGTCCTCAATCAATCTGATGCGTCCATTGCCCACTCCCAATATGCGACTGAGACAGAAATTACAATTACAATTGAGAAATGATCTAAACCAATTAATTAAAGCGTTGGGAAATGGTGCTATGAGATCGACCTCATGGGAACTTCCCATGAGGTCGAGCTATGTGGGCTCCACCGTGATGTGGATCAGACATCTACCCAATCCATCAGATGCACCATTCCATGGTGTGCCACGGGCTTAAAATGCAGGTCAATCCATGACTTAGGTGGGCCACACCACATAGAACAGTTGAGAGGGGTGATCCGCCCATTAAAAACTTCATGATCTTTTATTGGGCCCACCGAGATGTTTTTAACAAATCCAAACCATCCATTGTGTGTGTCCCACTTGGATAAAAGGTCAACCAAGTTTTAGCCGCATCCAAAACTTTGGTGGGCCCCACCAAGTGCTTTTAGATGTTTCAGGCATGTCTTAACATGGTTTTAGATGGTATGGCCCACGAGTTCTGTATATAATTGATTTTTGGGATATCCCATAACCTAAAGGGGACCCATCAAATACACGGTGTTGATGTCCAACACACATCACGGTGGGGCCCACACAGCTTGACCTCATGTAAACGACCATAATGATTTGGTTTTCAATTGAAGTCTAGTGTTATATGCATCTAGTATAATCTACAAATTAGTTAGTTGATCATTAAAATGTGGGTCAACCTGACCTGACCCTATTTAATTTGGGTTGGGTAAGGGTTGGGAAAATCCAACCTGAATTCAATTTGGGTCGGGTTAGGGTTGAGGTGGAAATGACCTGACCTAAACTTGACCTGACCTGAAATTGACCTGACCTGAACCTGACCTGACCTGACCCATTGCCACCTCTAACTATGAGGTTGAGCTCCAGCTGTCCAAGGCGATGGGAGCTCGGAGGCTGAAAGTGTACAGTGATTCACAGTTGGTGGTCGGATAAGTTACTGTCAATTATCAAGCAAAAGAGAAGAGGATGATCTCCTATTTGGATAAGGCTTGAGACCTCAGATAGTTCGAGATCGGAAAACTCGAATGCGGATTCATTAGCGAAACTCACATCAGTAGTCGATGACGAGCTTGCAAAGACAACTCTGATTGAGTTCCTGCCTGAGTGGAGCATTTTCCGAGAAGACTTGAAGGAGTCCCTCCCCGTGAGCATCGAGCTGACCTGGATGGATCTGATAATCCGCTACTCATAGCACAAAGAGTTGCCCGATGACAAGCGTGAAGCGCGGAGGATCCGATATCGATCAGCTTAGTAGACGATGATGGGTGACACACTATACAAGAAAGGATTTTCTCTCCCTTGTCTTAGATGCCTAAGCCCAGACGAAGTGGACTATGTCCGCAGCGAGATTCACAAGGGCGTTTGCATAAATCATTCTGAGAGCCGAGCATTAGCTCATAAAGTAATTTGGCAAGGATACTACTGGCTGACCATTCAAAATGACTCCCAAGAAATCATGAAAATGTGCGACAAGTGCTAGAGATTTTCTCCAGTACCACATCAACTTTCAGAAGAGCTAACCCCCATGATCGGCCCCTGGCTATTCTCCAATGAGGGTAGACATCATCGGACCTCTCCCCAAGGGAAAAGGGTGGACCAAATACGCAATTGTCGTTGTAGATTACTTTACTAAGTGGGCGTAGGCCGAGCCGTTGACCAAGATTACAAAGAAGAAGACAATCGACTTCATCTGAAAGTCGATTGTCTGAAGGTTCGGGATCCCCCACACCATCGTTACTAGCAACGGACGTCAGTTAGACAATACTAAATTTCGGGAGTTTTGTGAGGAGCTCGGCATTCGGAACCCCCACTCTTCGTGCGACATTGAGTTTCACAATGAGGGCCACTCCCCCACTTGACCGTTGGGCAACTCCTGCCGTAACGTGGATTCGATTGCTTCGTTGCCATTCTACTCGCATAATTAAGGCCAACGGAAGCGTCGAACACTCGCCTTCCACGTTGGAAGCATCCCTTAACGATGATGATACCAAGCGGATTAATGGGGATAGGCGCAATATGCTAGCTGGGCAAATCGGCTCCGGCGCATGCGCCCGGCGAACGCGTCCATGCAATTTGACCGCAGTGTTGGGCGTATGGGCTTGGCCCAGATGGATAGTCGGACGTCTGCGAGGCACTAAGTCCCGTAGGTACTAGCGGTCCCATGCCCGTATCGGGCGCATGGTGCGTGTTGCACCTGTAGGTGAGATCTTGTCCATTGTTCTGAAGGTTTCCGAGTGAATCCAAGGGAAACGGATTAGAATCTCTCTCTCTCTCTCTATGCTTCTCTCTCTATGTAATAATGGTTGTGAATGAGGGAGAGGGGCTTATTTATAGGTAAGGTTGACCATGATTGGCTCATGCCACAGGAGTCCGACGCACGCCCTACGTTGCCTTCTGTCGAACCTATCTCGTGCGCTGGGAGAGACGGTGGGGCACATTTGCATATCTGATCATGTGGGTCCCCTTTGGAGATGGGGCCACATGGATCGGCCTCTCTAGGTCAGGCGCACATCCACATGTCCACTACCTACTTGATCGGATGGATGGAAAGGCCACAATTGGGTGGGCCGTGTTTCATGCGTTGACTGGTCCTGGCGCATTGCAGTGGGTATACGTGCGCTGGACCCTATCTAGTGCAATAGGAGAGATGGTGGGCCCCATTTTCATATCTGATCGTGTGGGTCCCCTTTGGAGATGGGGCCACATGGATCGGCCTCTTTAGGCCAGGTGCACGTCCATGTGTCCACTACTCATTTGATCGGGCGACCGGAAAGGCCTTAATTGGGTGGGTCCTACTACTCTGCTTTGAGATGAATTTGTGCGAGCTTAGTGGCCCAGCACACCCAGGCTCCGTGCCCATCTTCTGCAGCGTGCGCCATCACATGCACCTGGTCAGTTAATTTTGGCCCCAACAGATGCCCCCTTCGACGCGTGGTGTCTGGTGGTTCGCCTCTTGAGACTATGCGTTGGATCCAGGTCCTTTATAAAAGCCGAACACCTGTCATTTTCCAACAGGATATTATCTCTGTCTTTATTCTTTTTCCTTGTTACCCATCCAACACATAATCCCCTGTATTCCCTCGGCGCATGTCTGCCTTATTTGCTCAGCTTCGGCGCATTGCCCATTTTTCTTGGGTTCTAGTGTCCATGTTTTGAACCTTGTGCACGTGCGCCAACGTAGGTTTTGGTTCCGCAGACACTTCAATGTACATAGCTGGCCACCTCTCCTTCAGGGATATTTCTGCTAAGGTATGTATTGCGAGGGTCTCCTATGGTTCCCAGGTTGATCTCTCGTAATTCGTCGACAGTTGGTTGGCCACTATCTTCTAGTTGCGTTGGGGTTTGACCTAGTTGCAACCATTCGATTGAATTTCTCATCCTAACTTCCTCTGGTTCGCTTTCATCTATTGGAGCAATTGTTACCATGTTCACGTGTTTCACTACCGAGGCTGGTGCTGCCCCCAGCCCTTCCTTTCCCTTGTAGACTGGTGCGTTATCCTTGAAGGGTGTGCGCATCCCCTTCCTGGGTGTGTGAGGCAAGAATCCCATGCTCATCATCATGCCTCAGCTTGCTCTGCCGTATTTATTCCATTCCATTGGTTGTGATTTCGACAGAAGCTTCTAGGTATGCTGTATTTCGCCTGCAGGGTCTGTGGTAACTACTTGAAATACGATGCGACGGGACAAACTTGTTCCTAGGGGTACGCAAAACTGATTTGGCAGCTTGGGAAACGGCTTCCGCCGAGCTACTCAGGGTACAAGAAGGTTAAAATTGGCATGCAACACACTCATGTGCTGACTTGACATGAGCTCAAGCATGAATTGTCCTTCCTGCCTTAAATGCCTTAACATCAAATAGTATCTTTTTTTTTTGCGGCGGTATCTTGTTGGTTCCTTTCTGGTCTCCATCGTCGGCGCGCGGTGCGGATCCTGTCACTTCTAATGCTCCTTCTGGACGACGTTCGTCGTAGTATTGTGCATCAGCTAGGAAGGCTTCGGCTGTGGTATATGGCCTGGAATCAGCCACAACTTTGTATTGTGCTCCATCCCGGTTGTATTTGAAACATTGGTGGTAAGTTTAAGGGATGACGCTGTTTTGGTGCAACCATGGTCTCCCCAGCAAGAGATTATACGTGGTGGTCGCATCAATTACTTGGCAAACTACATTTATACTCAGTTCTTGGATTTCTAGTCTAATTGTGATGTTACCCAAGGCCCTCTGACTGTCTTGGTTGAACCCCTGGATAGCCATCATACTTGGCCATAATGCAGATTTTCTATAGCTAAGCCTTTTCAGTGTCTTTAACGGGAGTATATTGACAACCGAACCATAATCTAACATACACCATCGTACTTCGATATCGCGAAAGAAACCGGTGACTATGAGGGGTCTATTGGGCTCTATAAGTGCCACGACCTTGTCTTCTTTAAAGAATGTGATAACTGTCGAAGGATTGGCGATGATGGTTTGTTTTCTCTGGGGTCCGTTGATCCTTCAAACCTTCCATTCGTCCATCTCAACTTCGATTTCTGCTATCATACTTTCCTTGACTTCTTGGTCGAGGAGCGCGTTAATCAACATGTCCCTATATCGTTTTGACAACCTCAACGCGTCGTAAATGCTTAATCGCACTGGGATCCTCTTTAAGTGTGCGATCACGTCGTGCGCGACCTAATCTTTTCCTTGATTCGTTTGCGGTGTTTTGTCTGCTTGGCTTCCTGATGTCTGATTATCTGTTCCCTGACTTGGGCCTGCCTGATCTTCAAGGGGACGTTGTTCGGTCTACTTCCCTCTCTCCGGGTTGTCGTGTAATCGTCTCCCCGACTGTACTATTACTACATGAGTTTTAACGCCCGATGCGGGAGACTCCGCACTCATCATTGTTCTTTCCATAGTCACCATTGTGTAACCTGTGTCATAAGTGGCTAGCTTGTGGCACTCCTTGCCTCACCATGTTCTTTCCGCAGGATCTCCCTCTGTCTCTTATTTCTTTTGCCACTTGTTGAAACAATGGCTTGACTTTAGCGACCTTCTGGTCATTGGGAAGGTCAGGACCTGTAAAGAGGTAAGCGACGCTGGTATCACGGACACAACTGTGACCCCATCTTTCCGCATCTCTTTCGATTTCTGGCTGATGGTCCCATCGTTTATCATGTGTTATGGAAAAGGGAGAAATTTACGTCTTAAATGAGAAAGATGATCTAGGTTCTAGAGTGGCTAATCTCACACGAAAGGTCGAGGAGATGGAATTAAGGAAAGTAGACACAACCCAACAAAGGGGGGCTGTTGAAACTATTTGTGGTATTTGTGCTTCCAATGTGCATCAAACACAAGATTGTCCAACAATTTATGCGTTTCGAGAACTCTTATATGAACAATCGAATGCTTTGAATAGTTATCAACGACCTTTTAGTACTCCAAATCCAAACACGAACAATTCTAGTTGGAGAAACAACTCTAACTTCAATTGGGCGAATGGAACTAACCAAAGTAATCCTCAAAAGGGGCCCCCAATGCAATTTCCTATGGCCCCACTTCAAATGCATATAGAGGATATATTGAAAGCATTAATGGAAAGTCAAGCTCAAATAAATCAATCCATCCATACGATAATGCTTAAGCTTAAAAATTCGGTGGAGGAAATCAAGGCTCACTTAAACGCAAGGGAAGGGACTCTTCCGGCCCAACCCCTACCTAATCCGAAATCACAATGCGAAATAAGCGTGCCTAGTTCCTCTAACCAACACATGGAACATGTTAAGGCCATCACCACTCTTAAAAGTGGTAAAACTATTGAAAAATCTGACCCGGTGAATGCCTCAACGCCTAATGATCCAGTATCTTTCAAAGAGGATGATGGACCTAGCACCGCCATGAATGAAAAAGAACCATTGAAAGAATATAGGCCCGTTGCTCCATTCCCTCAACGCTTGATTTCAACCAAACCTCAAGATAAATATCAAGAATTTTTTTAGGTTTTTAAGCAAGTCAAAATCAACATCCCATTGTTGGATGCCATTAAACAAATACCGTCATATGCTAAATTTTAAAAAGACCTTTGCATGGTGAAAAGAAAAATACATGTGCAAAAGAAGGCATTTTTTACAGAGAATGTAAATGCCATTATAAATCACGGGATGCCCAAGAAATACAAAGATCCCGGTAGTCTGACAATATCATACGTAATTGGAAACTATCGAGTTAAACATGCTTTACTCGATCTAGGGGCAAGTGTGAACTTAATCCCCTTTTTGGTCTATGAACAATTGGGTTTAGGTGAATTAAAACCCACCAAAACCACATTACAACTTACTGACCGATCTATTCGTATTCCAAGAGGGGTGATTGAGGACGTTCTTGTCCAAGTTGACAAGGTCTACTACCTGCTGGACTTTATTGTCTTGGACACACGACTCATGGTTAATATTGGCCCTCAAATTCCTGTCATACTTGGCCGCCCATTCCTAGCTACATCAAACGCTATCATCAATTGTACGAGTGGGGTCATACAAATGTCTTTTGGCAATATAACGATTGAGTTAAATGCTTTCAATATTGACAACCAATAAGAGGATGAAGATGAGGAGGTCCACGAAATAAACATGATCAATTCTATTGTGGAAGATGAGTCCCTCTTACCTTTTTACTCCGGTCACTTAGACGAAGACGTGACTTACTCCCTTGATAAGAACGATGATGTGATAGGGGATATGGTCACACCTTTAGAGTCGGTATCGACATATGAAGTTGGCTGAGAGAAGGATGTGGAAACAACACTTTGTTGTGCTAAGAAATCAATTCATATTTCCACACCTCTGTGGATCATGCATACCGAACTCTACCAACCCTGGGATGATCAATACTTACAATATCAATGCCCAGGAAAATCTGAATGGAGACATATTTTTTCTGACAAATATGATGTTGTCTCCTCTTATACATGTGGTGAAAACATTAAGGAACCCGCTGAAATTCATTTTTGGGATTTTCAGTGGCTTATCTGGATCACTCACACACATGTATATTGTAAAGCAGGATATTGGACGACTTTATTGCAAAACCTTTTGATTCATCTAATAATTCTGCTTGACTTTATACTTTTGGACGAGTTGTTGGGATTAACCTCCTCGTCTGACGGATGATGATTTTAAATAGTTTTCCTAGAATGATATCCCATTAGGATTTGCTTTGATCAGTCGATTTAGTTGTGAAATAATCTATCTCCAAAAGCTAATCTTGCAATGAAATATATTCCTCGGGTGATATCTCTCTTTCTCACTCCCTTTATTTTGTCATTGCTCTCATGTGTTGCATTCATTATATATTTTCTAACATTGAGGACAACGTAAAGTTTTGGTTGTGGGGTGAGCAATTCCTTAGATGAATCCACTAGCTTTTGTGGCATTTCGAGCAATGATGTAGAAATTTTTCATTTTTTCTAAAATTCAAAACTCTTTTGGAAAACTTTAGTTCTATTCATTCGAGATGATATGAGTATAAGAAGAAGAGACACGAAGTGAGTGAGGTTGCAAGCTTTGAACTTCTCTTAATATAATGGTTTTATATGTGAATTCCCCTATTTTTATGATTGATAGAAAATTTGAACACTTTTACACCTAGTTCACATTACACGATTTTCATGATTTGAAAGGATTATGTGATTTGTGGATTAGCTAGACTTTGATTTAAGGTGTTGAGAAACCAAGTCGGGGTACTTTGTCCATCCTTGTCCATGAGAAAATAACGAAAGATATGGATTTCTAAAAATCCTATCTAATGTAAAGAAAAGGGAAAGGAAGGATGAAAATCGGGAATGGTGGAGAAAATGGTGGAAAATTCCGACAATGGCTACCTATTTACCAACCAGGGGATGGTCTACCCGTAACCAAAGCCGGAATTGGGACGTAGTGTGAAAGCCGTCGGAAGGACTGTAGGGCAAATTCCTGTCATATGTTTGTTGTTGCTCTATACACCTTGAGATCTATAGTTTAGTTGATCTATGAAGAAGATAATCACAGAAACTCATGAGATGAACTTTCACTATGCACACTAGGTTAAATTTGTTCGAGTTCTTCTATTTATTAATCAATCAGCGGGAATTTCATATGGACGCTTATTATGTTTTGAGAGTTTATGGTTTCAACCTTTATCACCTAAATTTTTCTGACTTTTATACTTGTGTGTCTTGGGATGTATAGAAGAATAGTTTCTAAAGGAGAGTTGGGTTTTGGAAAATGAAACTCGTTTCACGCATGTTTTGCTCGGGACTAGCAAAATGCTGGTTGGGGGGGTGTGTTGAGCTCTTAATTGTGCATATTCTAACCCCAATTCATCACTCATTATGCATGGTTTCATGATTTAAAGACTAATCTAATGCATGGATTTGTGATTGTAGGAATAAGAGAGAGGATTTATCAAATGAAGACTTTAAGAGAGAGGATTTATCAAATGAAGACTTAAAGAGGTAATTTACAAGCATTGAAGATCACAAAACCAAGTGCAAAAGGATTGAAGAAGGAAGCAAAGGAGATAAAGAAGAAGTAAAGAAAATTGCACTGAGGACCGGTCGTCCATAGTCCAGGACCGGTCGTCCGACCGGTTCGTGCACTCAATAGAAGACCCCTTCTGCCCAAAGTTCACTAGACTAGTTAAGACCGGTCGTCCAACTGTTCGGGCGTTCAACAGGGGAAGATGAAACTCTCTGGACTGTTTTCGCACTTTTGTGACCAGTCGTCCATAGGCTCAACCGGTCGTCAGCGTAACAGAGCTTATGCGTGAAGCTCCGATTTTCTCTGCGCAATTGTGTAATTCCTTGCGCAATCTGGAATCTTCCGCGCCAATTTATAAAAGGGACTTCTCCTCTTCATACCAGGGCATGCTAGGACGTGGGGATCATCAAGGAGGCTCAGGAGACGGATTCTACTTTAAGTTTTCCTAGTTTTTCTTCCAGTTTTAGTAGTTTTTATGTTTTTAAGGCTTTTAGTTCAAGGATGTTTGAGATGAACTAAAACCTCTTAGCCAGGGCTAAGAGGTGAAGCTTTTGATTTGTTTTTGATGGATTGATGCAACCTAGGTTTCCTTTTTATGTTTTAATTGAAGAATTTTAGTTTAATATGAGTTCGAATTAAATATTAGTTCAATTTTACTTTGATCTCTTGATGACTCCGGGCTCATGTGATTCTTAGTGATTCTAAACTTAGTAGCTTATCTTCTGACCATTGGTTATGCTTGTGTAGTTCATTGATCTATCATCGACTCCGAGCATAGTAGACCCTTTGATTACCTTATGTACAATGGCCTGATCTTCAGGCGGGAACTCATTCAACTAAAGTTCTTATCTTTTGTTATAATCTGAAATAGCTGTTTGCTGATTGATTTTGATTTGATTAGAGTTCTAATCATTGGTTATAGTCAAGTCTAGTGACAGGATTTGATGAAAACTATGGTTGTGAATCTCAACTAGATTGGAAAGAGGCTTGGCCTATACAATTGAGTGTGCCCAAGGCCTGAGCATTGTTGTGGGAATTGAATCAATGAATAAGCAACTGTTTTAGATAATTGTTGATTAAACCGCTCTATATTCCGATCGGATAGAGATATGAATTCGATTCTGATTAAGTTATGAGAGACCTAGTTATGTTGATGCATTGAAACTTATCAAAAGTGGATCCTTGGCGCTCTATGTTCGCTTCCCCAAGTGTAGGGTTGCGACGTAGTAATAAACTCGGTAAGACCGAGGTCGATCCACAGGGACTTATGTAGGAATTCACAAACGCATCCAATAGTTTCTATTGAGAAGCTAACAATCAGATTTTGTATGATATTGATGTAAGTAACAACTTTGAACTAAATTGAAGGTAAACAATGATAAAAAGGCACTAGGGGTTCAAGGATCCACTTGTAGCAATCCTTGATGTTCAATTCGCTGTGGTCTCACACTTTCTCAACTAGAATCGAAATTAAGATCTATCTAGTTGGATGATAGAACAGTTAAACCAAACAACCTGTCATATGTATGAACAATGTATATGATTCACTCAATGCAAGCTAGGATGAGCATGCTCAATTGCATAGGTCAGTCCCAATTCCAATAGGCTAAGATCACAATCATAACCATCCTCAAGTCCTGTCACAAGACGAGGCTAGATTATGATTTGAACTTGATTCAAATCACATGCACAGTCTCATACATAGCACAGAATTTCAGAAAAGTAGAACTTTGGTAGGAAGTCCCCACATGAAGATCATAGTACTAGAGCATACTCCAATTCCTCGGATCATACAGGTCTAGACTAACACAAAGCAATTAAGAACTTAAGTAATTCTCCCAAACATCCATGAGTCATCATAAGACTAAGAAAAACTACTTAGAACTTGTATTAACTTCAAACCATTGTCCATAATCATGAAAACCAATCTTAAAACTAACTAAAAACGAATTGAAACATCTTAGATCCACTACAAGCTTCACCTCTTAGACCTAGCTAAGAGGTTTAGCTGCTCATGATCCAAGGAAACATGAAACAACTAAAAAAAACATAAAACAGTAAAACAAACTAAAAAGAGTTGTGGAACTCCGAAATCCACTTCCGCCGCCTCCCACTTTGCTCAAACTATTCTCAGATGCCTTAGGAACGTAGTGGAGGACCCCTTTTATAGCTTTCAAAGCCTTCATAGCGCAGAATCTTCGAGAATTTGTGTAAAACTTACGCACTGCGCAGAGAAATCCGGACCGAAAATAGCAGTTTCTGAACTTGAGCAATTGAGCGATTGATCGACTGGCTGAGCGATCAATCGGTGGGTCCTAGCGATCAATCGATAAAGGTTGGGCGATCAATTGATGGGAGTAAAAAGTGTCCAGAGAGTTTTAACAGCAATTCTTGAAAAATCTGCATTCTGGCGATTGATCTACAATCTGGGCGATCAATCGCTCAGGCTGAGCGATCAATCGCTCAGGCTGGGCGATCAATCGCAATTCTGCACTTCAGTCCAGCAACAATTCTGTCAATTTCTACTGTGAGCGATCAATCGCTCAGGTCTGTCGATCAATCGCTCAGGCTGAGCGATCAATCGACGGATCAATCTCTGGATCAATCTTCAGAAACTACAACTTTCTGCATTTTACTTTTATGGCCCTACAGCTCTGCACTTTGCTTTTTCAGGACAATTCAGGACTTCTTCAAGGTTTTTCTTCTCTTCTTGGGCTCATCAAAACTTGGTCTTCAATGTATGTAAAGTGCTCTCTCAAGCCTTGAATAAGTGAAATCTCCATCACATTCCTACAATCACAAATCATGCATTAAAGTAGTCTTTTAATCATGCAACCCATGTATACTATGTGATGAATTGGGGTTAGAATATGCACAATTAAGAGCTCAACACTCTAGTACCTTTTTAGATTGATATTACTTTACACATTCACTGTTTTACTTCAAATCACTATTTTCCAGCTTTTGTTCTTAATAGGATTTCTATTTTAAGTTGTTTTAGTTAAATTTTGATAATACCATACATAAATTTTTGTGGGAACGATACTCGGTCTTACCAAGATTATTACTACATCACAACCGTACACTTGGGGAAGTGAACAGTAAGAATCCGCGCCGGGACAATCTCCCCATGGCCTCATCAAGCCACTCCAGTCAAAGGAAACAGAGTGGAAGGCAGACCTATCAGGTATGGGAACGGAAACCGCAGCGGTTCTCCTCCTCGCCCGACAGAGGTAAACAACATCATCGCCACAGCTCAGGGCAACCAATATGCTCCCCCACAGGGACGTTAACAGTATTAGCAGAATCAGGTTCAGCATCAACCTCAGCGATATCAGCCACACCCAAATCCTCAACCACAGCCACAACCGCCTCGACAGCAGCAGCAGTTCAGGGGGAACTGGCCAATATTCATATCAGAATAGGCAGAATTATAAGGAGCTCAGAAAATTCACTCCTCTCACTCAGCCGCTTAGTCAAGTCATGGCTATGCTGGTACAAAAGCAGTTACTCACTCTGATAGCACCCAGGCCTCCTCCAAATCCTCTGCCTCCGAACTACCGAGAAAATGAGTATTGTGCCTACCATCAAGGGCGTGGCCACACCACTGATCGATGCATGACTTTAAAGAATGCCATATAAGATCTGATCGACAACCGAAAGATCGTCATCTCGGTCCTAGGAACTCCTCTAGCAGCTTCCACCAACATCCTTCAGAATCCTCTGCCTCTGCATCCAACGGACCCCATTTCGTCTCGTGGCCCTGCCGTCAACAGCATAGAAGAAGGAGAACGGCTCGATCACTTCTTCTCCCCTATCCAGTCCATTCATGCTTACACTTATGGGCCAACAAATTCTCCTTCGATCTTGCAAGGGACAAATCCCTTTCTTCCTTCAGTCTTCAAGCCGTTAGTACTTGAAGGAGCACCTCCATATGATGCACCAGTCATTCAAGGACTTGTCCCCTCACAAGGGGCACCTTACAACCATTCGTGTTGGGAGCCAGCCATCCTGGAAGGAGTACAGTCGTGCATCAAGCCCGCATATGAACTTGTCATTCTGCAAAGGGCAACTTCAACTCAGGAACAATCCAATCCGCAATGGAGGGATTATACTCATCAGCAGCAAGAACCCGTTGTCTTGGAAGGGACTCCTCTGATCAAGCCAGTTATATTGCAAGGGCCCAATTCCGGAGGTGTGTCAATCACACTACAACAGCTAGGCCGAATAGAGAAACCCCTCGCCATATTAAGGGAACCAGTATTCATTCCATGGGAACCTCCTGCACTAGGAACAGTCAAGGCAGGACCACGACCCTATGTGATCTATAAAGACAAGCCTCGATATTATCCCTTCAGCACAGGCAACAATGTAGTCCTCAAGGCAAAAGCTCCGTATGAGGAAGATCTGGCACCCACACCAGCACTGTTACAAGAACCGGTGGTCCTAGAAGGCAAAGGAGAAGAAAATTATAAAGAGGTCCCGTGGCACTATCCAGAATATGCGGAGGTAGGAAATATGAATCCCAATGGGCATTGCATCTGAAGAGATAATCAGAACAGAGGAGATCACAAAGGCGCTCTCTCAGGTCTCGGCAACAAAAATGAAGCTGCATACGATATGGCAAATCAGCTCAAGTCAATCCCTGATCAAATCTCGGTATGGGATCTACTCTGCACATCCCGCATACACCAAGAAATGTTCGCCAAAACCCTGAGCGATGCTCATGTCTCCTATGATGCAGCACCTAAAATGATAGCATTGATGATCGGACAACTCCTGACTCCACACTGCCATCACCTTCACTAATAATGAGTTACCACCAAAAGGGCGCGATCATGGGCGATCTCTCAACATAGCCTTACGATATAAAGACCTTTGTGTCTCGTTGGTCCTCATCGATAACGGCTCCAGCTTAAACGTCTGCCCTCTCAAGACTGCAGAACGCTTGGGAATCAATCCCTCTTCATTTCGACCCAGCACTAGATATGTCAGAGCATTCGACAACACCCGCCGATCAGTGGAAGGGGAGGTCGACATAGAGGTACAAATAGGTCAAGAAATCTCCACCATCACATTCCAAATCCTGGATATATCAGCCTCTTTGAACATATTGCTCGGACGACCTTGGCTGCACAAGGTTGGAGCTGTGCCATCAACTTTGCATCAACAGGTGAAATATATCTGTGGAAATCAAGTGATCTCTATCCATGCAGAGAAGGAGCTCATCATTCCTTCCAATGCTGCTGCCATTGAACCAGATATCCCTGTCATCGAAATCCAGCACTCTGAAGAAGACGTCCCATTTCATAGTTTCGAATTCGAGACTATGAACACCATCGCCAATCTAGAACCGATAAGTGTGGATCGTGTCTTTTCACCAGCAGAACATCTGAGCCTCAAGTATCGGATGAAGAATCATTTCAAGTCCAGAAAAATACCGCTGGTATATAATCAACGCAAATGGGGACTCGAGTACAAAGTAATCTTTATGGACAAAAGAAAGAAGAAATTTCGGTGCTCACTCATTCAATTCATAAAGCCAGGAGAGCCTTGCAAAGATTCAAGAGGGAATCAACCAACTGCACTACACAAAGGCCTCCCGATGAGCCTAGCTTAGGCCATGTAGCTCCCCATTCGATGGGATTGGATTCTCGAACCATGTAAGCCTCCAGAAAAAGAAGAAAAGAATGAAGACAAAGAAGAAAATCAAATACAACAGCTTCAAGAACAGGGTACTTTGATACCTGCTCTCGACCAGGGGCACAACCTGCCCACTTCAATTCCAGTCAACCAGGGGCACAACTTGCCCATCTCGGCATCAATCAACAAGGGGTGCGACTCGCCCATCTCTGCAGAATCAACATCATCAACCATCAGCCAGGGGCAGAGGCAGCCCATCCATTGGACCGAGAAGGAGAAATGGCCAGCCCTGGATTGGTCCGATGTCCAGATTCCGAACTCGTCTTTCGCTGTGGAACCACACTACGCCAAAACAGCGAAAAAAACGACACAAAAACGCTTGGTTTAACGACGGACTTCATCCGTCGTTAAAAAGGCTTGGTTTAACGACGGACTATATCCGTCGTTAAAATTAACGACGGACTATATCCGTCGTTAATGTGAAAACAGTCCGTCGCTAATTACTACCACCTTCGGCTCTGGCGTGTTTAACCGACAAAAAATGTACGACGGACCAAAATCCGTCGATAACTGTGAATTAACGACGGATATAGTCCGTCGTTAATATTACGACGGATTTAATCCGTCGTAATGTAATGTATTCAAGGGAGATTTCCTGCGTCGTAAAATTCTGCGTCCGTAGACGGGACGTTGGGATTTATCGACGGACCTTCTTGGATGTAACGACGGATATAGTCCGTCGTAAATTGCTAATTGTACATCTCGCTATTCATTTTAAGGAAATTTGTTTCTTTAATAAGTTTTTAAAAAATTTTGAATTTTTAGAAAAAAAGTTACAAGTTTAATATAAATTAACAATATTTAAGAAAAAATGGGATTTGGAAAAATTCGAGATTTTGAAAATAATATTCTAAATTTAAAAAAGAACTAGAATTTTGAAAGAAATTGACATTTTGAAATAAATTGAGACGTTTGAAGGAAGTGTATAAGTTTGAAATAATGTAGACTTTGAGAAAGATTGAGGTTTTGCAGTTTCAAAGATATTGACATATTTTGATAAAAAAAAAAATTAGATTTTCAAAAAATTGGCATTTTGAAAACGACCATCGGAAAGTTTAAAAAATTGTGATTTTGAAAAAATGTTGAGTTAATCTTGAATAAAATTTATAAGTTTGAAAAAAAATGTAATAAAATTAATAATGTTTAAGAAAAATTGAAATGTAGAAAAAATCAAAATTTTGAAAATAATTAGGATTAAAAAAGAACGAAAAATCTAAAAGAATTTTGACACAAATTAGGATTTAAAAGAAATTAAAAAAAGTTGGCATTTTGACATAAATCAAGAATTTTAAATTTTTAGAAAAAAAAGTTGACAAGTTTAATAAAAATTAACAATATTTAAGAAAAAATGGGATTTGGAAAAGTTCGAGATTTTGAAAATAATATTCTAAATTTAAAAAAGAACTACAATTTTGAAAGAAATTGACATTTTGAAATAAATTGAGACGTTTGAATGAAGTGTATAAGTTTGAAATAATGTAGACTTTGAGAAAGATTGAGGTTTTGCAGTTTCAAAGATATTGACATATTTTGATAAAAAAAAAAAAAAGATTTTCAAAAAATTGGCATTTTGAAAACGAACATCGGAAAGTTTAAGAAATTGTGATTTTGAAAAAATGTTGAGTTAATCTTGAATAAAATTTATAAGTTTGAAAAAAAATGTAATAAAATTAATAATGTTTAAGAAAAATTGAAATGTAGAAAAAATCAAAATTTTGAAAATAATTAGAATTAAAAAGGAACAAAAAATCTGAAAGAATTTTGACATAAATTAGGATTTAAAAGGATTTAAAAAAAGTTGGCATTTTGACATAAATCAAGAATTTTGAATAAAATTTATAGGTTTGAAAAAATATATTTTCAAAATAAAAATTGTGATTTTTAAAAAGAAATTTAGATTTTGTATTTTGTAAAAAAAATTGAGAAATTTGATAGAAAATGAAATGTTGAAAAAACAATTGATATTTTGAAAAAAGTGTTTATGTATTGAATTGCGATTTTGAGAAAAAATTAAGAAGTTTGAAAAAAAATTGTAATAAAACTAATAATGTTTAAGAAAAATTAAGATTTAAAATAACGAGATTTTGAAAAGAAATTCGAGATTTACAAAGAACCAAGAAGAAATTGTCATTCTTAAAAAATTAAGATTTTAAAAAAAACTGCGAAGATAGAATAAAATTTATAAGTGTGAAAAAAAATTGAAAAAAAATTACAATTTTTCAAAATAAAATAGGATTTTGTATATTGAAAATTTTTGAGAAATTTGATAAAAAAATTTGACATTTTGAATTCTGAAAGTTGACAAGTTTATTAAAAAATGTGATTTTGAAAAATAAAATTGTATTATTTAAAAAAAAATTAACAATTTTAGGACATTAGGACATTATACCAAAATTGATATTTTAAGAAATCTAAACCGGTCCATCCACTTTGTGAGATAATTTTAAGACATTATACAAAAAAAGGTAAGAACCCGAATCCTGGTGGGTGGGAACCCTGAACGTGGAGCCACTCTGATGAATGTGACTACATCCACGCCGTACATCCATATTGAAAGTTCATTTTAGGGCGTGTTCCAAAAAATGAAGCAATTCTAAGTCCCGGATGGGACATAGTAGAGGAAACAGTGCTGATTGACCATTAAAGACTTCCTGTGGGGCCACAAAAGCTTTGGATCAAGATGATATTTTTGTGGTCTATTCATCTAGGTGTTTGTGACCTTACAAATAGGTTGGATGGAAAATAATGGCAAATAAACATTCCAGTGAAATCCATGAAGTTTTCAAGTGTAGAGATTCAATCACAACTATTTCTATGGTGTGGTCCACCTAATATTTGACTCAGCTTCATTTTTGGTATCATACCCTAAAATGATATTTCAAAATGGTTGGATGGTGTGGATTTAAGACACATATATCACTGTAAGCCCCACAATCAAGGTGTGGACCCCACAGAGTTTACTCAATACGCAAGCCTTTTATCCAGGCGCGGTTTGGGTGGATCCCTGGATCCGGTAATTAAGGTTTGTGGATTCCCAATTGTGGGGCCACTGTGATGTATGTACCTTACATCTACACCGTCCATGCATTTTGAAAGCTCATTTTAGGGAATTACCCAAAAAATGAGGAAGATCCAAATCTTAGGTTGACCATACCACATGAAATAGTAGTAATTGAATCCCCACCATTAAAAAATTCATGGGGACCACTGGAATGTTTATTTTCCATCCAATTTGTTGAAAAGGTCACAAAGACCTGGATGAAGATACCAAACAAATATCAGCTTGACCCAAAACTTTTGTGACCCACTATAAGCTTTTAATGGTTGAGTACCATTGTTTATTGTATTATGGTGCACCTGAGATTTGGATGTACTTCATTTTTTTAATCATGCTGTAAAATGTATTTTTAAAATGAATGGACGGCGTGGATGTAACACACAAACATCACACAGTGGACAGCACGGTAAGGGATCCACCGACCTCGGTGGATACGGGGTTCGGCGAAGCCACGCCCCTTCCAAAGGGGGCGTGGATTTCGTGCGAAAGCCTTGCGCATGAAGTTCCTGCACTGGGAACTAAGGTGGGGCCCACCGTGATGTTTTTCAATAAATCCACCTCGTCCATCCGTTTTGGGAGCTCATTTTAGTACATGGAAACAAAAATGAACCGGATACAAGACTCAAGTGGGCCTCACTAAAGGAAAAAGTGGGTAGGTAAATTACTACCATTGAAACCTCCCTGGGGTCGACAGTGATGTTTATATGACATCCATACCGTTCATAACGTCACTACTACTGGGATGAACAGGAAACACAAATATTATCCTGTTTCGAAACACCTGTGGCTCTACAAATATTTCAACTGTGGACGTTCAATCCTCACATTTTCGGCCCACTTGAGTCTTGGATCGGGTTCATTTTTGTTCTCATATCCTAAAATGAGTTCCCAAAACGGATGGACGGGGTGGATTTATGAAAATAATCACTGTGGGCCCCAACTTGATTCCCAGCGGAGTAACTTCCTGCGCAAGGCTTTCGCTGGAAATCCGCGCCTGTTACGGGAGCGGATTAGGTGCGACCCCGTTCTCACGCAAGACGGTGCGGCCCTTACGTAGGTTCACCGTGGGGCCCACCTTGATGTATATATTATGTATCCACACCGTCCAACTGTTTATAAACATAATGTTAGGGCATTAAAACAAATATCATACATATCCAATTATCAGGTGGACCATAGAATAAGAAACAGTGGTGATTGACCATTAATGGGCCACAAGAGTTTTGGATCAATCTGATATTTGTTTTTTTACCTTAATACAGTCTAATTTAACGTTATACACAGATTGGATGGTAAATAAACACTACATAAACATTAAGGAGCACCCTGAGAAGTTTTTAATGGTGGGACGGGCAATCACCACTGTTTCTCATGGTATGGTTCACATGATAATTGGATATGCTTAATTTTTGGTATAATCCCTTAAGATGATGTGAAAAAACGGATGGACGGAATGGATACATAATACATACATCAAGGTGGGCCCCACAACAAACTCACGATAAGGGCCTGCATCCTCTTACGTGAGGCCGGGGTCTCACCCAATCCGTTCTCGCCTTGTTACCGGAAGCGGATTGCGTACTGAGTAACTCCGCACGCTAGCGTGCGGAGTAAACTCTGTGGAGCCCACGGTGATTTATGTATTTTATCCACTCCGTCCATCCATCTTAACAGAAAATTTTAGGTATGGTGCAAAAAAATGAAGCATACCAAAATCTAAAGTGGACCACACCACAAGAAATGTGTGAACTGCATGTCTACCATTGAAAAATTCTAGTAGGACACAGAAGTTTTGGATCAAGCTGGTATTTGTGTTTTCCCTTCATCCATATCCATGTGATCTTATGAACAGGTTGGATGACAAATAAACATCACTGTAGTGCCTGGGAAGGTTTCAACGGTGGAAATCACTATTCCCACTGTTTCCCGTGGCATGGTCCACTTGAGATTTGGATATGCTTAAATTTTGGGCTCAACCACTAAAATGAGCTGGAAAAACATATGGCCGGAATAGATAAAGCACATACATTCTAGGTGGGCCTAACTGAGTTTACTCCGCACGATAAGAGCGTGCGGAGTTACTCCGCATGCAATCTGATTCCCTTGTTACCTGACGATAAAATTTTTGCTACACCCACGAGTTAGCTACGCTAGCTACAGCGGGTGTAGTAATGACCCCACCATGATGTATGTGTTATATCCACTCCGTCCATTCATTTGGAGAGATCATTTTAGGGCATGATACCAAAAATGAGGCAGATCAGAAGCTCAGGTGACCCCCAAGAATTTTTTAATGGTTGGCGTTTAATTCCCACTATTTTCTATTATAGGTCCACTTAAGCTTTGAATCTGCCTGATTTTTAGTATCATGCCATAAAATGATCTCGGTAAATGGATGGACGGCGTAGATACAACAAATGCATCATGATGGGTCATTGGTACACCCGGTGTAGCGAGCGTAGCTTACTCGTGGGTGTAGCAAATATTTTCTCGGGCGCCACTGGGGTGAGATCCCGGAATTTAAGGTCGGGTGGGATTCTGAACATAGGGCGCACCTCTATGTACTAATGCAGTGACGTCATCAAGTTCTGTGGGTCCCACCATGAGGTACTTGTTATATTCAAACCGTCCGTCCATTTTATGAAATCATTATAATGCTGGACCCAAAAAATCGGACAGATCCAACGATTCAGTGGACCACACTGCAGAAAGCAGTGGGAGATTGAACGTAAACCATTGAAACCTTTTTGGAGGTCCCAGAAGTTTTGGATCAGTCTGATATTTATTTTTACCCTTCATCCAGGTCCGTGTGACCTTATGAACAGTTTGGATGACAGATAAACATCATGGTGGACCGTGGGTATGTTTTAACGGTGATAATCATTGTCCCCACAATAATTTTATTGGTGTGGTCCACTTGAGTTTTTAATATGACTCATTTTAGGTATCATATACTAAAATGATCTCGTTAAATAGATGGACGGTTTGGATGTACTATATACATCATTGTGGGGTCCACAGAGCCTTAATCTTCATAACAAATTGGTACAAACACGGTGCTCGTTGACTGCCCACTGGCTCTCCGTACGTCACGTCCCTTCACCAGCTGTAACTAGCTGGTGTTGGGTGCACCAGCCGGGTGCGAATTAGGTGTTACCCCTGTAACGTGGACGAGTGGGTGTTACCCCTACCGTGGGGTCCACATTTATGATTTGTTGTATATCTATGCCGTCCATTCTTTTCTACAGACCAGTATAGGACAGGTTACAAAAAATTATGCAGATCCAAATCTCAGGTGGACCATACCACAGGAAACAACGGTGATTGAGTGCCTCATCATTAAAATTTCAAAAGGGCCCATCGTAAGGTTTTGATAATGTTTATTTGCAATCAAGCCCGTTGATAATGTTAATATGATCTGGATGAAGGGACAATAGAAATATAAGATTAATCCAAAACTTTTGTAGCCAACAAAAAGTTTTTAACAGATATTCATCACTATTTCTGTTGGCATGGTCCACCTGAGAATTGGATATTCTTATTACTTGGGATTGGGCCCTAACATGATATGGAAAAACAGATGGAAGGTGTAGATATATAAAAAATATATCAAGGTGGGCCCCACACAGTTAGGGTAGCACCCACTAAGGTGTTACCCGGGTAACAGCTTATCCGCTCCCGCACCAGCCAATCCGCTTCCGGGAACAATCCGTTGGTGTTCCACCTACCGGCCCACGTGGATAGTATTTTGTATATCCACGCCGTCCATCCGCTTCTCCGGCCCATTTTAGAATGTCCTTCCAAAAATTATGCAAATCCAAATCTCAAGTGGACCATACCACTGGAAACAGTGCTGATTTAGTGTCCACCATTAAAAATTCCAAAGAGCCCATGGTAATGTTTCCGTAATGTTTATTTGCAATCCAAGCTCTTGATAATGTCAGGAAGATCTGGATGAATAGAAATTTTGAAGATCATCTTGATCTAAAACTTTTGTGGCCCGCGAAATGCTTTTAATGATTATTCATCATTCTTTCTATTGGTATGGTCCACCTGAGATCTGGAATTTCTTATAATTTTGGATTTTGTCTTAAAATTAGACATAACAACATATGAACGACATGGATATATAAAAGATACATCAATCTAGGCCCCACACGGTAGAGGTAACACCCACTAAGGTGTTACCAGGGTAACATCTGATTCTCTCCCGTCCCAAGAATACTGGCATGACTGAGAGTGGATTTGGTGAGATCCCGGGCTCACCTAAGACGGTGCGGCCCTTACCGTGGGGCCCAGGTTGATGTATGTATTATGTATCCACTCCGTCCATCCGTTTTTCCAGATTATCTTAGGCTATTATCCCAAATATGAAGCAGAAAAAATTATCAGGTGGACCATACCATAAGAAACAGTGGTGATTGACCATCCTACCATTTAAAACTTATTAGGACTCACCTTCATGTTTCTGTACTTTTTATTTACCATCCAATCTATTGATAAGGTCACATGATCCTGGATGAAGGTAAAAAAACAAATATCAGCTTCATCGAAAACTTCTGTGCCCTATTAATGGTCAATCGCCACTGTTTCCTATGTTATGGTCCACCTGATGATTGGATCTGCTTTATTTTTTGTTTAATTCTCTAAAATTATCTGTAACAATGGATGGACGGTGTGGATACATAATACATACATCAAGGTGGGCCCCACGGTAACCTATGGTAAGGGCCGCACCATCTTGGGTGAGGCCGGGGTCTCACCTAATCCGCTCTTGGCGCGACTTGGGTGAGACTGCCGAACCAGCGATGTGGGTGGGACCCTAAACTTAGGGCCCACGTGGATGTATTCTTTGTAGATCCATGCCGTCCATCTGTTTCTTTGTATTATTTTAGGATGAAATACCAAAAATTAAACAGATAGAAATTTTAGGTGGACCACAACTCAAGAAACAGTTATAATTCAACTGTGACCATTAAAAACTTCCTAGAGTCCACCGTAATGTTTATTGACCATCCAATCTGTTGATAAGGGCACGTAGACAGGGATGAAAGGAAAAAATAAATATCAGGTTGATAGAAAACTTTTGTGGCTCACAAAAGGTTTTTTAATGGTCATTAACCAGTGTTTCTTATGTTGTAGTCCACTAAAAATTTTAATCTTCTTCATTTTTGGTAAAATAGTACAAAATAATCTTTAAAAGCAGATTAACGGCATGGATCTACAAGGAAGACATCGAGGTGGGCCCTAGGTTCAGGGTCCCACCCACTTCACTGGTTCGGCAGTCTCACCCAAGTCTTGCCCAGAAGCAGACTGCGTAGTGAGCAACTCCGCACGCTAACCGTGCAGAGTAAACTTTGAGGGGCCCACCGTGATTTACTTATTTTATCCACTCCGTCCATCCATCTTAAAAGATTATTTTAAGTATGTAACAAAAAATTTAAGCATATCAAAATCTAAAGTGGACCACACCATAGGAAAAGTGTGAACTGAATGTCTACCATTGAAAAATTCTTGAGAGCAAACAGAAGTTTTTGATCAAGCTGATATTTATTTTTTCTCTTCATCCATGTCCATGTGATCTTATGAACAGGTTGGATGACAAATAAACATCACTGTGGGGCATGGAAAGGCTTCAACGGTGGAAATCATTTTTCCCACTGTTTCCTGTGGTATGGTACACTTGAGATTTGGATATGCTTAAATTTTGGGCTCAACCCTTAAAATGATCTGTAAAAACATATGGACGGAATAGATGAGGCACATACATTCTAGGTGGGCCCAACAGAGTTTACTCTGTACAATAAGAGAGTTGAGTTAGGTGTTACTTATTCTACGCAAAAAAAAGAGAGGGTAGCGAATTATGTGTTACCCAGAACGGATAAGTGGGTGTTACCCCTACCTTATGGCCCACGTGGATGATATTTTGTATATCCACTCCGTCCATCGGTTTATACAGATCATTTTAGGATAAGGTTCCAAAAATTATCCAGATCCAAATCTCAAGTGGACCATACCACTGGAAACAGTGTGATTGAGTGCTCCACTATTAAAAATTCCAAAGAGCCCGTGATAAGGTTTTGGTCATGTTTATTTGCAATCCAAGCTCTTGATAATGTCAATAAGGTCTTGATGAAGGGAAAATATAAATATGAGATTGATCGAAATCTTTTATGGCCCACGAAACGTTTTTAATGGTTATTAATCACTGTTTATAGTGGTATGGTCCACCTGAGATTTGGATCTTCTTAAGATTTTTTTAGATCATATTCTAAAATGATATGAGAAAATAGATAGACAGCATAGATATATAAAAAATCCATCACAATGGGCCCCACACGGTAGGGGTAACGCCCACTAAGGTGTTATCTAATTCATTCTCTCTCTCTCTCTCTCTCTCTCTCTCTCTCTCTCTCACGCAAGCTCTCTCTGTCTCTCTCTGTCTCACGCCCGCCCCCCCTCTCTCTCTCTCTCACGTCTCTCTCTCTCTCTCTCTCTCTCTCTCTCTCACGCAAGCTCTCTCTGTCTCTCTCTGTCTCACGCCCCCCCCCCCCCCCCCCCCCCTCTCTGTCACTCACGGACAGACCCCCTCTCTCTCTCTCTCTCTAGCGTGTGGGTGTACGACAACTGCTCCCACTCTCTCTCTCCTCTACTTCCTCCACCAGGTAAAAAACCCTAACCCTAACCTTGCTTACTTTTTTTTTTTTGGATTTTTATTGTCGAATGCCAAATTAGGGATTTGTATTGTCCAATCCCTAATTAGGGATTTGTGAGTGTACGGACGCGGATTGGGTACTATCCACACCGTCCATCCATTTTTCCACTTCATTTTAGGGAACAAGCCTAAAAATGAGGCAGTCCCAAGGCTCAAGTGGACTACATGGTGGGGATTAAATACCTACTGTTGAAAAAAAATTTGATTGAACAGAAGTTTTGGATTGAGCTTATATTTGTGTTTTCCCTTCATCCATGTATATGTGAAGTTATGAACAACTGGGAAGAGCTCCGTCCATCATTCTTCACCTGTTTGTGCTCTCTACCGTACACGTAGCAAGTCGATTTATCAATCACTACCTTCCTTCTAGTGGGCCCCACTTTGGATGTATAACTGCACCCATAGATTTGATGTTCAGAAATCTAACATCTAAGCTCGGGCCGAATAGATGGACGACACCGATTGATACCTATCCATGCTACGTGTACTCTAAGGTGATGTTCGACTTGAGATTTGGATCTGCCTCATTTTTTGGGCTCATGGCCTAAAATGACCTGGAAAAACGAATGGACGGCGTGGATAAAACACATACATCAATGTGGGCCCCACCGAGTTGATTCACATTAAGTAAGACAATGTGTAGTACACGGACTACAAAAAAAAAATACAGTTGGCAAGCACTCAAAGCATTGGTACTCCGGAAGATGTATGTACTTCATACACATGCAATTAGAAATTACTAGTATGTAGTAGATAAGAGTAGGTTAATTAGTTGCTATCGATTTAAATTCACATTTGTCAATTATGCACGTCATCTCTAATTTTCTCTATGAATATGTTTCTTGCGTTTAGATGGCTTCGACAACCCCATGTAAGAATTGGATGAGGGCAGAAAAGTTTACCCCTGAATATGTGGAAGGTGTTGCAATGTTCTTAGAGTTTGCGAAACAGAATTCAAATGGTGTTGACTGGCACTGTTGTCCTTGTGTGAAATGTCATAATATAGGTGGGAAGATGGAACTAAAAACAGTTTACGACCATTTGTTTTTTAATGGCATAGATCAGACATACACGACATGGTTTCACCATGGGGAACAACGTCCAAATATAAGTGCGAGTACATCTGTCGATAATCATAGCGAAGATATGTTTCCTCGAATGGTTGATTTGGTGAATGATACTTTTGGTCGTTTTCAACCTGATGACTTAGATGCATGTATGAATGAGGTTAACAATGAAGATAGTACTCAACTTCAAGATGACTTAGGTGATGATTCTCGGTACAAGAAATTAATGGAGGATGCAAAGCAACCCTTATATCCATCGTGTAAACCTGAGCATACAAAGTTGTCTGTCACAATTGAGATGATGAGCATGAAAGCTAGGTATCAGTGGTCAGACAATAGCTTTACGGAGTTGTTAAGCCTACTCAAGAAAATTTTGCCAAGCGAGAACTCTTTGCCAGATAGTACTTATAATGCGAAGAGGTTGATTGGTTCATTGGGTATGAACTATGAGACAATACATGCATGCCATAACGATTGTATTTTATACTGGAAGGAGCATTCTGATAAGCAGAGTTGTCCAAAATGTGGAACCAGCAGATGGAAATTTGATCGTGGAGTAAGGTCAACTGCCCCAAATGTACCTTGTAAGGTGCTAAGGTACTTCCCATTAAAACCGAGGTTACAAAGACTTTACAGTGTACTGTCGATTGCAGAGAACATGATGTGGCATTCAAATTCGGGTGAAGATGATATTTGCATGAAACATCCCGTGGATTCTTCTATGTGGAAGATTGTAGATTCAAAGTTTGAAGATTTCGCTGCGGAGCCACGTAACGTTCGATTGGGACTTGCAACGGATGGATTCAATCCGTTTGGGCATATGAGCAACTCATATAGTTGTTGGCCTGTTATGATTGTTACCTACAATCTTCCACCTCATTTATGCATGCGGAAGGAGTTTACCATGTTAACACTTTTGATCCCTGGAAAAAAAGGTCCAGGACATGACATTGACATCTACTTGCAGCCGTTGATTGCAGAGTTGATTGAATTGTGGGAAGGATCTGTAACTTATGACTCACATAGCAAGAATAGGTTTACAATGAGGGCAATTTTATTATGGGCAATACATGATTTTCCAGCATATGGACATCTTTCTGGTTGTAAGACTGGAGGAAAGTACGCATGCCCTATTTGTAGTGAGGAGACAGACTCAGTTTGGCTTGAACATGGAAAGAAGTTTGCATATATGGGACATAGAAGATTCCTACGATTAGATCATGATTTTAGGGACAAAACGACTCAATTCAATGGGAAGAAGGACAATAGGAAGACTCCAAAGCGTTTGTCGGGTTCTGATGTACTACGTAAAATGAATAATATTCAAACCAATTTCGGAAAGCAAGTGGGAAAGAATAGGAAGAAGTCCACGGAAACGATAAGATTGCTATTTTTTTCCTTTTTATTTTTTTAAATTCTGGTAAACTCAATTGATACTTCTAGAGAATGTGGTTCTTATGCTTGATTATAGATGGGATTTCTGTGATTTCAGTTGTCGTGTGAAAATTCGTTGCAATTTCTACATTTGGGGTTTATATGAAATGATATGATTGAAATGGGGCTTTTCCCTTGGCTTCACATTCTGCTAATTCAGTTAGGAAATCCTAAATGAATGGTGGTTTGTTAATGCTTGGTTAGAGATGGGTTTTGTGATTTGTATCATCTCGTGAAAGTCCAAGTTGATTTGAACTGGTTGCAGCTACTGAGGTGGACCATGATTTCCTTTCTTTCTTCGATTGCTATCTACTGAAATGTAAAGTACCAAAATCTCATGAAACACATCCAATCATCCAATACGAGAGGAATTATAGAGTTCTATGCGTCAAACATACAACAAATGTGATTAGCTGATGCCCAACATTCTGTTCATGTGGGGCCCATTGCTGTAAGAGCTAACAGATTCCATCTGGATATGAGTAATTGGGTAAGACAAATGTTGCAGAGCACTTTCCCCAAGGGACTCATGGATGGAACTTGTGAACATGGAACAAGCACATGGGATCCAGGCTGCTCATTGAGTGGCTAGTCTATGTGGATGCAATAGGGCTTGCAAACTGGACTTTATTTTGGATTGTTTGCTAAAAATTAGCAAAACTTTATTTCGGATTATTTTACTGCTTTTGTTTAACTAATCCACACAGATTTCTATTGTGATTTGGCATATTTGTGCCCAGGAAGTCCTTGTATCTGTTTCAAAGTACATCTCAACGTATTTTTTTCCTATAAATTTGTTTGGATTCATAATTCATAAATCTGCATTGGTTCAGTTGAGTTCCAATTCATAAATCTGCATTGGTGAACTAATGTGTGATTTGTTTTTTGTTTTTTGTTTTTTTTTTTTTGTCTTTTTCAGAAGTTGTATTGATAAATTATATATTTCTAAACTGAAGCTAACTTTGTCTAACAGGGTTCTTCTCGGTCTAGCCTCCTTAGTGAGGCTAACATCAACCTTGTTGATTATTCAGATGTATGTAAACAGTTTACGCTTGACATTCTTTTCAGGTTTGAAGTGTTTACAACTGAACAACTCTACAGGCATCCAAACAACACTTTAGGTGCAGGATTTGGCCATTGTTTGTGATGGGCTGTCTTCATTTGCTGTTCATTTTGCTTTGAGCTTGTGTCAACTCAATCAAAATTAACCATCTAATATCTTACATGTGGCAGGTTGGGTAGTAGGATCCTGACCGTCTATCTATCGAGACCACACTCATAAGATCCTATCCATCAGATCAAGGTCTTCAGATGGATGGTAAAGGATGAAATAGTTTGTTGTTCAATGAGAAACAATGATGGACAGGACCATCCAATTGCTGCATTTTTCAACCATGGACCATCTAAAGATAGTACTAAGTAGATGGACAGTCCAGATCCACAACCTGATCGTCTACCTTTAAGGTACTAACAACTAAAGCACAAGGTGCATTGGTTGCAACTTAGACAAATTTTAGTTAGTTTTTGCGAATGTCTTATTCATTGCAATTTGCTAGGATGTAACTGGCTTTTGCTTTTCTCATTCCTTTTCTTGTTTCAACAACTCTAGACCAAATTATATTGATTTGTGCAATGATGTTGGGATATAATGTTTCTTCTTTCTCTCTATTTCTGTTTTAGGATTTTAAATTTTGTTATAATGTGAAGTTTGGGAGAAAATGGGAGATTGAGCAGCAAGATGGGTTGGTGCATCGAGCTGATCAAGGATCAGTTGCCAATGGGCATTCTTCAAATACGGTGGTTATAAATGGGAATAGAAACATCAAAAACACATATGATATGACCATTTTTAGCAGTTCTGGAGTCAGGTACACATCAAAATGATGCATACAAGTTTAGCACTTCTCTCTTTTTACATGAATGAGTTTTTACATGAATGATACTCATCATGTTAACTAACCTGACTGCTATTATGTCTAGTGAGGTTAGTTAATCTTTTGTCTCAAGCATGTCTGACCATGTCCATGCCTAGAACTCTAGTTCTAGTCCAGCAACTAGCCTTACCATAGCACCTTTTTAGCCAAAGAAAGAAAAAATCTAGTAAATCTAGTATTCTAGACTATCTTTGGCTAAGGATGCAAACATTTGAAGAAATTCCAGATTGGAAGATCCTTGCCATCGAATCTTTGGACATTTTTCTAAGAAACTGTTGTATTTATGCTTACTATCAATTTGTGGGGTGCCTTTAATCTGGCAGACATTTGAGAAATACCACATGCACAATACAGACCGTAAGATCAATGGTCCATCTGTGAGGTTTATCTGCTTTGGTGAGAAAGGGGTTTGATTAGATTTATCAGGATCTTTTTTTTTTTTTGGCTAAGGATAATTATCTGTTTTGGTGAGAAAGGGGTTTAATTAGATTTTTCTACTTTGTGTTTCTGGTGTAAAAATTAGTGAATTTTGAGATAGGGATCACTCCGCTTTGATCAACGGACCATGTCAAGGGTCTAGATGGTCAGAGAAGACCCACACACAGTTGGTGGACCCCACAAAGATGGGCCCCACAAGATCTATTAGAACATGTTTTCAGTTTTCAGGTTGTGCAGAAATTGGTCGGGCCCATTTTTGGGTCCGATTCACGATCACATGGGGTCCACTTTGGGCAAGAGGATGTGACCTTTTGATAGCCCTATGTATGGACATCAAAACCCCTAATGTGGGGCCCGCTGAAAGTGTGTATGGAATTTATAGTGCAAGGCCCAATATGGGTACTTGGAATTTCTGCACAGTTTCTGCACAACTATTGCTGGCTCCAATTTTGGGCGTTGTTCACCGATCACATGGGATCCACTTTAGGGGTGTAGGAGGTCATTTATACTCTCACTTATGAGGGCTACAAAACCTCAGTGGTGGTTAACCAAATGAGTATTTGTAGGGTTTGCCACAAGGGTCTAAAAATGAAGGTTTGCCCCAAAACACAGGATTTTCAGAACTACTGTGATTTGTTACGAGTTTTCATCTGTTTAAGCGTAAAATGACATGATTTGTCCATCTTAACTTGCCTGGCTGTTCTGTCCATCTTGTATTTGAGATTTGGGATACAACGGGGCAGCAGCAGCTGCTATTGTTTACGATATAATAAATCTGGTATATCAAAAAACTTACCAATATGTAGTTGGATGTATATGTGGGCTGATTTTGTTTGGGGACTCATTCATTTGGAAACATGCCATTTATTACTTTTTGTTTCAGTCACTCTATTTTTGCGTATTCGATTGTATAAATTTGGAAGGCATTTTATATTCTTAAATGAGTTTGTGCAGTGAAAACTGATGCTCTTGGTATGTTGGAATTTTGTTTTGGCTCAAGGTAATATACATAATAGGCTGACCAATGGCCTATATACAAACAAAAAAAGATTAAAAAAAAAAACTCTCCTATTTTGCATCTTGTGGCTATTTTATTTTTATACAGGACAAGCTAGTCTGAGTTTGTAGCAAGTGTCAACAAGTATCTTGAAGCTCAGAACCACAAACTCTTTGTTGGTATGAGCTTCAAGATGAGATTTTGAGGGCGAGGAAGCTCTCTAGAGAAATAATATTGTATTGGTTGTGTTTATGGTTTTGATATTATAAGAAATATGTGCGACTTAGAAACAGTTATATAGTTCCATTTTATTGGTTTAGCTTGTGTTGATGTACCGAATTACTTTTTACTGTTTAATTTGTGACTTGGAAATGTTGGATGTGCGACGGATTCTGTTTGTCCTAGCAATCCATTTAGTCGTTTGAAAATGGATAATCACTAACAATGGTCCATAGTTAATGGTTAATTTGCTGAATGGTCAAGAACAAGCTGATTTGGGGTGTGGGTTGGTATCTCTCATGAAATATGTTCAGCCAACTGATTGAGGTCTGGATCACCAATAGGTGGGCCCCCCATGAATGATATACAGGACCTTACTAATCCAATTATCATTTTTCAGCTAAACTTGAGCTGAAAAAACTATGGTTTTTTTCTTTACTTGGCCAGTCTTATAATTACAAATCTTTGTGTTATTACTCTTGACCAAACAACACAATTTCATATTCTTGTAGAAAATGTGCTTCTATGCAAGCATTTGTTGCTATTTTACTAATTGTTTGCTTCATGTGCTGAAACTGCAGGATCTGATGCAAGTTCCACCAATTTACATCATTGCTATAATAATACCAGCTGTACAGCCTTTACTTTTTCAATCACAGCATAGCTTCACAGCTGGCTCAACCGGAGGTAGTTCAATATGAAAAACTCGCCTGCTTATCATTATGACATTTTATTTCTTGGGTTCATGGTATATGTCTGGTTTTAAATATCGCCAATTCATTCATGTAAACTCCATCCTTATCGTTATTTTATCAATAGCTTAATTAGTTCTTTCAAAATCATGATTTCAGGTTCTGCTTTGCGGTTTGTTTGGAATTCCTCATGCGAATGGGGTCGTCCCGCAATTTTCCCATGCACACTAAAAGCCTTGCTGTTTTAGAAAGACAGCTTAACTGGAGGGTTTCAAAAGATTTTGTTGCTGCATTGTTGATTGAAAGACTAATATAGTTTCTTGCTAATGTAATTGGATATTTAAGATATCCGCAACTAGTTCCCAAGATGTAAGAAATTCAATATGCAATAAATGATGGATGTGTGAATTAGAAATGGTTAGTTTAGTTTATGTATTGAATTGATTTGTATTGCTTTGATGATATCAGGTGTAAGAAATTCAAAATGCAACAAATGCATGATGATTTTTTTTTTATTTTTAAACATTAACGACGGACCAGATCCGTCGATGATGTTACAACAAAACTGACAGATCCTAGTATTATCGACGGATTTGATCCGTCGTTATTTTTACAACGACGAATACAATCCATTGCTGGAACGATGATGGTTTTGGAGGTTACGACGGATATAGTCCGTCGTTAAATAAACGACGGACTATATCCGTCGTAATTTAACGACGGATTTGGTCCGTCGTTTATGATTAAGGACTTGCAAAAGAACGTGTGACCATGCGACGGACGAAGTCCGTCGTTAATGAGGATTAACGACGGACTTCGTTCGTCGTTTTTCTGCGATATTGGCGTAGTGCCAGACGAACTGCAATGCGAGGTAAGTGATCTGGGAGGGACTGAGTAAGACTCAGATCTCGAACCCAACCAGCGAGAAATCATGGTCATTGGGCCAGACTGTGATTCTTAGCCCAAATCATCACCCCCCACCTCTCCAGGGGAAGGAGTGTGGGGTCCTGAATGGTCATCTATTTCTCTAACTTCTGAATCAGCTAGAGAGTCATCTGAGGGCTCTGGCTTCTAAAAAAATGCTGGTTTAAGCAGCAAGCGGAACTTTGGGACAAGCTAGGATCAATCATGGTCTGTAATGCCCGATTGTTCAAGGTCCCGTAAATTTCAAAAATCCAAAAAAATAAAAAACTTTCAAAAACAAAAAATATCTAGCATGTTAATTCCAGAAAATTCTCAAAAACTAAAAAATATTTCTTTTCCTACATTTAATAATGTGCCAAGTTTGTCTAAAGAGTCGCATGAGTTTGAAGTCGAATCATATGATTTTGACATCGAATTAGACTTCGAGCTCATGGGTTTGGACGAAGCTCAAGATGAGGAAGATGATGACCCGGCTCCCGAGCTAGAGGATCTACTCAAAAAGTTCGAATCCAAAGCCAATGTTGTAGCTGATGATTTCGAGATAGTAAACTTGGGGACACCTGAGATCCCTAGGGAAGTACGCATTGGAAAATCGTTGCCACCAGAGATAAAGCAGAGAATGATAGAGTTCCTAACTCCAAGATTGTCCAACTTTGCGTTCTCATATGAAGACATGCCGGGGCTTGATGAAGAGCTCGTTGCACACCATCTGCCAACCAAGCCAGATATGAAGCCAGTAAAGCAGAAACTTCGAAGAATGAAGCCAGAATGGGCCCTGAAAGTCCGAGATGAATTCATCAAGCAGTACAATGCGGGATTCTTGGCAGTCTCCAACTACCCTGAATGGCTCGCCAACATCGTGCCAGTACCGAAGAAGGATGGCAAGGTTCGAATGTACATCGACTTCCAAGATCTCAACAAAGCCAGTCCTAAAGATGACTTCCCTTTGCAGCATGTCGACACTCTGGTCGAAACACTGCCAGATACAAGATCTTCTCATTCATGGACGGATTTTCGGGTTACAATCAGATCAAGATGGCCGTCAAAGATTGCGAGAAGACATCGTTTATCACTCCTTGGAGAACCTTCTGTTACAGGGTAATGTCGTTCGATCTGAAGAACGTAGGAGCAACATATCAGCGAGCAATGATAGCATTATTCCACGACATGGTGAACAAAGAGCTTGAAGTATATGTGGACGATATGATCGTCAAATCTCGCACAATTGAAGGACACTTTGAAGATCTGAAGAAGTTATTCAACAGATTAAAAAAGTACAAGCTCCGCCTCAACCCTCAGAAATGTGTCTTTGGTGCAATGGGAGGCAAACTCCTTAACTTTATGGTGAGCGAGGATGACATCAGGGTCGACGAAACTAAAACTAGAGCAATCATCGAGATGCCCCCTCCTAGAACAGAGAAAGAAATTCGTGGCTTCCTCGGCAGAATTCAATACATCAGTCGCTTCATCACACAGCTCACACCTATCTGTGAACCCATATTCAAGCTCCTTTGGAAGAACGTTCCAAAAGAATGGAATGACGATTGCCAAGTCGACTTTGACCGCGTTAAGAAATATCTCATGAATCCTCTAGTGCTAGTGCCGCCCACTCCTGGACGACCACTATTATTATACATCTCAATAGCAGCAGAAGCCATCGGCTGTGTTCTCGACCAGCACGATGAGACCGGGAAGAAGGAACAAGCAATATACTATTTGAGCTGAAAGTTCACTGATTACGAGACCAGGTATTCCCCGATCGAGAAGACCTGCCTCGCCCTAGTCTGGGCAACTTAGTGACTCCATCAATACATGATTGCGTTCCCTATTCTCCTACTCACTCACATGGATCCGCTCAAATACCTGTTCGAGAAACCAGCGCTCACTGGAAGGATAGCTAAATGGCAGCTACTCCTATCTGAATTTGACATCACCTATGTCACTCAGAAAGCAATCAAGGGGCAGGCCCTCGCCGATCATCTTGCCACTCACTCTCTCCTGGATTATCAACCGCTCAAGACATTCTTCCCTGATGAAGATCTCTTGCTTATCGAAGATGAAGAAAAGAAGAAAAAAGATGAGTGGACGTTATTCTTCGATGGCGCAGCAAATTCTAAGGGAAGTGGTATCAGAGCAATCCTCTACTCTCCAGACGATGTCCCTATTCCTATCTCAAGGCGCATAGTATTCAAGTGCACCAACAACATGGCAGAGTATGAAGCATGCATCGCTGGCCTAAGGGAAGCCATAATCTTGGGCGTCAAAAGGCTACGAGTATGTGGAGACTCACAACTTATCATCAATCAGACCAATGGTGAATGGAAAACCAAGGACGAGAAGTTGATACCATATCATGTGTGCCTTGAAAATCTAATCGAAGAATTCAAAGAAATCACCTTCTCATATATGCCCAAGGCCAAGAATCAGTTTGTAGATGCTCTCACTACACTCACATCCATGCTCGAGATCCCGAAAGGAGCTTCAGAATGGGAGCTTACAGTCGAAACTCAAGATGAACATGCTTTCTGCCTGCAAATAGAAGAAGACGAAGTTGTCCCTGACAAACCCTGGTATGCCGACATCAAGTAATATCTCGAAATCCAGGAGTATCTGGAGTCAGCAACAGCAACAGATCGCCGAACCATCCAGCATTTGGCCGGCCAGTTCACCATCAGTGGTGAAGTTCTTTACAAGCGATCCTATAATCACGTCCTCCTTCGATGCGTCAATGAGACAGAAGCAGCAAAGATCATGAAAGAAATACACGAAGGAATCTATGGCCCACACATGAACGGGCACATGATGGCAAAGAAGATTCTACGACTCGGCTATTATTGGCCCACGATGGAGACAGACTGCTGCCAGCACGTCAGAAAATGCTTCAAGTGTCAGGAGCATGCAAATCAAATTCATGCCCCCTCATCAGAACTGTACAACCTGACAACTCTCTGGCCCTTCTCCATATGGGGACTCGACATCATTGGGAAGGTTAGTCCCAGAGCATCAAACGGTCATGAGTATATACTTGTGGCTGTCAACTACTTCACCAAGTGGGTAGAAGCAGCCTCCTACACCACGATTGCAGCATCTCAGGTGATCAAATTCATGAAGAACAACATCATATGCCGGTATGGAATCCCTAATGCTATCATCATAGATAATGGGACCCCGTTTGTCAATAAGAAAATGGATGACTTCCTCAGCAAATTCAAAATTCAGCGTTATCGATCAAGGCCCTATCGTCCTCAGATGAATGGCGGGGTAGAAGCCACAAACAAGACAATCGTCAGGATACTCGAGAAGATGGTCGTGACTTATCGAGATTGGTCGGATATGCTCCCATATGCACTTTGGGCCTATCGAACGTCTGTACGGTCTGCTACAGGCGTTACTCCTTTTGAGCTTACTTATGGAATGGAAGCAATTCTACCAGTCGAGGTGGAAATACCGTCACTACGGGTGTTACTGGAAAGCGGAATTGAAGAAGGAGAATGGCAACGAGCCAGATTCGATCAGTTACAGCTAGCAGATGAGAAGCACATGCGTGCGTGAAGTCATTCCCAGTGCTATCAAAAAAGGATCGCTCGGGCTTACAATAAAAGAGTCCGAAAAAGAAGTTTCAAGGTGGGCGACATGGTCATGAAGAAGGTTCTACCGTCGCACCTTCCGGATCCCAGAGGAAAGTTCAAACCCTCGTGGGACGAACCGCTGATCATCAGAGAAGTACTTCCTGGAGGCACCCTCAGACTCACAAGCATAGAGGGGTGGATCTTCCTGAGCCAATCAACGCCGACAAAGTGAAGATCTTTCACGGGTAAGTCATTCTGACCTTATCAAGAGTTACATTAATAGAGCTGAAGTCAAGAGGTCGAACCTAAAACCTCTGAGAAATCATTTCCGTCCACCAATAAGTGTTTCAAATAAGAGGGTTCAAAAGAAAAAAAAAAGAAGAATGAGGAATACAAAAAACAAAAACAAAAGAAAGAAAGAAAAATAGGGAAAGCCAAAACAAGGCACCTGAGAAAAATCAACCCAAAAGGAAATACAGTCACCCATCCATCCATCTCAGAAGGGTCTGTAGCTAAGATCGACAGCTCTATCATCGTAACTTAGGATAAGGGCTGAAAGACTGTCACGGCCGGCAACGACGAATTCCCGACCTCTAGCCGCCGCAGTTATCCAAAAAAAATGTGTGCCTAAACAAAGAGGGCGGAGTGAAAACTCGAAAGGGCGCTCCGAGTAAAAACAGTGGGCATACAGCGGACTTGGTGAAAACTCGAAAGGGCGCCGAGGGTAAAAACAGCATAGCTGTCAAGGGTTAGGCAAGATCAAATACCCGAGATGTGGTGAAAACCTGAAAGGGCGCTACGGGCAAAAATGACGGGAAAAGGTCAGCTGTGGTGAAAACTCGAAAGAGCGCTGTAGGCAAAAATGGCTCGAATAGAAAAAGAAAAATTAAAAGTGCAGGTAGTAAGAAATCAGAAGGTCTAGATCAATTCACACAGTTGCAGTTTAAAAACAAGAGGAAGTACAGTCGGGAACAAAGAACTCTACAAACTCTGACAGTCTCAGGAAGTAACAGTTTTAATTGCCTACATCTCTAGGGAACCAAATGGATCTCACATAAGTCAATCTTGAGACATCAGTCAAAGCATTGGCCGAGCCTCAGTTCTGATTCCTATGTCCCGACACAAAATCCAGACACACTCACAAGACAACTCATGGCACAATAAGTTCTCAAAAAGTTTTCTCTTTTCATTAAATGCATCATGTTTCTTTTACATATATCATTCATCTTTTTAAAAAAAATACAAAAAAATGCATCATCACCGGCCATGTACTATGCAAAAAGGGACGTACAGACAGCTGACGCAAACCATCAATCTATGCCCTCCTCCTTGGCCACGTCAGGTAAGTCCTCTGACTCATAATGAAATAGCCTCACTATCAACCTGCTCACCTCCATACGCAGGTAATATACCTCATCTCACTCAAGGCTACGAATCGCTGTCTCTTCATCAGACAATCTCTGATCAGCGGCCAATCTCCTCAACATCATCTCACAATGATAGCGAAGTGCAGAAATCTCAGACAGCAAGTGGCCATGAGTGGCCAAGAGAAAACCGGGATCGATGAATGGGCGCTTCTCAAAGGGCTCATATGAACCAGATGAAGAGCCAGCATCCCCAAGAATATCCTGCTCATCCTCATCGGTAGTCTGGTGCCAGTAAGGAATGCGTCGATACAGAGACTGCTCAGCAACCCAATGCTGGTATGGGGCAGTCGTCATCGGAAAAGTCCGCAGCTCAAAACCAAGCAAGTCAGCAGTCAAGTGACTTGCCCAGGATCCATCAATCCGAGTCCTAAAGTCAGATGATCTAGATGGAAGTGCTCGACGGCCGATACCCGTGAAAGCAAAAGGAGGAACATCCTGCTCATACCCGAACTGCCGCAGGAACCAGATAGGGTGATAAGAAAAGTAAGATCGAAAGCCTACCTAGCATCAGAGGAAGGCGGTGCACATCACAAAGTACTGGAGGAAGTGAAAGCCAGGATGACTCCCAATGAACATTCCAGTCACGCAGCTCAGCAAACATCCTGCGATATAAGGGCTCACTCATCCTAGCTGTATGCGGAATAAACTCCATGACATGTCGCATGAGGTTTGGGCGACGGGTGCTAGGAAATGATACAGGAACGGTCAGCGAAAGACACTCCCATAGCCAGATCTGATCATAAGAAGATAAAGCAGTTCAGCTAAAGTAAAGCAATTCCCAAAAGAAAAGAAAAAGAAAAGTGCAGAAAAGATACCTGGAGAAATGCACAACAGCCACGAAGGACATGGGTAAGGCCTAGGGCATAGTCAGTCAGCCCATTAAACAGCTTAGCCAGGATGAGAGAAATGATTCCCTGTCGACAAACAACTCGACTCATCACCTCAAAGAGCAAAGGAGTCTGAGATCTGCGCCATCCCGAGAATAGCACCTCAGCTATCAAACAAAACATCAGTGCATTCAGAGAAAGTAAGGATCCTGCCACACTCCGAGGATCCGAGAAAATATCATACAGCAAGTCTAAGGAGAACACTACAGCATCCCGGCCGGTATCAATAGACTGAACAAGATATGGGATCCCAAACCAGTTCTACTGTGTGGCAGTCTTCCCGCAAAGTCTTCAGCGAAAAATACTGAGCATAATCCCAAGGAAGACCGGTCAAACACTCCAGCTCCTCCAAAGAAGGTCCCATCTCCATGTCCTTGAACGCAAACAAGTTCAACGAAGGGGCCCAGTCAATCAGTGCAGCCCCGAGCATCCTCCAATCGATGTCAACTCTAGCCATGTGGATCAGACCGCCAAAGCCATAGGACTCAAAATCTCGAATCTCATAAGCTGACAAGCTGTCAAGTCAAGCAAGCAGTCGTGGCGAGCAAGAAGGACGAGGAAGTAACTGACAAGTCCTCACAGGAATCCCCTCCAGAATAAAAGGCCTAGGAACCGATGACAGCTCATCAAGGATTGGAAGATCAACGGGCGAAAGAGAAGGAAAGGCCGGAATCTCTGCAAACTCAACAGCCCCTGACCCGTCCCCAGTAGTGGCTATGTCTGATATAGTCGCATCGCTATTTGAAACAGTCATGACTTCAGCTGCATGAGAAGACTCACCCGCCTCGTGAACCGAATGTGTAAAGGGTCGACAATCAGGAGAAGGATGGTACTCTCCATCAAAAAGGCTATCAACGAAAATCACACCGCACATCGCGGCATCCTGATCAATCTAACCGCTAAAATATGGATTTGAACCGTCAAGAAAGGCCCCGGCAAGCTCGATCGAAGAATCTACGGCCAGATCTGGACCTGCAGTCCTCTCCAACATGAAGTCATGAATCCAACCATCATCCTGTCCAATCAAGGGATCATCGAGACATCCACACCGTCCATCATCAGGGGGGCGTCATCAATGATCACATCAAGTCCACCCAAGCAAGTGTACCGCACATCTCGGCCATCATCGAGAGCATCCAAGCCATCAAAGGTATCATCTGAACCATCCATACCATTCAGACATGAGATCAGCCCATCTATGTCCATCGTGGCCCCATCATCACCATCAATCACATCGTCCATGCAGCCCACACTCCAAGGATGCATAGCCTCACCTATGTCCCATCTCCCCATCTCATCTATACCATCTAAAACTCCATCATCCAATGACCTATCCAAATCTGAAATTCCAGCCATCCCACCAGTAATGGAGTCATTAAAAGCTCCATTAACCACCAAGCTTAAGTCTTCATCAATGCTCCCTCTTAAAGCCCCATCTACCTCATCCATTAAAGGCATCTCCTCTCCATCAAAGCTCAATTGAAAATCTAGAGTGTGGGACTCACCATGGACAGCCCCCACAGCCCCTAGATCTCCACCATCCATTGCTTGGGAAAGGACAAAGTGAGAAGAAGACAAAAAGAGAAGAAAAGTGAAGACAAAAGAAGGATTCATGGTTGGATCGAAACCTCGTGCGCACAAAATCGAGGAGACAACAACAGAGGGTAGTGAGGAATGTTTGAACCAGGGCCTGCACGGACTGCACATGAGAAAGAGGTCTAAGCAGCCCCCTGTGGGCCGCCCGTATGGATGGGTTTTCTCTCTCTTCGCAGGATTGGCCTATCCGTCTTTTGGTAGGTGGGACTGCCAGTCCATGTCAGAAGTTGGCACCCTGAGGGCCGCTCAAGGCTCTAATCAGCTCCAGATTTCGTTTGAAGCTGATCTAAATCGTCTGAAAGATACCCCACTTGTCTAATCATGAAATACTGCGGCCAAAATGGGTCCGATCAAGTCAAAGAGAAGGAAAATTAATCAAGAGTGGTCCACAAGCAATCTGAGCCACACAAAGGTTAAATCATCGTGATCCAAGTCGTGGAAAACTTGCATAGCTCCTCCAATAGTCAGATCAATGGTTTGATTGCCAAGAAAGAAGGCCAGAGTCCAAGATTTGATCACCAAGTGGGCCCCTAGGGCCAAATCAAGCAATCTGAGCCGTCCAAGTTATCATCCACACCATGGAAAGCCTTTTTAGCCTCACAAAACATCACGGACAAGTGCTCCAAAGCGAAGCTGAAGTCAAGAAAGGACCCACAAGGCCAAATCAAGTGATCCGAACCGTTCAAGTCATCATCCATGTAGTTAAGAAGTCTTATCTTCCACAAATCATTAAAAGAATGAGTTGAAAATCAAAACACCCGAGCATCATCAAGGAATTTGAGACAAATTGGGGTTATATATTCATTCAGAAGGTCTTGATACAGAAGAAAAGGAAAAGAAAAAAGGCCTTAAAATGACAAGAAGGCCATACATCAACGAGCTGGATACATCCTTAAGAAGCAGGCTACAAATCACCAACATAATCATCATCATCCCTTCTCTCATCCCGCTCCCGACGATGAAGATCCATCAGAGGAGCTGTCACTGATCCTCCAGTGTACCTGCGACGACCCCCTGGAACATAGAGCGAAGGAAGCAAAGGTCCCTGTCCGTACAGCAAGTACCACTTGTCGTAGTCACGATCCGGGATCATGAAGCGAAATCAAGGCTGGCCCACGAGAGCACTGCCATATCATCAGCCTGAGATCTGAGTAGCCGGAAGAGGTGCGGAACAAGGAACCCGAGCTACACCAGTGATCTGTCGAAGCAGCCTCTCGCTCAAATACCACTGAAATGATTCAACGTCCGAGAGCATGATCTGAAGGCATGAAGAATCATATGCTTCCACACGTTGAGGGGTGTAGTAAAGAGGAAAGTTGGCGTACGACATCCGAACAAACTACGACAAATGAGTTCATCACAATCAGCCCCAGAGCAGTACGACGGATTAGGAAAACAAGATACTTACGTCCTCAACGGTTAGTCCGTCTATGTCAACACGCCAATTGTCCCCAGACACTCGAGAATTCGTTGACGGTTTTGCTGATGCCAGTGCATGAAGCGGTACAAAGATGGCTCAACACCATCTCATATCCTCGGCGAGAGATGAGCAAAATGATCATAAAAGCAGGTCTGGGCAAGGGCAGACATAACGATTAGAGGAAGAAAGAAGACAAATGTCTCCAGGGAAGGTTAAAAAGAATACCTCCACGACGGGCCAAAAACCTGTGTAGGACCGGCTACTCCGAGAGGTCTTATCTAAACCTTGGAAGATATGAGTCAAGATAGCCCCATTCCAATTGTACGAATGGTGAAGATCCTCAACCAAACGAAGAAATCTAGGGTTGATCCTCTCGTTCGCATGGCAGAAAAGGAATGACCCAGAGGCGTAAGTAATCATGGCCCATGCTTTGTGAAGGGCCTACAGCTCGGTAGTAGGGATGACAGCAGTGAAGGTGTTGTAAAACCATCGCAATTTCACTTGGTGGCTCTGGAATTTATTCTCAGGTGGGATGGCTCCCATAAGCCGTATCCAATCAGTGGAAGTAATGGGAGCAAGAGAGTCGGCGTGGGGAGCAACTGCCCCATGGAATGGAAAACCAATCTGCATGTATATATCTTGGGGAGTTATTCCCCACTCGCCACAGGGAAGTTGAAAGGTGTGGGTCTCATCCCTCCACCTCTCACAGAGGGCCGCAAGTAGCATGCGGTTGGTGTTATTGTTGTGAAAGCGTAATGAGAGAAGACCTGCGAAAGGAGTATCGGCCAAAACACGTTCGAGCATAGGCTATGGTTGTGTCACCCAATCATCCCAGAGATCCTGGGTACCTGGACCCTTTATGGAGGGAAGAGGTTGGTGCTCCTTAGCTAAAGAACACATATGGGTCCTGCGACGAACAATGGAGGCCGGGTCATCCTCATCGACCGCCCTTCGCCCCCTCGTACCATCCGCCATCAAATCTTACAAGTTTGGCCAGGTAAGTCCCCATCCTTTACCCGTTAAGATCCAAATCAAATCATTATCCAGGAAACCCATGGATTCGGACTTACATTCAAATGCAAAAATCTAATGTCCAACTCCATGTGTCACCTAGGGTATGTGTTGGGCCCGTTAAAGGAAGCAAGGCCCACCTCAAAGAAGGTTGCATGCCGTGCCTTAGGTAAGGAAAATCCACCATTTAAGGACACATTTTGGACAATAAATGCACTCAAGTGCCATGAGATCAACAAGGGATAAGAATCCAACTTCACATGAGAAATTTCTCTTCAAAGTCCATGTGTGACCAAGGCTTGGTTCACTTTTCATATCAAGGCCATGATCCTCATTTAAGATGTTTCCATCCTTTTACACATGTACATGGACAAGTGGGAACTAGAAAGGAAATTAGTCCCCAAGAGCAACTCAAGTGCCTCACCTCAATGGATTGAAAGGAGCACGTAGCCCACTTGAAAAACCATAAGAACCTATTCATGGGTCAACCATGGGCAACCCTATGTGCATCATCTTGATGAAAGTTTTGACTATGAGAGCACAACATGGTGGTCTACTCACAAACATATGAATCAAAGAAGCCAATGGTAAAAAAAATTGATGCACATAGCCCACATAAAGAACCAAAGTTAGAAATGTCCATGCAAGGACAAGTTTGGGCAACTTATGTGCACCAATTGCTTTACAAAAGAGGGGACCATTTGAGCACAAAAGGGCGTGGCTTGATGAGTCACCCAACCATCATGAAAATGGCTAAGAACATATACATAGCCCACTAGAAGATCAAAATCCAAAATGCCCCAAAGCATGGGACAAAATTGGGCAACTTATGGGTATCATTCTTTCCCACAAATTGAAATAAAAATGACTCATCTTTGAGAATGATGGTGGATGACCCACCAAGCACCCCAAGAGAAATTCAAGGAGCTATAGTTGCATGGATAGCTCATTTGAAGAAGAATCATCCATTTGAGGTTGGGAACATTAAAGTAAGCTCTTGAGAACCACTTTCTTACAACATGAGAAAACCATTTGAACTTAGTGAGATTATTGAAACAACTCACTCATGGGACTTGTAGATGATCAAGTAACTCAAGTCCTCCATCCATCCAAAGAAAAGGCATGAAAGGAAAGAATTCTACATGCACAAAGTGTAGTGGTGCACACATGACTAAAAGAAATTCACAAGTTTCAAGGAGGGCCCAAAAGCCCATCTATATGAAAAAATCCCAAGGAGCCCACCACACTATGTACAAGGATGTACATCATAATCAAGAAATGGTGGAAGATTTGGGACACTTGTCCATAAAGGCCCACCTAAGAAAGTTAGCCCACTTGAGATCCAAGTGAAGAATGGGCTAACCACTTTTGTCCATACACATGTAAAGAAAGATGGGGCCATCCAAAGTGAGCACTATGAGCCTAAAACTTGAGGCGGGCCCTACCAATCTCGTGGGCCAAAACCTTGAAAAGAAGATGAAAAAGAAAAGAAAGCTCTAAGGAAAAAATGACAAGGAAAAGAGAGCATGAGGGAGCCCCAAATGAAGTATTGGGCCTATCAAATACGCCAAGGGCCATGACTTCACTTTGAGCCCATTTGATACACATAAAAAGGGGCCCAACTCCCATGAGAAAAGATAGGACATTTTACCATGCATACTTGATGGACATGGCAAAATTACCCTTTACATATACATGAAGGGAGTGTGAAAGAAGAAAAGAAAAATGAAATGGAAGCTTGCAATGTCCTTCTCCATGCACCACCTTGAGAAAAGATTGGAGATGTAGAAAAAGGCCAAAAAGGCTTGGGCCCACCTTGACTCCCTTGGAATATCTACATGAAGAAAAGAAAAAGAAAACATGAGAAGAGACAATGAAGAAGAAACACAAGGAAATGAAAGAAAAGGAGTGGTCCATACCTTCACCACTCACTAAAGGGGGACCACCTTGCTGTCGCAGAGCTTCACCAAGGCCCCACCACTTGAAAGAGAAAAAGGACCACTAAAAGAAAGAGAAAAACTTGAAGAAAGAGAGAGTGTGAGAAAGAGAAGAGAGAGATTGCACGTTGGAGGGGTCAAGGGCGCCCCATGTTATATAGAAAAGGGGAGGGCACCCCATTATCCGATCCACTGGAAAAACCAGTGGGCAGAAGTGGCTTGGACGGCACCCAGGGGGCCATCCTTCCTCCCACTTGGTTGAAACGACCTCTCACCCTCTCTCCTTGGGAAGAACTCCTCCTTGGGAAGGGTGGTTGCAAGTAAATCTTGTACCTCTATGTAAGAATGAAGTGATGGAAGAGAAGGATGAGAAAAAGTAAGGAATCTCACCAAAATCTCATCTTATGAGAAATTAGGGGAGAAGTTGGCTTGATGATGTGGAAAAAGCTCTATGGAATTTTAAGAAAAAGAAAAAGAATTGACTTGGTCAAACAGTGATCTCAACCATCCAAAGTCATGCCTTGATGATCTGAACCATTCTAAAAAAAAATCTCTGAAATTTCCAACCTTGATTCCTGCCTACTTCACAAAGTCTTGGGTCCAAAGACCTTAAACTACGTCGGGATTAAGATCCCGAGGGATTTTCAATAAAAACCGGCATCGGTCTTGATCGTTCGAATCAAGATCCGATGACTCCAGACATTTTTCTAAAAAAAAAAAAAATGTGTCACTCTAATCTGTACAAAGTCTTAGGTCCGAAGACCTTAAACTACGTCGGGATCAAGATCCCGAGGGATTTTCAATAAAAACTGGCATCGGTCTTGATCGTTCGAATCAAGATCCGATCACTCCGGACATTTTTCTAAAAAAAAAAAAATGTGTTGCCCTATTATGTACATAAGTCTTGGGTCCGAAGACCTTAAACTACGTCGGGATCAAGATCCAGAGGGATTTTTAATAAAAACTGGCATCGATCCCAGCTATTCGAGCCAAGATCTGATGACCTGGATCATTTCAAAAAAATAATAAAAAAAAAAGAAAATATATTTCTCGTACAAAGTTTTGGGTCCGAAGACCTTAAACTACGTCAGGATCAAGATCCCGAGGGATTTTCAATAAAAATCGGTAGCGGTCTTGATCGTTCGAATCAAGATCCGACAACACCGGGCATTTTACAAAAAAAAAAAGAAAAAAAAAAGAAAAATATATTTCTTGTACAAAGTTTTGGGTCCGAAGACCTTAAACTACATCGGGATCAAGATCCCGAGGGATTTTTAATAATAACCGGCATCGATCCCAGCCGTTCGGGCCAAGATCTGATGACCTGGATCATTTCGAAAAAAAAAAAGAAAAAGAAAAATATATTTCTTGTACAAAGCTTTGGGTCCGAAGACCTTAAACTACGTCAGGATTAAGATCCCGAGGGACTTCCAATGAAAATCGGTATCGGTCTTGATTGTTCGAATCAAGATTCGACGACTCTGGACATTTTCTGAGAAATAAAAAAAAAATTCTTGTATAAAGTTTTGGTCCGAAGACCTTAAACTACGTCGGGATCAAGATCCCGAGAGATTTTCAATAAAAACCGACATCGATCCCAACTGTTCGGGCCAAGATCTGATGACCTGGATCATTCCGAAAAAAAATGTGTTACCCTATTCTGTGCAAAGTTTTGATCCGAAGACCTTAAACTACGTCAAGATCAACATCCCGAGGGATTTCATAATAAAAACCGTCATTCGATCTCAACCGATCAAGGGAGGGGGTCGGATAGACCGGATCTTTTCAAAAAATCGCAAAAAGAATGTATTTTCAGCATGTACATATTCTGGGTCCGAAGACCTTAAACTACACTGGGATTAATTTTCCTGGGGACTTTTCTTGCTTTCAACCAAAAACGGACCAGCCTCGACCGCTCGAATTAAGATTCAATAACCCGGATCATTTCAAAAATACCAAAAAGATTTTAAGCTTTCCATAAAAACCAATATCAATCTCGATTACTCGAGTTGAAGTCTGGAACTTTCTCAAAAAAAAAAAAATCACCATCAAAATTAACTGCACAAATTTATCCCCAACGGCCCGAACACCTAAAACTACACTGGGATTAACTTCTCAGGGGCTTTCTTTCCCAACCTGTTCCGGACATGGCTGACACTTGATCGTACGGGTGTCTGGAATCTTCTAAACAGGTAAGGGCTGAGGCGGGCAGAACCCTGCGACCCTGTTCGTATTGAACGCACCGTGACAGATAACCTTGATTTGGAAGTCGCTGTTGAATCTGACGGATGTTCCCTGTTCCTCAAACTCATGAAGGGGATTAAGGCAGTTAGGAGGTGAAGCGCACCCTCACGGAATTGTGAGCAGCATAAGACCCCAAACTGGATTGACAAAGGGAAATGTGAGGATGTGGCTAATTTTATGGCCGAAGGAGTCCGTCGGACGATACATGGTCTATGTGCATTGCACATGAGGAACAGGCAACTTTGTGGGTGTGTTGACTGAAAACCCTCAAAATCTCCTCATCTGAAGATGTAAAACTACGACACTTAACTGTGTGAGACTCGTCTTGCTCACTGACGTAAAATGGATCGAGTGCCTTACCAGCAGTAGAAGCTAGAAATGGATGAAAATTCCATACCTTTCCTTGCATTTCAGAAAAATCAGAAAATACCAAAACATTGCAAAATCACCTTGCAAAAATCACAAAATATTTTCCTTGCTTTCAATAAATACCAATCTTTACTCGGACCAAATATTTTTAAAATCACAAAAATATTTCCTTTGTTTTCAATAATCGATCTCCATCCTGACTACTCAGGTAAAGATTCGGACCAAATATTTACAAAAAATCACAAAAAAATGTCACTATCCCCAGCACTGCACTTTAGGAGTCTCGAACTCCGCTCACTCACTTCACAGTTTGGGATGACGGATCCGATCGCCTCCAAATTGGAATCTTGACCAAAACTAGGGACCAAGCACCGTCTCAATAGCATCCATTCACAAAAGAACATCTTGAAGTCTGACAACATCATTCATCCATTCCCATTAGCAAAGAAGCAGCATCTTGGGACGATGGACTTGATCGACCACAGGTCAGGATCTTGACCAACCCGCTGATCAAACATCCGCATTGAAAAACAAATCCCCAAGGAAGCATAACCATGCGAGCAATAAGCTCAAAGTTCTTCCGCATCAAAAGCAAAGTCATCAAATTGAAAGAGAACGAGCCATACCATGCATTCATCATCAAATATGCATCTCCATGCATCCCCATGCATCGCATCAATCATCATGTTTACCTGCTTTCAAAATAAAAGCCGGTTAGCCAAAGACCCTACAGGCATCCCTAGTGGAGGCGCGTGCAAGCCAGATTTCCTTTTCAAAAAGCAAAAAAAATATTACATATATTTCTATTTGCAAATAAAAATCCCACGGAGTATCACTCCCCAGAGTGGGTATCTTTTCAAAAATAAAGAAAAAAATATTTTCCTAGTAAAGCGTTTGGCCTCCAAAACACTGAGAGATCTTCCATATCTCTGGGTAGGAGATGACGCAAAAATCAAATAAGATCCGATGCCTCGCGGTTTCCCCGGAGATCATCGGATCCAATGCACTCAGAGTACGGTCGAACTAAACTCTAGTGTTAGTGCGGTCGTACCACATGCCAAGATATGAAAAGATGAAAGCCAAAAGGCTCTATCAAAGAAACCATCTGAACGGTGGGAACGATGAATTGTAACCCAAGTATCAAAATCAGCAGATTGGGTGGAAAGAGTTCACCCGCACATACCTAGGAGTGGATGCCTGAAGTACCTTGACTGATTCAGCGTAGTGATCTCCCGTAAGACTACATGGACGCAGGGTAGCTAACCACTTTGATAGTCAAGCGAAACAAGTACTCCTGGAGTGATCCGGGAAAGCATCAAACAATCAATCTCCGGGTCGGTAACCTCGAAAGACTATGACGGACGTAGATGCTCTACTGTACCTTTCCGATGTTAGTACCGATCGGGAATGGAAGGGTTGTGATTGGGTACCCAGGTTGCAGCGCATGCAAGGACAATCACAACGTTTTCTCCAAACTCCCGCGGTATGTGTGAGTTATCAATTTTCAATCAATTGACTGACTCAGATACAAAGAAAAACAAAGATTCCAAACCACAATCTAGGAAAGAATGAATTGCAAACCAAGCATCAAAACCAGCAGATCGGGTGGGAAAAGTCCACCCGCACATACCTAGGCGTGGATGCCTGAAGTACCTTGACTAATTCCAAGTCGGCGTAGTGGACTCCCGTAAGACTACATGGACGCAGGGCAGCTAACCACTTTGACAGTCAAGAGAAATAAGTACTGCTGGAGTGATCTGGGAAAGCATCAAACAATCAATCTGGGTCAGTAACCTCGTAAGATTATGACGGACGCAGAGGCTCTACTGTACCTTTTCGATGTTAGTACCGATCAGGAATGGAATGGTTGCGATTGGGTACCCAGGTTGCAACGCGTGCAGGGACAATCGCAACGTTTTCTCCAAACTCCTGCGGTATGTGCGAGTAGTCAATTTCCAGACGATCAACTGACGTAGATACAAAGGCAAGTGAAGATTTCAGACCATGATCTATGAATGACCGGGTCAGAAGTGGGGTGTCCACTCGCTTTGGCATTCGGTTGCACGCAACCTCTGCCAAAGAGGGGCATCTGTAGACACGCCACCTTCGGTTACAATGTTGGTAGAGATAGCTGAATGAATGGAGGACCATACCCCCAAATCCCATGTACAAAACCAGCCAAACTCACCCTTGTAAGCCCCAATTCATAGCCCAGCTCAAGCCTGAACCTAGTCAACTCACCCCTAAACATCAGCTCAAAAAACCCCCCATAAGAAAAATCAGTCAAAAAATTCTAAAAAAGTCAAACTTTGTGAGTCAACCCACTGAGTCAAATCACCAAGTCAACCCGCTGAGTTAACTCGCCGAGTCAACTCACCGTGTCAACCCATCTTCCAAACACAGTCAACTCACCGAGTTCCGAACCACAGCCTCGGAGAAGGCCCGGACTCCAAACCTGGGGCTTTTCTGCTTCAGGTTAGGAGGCCGAACGCTCCAAAGCCGAAGCAGCGCGGCCGTACGGGCGGCCCTCAGGGTGCCGTCCAAACATATTTGTAGCAGCTATCACTCTCCGCTGGTATAAATACCCCCGTCCCCTTCACATTCAGCATCCACCTCCCCTCAACCCAGTCCGAGAATTCCGAGTCCACCTCCATCCCTTTAGCCCATTCCTCCACCAAGGAGAGCCCGAGTGAGAAGAGTCTAGCCCTGGTCTAGCCCAGCCTGACCCTGGTCTAAGTCTCCCAAGCTACCCAGTCTTGATCTAGCCACTCGAAGCAAACCCTTGCGACACCTCCGTCCATCCAACTACTCTTTTACCAGCATCATCTCATTCACATCTAGCATAAGTGCAACATTTACTTTTTTCCTAACCCCCCTACTTATCATGTCACTACAAGCACTTTGATTATTCAAACACACAGCATGCATCCCGCATAAAGCACTTGTCAGTTCGAGCGTATGCTCTGGGCTTGCCTGTTAATGGAAACCTGCCCATTAGAAACTCTTACTATTCAGACCTGCATTCATGCATCATGTCATCCATGAGAATGTACGAGGATTAAATCAGACTTTCAAGTACTAGTTCGATTCTGTGAAGTAGAGACCTACTTCGGTACGGGCAGTGTGTGGGGTGCCTAACCTCTTCCCACCCTGCAACTGTGATCCCTTACCTCGAATCTCTGGCCGCAGATCAAAAGGAGTCATCTTAGAGGAAGGAATCTTCGGATTCCCTTCTCTAACGTTTCTACGGGGTCTAGCCGACTGTAGATTCGAAGTAACTGGCTAGTGGCGACTCTGGTCTTATACGAACTCATCCAAATACATACAGCTTAACACGACAACTGACAAAAAGCCCTCGAGAACGAGGCGAGCCAGTGGCACAAACGGCGATTCGTGCGCACGCACTCTCTTCTTTTCCGAAAGGAAGAGAGAACGTTCGGGAGCGCGGAACGGCGAGCGTCCACAGTCCACTACCTACCTGATCGGATGGATGGAAAAGCCTCAATTGGGTGGGCCGTGTTTCATGCGTTGACTGGTCCTAGCGCATTACGACAGGTATATGTACACTGGACCCTATCTCGTGCGATAGGAGAGACGGTGGGCCCCATTTGCATATTTGATCTTGTGGGTCCCATTTGGAGATGGGGCCACATGGATGGGCCTCTTTGGGTCAGGCACACGTCCATGTGTCCACTACCCACTTGATCGGGAGACCGGAAAGGCCTTAATTGGGTGGGTCCTACTACTCTGCTTTGCGATGAATTTGTGCGAGCTTAGTGGCCCGGCGCACTCAAGCTCTGTGCCCGTCTTCTGCAGTGTATGCAGTCACTGCACCTGGTTGGTTAATTTTGGCCCTAATAGGGTTAATGAAGACTTTACTTGTTTATGCATTCTTAGATAGTTTTCTGCTTTCTACAAAATTGTAATAAGTTTTTCTGGTGAAGACAAGGATTGAATATTTTATTTGATATGTTTTAAGGATATTTTGTTGATAACTTAGTATAGAAATTCATGGAATATGATAGATTATCTTCCATCACTGTGCTTGAATTCCATAAAGTATTAAATGTATGAATGATTGATGGAATGTAGATGATATTGTCCTTAACGCATTCTAGTTAACACCTGAGAACTCGACTCTTCGTGGTATCCATGAGAGTCGAAATCTCGGGGCGTTACACCAGATTTATGCAACAAAAGTTGGCGTTGTTTGTGGGAATATGACAAGGTTCGTGTGTCTCACTATCTGAGTTCGACATTTAAAACTAGTTCTTCACTAGACCATCGTCATGGCGAAGAAAGGAAAGAAGGCGCGTGCAGTGGCCGACATCCCCCAGGACCTACCTGGGAATGAATAGGTTCAGAGGACGCCAGCCCAGCACGACCCTCAACCAGATTCTCCACGACTCTCAATGACCTCGAACCATGAAGGTCGCAAAACAGAAATGCTCGAATTGCTTCTATTGAGAAGCAGATCGACACTCTAACAAAATAAGTGGCTCGCATTACATCGACAATGGGATAGACAGGTTTGCTATCGAATGACCCTATATGGGTAGTGCCCGGGCCACCCCACACCAACCGCACTGAACGATCACGTTAGGGGTGGAACTAAGAACAACTTTCAGCTGACGACGATCGCGCGAGTCAAGCAGCTCCTGCTCGGACGGCCAGAAGACTCAACAAGACTGACCTGTGCCATACGTTCAACGAAAGGTGCCAAGCTTGGAGGGGCACAACCCCGAATAAACGGCGAAGAGCGGAGTCCCCTAGGAGGAGACGATTGAGGAGATCCGGGGCCAGCTCGATGATATCCAGCAAGCGTACCAAGCTAAAGTCCGGTGTTCATCGATGCCCTCCTGAAACAGACTGAGCCTCCGTTCATGGAGAACATCATGGCAGAGCAGCTGCCCTAAGGGTTCAAGATGCGCAACATAATCCTACTTGGGTGTAGGCGACCCTGCCGAACACCTTTAAAACGTTTTATCATGGATGAAGCTATATGGTGCCATCGGGCCCACATGTGCAGGGCGTTCCCTTAACACTCTCTAAGGCAACCCGAATGTGGTTTCAAAACTTGAAGCCAAAATTCATTGCCTCATTTAAACGGTTAAGCATAGCCTTCGCCACCCAGTTCATCAGTGACAAGGGCATACGGAAGCCGAAGACTCAACTCCTAACGGTGAAGTAGAAGAGCAACGAGTCCTTAAGGGACTACTTGTTGCGATTTAATGCTGAAGCCGTCCAGGTGGAAGGCTGCATCGATAAGATCGCCCTCACGACCCTGATGGGCAGATTAAAGCTTAAGAAGTTCATCTGGTCACTTGGTAAGAATCCACAGAGCACCCTGTCACAGAAATACTCCAACGTCGAGGATCTCGTCAATACCCAATGGGGCGAAAGCAGCTCGGCTAGAGATAAGAAGCGAAAGGAATCCAAGGAAGAATCCAACTCTGACCCCAAGAGGAGAAGAGACAATGACAAGGGCGATACCTCCCAACAACCCAAGGCCCTGCTAGCCAGTTTGAACGGTACACTCCCTTAAATAAGCCCGTAGAGTAAGTACTTATGAAAATCGAGGAGAAAAAAGTACTTGAAATATCCGAACAAGCCCAGGACAAATCTTGAGAAGATGAATAAGTCGAAATATTGCCTCTTCCACAAGGACCACGACCACAACACCACCAATTACTTTGATTTGAAGCAGCAAATTGAGTCCCTCATCCAGAAGGGCTTCCTACAAAAATATATCGACAAACGCCAGAATAATAGGCCCCCTACTTGGCAAGAAGGATGAGAAAAATATATCAACAACAAGCCAGTGGAGGAGATCAGAACCATCTTCAGATGACCTGCCAGCGGAAGAGACTCCAACCGAGTACATTGGGCTCATGCTCGAGTACCCAATTCGATGATAAGGTACTTCACGTTAACCTCATTGCCTGACTTGGAAAGGAGCCCTGAATACATTCACGCCCCATCATGTTCGTCGCGGGGGACGCAACGTGGCTCATCACCCCCATGACGATGAGACACTTGTGAGTTGAATTAGACTAAAAGTAGTAAAATGACAGACACCTTAAAATGCGGGTGCTAACATGTCATGAAAGTGTTTATAGGTGGTTCTATATAATTATTAGAAAAAAGGGGCGTCATTTCATAAAATCCTAATAAAAGCCACGAAAGCGGAAACGGAAACTCCGCTGAGTGCAACGTCAAAGATCCTCATCTGGCTATCGTCACTCTCAGAAGAAGACATCTCTCTCTGTCATCTATCACTATCTCTATCCTTCAAATGCTCGATCAATCGTCATGCATATAACAGCATTGAGAGCTTCACCTTCTTCTAGGACTAGATTCCCCTCATCACTCCTTTCGAGAACTCCACCACCTTCTCTAAATACCCGCTCTTTGGGCTTCTCCAGATCTGCTGCTGCCGCCTTTCAATCTCCGCTTCTGCGATCGTCGTCGTATTGGCAGCACGGCTCTGATTGGCGGTCACCACTCAGCCTTCGTCCTCAGATCAGAAACTCTGCTGCCGTGATCCAACGTTTCCAACGGAAAATCTCTACCATGGGTATGGACAGATTGCTTTGTTCCAGCTTTTTCGATACCCAATCCATTCCAACTGTTGTTGTCATTGTCGTTGTCGTTGTCGTTGTAGTAGTTGTTGTCGTGTCTGCATCCCATATTTTAAGGTGTTTATATGATAGTATTGGCCCCGAGGCTGTAGCGGTGGGGGCCTGTCTCTCCGGAATAAGGGCCGTTCATCTGGTGGGCTCCTATACTGTTTATTCCTCACTGGAAAATCTCAATTGTCTGATCTCTGACCTGTCGATGAAAGCATTATCCAACGGTCCACACTCAGCAATGAAAACTCTACCAATATGGCATTGGTAGGATTTTCGGATGGGGAAGATTTTTGGGTTATGGCCCATTCATGTGGGGTCCCACCAGGTGATTGGCCTAGATCAAAAGGTGGCTTACCACAAACTTGCTGGAGGAACTACAATTTGTATGTAAATTCCCCTTTTTATTTGTAATAAGATGCCGGGCCGAACGAAAGGGACGGGTGCAACATTCATTTCCCCCAATCAAAACCATTCATCTGATGGACACCATCATCAAATATCTGTTTAGTGAGGATCTCATCCATCGGACAATATTAATTGTTTAATGGCCCGCATTCATTGGAAGAAAATTCTCCCAATGCCAAGCTACAATCTTGCTACAATCTTCTGTGCAAGAAATTTTGAGGCATGATGAATTCTGATGGTGCCTACTAGATGAACTATCTGGGTCCGGTCAAGGAAATGTGGGATCCACTTGTGCCCATAAAAAAGTGGAATCTAATTGTACTTCTACTGGAGAAGCTAAAGAAACTGTCTTGCTCTGCTGAATCTTGTATATTTCTTGCTTTTTTTTTCCTGAAATGACCGGTTTCAGCTCAAGTAATTTGGAATTGGCATAACTGTGTAGTTTTACTGTTTAGTAGTTGAAGGGAATAAGAAAAATCAGGTTTTTGGATAGAGTGGTTTTAGCTTCTGTTTAGAGGATTGGTTTTAAGTAGTCTAGGGGACCACCTGAAGTGTAGTCTGCAGGTCAACCGTACATGGCCCTGTTACAGGAGATCATCTGTCGAGCTTGTCGCAGACTGAATCACGGTACAAAAAACTACCAATGATGTCATCCTTTCCATCCACTTAAGGTGGCTCTAAATCTTGCCTGTTATGTATTGTGTTTGCCTCCCTCTTGTTTGATGTTTCCCTTTTTGGTTCATTGTTTCCTGTGAATAAATTTCAATTGCCCATAAACAAAAAGCTGAAGGACTTCTGCATGTAGTTGTGAACTGTTGTCCTTTTCTTAGTTTTCAGGGGTTACATAAGGATCTGCCTCATTTTTTGGCTCATGCCCTAAAATGACCTAACAAAATGGATGGACGACGTGGATGAAACACATACATCATGGTGGGCCCCACAGAATATACGTGACACAATCAAGTCTCTTTTCAAAAACCATACCAGTCAACGTCAGCAAATACCAAAGTCATCGTTGCTTTTTTTTAATCACATGCACTCACACCCGTACACCCACCCACGCACTTACACCCTTATGACCTCGTGTTGAAACTCTGGTGAGTCTACCACTGAGGCATGAGTGAGGTCCCAAAGTCATCATTACCTATTTACCATCGTTTACATGTATTTACTGCTAACCAAATAGGCCCTTAGAAATGTCTTCCAAGAAATTGTGGGAAATGACCCCCCCTTTTTATAAAGTGCCCCACATGGTAGTCATATGTGCCATTATCCATCTTTCAAGTGCCCCACATGTGTCACCATACATCTTAAAGCGCCATGGCCATTGTGCCACATGTGCCATAACTCATCTTTTAGTGAGCCGCGTTTTGATGTGCCACGCACCCCATTATGCCATGTGCAACATGTGCCACTCTTATCTTCAAATGCCCTACATGTGCTGCATTTGCTATTCAACCACATGTGCCACTGATCATGCTCAAGTGCCCCACATGTGCAAACATCTCTTCAAATGCTCCGTGTGTGCCACTGTGCCACCACACGTGCCACAATCCATCTTAAAGCACCATACACATGCCAATGCGCCACAAGTACAACCACCCACTTTTAAGTGTGTCAACGACTCAACATGCTGCACACCCCATTGTACCACATGTGCAACATGTGCCACCCTCATCTTCAAGCACCCATATGTGCAAATGTACCACATGTGCTATTGTGCCACATAAGCCGTCATCCATCTTTAAGCACTCCACATGTGCCACCCGTGTCAACATGCCACGTGCAACACGTGCCACAATCCATCTTCAAGCATCCCACATGTGCCAATGTCCTATATGTGCTAATGCGTCATGTGTAACAACGTGACAAGTGCTACAATCCATCTCAGCGCACTCGTGTCACCTTCTGTCCTTGAGTAAAATTTTCATGAAAAAAATTCTTTTTTCCAAACAACAAATTTGAAAATGAAGAAATTTTTTTTCAACAAATCTTATTGAAAACAATTAAGGAAAACAACTTTTCACTTCTCACTTTTTTCTAGAAATGTTGTTTCCCAAGAAACACCATTTTCTTCAAAACTTTTCGACAAATCCAAGTAGGCCCTTGGTGTTTCTGATTTTTAGAGAAAGAAAAAAGAGGAATTATATGATAATCTGGCAGAGTATGGTGGATAATGTCATGTGAGGATCCACCATGTGCATGCACATTTTGTACATCGACCACCATTATAAAAAAAAAGGGTATGCTGATCAATCATGGCTCTCTTTTTGAATGTTGTTTTCTCAAATGTGTTGAGGGATACAAAAGAGGTCATTGATTCTCTTGCGATCGAGGGAGTGAAGAGAGGGCCACTTGCAATTGGTTCTTCATATTGTTTGCTTAAGCTATATATTTCTCTTCTTTGAATAAATTTAATTTCCTTCCTATCCACACTGTAAAAAGAAGAAGAAGAAGAAGAAGAAGAAGAAGTCGCCAAACTCACAACCTAAAATCACATGAGCAGGAAAATCCGATACATCTTTGTTTTCCACTTGAGTTGAAGCATTGGCGTTTTTACTTTTAACCGTCCATTGGGCGGCCATGGATCAGATGTGGAGTATCATTGAATCCATGTGACTTTTGGGTACTTGTGCTACATCACATTGGGGCCCCACCACTGGATTTTTTGGTTACATGCAAGTCTGTCATGTTTATATTTACTGCATGTGGTCGAGTTTTTCTTTTGTTTTTGTTTTGATGAATAACCAACTTTATTGAAAAGGAAAGAAATACATTGGGAGAACTTGCACGGAAAGCTTAAAACAACCTAAAACAACAAAACTGACACTAACCCACATCCAGAAGCACAAGACACCTAGAGGTCCTAGACAACCACCCCTTAAATAGAAACGAGCCTAGCATCCTCGATAACCAAATCCAACACCAAAGTGCTATTTTTGGCTAGGAGATCTGCCTCACTGTTAGCGCTCGTAAGAACATGGACGAATGATAGTGGATGCCTGATTCTCAAGTCAAGAACCTCCTAAATCATGTCTGGGACCCACCGGGGTAATGGCCACTCAATGTCTAAGTCAATCCCCACCTTAACCACCTTCTAAAGTGTTGTGAGTCTGCGACTTTCGAAAATTCAAGTCATGAACCCAATAGGAAAACCTAGCAAGAACCTTATCATTGCTATTATGCACCAAACCACCGATCCTCGGTAACCTAAGAGCAGCCATCCAAATGGGCTTTTGTTAGAGCACATGGCTCTAAGTGTACATGCAGAGCACCATACTAATGGTGTGCACAGTTTATTGTGTCCCCGATGATCACCATATTGATATATATCTCTTAGTTATTATCCTTTAGTTATCTTTCAGACATCTTTTGGTTATTCAATCTATTTTGTAATTTATCTCTTTGTAAATAGAAGATATTTTTCTAATTAGGAGATTATAAGTAAAGGATTCTAGAGCAGGAGAAAATAGATACTCTCCTCTTCTTTTCTCATTTTTGACATGGTATCAGAGACTCTTGGTTGATTTTTTTTTTTTTTCCTTTTTTGAGAGTCTACTATCCCGTCCTTCTCTCTTCTTAGCCCCTGTAGATGATGGAGGAAGAATAGATTTACACTCATCATCATTATACAGGGTCCAACCCCCTTTTGATCTTTCACCACCATCATGATTGCTTAATCATTAGAAGACTACTTTGATTAAGATATCCCGAGCATCTAGTTAGAAAGAACTAGTGCCATCACTGATTTGCTGTTGAGTCATTATCGAGCCATCTAAAGAGCCAATGATTGAAATCCCATCCACCAGATTCGTTGTTGGATCTTGAGGGCGTGTTTGGATTGTTGGATTGGCTTGTATTGTACTAACTTGGTTGGAACTGTATGTCAAATCAAGTGTTAGAGAGGGTTTGATGAAAATGGAAGTAGGACCTAGCGGGCGTTTGGATGGCTTGTGTTTACACACCAGAAACAAGACCGGGTAATGCAACCACCGTTTGGTTTCTTCGAGACACTGTACATTAACGATGTTTTTTTTTTTTCGAAATAGTGCTCAAGCACCCATTTTAGGAAATATTTATACATGCGCTCACTCTGTGAGTCATTGCAACTGCTCCTCTATGGTTGGAAACAAGTTCCGCAGTGGCTCCTTCCGCCATATCGTTACGTGCGTGTTTCATGGACACCATAGTGTATGTTGGGTGGAACCTGAGACCTCAATGTAGAAACCAGTGTTTTTGGTAAAGTATGCTACGTAGCGTATGCATGTAGTGTACCTCCCTCATAGCGTACACTATAGGGCATGTAACATACACTACTAGTAGCATATGCTACATGAAACACTATTTTTTTTTCTCTCTTCTTGATTAGTTCAAAACGTGTCTAGAAATGGTGGTAACTCATCCTCATCACATGTGACACCACAATAAATCAATTTGGACCATCCGAATTGTGGTCCCTGTCATGGATGGAGCATCTCTATAATCCCACCCATCGGACAATTTTAACCATTTGTATGTGGACTTGAAAGCGTATGCTTGGAGAGTCTTAACAGTTTTAAATGGTGTAAGACTCGCAACACATGCTTCACTTTATAAAAGAAGTACCTTGAAAAGAGGGTTTTCACAACCCTACTGTTAAGTGAAAATACTCTTCTGCCCCCAAAAATTTCATCAATTCAATTCTCTCAATCCATTCTACCGTTCGTGAAGAAACTTTAGGGTTTGATCGACCCTGTAAGAGAATCCTATAGCTAGAATTTCACGGTCATTGGACCCCAAACAAAGGAGAATTAGATTTCTCTTCATGTTTGTACCACTGTGGCCCTGAGATTTTGATTTCTGTTTGATTTAGAAGAAATAAAGGTATGTTTATAACTCTTAACCTCAATTAATTGTTTTTATTTTATTTTGATTGCTTAAATAATTGATTTAGGGTATATTTTATCGTTTTTTTTTTAACCTCTTTGGGATGCCAGTTCCATGAAATGTTGTAGAATAAGCTTGTTCTACAAGCATTTGTTGTGTTGGGCCTACTTCGGTGGGTGTAGAAGTAGACAAGAATTACATGATATTTGAGGGGAGAGAGAGAGAGAGAGAGAGAGAGAGAGAGAGAGAGAGAGAGAGATTTTATTAATATCAAACTTCTTCTTACAATGCTTAAGAAAAGAACTCACAACTAGAAAAATGTTGAATCTTTAAAGAAAATTCTCCCTACTAAGAGATTGATTTCAAATCAATCATAATTTATTTCAAACCAATCTAATCCACCTACGATTGAAAAAACCTAATAATAGTAAAGAAAATATATAAAATAATCCTAATTATACCTTAAAAAATCCTATTTATATTTTAAATCAGCCCTTATCTTCGATCACATTCCTCTCATATCTTCAATCACATCTTTAAATCAAGCCCCGTATCTTCTACAAAAAAGTAAATTTCAATCCTTGATTTAGGCCCCCACATATATAAATAAATAGTTCAAAAATTAGCACATGTTGGGCCCTGTGGGCCTACGTCATTGCTAGTTCCTATAGTGGGCCTGCATCAATTCTCCCCGGCTTTGAAAGAACTTCTCCTCAAGTTGGAAACCAATCTCAACCTTTGGACTCGTGATACTTATACAACAAGTTATGTTCTTCTTTGGTAGAAGTTGTGGTGCAACCATAAGCATAAACTCACACAATTTTTGGAGTCACTCTATTAATGATGTCTTTTTCGCTCGTGCTTTTGCGGTGCCAACTTGTTTGCTGTAACTTTTAAAGTCATTTGTAAATCCTAAAACATTTGCCCCATTTTTTGTGCCACAGTCATCTTTTGCAAAGGTGTTTCAATTTGAGTATTGAGACCTACTTGCATATCTATCAATCTGACTGTCACTATCATTGGATCAATCAATTGATCTATTGGTGAATTCAAGTGTAGGTCCAATGTTAATGCATCGGTTACTTCAAATGTTAAGTTTTCCTTTGACTTTGTGGATCCCTTTATCGTTTTCAGAATTTCTACTTTAATTTCGGGTTCTCTGTCATGTTTTGAAAGATTCAATCATTTGTCATAAGCCGGGGCTGTTCGTTGTTGGTTAGGACCTTGGTGGGGACCTTCCCTACGTGTCCACATGCTCCACTTCGGGCTCCGCATTCCTTCCATGCCGGAGCTCCTCCACTTTAGTGAGATTGCCTACCACAGGCGCGAGTCAATCTACCCGCTTTGTGAGTGCATGGATCAATTGGATTAATTGCACACACTCATCTTGTGTCACCTCCTTCGAAGCAATTAGAAGATGATGTAGAGTCGGCGGTTCCCCAACGATCACCCGATCTAATACGAAAAATGGTTCAACTTGGTTATCGAATCAGTGAGATATCAACATCGAATCACAAAGTAGACAAGATTTACACTAACAAGAATATTTAAGTAGAGAGGGAGAAATAACTTATGAATATATCAAACTTCTTCTTACAATGCTTGAGAAAAAAACTCACACTTAGGAAAATATTGGAATGACTAACTCCTACGCCATCCCTCCTTTAATAGACCCTAAATGAATCTTTAATGAAAATCCCCCTAACTAAAAGATTGATTTCAAACCAATCTAATCTATCTAAGATGGTAAAAGCCTAATAATAGTAAAGAAAATATAAAAAATAATCATAATTACATCTCTAAATCAGCCCCATATCTTCAATCACATCCTCTCATATCTTTAATCACGTTTTAAATTAGCCCCCATATCTTCTAAAAACTATAAATTATAATTCTTAATTTAGGCCCCCGAATATATAAATAAACAGTTCAAAAATCTGCACGTGTTGGGTGCTATGATGGACCGTGGGCCTGTGTCATTGTGTGGCGCCCCGAATACCAGGGTCAATGGTTGCCCTCGGCCCCGATATCTCGGGTTCCACATAATGCGGTACATGCATGAGTTGTAGTTAAATACATATTTGTAGAGATAAATCAGCCAAGCATAAACAACCTAAACATGGAAGAACATTTCCAAAAGAAGAGGAGATATATACATAATTCCAAAAACATATACATGAATAACATTCCTCACATTGGGGCCTACTGGGTCCCCACTACAAGTTTAGAAGATACTGCCCCAAAAGCTGAACAAGAGACGCCGCGTAGGCGCCAATCCCCAAAAGAGAATACACTCGACCCTTCTCTCTCTAGTAAGCCTGGTCGCCTGTGTACTGGAGGTACTCGTCGGCGTCCTCTCCTAGTTCTACGAACTCAGTCGCTTCGACCGCCTCCTGTATACCTGAGTCACACGGGTCATCTGGTTGGTGGTTTAGACCACCACCCCAGAAAGGGAGTGAGTGTCCAATTCAGTGGTTTCATTTCCTTAGATTACTCATTTACTAATACAAGTAATATAGATAATAATTTCATTTTCCAAAAATAGAAATCAGGAATAAGCACATCATCACAGGCATGGTTGTTAAATGGGATGAGTGCATGGAATGCATATGCATGCCCGAACACCGATGTTTGTTACAGCCGCCAGTGAGTGGCACCACCATCTCACCCGCACAGACAATACATGTCATGCCGAACTATAATGATTAGCCAAGTAGTTAATTAAAGCATTTTCATCACACAGCCGATTGGCGAAGCCCCTGTACCAACATTTTAATATTTTGACCAAGTGGGACTACCTGGCTCCCTGCGGGGCGAATGCAGGTCGCGACCAGTAGCCCCTCGATCCTATCTCGGGTCTATAGCCCTGAAGGCCTGGTTTGGCCGAAACTTGTCAATCATGCCCAACACAGGGCGGAATAGGGTTCGTCGCCCTATCTCACAGTCGAGTGGTAGGTTCGTCACCTCCACGGTGCTCAACGAACACTACGGGGAGGCACCATCTCAGCGTAGGCCGATAGCACGGGCATAGGACCTATACCACCATCCCCGGCTCATGAGTCTTGAGGGATCAGTATGCCATACGATTTCTAATGGGTCCATCGGATGGTATGCCGGTACATGGATTCTACATAAATGATAGATCACATTCAGATACTTAGATGTACATTGCCTTCCTGCCCGGTGGTGAGCCAAGGTCCTCAGCTAGGGGAAGCAAATGGGAAGACCAGCCTTGAGCGCATACGGCCCGCATGGTCCTTGACCATAGCTGATCGCCCCAACATCCACTACAGCTGACCACCCCGTTCCCGAGGTTGTCGACCTTGTGTGGCCGCCTCTATTATGATGCTTGCCGGGTCGGAAGCTACTACCTGTCGCCTCAAACACTTCCCAATTACATAGTTCATACATCATTTGATTTATAAGACACGCAATACCAAAATCTCAACAATTAACATAATGACATGAAGTTTAAAACATCTCAGCATAATAAATATACATAATTAGAGTATGTGCAAGATGACATGAGCATGCGAATGACCCTAACACACATCTAGTATCCAAATCTCTAGGCGGAACAATTTTACTACACTCATATGGCTTGCCTAGCTTCAATTCAGTCATTAACCAACAAGTATGACTCCCTAAACCTGAAAATTGAAGGCATTAGCCATAATTACAGGTATTGGTTGCATGGCAACACATGGGTAAATGATACACACCTTAATTCGGAGAAGAACTAGTGTAATCCTGCAAGGGGGTGCCTGTACGTCAGGAAATTGGGAAAAATCTTCGTAGGAAACTAGAGAAGATGGGAGAATTGGCATGGACTTACCTCTACTAACACTTGGAAGGGTCCTCAACACAAGAGGTGCCGGCTAGGGTGTCGTGGGGGTGGTTGGACACTAGTAGAGTGGCATGCAGGAGCTCCCTCTAGTCAATTATCTTTCTTCTAGCTCTCCCTTCCTCTCTCTCACACCTCTCTTTCTCAGAAAATGGCTGAGAAATGAGAGAGAGAGAGCTGAGAAATAGGTTTATATGAGTGGGGTAATCGGGGAATATGACCCCCAATGATTTAAGTCAAGTGTAAATGCCCTTTTGGGCCCTGTTTCTGATAATGTGGGGCCCAGCTGGCCCATCAGGATTGATCTAGCCCATGGGATGGCCTTACTATGGTGAAATCCCTGCTTGGGTGTGATTTGGGACTGATTGGGCACGGCGATTGCCGGATCTGAGGTGATATCCATTTGACGGTCACTGATTATCGATCGGGGCCCATGTTAAGGAATCATGTGCTGGTTTCTGTTTAAAGTCTATGGCCCCCACTCCATGGCCATGTTAGGGTTCATGGGGCCCACACAAGAAAAGTGAGTTTGGTAATGATTGCTCACTTAAGGCCTAGTGCAAGTATACTTGCACTCTCATGTGTGCTTGCAGGTCATCTCAATTTTATGGTTTTGGGCGCTGATCTTGTCGTAACACCCATCCAAAAGCGTCAAGCCCAATATGGGGGTGGTCTCCGTCAAGTTTTGGGTTTACGGTCTTGGAACGGGAGGTGGAATGGACTCCTACGCGCGTATCTAAGTTCCTGATTTCATGAGACTATGGTTTTCTAGGTATGGTCAATTATTCGTCTAAGGACGATACGTGTCTAGTGGGTTCGAGCATGTGCTCGAGTCTAGAAAGGGGACGGTTTTACGGGGCGTTACACATTGCCAGGCCCTATAGTGGGCCTGCATCAGTATGACATGGCATCCAATTTGTCCAGTCCATCATGTGGGCCATCACGCTACGTGATGATTGCATATGCATGGTTGTCCATTATATTTTATTTTTGTGCCTGTTACGCTACTGTTTTAGTAGTTGTCTATTGTTTTAGTGTTTTCTATAGTGTAGCCCAGCTGTAGACCTATTTTTGTGGCATCCGACCATCACGACTGAGCTCTTGTTACATTTTGGGGTCCTTTTTTTTTTTCCTTACATTTTGTAGGCCTTTTTTTATTTTTTATTTTTATTTTTTTACATTCTGTGGGCTCAATGATTAGTTGCATAATATTTTAGACTCTTTAGGCCCTTTTCTTTAAATTTTTTGCTATTTTGCTGTTTTTATTATTTATTAAAATTTTCTATTATTTTTATTAAAAAAATAGAACTATCATGTAGCTTATGCTACATGCTATAGAGGGTCGAATGCTACGTTATACACTACCCGCTACTACACACTACTTAAAACAATGGTTGAAACACATCTGTCTACCATTGAGCTACAGGGCAACACATGCTAAAAAGCTCAAAAATATCTTCTATTCAATAAAAGTTCCATTCTTGTGGGTCTACAGTCTAATTGGTCATCAATTAGGGTCATCTGGTTGGATTCGTGACCCAGTCCAATCAAAACATTGGTAGGAATGTCGATGGGCCAGGCCTGGGCCAAACAAAATCAAAGTTTTGAATAGCCTGGCATGCAAGCCTGGTCCGAATAGTTCAAAATCTGGTCCAAAACCAACCCCAGGCCCAGCTGGTTGACAGCCCTAATAATTGGATTGGTGCAGATGAGTCATCTGGTCCTTGATCTGATCTAGACTGTCATCCAAGTAATCTGGAAGCTTCATGTGGTTCAGATATGCAATTTGCATATCTGGTTTGCCCAAATCTTCAATGAAGACGGTTGAATCTATGAGATCATTGATCAGGACCCTTGGATGGGCTTGATCTTGGCCTGATATACAATTTGATGTCATAATCTTTGATTGGTCAGCTTGTGTGATTTGGATGCATCCATTGATTGGTTGTTTATGATCCTTGATGGATATCGACCAATTTACTGCTGTATTGGTGATAAATACAAAAAATGTATCATGTCACTTGGTCAAATAATTGATAAACATTGACTAGGATACGTAGTCATCTAACTGTGGATATGGTCTTCGATAGAGTGGAATGGCGGAACAGGATTTGTGTAGCCCACCTCTAGTAGTTGCGATAAGGCTTGATGGTGGTGGTGGTGACGATGATGATTAAGGGGTCACTTAGCTCCGTGAAAATGTTCATTTATGGAAATCAATTCCACAAGTGAGGCTCTCTCTCGTGTTTGGATGCATGGATACTAATGGAATCTCTCCCACAACACAATTTCCTCCAAAATGAAGCCCTGGCTTGCACTTTCCAGGGGAAAGGACTCATCATTGGTTGGATGGTCTGTTGACCAAGCATCCTGTGACTGCCTAATGTTTGGCAGCAGTTACCGGACCCCCAACCTGCATGTCCAGCCATGGTTGCTGGAACCCTCTTCACTAAGGAAGGTGAGAGGAAGATGAAACTGAGAAACGGTTGAGAGGTCCTCTCATTGCTTTTTCCTTTTTCCCTTTCAATGGTATGCAGGTACACCAAGCAATGGTGTACCTCACCTCTCTTTTACCTTTATTATTTTTGTCTCATGGGTGCAGAAATCTATTCATAGCCCTTTGTTTGGTTAGTTTGCTTCCACATTGGCACATGTACTTACTGGCAGTGGGGCCCGACCTTTCTAGGCTGCTGATGAATGGGGTATCTTATTTTTAGGCCAATGCAATGTCATGATGGGCGCAGCCTTCATGCTGAAGAAATGGTGGACCATCTCTTTATCCACTGTCCGTTTGTGTCAGATAGTTGGTGGAGTGTTTTCAGACTTGCTGGTGTCTCTTGGGTTATGCCGACCTCTATGGCTGATCTAATGGGCCACTGGCATGCTGAAGATGGAGGTGCGATCGGGAAAAGGAAGTGGAGATCTCTCTTCCTTGCTGTCCTCTGGGCTATTTGGATGGAAAGGAACAACCGTTGTTTCAGGAATGCTGCTATCTCTGTGGCAGGGGTTTTCTCCCGGGTTTTGATCTTTTTCAGGGACTGGGCCCCTTAGTCTGTTGTTCTGTCTTGGGAGGGGAGCTGTTTCTGGATACAGCCGTTGTATAGTCTTTTTTTTTTTTTTTTTTTTTCCTGTATATGTCTGTGTTTTCTTTAATGAAATCCTTATCTTTCAAAAAAAAAAAAAAAAAAAAAAAATTGATGGGTGCTGCCTGATGTCTCATACATGTGCCATGTTTGCACAGGTGGCATGGTTTGCCTCTTCAATCTTTGACCTTGTGAATACTTGCACATTGTTTCCAATCTTTACTCTCTTCCATGCAAACAAATCTCACTATTCCATGATTTTGTTTTCATGAAATCACATTCCCATCACTGAACATGATAAATAAATCTATTTTCCCAGATTTTCCTGTCTTTTGATTCCTTTAGTTTCCTACGCTTCCAAATGATCCTATGGGATACTCGGCCCTCACATGAGAAACTCATCTCCATGTCCTGGCAGTGGAATTCATTTCCCTTGTACCCATTCAAAGGAAAAAAAAAAGAGAAAAAAAAAACCCGTACTCATATCAGGTGATACGATATGTATCGGGTGATATTTTAATCCACAGTTTGTGATTTTGTATAGTTCTATAGTAATTCCAAGTCCTAATGAAGGAAAACTTTATTGTTATGTTTTGTAGTTTAAGTGTTTCAGGATATTGTAAAGGGAAACTCGGGTTTGAGATCAATCAAGTTGGAGTTTTTTTTCATTGTTGAAAGTGATTGTGCTTCTATAGCTTATTTAGGGTTGCCTTTAGAACTATGCTCAAACAATGTTTTGGGTGAGGGGAGAACACCCTGCTTGAACAGTGTGGCACTTGGTGTGGCATGGAATATATGAACCAAGTTAGATGGATCATCGCTTTTCTGCCTTTTCTGTCCAAAATCGCTATTCCTCTCATCTCATATAGGACATCAAACAAGAAGGCTATTTATTAGTTTCTGGCAGATATCAATTCCCACAAAGCATTTTCAGGACACCTAAATGTACCTGTTGTAATTCTGAATCTTAGAAAGGCAAAATTCAGGGATTTTGGAGTTGAATAGTTCGATAGGATCTTGTAGCATATGAAACTTGGATTATTTATTTATTTATTTTTCAGATTTCATTTAATAATGTAGTTTTTGGGTTTGGTTTTCAGCATCTGAGAATGCTTTCAAGGGCATCTTGACCAGTCTTCCAAAGCCGAGTGGTGGTGAGTTTGGAAAGTTCTACAGCTTACCTGCTCTTAATGATCCAAGGATAGGTAAGTGCATGTCAGCTTAGTTCTGGAATTGATAAATGATTGTCTTTTCTTTTTCCCCTTTTCTAGTTCTTGTTAGTCATTTTATTTGGGAAGCATGTATCTTCGTGTTAATTGATTCATTTGACTTGTAATCAAGGTTTCCAATAATCGAAACGGTCACCGTAATGGCCAGCCTTATGGCTGTTATGATATGGGCTGTAATGGCCGTTACGACGTTAACGTAATGCGTAACAGGCCGCACTGTTATCGTCATGTAACGGGCATTACATTTCCGTTTTTGAATACCATGCTCATAATGCATCTTCATATTGAATTTGTAGCAAAAAAATTATCCAATGCTGGACACCAGTTGCAAAACTTTACCACTGGCGAACCCTCTTTTATCTGAGCTTAATTAGATGGAGATGAGAACCGTGCCACAAAAACAAAAAAAAAGCTTTCCCAAAAAACCATACCTCAACTGACCCATTACCTTTGAAAATTTCAAAGCAACTGGTACCAAAGTATTACTCCTGGTGGTCAACTGAAGGTCATTTTCCTTTAGCAATTTGGCAGCTAAATTGTCTGATACTTTTTTTTTTTATCTGAACTTTGTAGTGTTAGGTTTTGGGTGCCGCCCCTCATTTTCGATATATTCTTCTTTACTATTTTAAACTTAGTCCAAGAAGATGTTTAATCTTTATATTTGGATGATCTTTTGTATTCATTCTTATATTTTTTGAATTCTATGATTTTTTTCACAGATAAATTGCCATACTCCATCCGGATTCTCCTCGAGTCAGCGATCCGTAACTGTGACAACTTCCAGGTTACCAAGGAAGATGTTGAGAAAATTATTGATTGGGAAAATACTTCTCCAAAGCAAGTCGAGATCCCCTTCAAGCCTGCTCGTGTTCTTTTGCAGGTCCAAATTGCAAGGATGGCCTATTACTCTTTTGGTTTCGTGACTTTTCTAACAATGAGTATAACTTTGATACTTTCGCCAGGATTTTACTGGTGTACCAGCCGTTGTTGACCTTGCTTGCATGCGGGATGCTATGAACAAGCTCGGCAGTGATTCTAACAAGATCAACCCCTTGGTGTGTGTTGTTTCCCATTGTTCTTACATTTATTACCTTAGGAATGCTTGTTAAATATGAAATCCTACCATTTCCTTACTTAAAATGTTTAGCGCCGTCCGGTTCTTTCTAGTAGTTATTCCTTGTTAGGGAGGATGTATTAATAGAAGAAAGAACTGATACACCACATTAACCCAATGAAATGTTTTTGTATTCACACACACACACACACACACACACACACACACACACAGAGAGAGAGAGAGAGAGAGAGAGAGAGAGAGAGAGATGCTCACGCACAACTAGTTGTACGTCCAACTAGTAGTAGAAGATGAAAAGATGATTAGGGTATAGAGAAGAGAGGAGAAGAGAGGAAGAGTCTTGGGAAAGAGAGACTATTGTGTGTTAGGTTGAAACCCCTAACACACTTTTTTGTATTATAAGAAAAAAGATCTACTTCATACTCCTGAGGAGCACAATGAAAAGAGCACACTCACTAACGAAATACATTATAAACAAAATACATTTTCACTTCCTATACTCCCCCTCAAGTTGGAGCATAGATGTTAATCATGCCCAACTTGCCAGTAATATGGATAAGAGCATCACGAGTAAGAGACTTGGTGAGGACATTAACGAGTTGTTCTCGAGAACGAACAAAGAGAGTAGCAATCTCCTTGTTAGCTACATTCTCTCGAATAGAGTGACAATCGATTTCAATGTGTTTCGTGTGCTCATGAAAGATTGGGTTGCCGACAATGTGGATGGCAGCCTGATTATCACAATGCAAAGGAATGAGGTTGGAAGGACGGTAGCCAAGTTCCTGCAAGAGTGTTCGAAGCCAACAAGTTCACATGTGGCATGGGCCATTGCCCTATACTCAGCTTTGGCAAACGATCGAGCAACAATTGATTGCTTCTTGCTCTTCCAGGTGACAAGATTGCCACCGACAAACGTACAGTACCCAGAAGTGGATCGCTGATCATGTAAACTGTCAGCACAGTTAACATCAAAGTAACCCGAAAGATGAAGATGACCATGCTGTTGAAAAAGTAGACCTTTCCTGGGAGCAGACTTGAGATACCAAAGAATCTGATACACGATTGTCAAATGCGTGGAACGAGGGGTATGCATGAACTGACTAACAACCTCCACATCATAAGATAGATCTGGACGGGTAATAGTAAGATAAATAAGCCGACCAACCAATCGATGATACATCCCAGGATCAGAGAGGGGCATTGTCATCAGGGACAAGTTTCATAGTAGTATCCATAGGCGTTCCTACAGGTTTGTAGCCTAGCATTCTAGTCTCTGAAAGCAAATCAAGAACATATTTTCTTTAAAAGAGCACAATTCTTGATTTCGATCGAGCAACTTCAATCCCCAAGAAGTAACGAAGGATCCCTAGGTCCTTGATCTCGAAGCGTGTTTTGAGAAAAGATTTAATAACCACTATTCCTTCAGTGTCATCTCTAGACAGAACATTAACACCATAACTTCTGTGGGTCAACGATAAGTAAATAGGGAGTGGTCGGCCTGGCTGTGAATAAATCCATAGTCCACAAGAGCATGACTGAACTTATCAAACCAGGCACGGGGAGATTATTTGAGACCATAAATAGACTTTTGTAGGCGACATACAAGAGGAGAATCGTGAGGACCATGAGGCATGGAAAAATCAGGTGGTTGGTCCATATAGACCTCTTCATCAAGATCACCATGTAAGAAGGCATTCTTCACATCGAGCTGGAATAAAGGCCATGACAGATTCACTGCTATAGAGATAAGCACGTGGACAGAGTTAAGCTTGTCTACTGGAGAGAACGTTTCAAAGTAGTCCACACCATATGTCTGAGTAAAGCCTTTTGTAATAAGACGTGCCTTATATCGTTCAACAGAACCATCAGGGAGAAACTTAGTGGTATATACCCATCTGCATCCAACAATTCTTTTGCCTGCAGGTAAGGGAACTAGCTCCCAAGTTTTGTTCTTTTCAAGCGCCTGCATTTCTTCCATCATAGCCTTCGTCCAGTCAGGGCTATGCAAGGCGTCCGTGAGATTGCGCTGGATGGTAGATGAAGATATGGAAGTTGCAAAAGACTGGAGGGAAAGTGAGAGATGATGGTAGTAAACAAAATTACTAATGGGATGCTTTGTGCATGAGCGGGATGGTTTACGTAAAGTAATTGGAAGGTCGTCATGAAGATGAGATGAAAAGATTATACCTGAACCATCAGGAGCAGCAGACGAAGTGGTAGGTTGATGATCCGTAGAAGGTTTAGCTCATCGATGATATACAAGTATAGGCTTCGGAACATGCGAGGGAAGAACCCCATCGTCGTCAATATGCACAACTGGAAGAGGAGTGGAGTCTGAATTAGAGTGTAAAAGCTCCCCCTAACTAGGAGGCAAATGATGCATTGATCACCCTTCAACAGAAAAGTAGGGAATTTCTTAAAAAAAGGCGACATCCATGGACACAAACCTCGTATAGGTCAAAGGATCATAACACTTATACCCTTTCTGAGACTTGAAATAACCTAAGAAAACACACTTGATGGCTCGAGGACTCAACTTGTCATTATTCCCATCCAGGAGCTTAACAAAACATGTGCACCCAAATACTTTAGGGGGCAAGGGAAAAGGTTTGTCTCATGGGTATAGAAAGTTCAAATGAAGACTTGTGAGATAGAACTCGAGACGGAACATGAGTAATCAAGAAGACAACAGTAAGTAAGGCATCACCCTAAAAATGTCTTGGAAGATTCATACCAAGAAGGAGAGACCGAGTGACTTCAAGGAGATGACGATTCTTCTGCTCGGCTACCCCATTTTGTTGAGGGGTTCGAGGGCATGATGTATGGGATAAGATACCATGCTCTTGCAAAAAGGACAAAAAGGCATTCGACATATATTCACCCTCATTATCAGAATGCAAAAGTTTGATGGGACATTAAAATTGGTTTAGTTACTTCTTTGTAAAAAAGTTTGAACATATCAAAAACTTCATTCTTGGATTATAGAAGATAAACCCAAGTCATCCTTGTGCAATCATCAATAAACGTAACAAAGTATCGATATCCAAAAAGAGAGGTAACGGGAGCAGGTCCCCAAACATCCGAGTGAACCAACTCTAAAGGAATGGATTTTCTCTCAGATACACTAGGAGGGAACACAATCTGGTGATGCTTGGAGAACCCACAAGTTTCATATGCTAAATGTTTTGATATAGAGATAGAGGGGAATAAAAGTTTGAGCCTAGACAATGATGAATGCCCTCAACGACAATGCCATCGAGACATAGACTCCTTATCCACGGACAAAGCACTGGAAGCCATTACAAGTGCATCATTAAGAAAATAAACTCCTCCACGTTCATGGTCCCCACCAATAGTCTACTTTGACTGGAGGTCCTGAAATACACAATAAGACGGAAAGTGAACTTTGCTGTGGGAAGAACAATGTCTCAGGTCCTGTGATGGTCTCCAACCAAACATCTCAACAAATTCTCTAGGCTACGGTTCACTACCTCTATTTGACCATCCGACCGAGGATGGTATGCTGAAAAAAACTGAAGCCTTGCACCCAAAAGGTGCCAAAGAGTTCCAAAAATAGCTAGTGAACCTAGTATCTCTGTCAGACACGATGGATCTAGGTACCTCATGAAGTCGCACAACCTCCTGAAAGAATAACTTAGCAATGTGGGAGGCATCTGAGGTCTTATAACAGGGTAGGAAATGGGCCATCTTAAAAAACCGATCAACAATCACGAGTATGAAATCGTACTTACGAATAGTCTTGGGAAGCCCAAGCACGAAGTCCATACTGACATCTTGCCATGGGGCAGTGGAACTGACAAAGGAGTGTATTGGCCTGTATTTTGTTTCCTCTGTTTTGCCAGTTGACATGTCCGACACTGCCCTATAATCTTGGCCACATCTCGCTGGAGATTAGGCCAATGGAAAAGATCAGAAACCAGGGCAACTGTTTTATCTCGACCAAACTGACCTGCCATCCCTCCAGCATGAAGCTCTCATACTGGAAAATCACGGAGGGATGTGCGTGGGATGTAGAGCTTGTCCCCTCTAAAAAGATATCCATCTGTAAGGACGAACTCAGCACTCCTCGAGGGCGGGTCACTAGACAACGACGCATAAATGATTCCAAAATTAGGACAAGTTGAGTACTCACCCTTGAGTTGCTTAAAGCCTGTAACTTTAATGCTCATGGATCGCAGCGTCATGACACGACGACTAAGCGCGTCAGCAACCTTATTCTCTTTCCCGGCCTTGTGCTTAAGTATAAATTGTACTCTTGAAGAAATTGCGGCCACTTAGCATGCCTAGGGCTCAACTTCTTTTGAGAGCTCAAATATTTCAAGGCCTCATGATCAGAGAACATGACGAATTCTTGCAGTAATAAATAATGCCACCAATGACGCAATGATTGCACAATCGCATAGAACTCTTTGTCATAGGTGGAGTAGTGTTGTTTAGTCTCATTCAGTTTCTCACTGAAAAAGGCCACATGATGTCCCTCTTGACTTAACACTCCCCCTATGGCAAGTCTTGACACGTCACACGTCACCTCAAAGACTTTGGAGAAGTCAAGTAGACACATGACAGGCGTTTCTGTTATCTTCTTCTTGATTTCAGAGAATGCCCGCGCCACGGCTTTAGTCTATTAGAACTCCCCTTTTCGTATGCAATCTGTGATGGGAGCCATAATAGAGCTAAATCCACGGATGAACCGCTGATAGAACGTAGTTAGGCAGTGCAAGCTTTGCACGTCGTGCATACTATGTGGCTCAGGCCAATTGACAATGGTCTTGACTTTCTCAGGGTCTACAGACATACCCTCTAACGAGACAAGAACCCCAGGAAGATAACTCCGGGGGTCAAGAAGGAACACTTCTTGAGGTTCACATAAAGCTTTTTTGCTCGCAGGGCGTTGCAGACCTGCCTCAAGCGTTCAAGGTGCTGGCTAAGAGACGTACTATAGATAAAGATATCATTGAAGTACACAACTAAGAACTTACCCATAAAGGGTCGCAACACCTGGGTCATCACCCTCATAAATGTACTTGGAGCATTGGTTAACCCGAAGGGCATAACCAACCACTTGTACAGCCCATCCTTCGTCTTGAAGGCAATCTTCCACTCATCTCCCGGGCGAACACCAATTTGGTGATAACCACTCTTGAGGTCAATTTTTTAAAAGATAGTAGAGGTGGCCATCATGTCAAGCATATCATCAAGCCTTGGGATGAGAAACCGATACTTGATAGTAATCTTGTTTATGGCTCTACTATCGACACACATGCGCCACGTGCCATCTTTCTTGGGTGTAAGAAGCGCGGGCATGGCACACAGGGTCAGACTTTCACGAATGAACCCCTTTTAAAGTAACTCATCCACCCGCCTCTTCAACTCAGCATGTTCGATGGGGTTCATTTTGTAGTGAGGGAGGTTTGGTAGGGTTGCCCCTGGGATAAGATCTATTGTATGCCGAATGTCCCGCATAGGTGGGAGTTTGTCTAGAAGGTCCTCCGAGAAGACATCTTGAAACTCCTCTAGGCTTAAACGAACCTCCTGGGGTAACCCCATAGCAACCTCGGGTGTACTCTCTCTAGCCAGTAGAGCTTACACCATACTCCCAGCTTTGGCCTCTCTCTCAAACTCCTTAGCATCTATGATGTAGGGTCCCCTAATTATGATGCATGCTCATGAACTCATATAATCCTGCGGAAATAAAAGACAATAATAATATAAAATCTAGCATTAATCATCATGAACTAAGAAAATCACGAGGAAACATGCAATGGAACGGGCCACTCATCACAACCACGAAGTATGAAATTCAATTATCGCTATGGTTGGATCCGGCGAGGGATGGAACCTCCCGATCTTGCATGGCTATAACCCAATCAATTAAGAGGAATCTTTAATCCAGGAAATCAATGGATTTTGGATTAGGGATTTGAAAATCTGAAAACTTTAGGGTTTAAGCTCAAAATCAGATTTTGGGATTGTGATTAGCGAAACAGATAGGTTAGGAAAAGATAGAATTACCTGGAAGAAGGATTAGAGGGGTATAAGAAGCAAGTAGAAGAAGAGGGATCAAGGAAGAAGAAACATCACCATGAGAGAGAGAGAGAGAGGAAGAGAGAAGCACCAAGAGGCTTTTCATTAATCAATAATCAAAGTTAAATTTGAGTTTAGGGCTTAGCCCTCTTAAATAAACACTAAAACAAGTAAAAAGACTAAGTTACCTCAAAGTTTAAGTAAAAAAAACGGAAAAAAAAAACAAACTGCGCAAAAGTTCGGGCGCTTGGGCGGGTGCTCGATCGGGCGCCCGAAGACGTCCAAAAACATCCAGAGAGTTTTGGGTGCCCGATCGGGCGCCTGAAGACAGTGAATTCTCTCCAGCGGGTCTTCTTCCTCCTACACACGTGTCCTCCCAATGTGGGGCCTTCTATGTGTCAAATCATGCGTGTAGGATCTTTGATGCCCCTCAATAGTCGCCTAGCCACAAGGAAGATGCTTGTGGTGGGCGCTTTCTTCGTTGGTACACATGAAAAGGTCTTGTGTCCTCATCAACTCCCCTAGGGTGAGAAAAACGTGACTCCGACGAGTTAAAGCTCTTGTGACGCTCTAGCAGCTCTGGATCAACCCTCTGCAACTCTGCTGCAGTCAACCATGTAGATTTCGATGGTGGTTTGTTCTTCCACTTGACAAGGTATCTTTGGAAACTTCCGTTTCTCGTGGATACTATCTCATCATCCAAGATCTCTTCAATTTTTTCTTTACGGGTAATGGGTGGAGGAAGGGGTGGAAGGTGTTGTGTAGCAAAGTCAGAAGAAGGCCATGGAAGGGATAATGGGTTGACAATGGGATTGTGGGAACGGACTAGATCTTCCACATTAAAAGTTGGATTAATACCCATATCAGGTGCAAGGTCAATCCGATACGCATTGGACCCAACCTTTGGTAATATCTTGAATGGTCTAGCACTACGCGCTTGTAACTTTTTAGCGGATCCTTGAGAGAATCGTTCTGGCCTTATTCGCACCATTACGTAGTCTCCTTCCTGAAATTCTTGTGCTCTACGATGAGAATCAGCTGAAATTTTATAATCATCATTGCTCTTATTTATTCGCTGTCTAATATGTGTATGCAAATCATGAATATGGCGTGCAAATGCATCGGCTGATTCAGAAGACCTTTGGGTAACAGACATAGGTAAGAGATCTATGGGCATTCTAGGTTTATAACCACTTACAATTTCAAAAGGACTCAATCCTGTAGATCTATTAACTGACCCATTATAAGCAAATTCAGCAGTTGGTAAAATTAGGTCCCAAGTCTTAACATGTTCACCCACTAGACAACGTAGGAGATTTCCAAGACTACGGTTTACCACTTCAGTTTGACCTTCTGTTTGTGGGTGGTAAGTGGTAGAAAATTGCAAGCGAGTTCCCATAATGTGCCACAGTGTCTTCCAAAAATAGCTAGTAAATCTGACGTCACGATCAGACACTATGATTTTAGGTAACCCATGGAGACGCACCACACCATCAAAAAAGATACGAGCAACATGAGACGCATCCGACGTTTTCGAACATGGGATGAAATTCGCCATCTTAGAAAAACGGTCCACAACGACAAAAACGGAATTGTGCTTCTTGATTGTCTTGGGAAGCCCAAGCACGAAGTCCATACTAATGTCCTGCCACGGAGCATGTGGCACTGGCAATGGCGTATACAGCCCGGTATTTTGCTTTCTTTGCTTTGCCAGTTGACATGTGCGACACTGTCCTAAAACTTTGGCTACGTCTCGTTTGAGACTTGGCCAATAGAAACGATCTTCCACGAGGGCAATGGTCTTATCATGACCAAAATGGCCAGCTATCCCTCCTGAATGAAGCTCCCAGATGAGGAATTCACGAAGGGACATACGGGGAATACAAAGTCTATCTCCCTTGAAAAGGAAGCCATCTTTAAGAACATATTCACCCATGACACGCTGGTCACTAGAGAGCGACGCGTAAGTACCCCCAAAATCAGGACATGTGGGGTATTCATCTTTCAGTTGCTCAAATCCGACTACCTCTACACTCAAGGAATTGAGTAATGCCACTCTTCTACTAAGGGCATCTGCTGGTTTGTTTTCAACCCCGGCTTTGTGTTTCAGAACAAACGAATATTCCTGAAGAAACGCTACCCACTTAGCATGCCTAGGGTTGAGTTTCTTCTGAGAATGCAAATATCTCAAAGCCTCATGGTCAGAAAACAAAACGAATTCCTGCGGTAGGAGATAGTGTCACCAATGTCTCAGGGATTGTACTACTGTATAAAATTCTTTGTCGTAAGTAGAGTACTTTTGTTTTGCCTCATTCAGCTTCTCACTGAAATAGGCCACTAGGTGTCCTTCTTGACTTAACACTCCACCTATACCAACACCAGATGCATCACACGTTACTTCAAAGACTTTACAAAAGTCTGGTAGACGCATGACAGGAGCTTCTACCATCTTGCCCTTAATTTCCTGGAAAGCCTTGACTGCGGCTTTAGACCACATGAACTCTCCTTTTTTAATGTACTCGGTCATGGGAGCCATGATCGTGCTAAAACCCCTAATGAACCGACGATAAAAAGTTGCTAAGCCGTGAAACCTTCGCACCTCATGAATGTTCCTCGGTTCAGGCCACTCAACTATGGCCCTGACCTTTTCAAGGTCTGCGCGCATCCCTTCAGATGACACTATAAATCCTAAGAACACAACTTGGCTATACATGAATGCACATTTCTTAAGATTAGCGTACAACTTTTCCTTCCTAAGGACGCTACAGACCTGCTTTAAATGTTTAAGGTGTGATTCCTTAGTGGTACTATAAATAAGAATGTCGTCAAAGTACACCACTAGGAATTTTTCCATGAACGGCTTCAAAGCTTGTGTCATCACCCGCATGAAAGTACTGGGTGCGTTAGTCAAGCCGAAGGGCATGACCAACCACTCATACAGCCCATCTTTCGTTTTAAACGCAGTCTTCCACTCATCTCCTGGGCATATACGGATTTGGTGATATCCACTATTGAGGTCTATCTTAGAGAATATTGTGGACCTGGCCATCATGTCAAGCATATCATCAAGTCTAGGTATAGAGAACCGATACTTGACAGTAATTTTGTTTATGGCACGGCTATCCACACACATGCGCCACGTGCCGTCTTTCTTTGGCGTCGACAGTGCAGGTACGTCATATGGGCTCATACTCTCTTGGATGAAACCCTTTTGCAGCGGCTCATCAATTTGCTTCTTCAACTCTGCATGCTCTGTAGGGTTCATCCTGTAGTGAGGAAGGTTCGGTAGAGTAGACCCTGGGACAAGGTCAATGGCATGCTGTATGTCCCTCATAGGTGGCAACTTGTTCGGTAAGTCTTCAGGAAATACATCACTGTATTCCTTCAGGACCGAGGTTACCTCACGGGGCAACTCTGATGGAACCTCAGGTGTAATCTCTCTAGCCACAAGAGCATACACCATAGAATCCTCCTTAGCCTCTTTTTCAAACTCTCTTGCGCTGATTATATGTAGAGACTTAGGCTTGGATTTCCCCACTCCTCTAGGCTCACTTGCCTTCTCATCCTTCTTCTTCCCTAGTGTGTTCTTAGGTGGCATGGGGTTAAGTTTGATCTTTTTACCGTTATGCATGAAGGTACACGCATTCGAACGACCAAAGATTGTGACATCATTATCGAATAGCCACGGTCTACCTAGGATAACATGTCCCACATCCATAGGTAAGACATCACACCACAGGGACTCTTTGTACGACCCAAACTCGATGGGGACTAGACATTGATGGGTGACAGGAAAAGCTGTCTTATCAACCCAAGAGACTTTATATGGGTCAAGATGAGGTGTGGATTTCAGTTTCAAGCGATCTAAGGTGTTAGTGGAAATCACATTCTGACAACTTCCACTGTCCACTATCACCTTACAATTCTTTTCACCACACTTGGCAGTAGTGTAGAAGATAGTGCTTTGACGCCAGTCAACATTACTTCTAGACTGAGCTAGCACACGCCTGACTACTGCAAGCGTTGCTTCTCCATCTAATTCTTCCTCATCAGTAAGTCCTCCTTCAGAGTAAGTCCTCCTTCAGGGTAATACTCTTCAACTTCATAATCACCCTCTGGTTATCTCCTCCTTCGTGAGACTCGCCTATAACTAAGGCTTTTCCACGGCTCTTCGTAGGACACTGATTAGACATGTGGCCAAGATTGCCACACTCATAGCACCTCACTTGGCTCATGTTACTAGGACCGGCACCAAGAACCCCTTTGCACTTGTCCTCCCTAGGCCTAGGCGGAATAGTCACCTGTGCTTTAGGTTGACTACTAACATTAGGTCTAGTCCCCTGGGAACTAGATCTAGCACTGGAGTCTCGAGACTCAAAACGACGAACGACAAGAGCCTTCAAGTATTGCTCTAACTCCTGCACAACTTGATATGCTTCATCCAAGTCCGTTAAGGGCCGAGTCATAAGCTCGCGAGAGCGTTACTAGAGAGTCTTCTTGGATATCACATCGCATCATATATTCTTCAAATTTAGCGATATAGTCAACGGCAGACATTGACCTTTGGCGTAAGGATTGCCATTGGTCAAGGAGCTTCTGACGATATGAGAGAGGAAGGTACTTCTCCTTCAACTTCTCTTTCATCTCATACCACTTTGTGATAGGGGCTCTACCAACTCTTTCTATCGTACGCTCGGTGTTGGTCCAAAAGAGCTTGGCTTGGCCCACAAGCTTCATCTTAACAAACCGCATTTGACGGTTTTCTGACATGCCATACCACTCAAAGTAGTGGTCCATGTTAGCAACCCAGTCAAGGAATGCCTTGGGATCCAGACACCCATCAAAACTCGGGGCCTCAACTCTCACACTCTTCATCGCACGCTCTCTGGATCATAGCGGTCTTGATGATCACATGTGGCTCGTGCCTCTCGCGCAACACTACGACCATTATCACGATCTCTATCCTCACTACCTCCACGTGCGGCAGCACGTTCTTCAAAGATTCCTCCCACCTGGGAGTGCGCATCATCCCCTACAGCGGGGTTTTCCCTTTGGGACGCCTCTAGTTGTTCGACCTCAGTCATGGTAGTGGTGATTTGGTTCTCAAGGCGGGCAAACTCACGCTTTTGACTTGCTTCTAGAGCGGTTATCTTTTGTATCAATTGAGCAAGTTGCTCAGATAACTGCTCGTTATTCATGGTAGGCTGAAGTCCGAAACCTCTACCTCTTCTAGTGGGCATACAACGAAGACTTGAACCAAACTCTACTCAACTAGACTACTAGGTGTTATGACTTTCAAGATGAATGCGATGAATGCAAAACTAATATGAACTGTCACAATTAAATTAAAACAGAAAGCACCTCAAATCTGAAAATTTTCCAAATTAGGAAACTTTCTAAAATTGGAAAGTTTCTAAAATTGAAAACTTTCTAAATCTGGAACTTTCCTAAATTAAACCTAAAAATCAAAATCCTAATTTGATAACTCGATCTAGACAAAACCATGCAAGCCTATTCTTTGATACCAAATTTGATGTAGGATGCCCTAATTATGATGCATGCTCATGAACTCATATAATCCAGCGGAAATAAAAGACAATAATAATATAAAATCTAGCATTAATCATCATGAACTAAGAAAATCACGAGGAAACATGCAATGGAACGGGCCACTCATCACAACCACGAAGTATGAAATTCAATTATCGCTATGGTTGGATCCGGCGAGGGATGGAACCTCCCGATCTTGCATGGCTATAACCCAATCAATTAAGAGGAATCTTTAATCCAGGAAATCAAGGGATTTTGGATTAGGGATTTGAAAATCTGAAAACTTTAGGGTTTAAGCTTAAAATCAGATTTTGAGATTGTGATTAGCGAAACAGATAGGTTAGGAAAAGATAGAATTACCTGGAAGAAGAATTAGAGGGGCATAAGAAGCAAGTAGAAGAAAGAGGGATCAAGGAAGAAGAAACATTACCATGAGAGAGAGAGAGAGAGAGGAAGAGAGAAGCACCAAGAGGCTTTTCATTAATCAATAATCAAAGTTAAATTCGAGTTTAGGGCTTAGCCCTCTTAAATAAACACTAAAACAAGTAAAAAGACTAAGTTACCCTCAAAGTTTAAGTAAGAAAAAGGAAAAAAAAAAAAAACAAATTGCGCTAAAGTTCGGGCGCTCGGTCAGGCGCCCGAAGCGTCCAAAAACGTTTAGAGAGTTTCGGGCACCAGAGAGGCCGAGTTCAGGCGCCCGAAGACAGTGAATTCTGTCTAACGGGTCTTCTTCCTCCTACACGTGTCCTCCCAATGTGGGGCCTTCTATGTGTCAAATCATGCATGTAGGGTCTTCGATGCTCCTCAATAGTCGCCTAGCCACAAGGAAGATGCTTGTGGTGGGCGCTTTCTTCATTGGTACACGTGAAAAGGTCTTGTGTCCTCATCAATCTATGATGTGGAGAGACTTCGACTGAGGCGCCCTTTGACTCTTGGAGCTTCCTGGAGATGCAACATCTTTCGCTCTTGTGGATGATTCGGGAGGGAGCGGGCTCATGACAATCTTTTTTCCTTCATACTTAAACACACAATTATTCGTACACCCGAATATTGTGACATCTTTGTCAAAGAGTCATGGCCTTCCCAAGATGATCTGACCAACGTCCATTGTGACCATATCACACTACAACTTGTCCTTGTATAGTCCAAACTCAATTGGAACAAGGCATCGCTGAGTCACAGTAAGGGATGTCGCATCCACCCAAGAAACTCGGTATGGGTTGGGGTGAGGGACTGGCCTCAACCCCAGGTGACTCAGAGTACTTGGGGAAACTACATTCTCACAGCTCCCGCTATCTATGATCACTTTGCAGCTCTTCTCTCCACACTTGGCGTAAGTGTGGAAGATGGTGGTTTTGCGCCAATCCTCACTTTCCTTCACCTGGGCCAAGGCACACCTCACCACTGTAAGTGAGGTAGTCTCCACGGTATCATCCTCGGCATCACTGGCCGACTCAAAGATTGGACAATGATCTCTTCATCATTCTGGTCACCATCAACTTCATTTGCCACATCTTCTTTTGTGGGGTGTTCAGAAATAAAGGCAATGCGCCCACCCCTATTTGAACACTCTGTGGCGATGTGACCCATGCCACCACAACGGTAGCACTACCCTGGCATCGTGGTCCTAGTACTTGGTCCAGCCACGTTGTTACCTCGATTTCTGTTGATTGGTCAGGGTGCCAGGTTGAGCTCTGGGTTGATTTCCGACCTGAGGTCTCGCTCCCTGCAGAGCTACTCTAGGCACAGTAGGTCGAATCTCAAATCCTCTAATAGGGGACTGGTGCACATAGCGCACCAGTTCTTGCACCTTTTGGTAAGCGTGCTCTAAGCTGGTGACCATATGAGGCATGAGCTCACGCTGGAGATCAGGCCTGAGGCCCATACAGAAAGGGGAGAGAACTATAGCAGGGTCCTCATTTATATCGCACCTCATCATGTATTCATCGAACTTGACGATGTATTCCGTTACCGTCATGGATCCTTGGTGTAAAGTGTGTTATTGATCGAACAGCCTCTGCTTGTAAGAAAGGGGAACATACTTATCTCGCAACAACTCTTTCATTTCAATCCAAAAGAGAACTGGCCCCTCTCCAGATCGCTCGCGGCGACGTTCCACATTTCCCCGATGTAGTTTTGCCTGGCCCACCAACTTCATCTTGGCGAACCCGACCCGCCATGGGTCTGGCAGACCGTACCACTGAAAAAAGTGGTCTACGTCTGCTAGCCAGTCGGAAAAAACTTTGGGGTCTAGTCTCCCATCAAAACTGGGAGCGTCAACCTTGATGCCATAAATGACCTTAGCAACAGGGTCTTTCTGCTCATGGTATCTCTGAGGTTGCAGATATCGCAGCCCACCATGGCCCTCTTGCTGGGTGGGGAAAACGGGATCATGAATTTGTGGGGGTGGCTGATGATGCACCCCATCGTGTCCATTAGGGTCTAACATGGGTTGATGCACCTGATGGTTGATGTGGATTTCACATTGACACCATGGTGGGGCCCCTAGTGCTGCTGACCCCTTTTCCATAGCCACCTGAAATAACTCCTCTCCCAACATTTATAGTTTTAATTATTCATTAAATTACATTAACTAGTTCTACCTATGAATGCATATTTTGAGCAGTGTTGTCATATGCAATCGCATAAGTGAGTATGTGATCATATATGCCATTTGGAGACCATGGACCACATATGCCATTGTGGCATATGTTGTTTTTGTATCGTTGGGCATTATGCGGTCGCATAAGGAAGTATGTGACCGCATGAGGCACAATCATACGGTTATGCCATCACATACTTAGTATGCGAGACTTTTTATTTTTTTATTCCTTCTCTCCCTTTTTTGCCTATAAATAGGCACTCCCCCACCACCCGTTTTCCTTACTCTATTACGCGCTCTCTCTCTCTCTCTCTCACACACACACACACACACACACACACACACACTCTAACACTCACGTTCTATCCTAACTCTTTTACTCTCTTACTCTCCCTCTCTCACTCTAATGCTCTCAGTCTCTCTTAACTCTCTTACTCTCCCTCCCTCACTCTAATACTCTCATTCTCTCTAGCTAGTTAAGTCTCTTACTCTCCCTCCCTCACTCTAATACGCTCATTCTCTCTAGCTAGTTAAGTCTCTTACTCTTTTATTCTCCTTTAATAATTGTTTATAAAAAAGTTTCCACTTTCCTTGATTTTCCCCTTCTTAAATTTTTTTTTTTCAAAAAGAAAAAGTTTTGGGCGCTGTATGATCACAAATGCGATTATGCAATTGCACTGCATGCCACTTATGCCATTTGACAAAATTGTTTGCGAGTCCATATCAATTTTAGATGCACTTTTTTTTTTTTTGAGAGATACAAGTTTTAAGTGCGTGTGTTTTCACATGCATTTAGTATGCTGTTTGTTTGGAACAGCATTGGCTGCCATGAGAATTTGTAAAATGGGTAAAAATATGCAGTTGTCCGGTTTTACCCCCCACCCTTCTTTTTTTTTCCTGGATTTCAATTTCTGCTCTCTTTTCTTGCAATTTGGTCATTCCTTTTGGCTTCTTCTCATGTGTTTTATTACAATATCTTATGTACAGGTTCCAGTGGATCTAGTTATTGATCATTCGGTACAGGTTGATGTAGCAAGATCAGAAAATGCAGTGCAGGCGAATATGGAGCTTGAATTCCAACGGAACAAGGAGAGATTTAGTTTTCTTAAATGGGGATCTAATGCTTTTCAAAACATGCTCGTTGTTCCCCCCGGTTCTGGTATTGTGCACCAGGTATAAGAGTTCTCCATTTTGCCTGCAAACTGCAAAGTAGCCAAATGCTGCTTTGCGGAAATGGATATCATATTAACTTGATTAAGATGCTTTTTCCCCCTTATTGGCAACGTGATTCTCATGCTTCTGTTTAAATGAGAGCAATATTTTTGGATCATCATCATGAGTATATTCCTATGCTGAGTAAGTTGTTGTGATGAATATCAGGTTAATCTGGAATACCTTGGCCGGGTTGTGTTCAACAACAATGGCATTCTCTACCCCGATAGTGTCGTAGGAACTGATTCCCACACTACTATGATTGATGGGTTAGGAGTTGCTGGTTGGGGAGTTGGAGGAATTGAAGCAGAGGCTGCAATGCTTGGCCAGGTAAAATGAAGTATTGAAGAGAAGTTCTAGTCCAATTCATCTTCTGAAAATTCTGAAGCCTGATCAATTTGTATTTTCCATGGAAACAACTTTTAATCTGCATATTTTTGTACAACAACTGCCAAAGAGAAAATGATGCTTTTCATTCTACTGGAAGCAAATTATTTTCATACATTCTTTCTCATGGTTGGTTGCTGAAGTTTAATGCCTTTCTAAGTGTCAAAATGCACGTGTCATGATTTAGTAAAATGAAGTCTATTATCAGATCAGATTGTGCTGATGCAACCAATGCCAACATAAATTACAATAATGGGTGTTATGACTTATGAAGAAGCTGATGAGATAGGAATGACAACAATGCCTGCAACTACAACATCATATTTGTTTTCTTTTTAAAATTTTATTATCCTATCATGTCCTCTTGGTGTTGACACCTACTAGTTCAGTAGTTCTCATTGGCGTTCAGCCTTCCTCAAAGAAGAGGATTAAGCCTCCAGGCACAAGTGACAATCTTCAGTAAGTTTTTCTGGATTTTTGATAAAAAAAAATAAAAAAAGAAAATTCAAGGTAAATAGAAAATAGTAGAAAATCATGAAAGCCAAAAAATTTATTCTCCACTTGCCAAATTCAAACCATCAATTTGTATTATTATTTGAAAAAAAAACTTAGCATTATAGGTTGCAGCATAATGTACATAGAACTTCATCATCTTCATGATCGTCATCATCATCTAAGCCTTATCCCAACTAATTGGGGTCAACCACATGAATCCTGTTTTGCCATTCCACTCTCAATTTGGAATGTCATATTGTTACTTGGGATCATCATTATCGAAACCGTATCCCAAGTTATTGGGGTCAGCTAAATGAATCCAGTTCTGCCATTCCACTCTCAGTTTGGAATGTCATATTGTTCGGATCATCATTATCTAAATCTTATCCCAACTAATTGGGGCCAGCTAAACGAATCCTTTTCTGCCATTCCACTCTCAGTTTGGATGTCATATTGTCAGGACTCGTGATGAAAGTTGTGGCAAAAGTTTCATACCGGATGCTAACCTAACACAACCCTTCTATATCCAGGCTTGGGATTGGCATTGAGAGCACAAAACTCCCACAGTTGCTATGTAATAGTCTATTACATAGGTTGATTAATCAATGATTTACAGAGGCCTTGTAAGTAGTAAATATGCTAGACATTAGCAATAGCTGACTTGCTATATACATGATGGTATACCTAAACACTTACACTTCATCATCACCATGGTCTCACCCAGCCATTTGGGCTATGTGCTATCTTGTTTTGCCATTGATTCTTATTTTTGTCCTAACATCTCTAAGTGCTTGTTTAGATGCCCAGAAGTTGGGTTAAATTGGCAAAGTTGAGATCCTTCTAACTCGATTTAGGGAAGAAGACTTTTGGGAAGTTAACTTAGTGTTCTTTTGACGACACTGCAAAAATTTTGTGGAACCCAAAATTTTGCATTTGGATGTCAACCAAAACTCATAAACAAATCTTAGTTTTTTAAAGTTGATTGAAGATATACACACTTCTTTTATTTATTATTATTTTTATTTATTTTTGGATAGGTAAGCTGCGCTCCAACCCTAGACCTCAATGTTGAAACCCACCTTGTCTACCATTGAGCTACGGGTTTAAACATACTTAACACCCGCTGTCTACCATTAAGCTACGGGCTTGAACCCCACACATGGAGTTCATGTTGGGTAGTGCTTTTATACTACTACTAGTAGTAGTAGTAATAGAAGTGGTGGTGGTGTGCTAGGTCGTCATACCCCGAACGGGCTCTCCAACTTCTCGTACTCCGAATCTAGTGCCAACAGTGATTTTTTTTTTTTTTTTTGGTATGCAGGCACAACATGGCACAATTTAAATATGGAACATCTGTAGAGTATTTCACTAAGTACATTGTTCTCCTTACATTCCCATCTAATTATAAAATATACATCACTCTCCTAGAACGTAAACAAAAGGAACTGCTCCCACTTGTCTTCACTAACGACCTCTTCCTGAAATTTTTAAGAGGAAACGATGGGTTGAGTTTTCTTGAAAACTCAGTGGGTCCTTCCATTAAGTGGCATAACACAGCTGAATCAGAGTATACTACAGGCAATCATATCATATCATAAACAAGTAGCTTTTATAACTAACCTAGTAGCGCATATAACCACATATGGCATATGCTACTGAAAGGAAGCGGATGGAATATAACATGCATGCAAATGTATAGATGCATGCGGTGCACTGTCTTCCCAAATACTCCAAATACTCCAAGTAAAAATATCAAGGACAGCCTCACCGCCCATCTGATAAGGTCGGGGGATGAGTGCAATTCACTGTTCCCCTACGGTAGGTTCGCCACACTCTCTCCCCTGCTTCTAGCACGTATGCACATGAAGACAAAGGGCTTCCCAATGGCCAATTGGGGTAACTGTCGGGTATCGTACCCTGGAGACCCAATGGCCTCCCTAAGGTAGGAAATTGGGGCTTCTTCACACAGAAGAAGATTACTCCTACGTCCCTCGAGGTGTCCGTCTAGTTCCCAGTCTAAATTGAACCATTCAACAAGTTCGGTTAGACCAACACGAGGTCCGTCACCAAGCATCTACACTGCTCCTGGGTCTCGTCACCACATTAAGGGAGTCGATGGGCCGCCCGTACATATACAATATAGTCATCAGGTCCTGTCATTGCACCGCGTATGGTGGGCCGCCCGGCCTTTGAATCAATCCCAGGCAAAGCACCAAATCAGGTCTTGTCACTTCATCACACAGATGGGCTGCCCGACAATCATATAATGCAACACATAATCCACTTGGCCACACAAGCGCCCAATATCATATTGCATATTTCACTCGGCCAACACGAGAGCCTAATATCATGTCACATATTTCACTTGGCCAACACGAGGGCCTAATATCATATCACATATTTCATTTGCCTAACCCGAGGGCCTAATATCATATCACATAATTCACTTGGCCAATGTGAGGGCCTAATATCATTGCACATATTTCACTAGGCCAACACGAGGACCTAATATCATATCATATATTTCACTTGGACAACACGAGGGCCTAATATCATATCACATAATTCACTTGTTCAACGCGAGGACCTAATATCATATTACATAACTCACTTGCCCAACACGATTGCTTAATATTATATCACATATTTCACTTGGCCAACACTGGGGCCCAATATTTCCTTTGACCAACACGAGGGCCAAAGTCCAGTCTTCCTCTTCTCGGGATGTATGCATGGGGATGCTATGCTATACCAATGCCAAATGAATATCATATACTATTCATGCGTGCATCCGACTATCATTAAATCATCTACATACAACATTCAAGTGATCACGTTCCCATGTCCTTGAGTGTCATTTTATACTACTCAAGTGCACCTAATCATTCATCATTGCGCATTTAGCGTACTTAATCATGGAAGGAACCTGCCTAGCTCCTAAGCAATTCCTTTTATGGGTCGGCTTCAAGGCCCGAATTCTATGAGCAAGTGGGCTTAACCAAGGCCTATGAACCTGTGGACTTAACAAACGTCCCATGACACAAGTGAGCTCTCCCTCCAACACATAGCATGAGCGGGCTTCACAAGGGCTTGCCAATCAAGTGTGCTTTCCAAAAGCCCAATTTCCATTACATGTAGGCCATCTTATAGCCCATAGGCTGAGTGGGCTCCCTCAAGGCCCAAATAGAATAAGTGGGCTCTCACAAGGCCCATAGCACAATCAGTACCAGATATAATAACTACATCTACACACTTATTACATTATAATCCCTAATGGGCGAAATGGAACTTACATGATAGGAGAAAATTCACATCATCACAATCACACACCAAAACCATTCATCACAGTCTACCACTCATCATAGGGTCATCCACATCTTGCATTAATTAAGCCCAAAACATACGTTATGATCGGGCCGTGGTGGATGTCATAGATAAAAAGCATATATCAAGGCGGGGTCCATGGCTAATGGGCCTATCGTCTCATCTAGTGTATGAACAAAGTACCGATGTCATGTTGGGTCCCAAGGTGGGCCCAAAGGCCACGGCCCAGGATGATATTTGTATTATCCTTTCGTTCAAGTCCTAGAGACCTTATCAACAGGTTAGTTGACACCTAACCTCACAAGGGGCCCTCAGCATTGTCCAATTGATGGACAACATGGGTATTACAGATTGCATTGGCCTTAAATTTGGTACATAAATGCTTTACCAAGTATAATATCATCCCTCAAAATTTGGGGCCGATTTTATATTTGTGGACCCCACAAATTTGGGCCGTTTAGAAGGGGGTTCAGTGTTGACCACTGCACTAGACAACAACACTGGTCTGATTTACATTAATCGGACAAGGGGGTTAGACAGATCGAATTGATCCCAAATTTGGTGCACACATGGTCCATCAAGTCTACTATCATCACGCAAAATTTGGGACCAATTGCATAACTGTGGGTCCCACAAATTTGAACTGTTTAGATGGGTGCCAGTGTTGACCATTGCACTAGAAAACAACACTGGACCGATTTACATTAATTGAATGAGGGGGTTAGATGGATCGGATTGACCCTAAATTTGGTACACACATGGTCCATCAAATCTGCTATCATCACACAATTTAAGATCTATCAGATATCTGTGGGCCCCACAAATCTGGACCGTTTTGATGGGTGTCAGTGCTGACCACTGCACTGGACAACAACACTGGTCTGATTTACATTAATCGAATGAGCAGGTTAGACAGATTGGATTGACCGTAAATTTTCTACACACATGATCCAACAAGTCTACTATCATCGCACAAAATTTGGGACCAATTGGATAACTGTGGTTCCCACAAATTTGGACCGTTCAGATGGGTGTCAGTGTTGACCACTGCACTGGACAGCAACACTGATTTGATTTACATTAATCGGACAAGAGGGTTAGATATATCAGATTGACCCCAAATTTCGTACACACATGGTCCATCAAGTCTACTATCATCACACAAAATTGGGGCCAATTGCATATCTGTGGGTCCCACAAATCTGGACCGTTCAGATGGGATTTAGTGTTGACCACTGCACTGGACAACAACACTGGTCTGATTTACATTAATCAGATGAGGAAGTTAGACCGATCGGATTGACCCCAAATTTGGTACACACATGGTCCATCAAGTCTATTATCATCACACAAAATTTGGAATCTACCAGATATCTGTGGGCCCCACAATCTGGTCCATTATGAGGGGTGTCAGTGCTGACCACTGCACTGAACATATTTGACATACAACACAGTTCATTAAGATGGGCCCCTTGGATAGTTTTCAATGGTGGATCCATTCCCATTGTTTCCTTAAAGGGGTGGCCCACTTAGGTGTGTTTTTTGGGCCACCCAAACACCATATTTACATGATGAGGCCCATTTTAATGCACATACAAAAAGAATAAGATCAATAAGAAGAAGAAGGACCCACCTAAGACTTGGATGACTTGGCTCACTTGGATTCCTCCACAAAGATGATGGCCCACCTAGAGGGCACGAACTCCACTTCCTACCAAGATGAAGGTCTTATTTTAGGATTTTTGTGAGCTTGAACCCCACACATGGGGTTCATGTTGGGTAGTGATTTTATACAAATAGTGGTGGTGGTGGTTGTTGTAGTTGTAGTAGTCATAAGTGGTGGTGGTGGTAGCAGTAGTAGTAATAATATGAGTAGCAGTAGTAGTAACAATAGAAGTAGCAGTAGGAGCAGCAGTAGTAGCAGCAGCAGGAGTAGTAGAAGCAGTAGAAGCAGCAGCAGCAGCAGCAGCAGCAGCAGTAGTAATAGTAGTAGTAGTGGGAGTATCAGTAGTATCAGCAGCAGCAGCAGCAGCAGTAGCAGTAACGATAATAGTAGTAGTAGCAGCAATAGTAGAGTAGTAGGAGCAGTAGTAGCAGCAGTAACAACAATAGTAGTAACAACAGTAGCAGGAGAAGTAGCAGCAACAGTAGCAGTAGCAGCTGTAGTAGTAGTAGTAGTAGCAGTAGCTGTAGTAGCAGCAGCAATAGCTGTAGTAGTAGTAGTAGTAGCAGGAGTAGCAGGAGTAGTAGTGCTTTTATTATTATTATTGTTGTTGTTGCTGTTGTTGGATTGAGTGGCACAATTACATGACTGAGCTGGGGAGCTGAAACACGGAACTCAGTGGCCCTCTTAAATCAAACACATGCAAGAAGATAAGCCAATTCATCTCCCCAATCCGATGGCAAAGATGGTATATGCCGATGACACTGTTCTAGTCAAATGTAAGTGGACGGGCCTCATATTACACATCTCACCTCTTCCTCATTGAACCTCTTAGTGAAACAGGGGGCGAGTGTACAATCCGCTACATGGAGCCATGAGTGCGCAATCCACTACATGGAAACGAGTGTGCAGTCTGTTATAAGGAGGCATGACTATATGACTCAACGGGGGCACTAGGTGGCGAAGCGGAGTGTGCAGTCTTGGGGGAGGGGCGTGATGCTTGAGGTCAAGGCTCGTTTTGTGCGGTCCAAGCGGTATAAGTGCAGAGAGAGGAGAGAGAGCAAAGAGAGCGTGAATGAGTGTAGAGAGGGACATGGGTTTTATAGAGGAAGGCCACTGCCTCTCTCCTTCTACCCCTCCCATCTGCAACACGTGTTGGGGCAGATGGCCCCACTAGGAATTGCCACCTATCCCACTACCAACATATCCCACTCAAACTCATAGTGGGGGACACAACCCTTTCAGTTTGTCTTAACAATATCTACAGACATCGTATACATAGAGCAATGATTGGAGAGGCGGGACGAGTAGGGATTCTAGTGTTTTTATATATGGGTGTTTGTACGTTAATTGACTACCAAACTAGCACACAACCTCCCAAGCTTTCCAAGGTCTGCCCTAGATCTGCATGACCACATCGAATGAAGACCACATTCGATCTAGGATCACTCTGCCAGCATACGTACTTATCCTCTGATCAAGTTTAAATCATAAATGTTTTGCAGACATTCTTCGACGTTTTTTTCTTTTTAAATAAATTATTTAGGTACGTATAAATTTAAGAAACATTTTGCAAATCATCTCACAAAACTCGATAATGTTGCAACGGATAAGCCTCAAAGTGCTCAATCATAGTCTTAGGAACCTGGTGTCGCTAACAAAGGGTCTTTCCCATGTAATACATCCCTGACCAAATTAATAATGACCGTCGTTCTGTATGCTAAAGTAGTAACACTTAATCACATCGTACTATAATTGCGTTGGATCATCTAACACGACACCCTACGCTACGCGCGGAAGCTTGGCAGAGTTTGCTAGAACTATGGCTAAGTTGGGGGGGGGGGGGGGGGGGGGGGGGGTCGGGGTTATTAGGATCTTTTGAAAACTTTTGCCTAATTTAAACTAATTAAGCAAGTAACACTTAGCTTCTAAGCTTAAGTGGGTCTAATCACATAGACTACTAATGATGGGAACAATAAAGCAATTAGCTTATTAGTGAAAATACATCTTGTGTGTGAATCTACTTAGCAAGTGCATAGCATACAATTCATTCAAGCATTCATATAACTCATCAATTAAAAGACTACATGAATGGAAATGTGCTCAAATGACAATCACAAATACAAGCATGTAGAGTGGTTCGGTTTCCCTACTTCACTCCTGGTTGCCGTACCCAACTCATGAGTACACTGGATTTTACTAAATGGAGATTTTAAATCAAGTTAACCTCTCAACTTATAACGGATGTTTTTACAACGGGTTCACCTCTCAACCCGAATGAAGGTTTTTTAGGTTCACCTCTCAACCTGTACGTATGCACCCGTACCGGTGGAACATGTACACACTCGTGTTGATGGCTCCCTTTGGAGGCTTTGATTTAGGCTTTACACAAGAGTTCCGGTTCTACACAAGAACCTGGATTTAAGCCCAACAAATGTGCTAAGGTCCTACTAAATAACCTGAATTTCGGCCTAAATAATGAGCCAAGGTCCTACTAAAGAACTTGGGGTGAGTTTGGGTCACAAACTCTCACACTCTAACCTACTAAAGGAAAGAACATGACATACGCTTACAATTGACACTTGTTGAATTCAGCCCCTTTTGTAGCGCATTCTTCGGGTTGCTTCTTCTCGCTCTCCCGTGCTCGAATCAGCTTCCCGTGTGCTCCCCCGTTCATTGATGCTAATGCTTTGCCAAGGCTTCAACTCCACTGATCAATAATCTTGCATTTGATCTTTTTGAGATGACCAAGGTGATAGGAGATAAGTTGAATCTTCTACAACTGGTTGTGTGTTGTAAGCCTAGAAGGATTCACCTAATTGGATCTCTAGAGAGGTTTAGACAAAGGTTTTTCCTATGATGTAGGTGCCTAAATAGCTAGAGATCAAGAGGGAACAAGTTCATCTTCATTTGAGCTTTGAATACTCCAACATGTGATTAATCACAAGGAAGATGACTTGATTGAGTTAGGATTAGAGCCTAATGGTAGTTGCAAATTGCAATATGGGTGGCTTCTAGTGCACTTAAATTCCTCTCATGAGCCCAAAAACCGAGCCTCGTTCTTATATAGATAAATCTCTAATGGTTGAAAAATGGGTAACAACGGCTAGTTGTCGGCCGGTCGACCAAAGCTGTTGACCAGTTGAAATGGGCCGCCGGTCGGTAGATTTTGACTATCGACCGGTCTAATTTCCCCAGAGGCTTACTATATATTCAGCCTCAAATCGGCTTGTCGACCGGTCGAATTAGGCCATGGACAATTGATCAGTTGCTGTCTACTTTTGGCCCTGATCGGCCGGTCGACAAAATCGGTCGGCCGGTCGACTGGTCGGTCGACAACACTATGAGATTTGCTGTTTGGGGTGCATTTTTCCAACAGCTCATGAACCTCTTAGGCCTTCTTATAGTTGATCTTTTGGAACTCCTAGGTCCTATGTATGATGACTAAAAATTTGCCTAATGGGTCCAAGTCATCTAGATGTTTATGTTGTTCTGGTTCTAGGGGTTAGGGTCACCAAGGCATCTCATTTACCTGTTTCTATTTCCTTGATGTTTCTTGTCCACTTGAATCTTCGGTCTTCAGCTTGCCAAGGCTCAATCAATATTACAACACATGGACGCACGTGATTGACAAATAAGGTGCACTAGTATGCAGCAGAAAAGTGCACTAACACGTCCTATACATAAAGGTGGGTAGATGAGGGCATAAGGGTCACCTATGAGACTGGCCTACTTGCATAATGCACTGATTAGATCTAATTAGGCATCAATAAGTAGATTGATCTTGGAGCGGAGTCGAACTCAACACTCCAAGCACATGGTCACTCACCTATGCTACAAAGTAGGTATTATTAGGCATACGCCAGGTCTACAATGCGCAGGTCCTGCCTAAAGTGCATGAGTATTGACTCAACTCAGTAATTCCTAACCTAGCTCAATACAGGCCATAATATCATTAGGAAATGGAGGTCCCGCTTGAAGCGTATGAATGTTGGTTCAACAACTCCTAACCTCATCAAATAAAGGTCTCACCTAAAGCACTTTAGTGCGAACTTATCATAGTAACTCCTAACCTCGTTACCACTGTGATAGCAAGTAAGCACTAACACATGCAAAAATTCATCTAAACTTGCCCAATACGTTAGGTATCCAATAATACATATACATAGCTGTGACTAGAGCGGTTGTGCCTTAACTTGCGCGACCTCACCTTCTACATTGCTATAGAAGGCGATTGCACATCAACGTGCTTCCTCATCCTGAATATGCCTTCGACACACATGTCAGGGATGGTCAAGTCCCATGTGAGTGGGAAAGGCTTAGAAAAAATCAACCGTGTATGAATATTTAATTAATGTGTTGCCACTAAGAAATTCATTTTGTAAAATATATCATGTACAATAGTACAAGACATAAATAATTTACATCACCCACTCTCTGGAGTACATGGACTCCATCCTATCTCACGTGTGCAAGCCTCAAACACTGCACAGTAGGATCTTTACTATCATAACTTGTGGGGATTGGGGAGTATAGTTAAATTTTTTACAAAATTGCCACAATCCCACTTTTACAAAAGATGTTAACTTCTCTTGAGTTATATATGCCTGACATATATTTCAAATGTCTTTAGCAATAGGTTTCGTCATGGGATTGGCTAGCATTTCTCTGGTGGGAATATATTTGAGTAAAATATGCTCCTCTTACCTGATCCCTGATGTGGTGATATTTAATTTCAATGTGCTTGGAATTTTTATGGTGTTTTGGATCCTTTGTGATGTGTACAATCGATGAGTTGTCCATTTTTATTAGGAGAGGAGTTTTAACAGTAGGAACAACACCCAAAGCTCTCAAGAACCTCATAATCCACACACCCTCTTGAACTGGTGCACAACACGCAATATATTCAGCCTACATGGTCAAAAGGGTTATTGAAAGTTATTTCCTGCTGCACCATGAGATGACACCACCATTTAGCATTAAAGATATAGCCCAAAGTAAACTTGCTTCCATCTTTATCATCTCCCTAAGATGTATCAGAATAAGCCAACACCCTTAGCTTGATATTGATAAAGCAACGTGTAGTCCTTTGTTCCTCACAAGTAGCGAAAAATCCTCTTGATTGCTTGCAAATGTGCCTGGCTTGGATTGCTTTGCTATTGACTTACAAGGCCTACAATATAACATATAGTTGGCTTGATACATGACATGTAAGGCTGCCTAATTTACTGGCATAAGGCACATATGACATTGACTCTTTCTCGATATTAGACTAGGGACACAAACTTCTATTTAGGGTATTTATAGATTGAAGTTTCAACTGTCTTGGAATTGTGCATTCTGAATCGTTCTAAAATCTTTCCAATATGAGATACCTGCAACAAGCCCAAAAACTTATTCAAGCGATCTCTTGTGATTTTTAACCCTAGTATAAAGTTTGCCCCACCAACGTCCTTTATTTCAAAATTTAAAGATAGTCATTCCTTGGCTAATAAAATATCATCGGCATATAGAGATAATATCAGAAAGTGTTGCCTAGATCGCTTCACATATACACAATGGTCTTTTTCACATATAGAAAATTTGAAAGAAGTAATGGATTCATGGAATCTCATGTATGACTGCGTCAATGATTGTTCTAGCCCGTAGATAGATTTCAAGAGGTTGCAAACCTTGCTCGCCTGACCCTTCTTAACGTATCTCACTTGTTGTTCCATATAAATTTTTTTTTTTTTTTTGATAAATCTCAAATCTCAATTCAAGAATCCATCTAATATAATTCTAAGCCAAAACATGCCACAATTGTGAAAATCATACAAATCGATGTAAATCTGGCTGCATGTGAGTGTTTCTTCATAATTAACACCTTTTACTTGCGTGAAACCTTTTTTGCTACTAAATGAGCTTTATACTTATCAATTGAATTGCCTGCCTTCCTCTTGATTTTGAATACCCACTTATTTACAATTACTTTACGGCTAGTTGGAGGATAAACTATCTTCGAAACATGATTTTTCTTCATCAAGCCAATTTCTTTGTTCATTGCAAGAATCCACTCTTCAAAATTTTGAGATACCAGTGTGTCTTGATATAAATCAAGTTCATCTTCATCTATTGCAATATAAGAGTACTATTCACCTTTTATTTTAAAATGCCTTATAGGGATTTTGCTATGCAAACTACATCGCAACTTAGGTACTTAAGTCGATGCGCTCCCATTATCATCACAAATCATAAAAATGCTTTGAGTATCACTGTTTAGACTACTGTTCCCACTACCTTGAACCGTATCAAACATCTTTCTATATCTATTCTAAGCTTCTTTCTACTATGATATCTATCATCCACAAATGCCACATCTCAAGATTCGATTTCAATCCATCTACCATGGTCTTCATACCCTAACATATATCCCTTTAAATGGATAGGATATCGAATAAATGTATACTTAATGGTTTTTTGTTATCTAACTTCTGTTTAGAGTAGGAATTAAAACGTGACCCATCAAACCCTATGGATGTAAGTCACTTAATGACAATCTCCTACAGTCTACAATTATGAAGGTGTCTTGGGTACAAATTTTGAAGGGACTTTATTTAATACATAAGCAATTAGTTGTAAGCAGTGCATCTCCATAGAAGGTATATGAAAAATTCGTGTGAGCCATCATAGACATGTCCATATCTAATAAAGTCCTATTTTTCCTCTCGGCTACATCATTTTGTTGAGGAGTCTAAGGCGTAGTGTATTGATGAGCAATGCCAGGATTTTCACAATACGATTTGCAGATTCGATGTGCACTCTTCACTCCTGCCTATCCTATAGATGCTGAAGGTAAGGCAGGGGGCTTGCTGGTTATTTCGAATGCTCAAATTTGGAATGTTGAAGACTGTTTTAAGGGCGTTTCTTGCTTTCGTTGGTCTTCAGAGATATCGGTTCGGGTTTCACTTGGGTATTCTCGATGGTTTACAGTCCAAATAAATCGAACTGTAGACAGTTGTTCTGGGAAGAGCTGGATTAGTGTCAAACAAAGTGGGCTTATCCGTGGTGTGTGGGAGGGGATTTTAATGTGGTTCGGTTTCCTTTTGAAAAGTCAAATGGGGGGTAGATTACTTCGTAGCATGCACAATTTCTCAGAGTGGATAGATAAACAAGAGTTGATTGATCTACCTATGGGGGTGGTTAAGTATACTTGGTCTAGTGGGCAAGTGAAGGCCAGCCAATCTAAGCTGGATAGGTTCCTCCTATCGACGGATTTGCTTGATAAATTCTCCTTGTTGATTCAACGGGGTCTTCCGCACTCGGTGTCTGATCATTGCCCTGTCTTGCTGGAGACGAATGAGGAGGATTGGGGTCTAGACCGTTCCATTTGAGTTGTCCTGGCTAGAGGTGGACGAATTCCAATCCCTTGTTGAAGAGTGGTGGGCATCCTTTCCGGATAAAGGGGGAGCAGGTTATAATCTTTTTTAGAAGATGAAATCTCTAAAGGGGAAGATTAATGTGTGGAGGAAGGAAGTTTTGAGCATGCGAGATATTCTGATCAAAGTCCAAGCCCTTAACCTTAAAGAAGAGCAGGGGGAGTTATCGGAAGAGGATAGAGCTTGGAGGGAGATTCACTCTACTAAATACTACGCTAGGCTCATAGAAGATCAGATTAAATGGAGAAAACGGTCAAGGGCCTTGTGGCTCAAGGGGGGAGACAAGAACACAAAGTTTTTTCATAAGGCGGCTTCGGCAAGATCTACAATTAATAAAATCAAATCAGTCGTGGTTGAAGGTGTTCGAATGGAAGGGAAAGATAGGGTGTGTGTGGCTATAGTTAATTTTTATAAGAATCTTTTGAAAAGGGAAGATTGGTTAAGGCCTAAGCTAGATGATTTACGGTTTGACTCTATATCGGTGGAGGCGGTGACTGATTTAGGAAAAGAATTCTCGGAAGAAGAAATCTTCTCTACTATCTCTGAGTTGGGGGGTGAAAAAGCTCCAGGGCCGGATGGTTTCCTAATGTTGTTTTTTTGGAAATTATGGGAGGTAGTTAAAAAGGATGTGGTTTCTTTCATTAAAGAATTTTTTGTTACAAGTTCACTTACCCCAGAGGTTGGGGCTACGTTCATAGCTTTGATTTCGAAGAAGGAAAGGGCGGAAAGTTTATCGGATTATAGGCCTATTAGTCTTCTTGGGGGGCTATACAAAATTTTGGCAAAGAGATTTAAGAAAGTTATAGGGGGAGTTATTTCAAAGTCACAGGGAGCTTTCGTTTTGGGAAGACAAATAGCGGACAATGTTTTTGTGGCTAATGAAAGTATTGACGCGTGTCACAGGAGAAAAGAAAAAGGGGTGGTTTGCAAGTTGGATGTTGAAAAAGCATATGATCATGTTGATTGGGAATTTCTTGATTATATGCTTTGTCGGTTGGGTTGTGGTGAGAGATGGCGGGCATGGATCCATGTGTGCGTGGCTGCTGTGAAAATTTCGGTTTTGGTAAATGGTTCGCCGAATGGTTTTTTCTCTTCTTCTAGGGGTTTGCGGTAGGGAGATCCCCTCTCCCCTTATCCCTTTGTAGCAGTTATGGAAGCTTTCAGCAAGATGGTCGATAAAGGGGTGAGAGAAAAGTTGATCAGGGGATTTTCTATAGACGGTTTCGAGTTTCAGATATCTCATTTGCAATTTGTGGACGATACTCTTCTGTTTTGTATGGCCGATGAGGAGATGGTGGAGAATATGCATCTTATCATCATTTGTTTTAAAGCAATTTCGGGGTTGAGAATTAATATTGCAAAGAGTGAACTTCTTGGAGAGGTTTATCCAAGGAGGTAGCAACTTTTGCTTCTTTGTTTCGGTGCAATGTGGGTTCTTTTCCGACTTCTTATCTCGGGCTTCCGTTATGTTTAGGTAAGCCTCCGAAGAGGGTTTGGGATAAGGTGATTGAGCGTTTTGTCAAGAAGCTTTCGAAATGGCGGACGAGGATGTTATCCATAGGGGGAAGGATTACGCTTATAAAGGCAATAATGTCGAATCTTCCAGTCTACTTTATGTCTTTATTTAAATGCCCAAAATCAGTGCTTGATAGATTAGAGAGAATAAGGAGGGATTTCCTGTGGAAAGGTACGGAAGATGGACGAAAGTTTCATCTCATAAAATGGGAGGAAGTGTGCAAGCCTCGGGAGAAAGGTGGTGCAGGTGTGAGAAATTTGGCGTTAATGAATGATGCCTTGTTAGGCAAATGGGGGTGGCGCTTTGGGGTGGAAGAGGGTACTTTATGGAAGGAAGTGGTGGGTAGGAAATATGGGATTGAGGGTTTGGGTTGGTGGACTTGGGCCTCATCCTTATATAGGGCTTCTTCGTTGTGGAAAGGTATAGATCGGATGAGAAATAAGACGTGGGAAGGAGTAGGCTTCTCTTTAGGGAATGGCTTGAATATTAGATTCTGGGAAGACATTTGGGTTGGAGATCAAAGGTTGGGAGTGGTCTTCTTGAGATTGGCGCGGGTTGCTTTGGGAGAAGATTTGAAGGTGGTTAGTTGTTTTTCTTTTGTTGGAGATAGTTGCATTTGGACTCCACTGTGTAGAAGGAACCTAGCTAATGGAGAGGTTGAGGAGATGGTTGCTCTATTGTCTTTGATTGACAAGGTCAGGCCGATGCTCTCTGAAGAGGATTCGCTGGTTTGGTTAAAAGACAAAGCAGGAAGATTTTCGGTTAGATCTTTTTACAAGGTCTTGGAAGGAGGGGGTTTGGGTATGGGGCCTTTCCCGACTGCTCCAATATGGAAGTATGGAGCCCCCTTGAAGATAGCAGCTTTTGCTTGGTTAGTTGGGAGGAATAAGGTTCTGACGGTTGACAATCTTAGGAAAAGAAATATGATTCTTCCAAATGTGTGTGTGATTTGTTTTCAGGATACGAAATCAGTTGACTATCTTTTTATTCATTGCATTTTTGTGACAAAGTTATGGCATATGTTTTTTAACATGTTTTGGTCTACATGGGTGGTGCCAGACTCTATTGATCAGTTCTTTTACTGTGGCATGGAGGCGGGCAGGGAAGGATGAGCCGGAAAGTGTGGTGACTTGTGTTATTAGCAGGATTATGGTTCTTATGGGGGAAAAGGAATAACAGAATTTTCTGAAATAGATTTGGTCATGTTGAGGATGTTTTCAAGGTAGCGAAAACTCATGTGATAGAGTGGGTTGGGGCAGCTAGGTTTGTGGCTCATTTTCCGATGAATTGGAATGAGCTCCTATAGTTTTGGGGGGTTTTGTATAGTGGTTCCTTTGTATATTTTGGCCACACACACACACACACACACACACACACACCAAATATAGAGATTTACGCTATTTGCTAATGCTATGTAGTGTTGTAGCTAAGCTACATTGCGGACGCCACTGCTACGCTTCAGACACTATTCAAAGCACTAGTTAGATGTAAGGATGATGAATTTAATGCTTGGAAGAGGTGGTAGTTACTCATCCATAAGCAATGTTATATGGTGGCGATCTCACAAACAAAAGGAGGTTCTCTCCTTTTTCATTAAGGTGCGGAGAGCTCAAATCAATCATTTGTCGTAAACCAAATCTTGCTAGAGAAGGAAGATCGATGCATCCACGATGTTGCAAGTGGGGCTGGGATCAATTGGCAATGCTATGAACTAGATATTGGAGACTATATTTGAGATTTGTCACTGGTGATCATGGCATTCCGTAATGGTAATGGTGATCGTAATGACGATCATCTTTACTACTACGATTTGGGGCGTAACGGCCATTACAACCTCCATAACGGCCATTACGGCCTCTCTCTCTCTCAAAAAAAAAATAAAAAAATCTGGCCGTTACGTAACGGCCAATGTGACCCCATAACAGCCGTTATGGCACCTTGCTGGTGATACAAATCTGGTCGATTAGCCTTCATAGAGGTAGTGAGGAGGCAACCTCCACAAAGATGGTGGTGGTGTAGGCAGTGCTAGATTGCAGGGAAATAGTGGAGATGGATTCCGATGGATTTAAGTGATTTCCACTGATGGCGACAGTGGCAGTGGTTGGAGATGACAAGATGGCTATGCGGTTTTGCAAAGGGCATGGGATGGTCAAAGAGGATTGGTGATCATACGCTGACAGATACCTCACTCTATTTATGGTCATCCTCTCCATTTTCATCTGGACATTCTCATAGTGATCATGCTAATTAGGGGCTGATCCCACTTTTGTAATACATTGTGGAACTGTCCTCATCTCTTATTAGGGCTACTCTTAGGCTGCTTTGGATGTCCTCATGCTTGGTTCTAGCCTTCCTAGACATTCAATGCATCCACCTCAACACCCTCATCTCTGTAACAGTCGATCTCCAATTCTGTTGATAGGTTCCTCCTGGGTTCTGTTTCCATGTGCATGTGTAGCTGGAATGTAGTCATTTTAGCTCCACGAGGTAATATTCTTTGGAGAATGCTCTGGCATGCCATCTTGTGGGGGATTTGGAAGGAAAGAAATAACATTATCTTTGAAACAATCGGGCATTCCTCAGGTTGGTGATCAAACTGAAAATTTTTGTTGGTTAATTGAGGCCTTGCTTTAGAAGATTTCAAAGAGATTTCTAGATATGATCTCCTTAGAGAGTGGTGGTCAATGCTTTTGAGAGGCCTAAGCAGGGCTGGTTTCTTGGCATTCGTTAGGGTCTCTTGTCTTGCTCTCTGTCTTGGAGTCCCTTTACATTATCTTGCACTTCTCTAACTTCTTGTTGATTTGTTGTAGCTTTTTCACGCTTTTTAATCAGTTTTTGTTATCAATAAGGAGAAGCCCCCATGTTTGGTTGAATAGCTGTCTTATAAGAATCTCTCTTTAGTTTCAAAATTTATGTTATAAGTTCAAAACTAGTGGGCAGAAGAAGACTGTAGAAGTTATATATAGAAAATTTACACTCTACCCTGAAGATCATGGGTCATTTTCTTAGTGGTAGAAGCAACACATGACAATACGTACGGGAAGCAATTAATGAATTTTGATAAGCTATTGCTGGCACTTCAAATGCCAAAAAATTCATACTCTTAAGTGGTGTCAAAAGGGATGAGGATCTTCTTTCTCAGCATTACACTCATCAACAGAATCAACTTGGTCGGTTGGTCTGATTTGTGCCTCATTCCATACTTCTCCCTCATTGTACATAACATAAAGCATTAAACTTTCATTGCTCCAAGAGGTTCTTCCTCTTCGTGTGTACCTGTCTTGACGGCATTATCATATCATGAAGAACATCTCTTATATTTCCATCTCATTAACATAAATATTAAAGATATAAAAGATGTGCCATCATTATTTATGCATAGAAATTTTATATCATATGATATTTCCAGTTTTATCCAAGTGAATCCCTGATTTCTATTTTGCTTCTATTTTAAGATAAGCACTCGCCATCCATGTTATTTTTGCTGGAGTTTGTTCTGTCATGTTTGATGTGTTCATGTGATTACTTGTCTACAAGTCATGGTTTCAATATGGTTGTATTAGCCATGGCTGAAGCACATTTCAAGGGTGAAATGGATAACCCTATCCCATATCGGCTGTATCAGGTCCCATACGGTCATAAAGGCCTCCTTTTGTTTTGTTTTTTTGTTTTTTTTTTTTTTTGCCTCAATTTTCCCTCATTTCCCCCTTTTCTTCATCTCAACCCTAGAGGAAGCTTAGAAACCCACTTAAACCAGATTTAGGCCTATTTTAGGAATCAAAACACAAGATTTGAGTGGGATCTGATGAGATCTGATGAATATAAGCAGAATGAACCATTTTGGGGAAATAGTAAACAAGGAGTAAAGTGTCACTTCTTCTTTCATTTTTTTCATCTTCTCTTTTGTTCTATTTCAATTTAATGGGCCATAATATGCCAAATGCTTGATTTGTATTCAATTAGGACCAATTTGATTGACTTTAAACAGGTCAGGCTGACAAATAGCATTCTTAAAAAGATTAGTCTGATACGCCCTTGATTACATGTTTAAAACACACACACAAGATAGATTCTGTTGTTTTACATTTTCATTACATTCCTGGTCATTTCAGAGTTCTTTTGGGTAAAAAATTGTGATTGATACTGGGCTGATATGGACTGTATTGATCATTGTCGTATCAGTTCTGCATACTGGGCTGATATGGACTGTATTGATCATTGCCGTATCAGTTCTGCAAGCAGGGGCATATCTTCCAAGTACTAATGCTTTAATATATTTTTCTTTTTCTTTTTCATTCTTTTCTGACTTTACAGCCCATGAGCATGGTTTTACCTGGTGTTGTCGGGTTCAAGTTGTCTGGCAAATTGCGCAATGGTGTCACAGCTACTGACTTAGTTTTAACTGTGACCCAAATGTTAAGGAAGCATGGCGTTGTTGGCAAGTTTGTGGAGTTTTATGGTAATCCTTTTACTCATTAAGCTGAATGGATAAGACATACTTACTCGTCCATATATTTGTTCCTGTTTATTCAAAGTTTTAAGCATCTTCTCTTTGCATATAGGTGAGGGCATGGGTGAATTATCATTAGCTGATAGGGCTACTATTGCTAATATGTCACCTGAGTATGGTGCAACCATGGGCTTCTTTCCTGTTGATCATGTCACTCTGCAATATCTCAAACTGACTGGAAGAACTGATGAAACTGTAAGTATCATGCTAATGAAACCGTGGGATGCAAATTGGAATTCTGTTTAATAATTAAGTGACTTCGTCTTTCCATGTAAAAGGTGGCAATGATAGAGGCTTACTTGCGGGCAAACAAAATGTTTGTTGACTACAACGAGGTAAATTTATTTAATTGTTTTTACCCTTCAGAAAAGAAAAGAACTACTTTTTTGTATCACTCCAAAAGATACATATTTTTCTAAGTTCTGCTAAAGTGAGTAGTTTTTAGCTCTGTGATGTACTTGTGGATCCAGCTTAAAAGGAGTATTTCTAAATAGTTCAGTTAATATGAGCAGATTTAATTGTGAGATTTACTTGTGAATCCAGCCTCAAAAAGAGAGAGTTTACTCATCTTATCTGGAGTTGGACCTTGCTGATGTTGATCCCTGTGTTTCAGGTCCAAAGAGGTATTCTTTTCTTTGTCAAATCCTTTGCAACATTGTCATTCACCTGTTCCATAACACTAGTTTTCCATCGCAACATTAAATTTTCCTTAATGAATCATTACAGACCTCATGACCGAGTTCCCTTGAAAGAAATGAAGGCAGATTGGCATTCTTGTTTGGATAACAAAGTCGGATTCAAGGTAAGATGCAAATGACCTTGTCTGAGATATCTGCGTTTTGTGTCAGAAAGTGTCTGCTGTGTCAATGGTTTGTTTGATTTTTTTGGATTGGGTTCTCGAAACAACTGCTTCAACTTTTTTATCAGATAAAGCTACAAGTTAATAGTTACAGAATCCAGCTTAGACAGGTATTTCTTGGTCATAGACACTTTGACCTGTTGGACAAGGTCACAAGGATATAAGGTTTCAAAGTGAATCCAAAGAGATTGGCAAGTGGACAAGTCTGTAGAGTTACATGTTAAGATTGGGGGAATATAATAATATAATTATTAGTTCAAATAGGTATATATGATTAAGAGAATGCATGCATAGGTTTTTTTTATACATTACAAAAACATACATCGATAGGCAGAAATTTAACTGAAATGACATAGTCAAAATGATATGCATGTATTATACATGCATACACATGCGTCAATGCATCATCATAACCTTGTCCAAACATTTGGGGTTGGCATTACCAACTTGCTGCACCAATCAATCTCAGTAAGTGAACAAGCCACTAAATCTATTCTTACCACCTCAGTGGTACCTCTCATCTCCTTTTTCAGCCCATCAACCCTAATCAATATTCCCCTCAACAAAGTTGTCTTTGGTCTTCATTACACACGACATAACCATCTAAATTTGCTCTCCATCATTTTATCCCTTACTGAGACTCTTCTTAGGTTGTGTCAGATGACCTCTTTCTTAATTCTATCCCTTCCTAGGTCTCCTACACATCCATCATGGACTAGATGTTGACCCATTTTTGGGGGCAGTCCAATCCAAACTGCTCCAACCACTGGTCCAACCGAGTCAACCTGTTTTTGCTTCTCAGAGTGTGATGGTCTCTCTACGCAGGCCGTCATGCATTTTACATGTGGCAGTCATTAAGTCAAACTAAACCGCGCAAATTGCACTACCTTCCATGGATAGGTCAATGCATAAAATCAAATAGATTGAGCAATTATATTTTCCAAATAAGGGATATTTGTTCATTGACCATTGAGTGCTTTACATCAACCATTCCTTAAGCCGTCCATCAATTGACTACTCAGAACATTAATCAGTTTAATTTTTGGTTCATGATCTCTACAAATAGGGTTCCACTATTTTGACTCTTTAATTTGAACTTTTGCATCACATTTACAATTTTTGAATGCATATGCATCACCATCACTCTCGAGATTATCAAAGTCTTTTGTATTTGGTTGGACTCCCATGAAAGTCTACCACCATCAAATCATGGCACATACATGTTGGATAGTTGTACACCAATCTAGACTGTTTAAATCTCCCGCAATAGTTAACCACCACCAAATGATGGTGCATACACATGGGAGAGTTGTACCACAATCTAGACTGCTTAAATTGCCGACCAATTGCCGATGGAGCCTAACAACAAAAAAGAGTGTAGAAGATGAATATAACCATATGCTGCCATTGGAATTGGCCATATAAGAGAGAGAAGACAAATTGGGGCTTGTATGTGGCGCAACCTGCTAATGGGAAGGATCCACCCAAACCTAGGTAAGCACAATAACATAAACAAATAAGAGCGTACAACTCAAGAGATTTTATTCAATTCAAAGGTGCATTCATACTACTCGTCTCAGGCCCTTATATAGGCTTTTGAAACGTACATATAAGGAAAAAACCTAATGTTATTGTCAACCAATGACTTATTACAAATATGGAAAAGAGATAAGAATGCATTAAAAATGTTTGACTACTGGATTATTCTTAGCTAGTTGATTGATTTCGCTAGCTAACTACCTAAATAGGAGGCTTGTGCCTCCTTATAAATGGGCCAACTGTTGGGCTTGGGCTTAATGGGCTTGGGCCTGGCCCATGGATCGTGGGCCCAGCTCTGTTAACATGTCCTCGCCCGCTTGGAAGAACGTGATTCTGGTGAGTTAATGGCTTGATATTGCTCATAGAGGTTAGGATTTAGAAAACTTTTGGTAACCACCTTGGCGTGTGGAGATGATCTGGTCATCAAGAACATCAACGATTGTGTTTGTAGGTGGTAAAATAGTTGGAAGTGTGATGGCTTGTTCTTCGATACCATCGTCAGTATGGTGCCCATGATAGATGGAAAGATCTTCCACATTAAAAGTAGGACTAATAGGTAAATATGATGGGAGATGTAAAACATAAGCATTGACACTAATCTTCTTTATGATTTTGAACAGTCCCGCATTGCGAGGATATAGCTTCTTCGAGGTATCGAGGGGCAACCGTTCAGGACGAATAGGGGCCATAACCATGTCACCTTCTACAAATTCAACAAAGCGACGTCTTATGTCTACATGTTGCTTATAACTTTCATTACTTGCGGCAATATTGCGTTAAACTTCATCATGCACCTGCTGCATATGGCGAATGAAGTCATCAGGTTCTGCACTTGGTCTTGACTCTACAGGTAAAGGAACCAAATTAGCTAGAAGACGCGATCGTATACCAGTTACTGCTTCAAAAGGTGACATCCCTGTGGACCTATTGACTGAATTATTATAAGCAAATTCAGCCAAGGGTATTACTAGGTCCCACGTAGCTATATGATCGCAAACAAGACATTGTAATAACTTGTCCAAGCTACGATTGATCACTAACATTTGACCATCGATCTGTGGGTGGTAGGCATTTGAGAATTGAAGCTTGGTTTTCGTTGCTGCTCAAGAGTTTTCCAGAAATAACTAATGAACTTGGTATCACAATCAGACACAATTGCCTTCGGAAGACCATGATGATGAACAACCTCTCGAAAGAACAATTGAGCAATCTTGAGAGCATTTGTCGTATTTGAGTATGGTATGAAATGAACCATCTTTGAAAATCGATCAAGCATCACAAATACTAAATTAACTTTCTGAGTGGTCCTTGGCAAACCTAGGACAAAGTCCATGCTGAGATTTTCCCATAGAGTATGTGGGATCAGTAGTGGTTAATACAATCCACTATTTTTCTTTTGACCCTTAGTAAGCTAGCAAACCTTGCAGAACTTGCAAATCTTGGTAACATCTGATTTTATATGAGGCAAAAAGTATCTATCTCCAAAGAGAGCTAGGGTACTACACCCACTGGTGTGTAACTCCCTCACAACATACTCACGGATGGATGCATTGGGTAGGTAAAGTTGCGTTCCCCGGAACAAGTAACCATCATGAATGCTGAAATGGGGGTGTCTTGCATGCTCTCCACCAAGAATGTCAGTATAAATGCGCTCGAAATCTTTGGAGTCAGCATCCTCACGCCGTATCACTTCGAATCCCAGAAAAGTTACCGCCATCAATGACAATAGATGCACACGACGGCTTAATGCATCAACATCCTGATTGTCTTTGCCAGCTTTGTGTATACATGTGCGCACGTTCACACGTACGATTGTACCGTGGCCCCCCTCTTCATTCCCCTTCTCTTTGTTCATTGTTAGATTCCCATTCCCCTTTTCTTCAAAACCCTTAATTTCCTTTTTATTGAGCCTGGCGTACGTTAGATTGGAAGTTCTATCTTCCAAGTGGGCCACCCCTTGACCTTATTTTATATTCTCTTGTTATGCATATGCAATTAACCTAGGATTATTCGGTTACTTACTTGATTGATCCTTGTTCTATGATGTGGATTGCTTAGATTTAATTGTTGATTGCTTATTTAATTAGTAACTTGATCTCCTAGCACTCATCCTAGGCTAGGTTACATGTGTCCTACATTAAGCGAGGCCATGAAAACTGCGAACTTCAAAGATAGTGATAGGTGTCGGCCAATCAACTATGGCTTTCACCTTGGTGGGGTCCACCTCTACACCTTGCAACGAGACAATGTACCTTAAGTAAACCACTGACGCACTCATGAAGGTATACTTTTTAAAGTTGATGTAGAAGTGCTTGCGACGAAGGACTCTAAAGATAAGACTTAGGTGATTAAGGTGCTTTCTTGGCGTACTATAGATAAGAATGTCATCAAAATAGACAACAATAAACTTGCCAATAAAAGGGCACAACAACTGCATCATGACGAGCATGAAAGTGTTAAGAGCGTTTGTGAGACCAAATGGCCCAACTAGCCACTCATAGAGACCGTCCTTTGTCTTAAATACTGTCTTCCATTCGTTACAAGGTTGGATGTGAATCTAGTGGTATCCACTGCGAAGATCAATCTTGGAGAAGACTTTAGGGCCTAGCATGAAGTCATGCATTTCAAGTTGAGGAATGGGGTAACGGTCTTTCACTGTGATTTTATTAATAGCTCGGCTGTCTACATACATGCACCAACTTCCATCTTTCTTGGGAGTGAGGGTTAGTACTGCACATGAGCTTGGGCTCTCTTGAATGTAACCCTTTTTAAGCAACTCGTCAACCTGACACTTCAACTCGGCGTGCTCGGTGGGACTCATACGGTATGCTGATAAGTTGGGTAAGGATGCTCTGGGAACCAAATCTATAGCGTGTTGAATATCCCGCAATGGAGGCAACTACTTAGGCAGATCATCGAGGATTAAATCTTGAAAGTCATGCAACACAGATTTGACTTCATCAAGAATAGGCTCATCCTGGTCAATAACAGGCTCTTGCACCTATTCTATGACCAGAGCGAACATTACGCCTTTCTCTTTCCTCTCTTCTTCAAACTTCCGCATTGTGAGAACATGGGAGTTTGAAAGAGCAATCGATGTCGATGATGAAGGCGTAGATGAAGGAGGCGGCGTAGGCTACAATGGAAGAAGAAGGATACGATGGCCTCGCCATAGGAAAGTATGTGTGTTTGCTTCACCGTAACAATCAACACCCCACCGTTCTCCTCTAAGGGAAGGATTAGGATTAAGACATTGCCCTATGGTGTCATGTCCTTGCACTGCTGGTTGCTTTTGGTATGAATTTTGTGGCAAAGGGCATTTCAAAGGTTGAGTTTACCTTATAAGAGGAGCCTGTATCTGTGGGTGCGGCTGAAAAGGGTGGGAGGTGGTCAGTAGCCCTATGGTGGAGTTTGGTTGAGATGCGGATCTGAACCCTTTCTCATAGAAGGTTCCCCAACTGGAGAACCAAAACGTCGAAGAGTATGCTACTGCAACTATTGTTCAACTCGTCGAGCCTTCCGATGAACATCTTCAACTGACTCAAAATCATACATGACCATCTCGCGCTGGATCTCTTGGCATAACTCCGCCTTATAATGGTTGGCTATTATGCGGTCTATCTCTGCAAGCTTACGATGGACAGAAAGCTCATTGTACTTTTTGGTGTAGTCATCCATTGATAAAGTTCCCTGTTTGAATGTAAGGAGCTCCTGGAGAAGAGTATCTATATAATCTAAAGGCAAATACTTTCCAGCTTCTCCCTCATGTCAGCCTACCTGGTGATAGCAAGACGACCCATGATGAGATTGTTGTCGTCAATGCTTCACCACTAGATCCTTGGTGGGCCCTTCAACTTGACCTTGACAAAGGCCACTCGCTGGACATCATCCATGTCGTACCATGCAAAATAATCTTCCAGCATTGTAATCTTCCAGCATTCGAAACTTCAATTCGTACTTTCTTGGTAATGTTGTCGTTTTTAGGCGTCTCTATCGTAGTGTCAGGGGCTCTCTCTGCAAAGAGTCGTTGCATGAAGTCATAAACGGACTCCCGAGGACCCGTGCCATTTTGGTTCACTGAAGGTTCTGGTTGGAACCCTTGTTGTGGATTTGGATCACCATCAGGATCTCTGATAGGATTAGGTTGCTCATCATGTTGTTCTCTGCGTAGTTGGTCAACAACGATTTCCAGTCTGGCTACCCTTGTGAATAGCTCAGTGATGCTATTGTCTTGCTGTGGATCGGTAAGCCTCCCTCGATAGATGTTACCACTACGGGTGGACATCGTGACGATGAAAAGTATTGGACATAATATATGCAACCTTAGCTTTAGAATAGAAGATTGCTAATGAGATTATAGATTTCAATGGATTGAAATAGGCTGGATTTGAACCAGAATATGACTAATGTTTTCTTTTTTTGATGGAATAGGGTTCTTTTTTTTTTTTGCCATTAATGGGCTAGAAGAATAGGACCTTTATTTTTGGTTTCAATAGGATGGAATAGGCTGATTTATGGTTTTAATGGGTGGGAATAGGGTTTTTTGTTTTTTGTTTTTTTTTTTTTTGGGGGGGGGGGGGGGGGGGGGGGGGGTAAATGGGTTGGACTAGGGCTGATTTTTGGGCTTTAATGGGCTGGAATGGGGCTGATTTTGAGGGCTTTAATGGGCTCGAATAGAGGTAGATGACTGCCAAAATTTTAGCAGAATATCCCCTTGTCAATTGGACTTTGTAAAAGAAAAGAAAAAAAGGTGAATGAGGGTAGGAGGGATGGATGCAACGAAGAAAATAAAGGAAAAGAGGCAGAATTTTATGATTAAAGAACCTGAAAATAATAATATCGAGATTGTTGTTGATCCAGGACTTCCAACTCAGCCATTGAAACCTTTCTCTGATTCCAAATTGGTGCAGCCGACTGATGGGAAGGATCCGCTCAAGTGTAGGCACCTTCAATCTTAAACACAAAAACATAAACAAATAGAAGCAAATAACTCAAGAGATTTTATTCAATTCAAAGGTGGCTTCATACTATTCATCTTAGGCCCTTATATAGGCTTTTGAAACGTATATATAAAGAAAAAAACATAATGTAATAGACAACCAATGACTTATTACAAATATGGAAAAGAGATAAAAAGAGATAAGAATGCATTAAAAATGTTTGACTGCTAGATTATTCTTACCAAGCTGATTGATTTCGCTCTCTAACTACTTAAATATACTAGCTACCTAAATAGGATGCTTGGGCCTCCTTATTTATGGGCCAACTATTGGGCTTGGGCGTAATGGGCCTGGCCCATGGATTGTGGGCCTAGATCGGCCTGTATCGGTATGGGAATTGGAACATTTAGATTAAAGGATTTAAGGATATTGAAAATTTGGATGCTTAGAGTTTTGGAAATTTTAGGTATTTTAGCAAAACTATGATTTTTCGTTGTGGGGTTTGGGGAAGTTGTCGAAATTAGGAAATTTTGGGCTAGGATTTTGGGAAATTGGAATATTAGGGTTTAGAATTGAGGAAATTTAGGGAAAAATGGTACATGGGGGTTTAAGCTAAGAGAAATCAATAATTTTATTATATTAGGGTTTCTAGGTTTCGGAAATCAAGGAAAGTTGATATCCTTGGGTCTATGTATTCATTGGAATCTTTGAGTATATGCAAGTTTTTGGAAGTGGTGTCTAACTATCCTTAGTTTATAATGTGTAATAACTTTAGAACTAGTTTTATTTTATTGTGTTAAATTAGTTTTAGAGCAAAAACTATTAAACAAAAAATTATATATATATATATATATAGAGAGATATAGAGAGAGAGAGAGAGAGAGAGAGAGAGAGGAATGCTCACCTAGGCACTTCTCGTGAGAGAGACTCATGAGCACTTTTTCATGGCTCATTGCACATGATGTAAGCCCAAAATCTGAGCCGTCCATGTGATGCAGCACCCCAAAAAACCCCTAGGGCTCATATTTCAACCTTATCCAAAACTCTGGTGGGCCGCAGCAGAAAGCAAGAGGCAAATCAAGGGAGGAAACTGTTTCCTTCTTTCATGGCCCACCAAAGTTCTGGAACAAGTTGAAAGATGGGCCCTAGGGGTTTTTTGGGGTGCTGCATCACATGGACGGCTCAGATTTTGGGCTCACATCATGTGCAATGAGCCATGAAAAAGTGCTCACGAGTTCTCTCAAGAGAAGTGCGCAGGTGAGCATTCCTTATATATATATATATATATATATATATATATATATATATATATATATATATATATATATATATATATATATATATATATATATATATATATATATATATATATAATTTAAGAAATTGTGCTTGGAATCTCAAGCGTGCCTAGGTGCACGTAGACACTTCAGTCATTCCAGGGGCAGTCGTGCCTAGGGTGTGCCCATTGCCTCTAATTACATTGATCCTAGCTTGCCTTAAGATTTTGGTTAGGCCCATAGGGTCGCTCAAAACTGCACCAAGTCTAGTCAGTTTGGAGGTTGGACCACAAAAACCCACTAGAGTCCGCCAATCCAGCCCACCGTGCCTTTGGATTCCATTCTTTGAGGGTCCCATCTTCCCACTCATCTAGTGGGTCTCATTGTGTGCAACCACAGGGATCTTGGCTCATTTGGTTGCAGTGATCCAAACTTATATCAATTCTTTTTAAGTCAATATATTACATTGGGTTGATCCAACCGTCTCTTGCTATGGTTGGGGTTGAACCTACCTTATAGCTATCCTATAATTTTCCTGAGATGGTTGGGAGTATGAAGATCTGGAGCCCTGTTGTTGCAACATTGGCTATCTCAAGAGAACATTCCAACCATCCAATTGAACATTTTCCCATCACATAGGTCATTGGCCTTTTCCTAATAGTGTATAATTTTTCTTTTTCTTCTTAACCATCTATTTTGCCCAAGGATGAAGGGTTGACGTTGCTTGATCCATGGGATTTTAAGGTGTGGCCCCACTATGATTTCACTTGACTAATTGTTTAGATTACCAAACAATGTGCCTTGCTTGTATGTGTTAAAGGCACAAGGAAAGTTAGGACTATGTAATTAATGTGTAGCAGATTAGTTACTTACGAACATGTAAGGAAACTTTGGGACACACTTATGTCCAATAGGAGGATACACAATATACCTAATAGGTCTAAAAATTTAAGCACAATTTTTTGATTACCAACTTCTATATTCCTTACGATTTCCATTTGCATGACCAAAAAAGGAAAGAGTTGCAATTCAAATCATGGATGTGTACCTGATATCCTAATGGGTACCCAACACCCTGATGTGTATAGGTACGTTGCTCATTTTAGGCTTGACATGAGAATGGGTACAAGGTGCAATACCCATTGGCAGGTATGGGTGTGGATACCCTTACACCCTAACCAAACTCAACCCGTTGACACCCCCTACTTGAGTACAACACCTTGAGCAATGGTGTTTGAAGAATCCTTCATTTCATCTGTCCAACTTCAAGGTTACAATGTTGCGAATTGGCAAACATGCTCGAAGCCTAGCTGATCGAGCCGAACTATCTTAAGCTAATGATGAAAGCTTATTCATTAGTGCCCTTGTCTCAAGGCCACAAAAATGGATTTCTCAAGTTGTCCTCATCATTGTAGTATGTACGAGTCTAACAATAGTCTTTTGACAGCTAGTTGACTTTGCTTGTGAGAGGATCAAGTCCTAGAAGCTCTCTAGGAGTCGTGCAAGGTTTAGTTCCAAGTAGAAGAACATGCCCTCGATATGCAATTTCTGGCTAGAAAAATCCAAATTCACCAGGGTAAAATAAAGTTACGCTGTGATTTTATCCTAGGATCTAGAATGTGAGCAACCAACACTACTTGCAGTACCATTTCTCTAAGCTCATCTACTAATTATGAGCTACAATACAAATACCTATACCCATGCTCACTTTATCCTAGTATGTGAAATTGAGCAAGCATACTAGGAGTAGAACTACAATACAAATACCCAAACCCATACTCACTAATGAGTATGGGTTCCAACATGGGTATCAATGAGTAAGGTATGAGGGTACTCGTACCCATACCCGTTAATGGGGTACTGCACCCATACTTGTTCCCATACCCATGTCGAGTATGGAATGGGCACCCATACATGTACCCATCAGGTTGTTGGTACCCATTTGAGTATTGGGTAACCATTTATGATTTGAATTGTGACTCTTTCCTTCTTTGGTTATTTCAATGGAAGTTTGTGAGTGGAAGACAATTTGGTAATCAAAGGATTATACTTTTTTATCTTTAGACCTGATAGGTTTATTGCATTGGCATGTTTCTCCAATTGGACATAGGTGTCCTAAATCTTCATCAAGGTTCATGAGGAGCTAATTTACTACACCATACTAATTCTATAATCCTAAATGTCCTTGGGCCTTTTAACACATTGAAGTTGTTAACGCATGAGAAAATATGAGCCGTACAACTGTACGACCAACCTAATGGATATGGGTGTAGGCAGTACAACATTTTATCTTATCTATTCTTTAGTTAAATTTGATTAGGAGTCCTAGTTAGGACTTAGGGGAATTTTTTACCACTTAAGGGTGTTTCTGTATTTTTCACTTGCTTATTGTTAATATAAATAGGAGGAGAGGGGATGTCTAGCCCTATAATCCTCTTTTCCTTTCTTTTCATAACTCTTTCTTCTCTCTTCTCTTTAGAGTCATTTTCGATTACCCGCCTGCCTTTAGGTCCATATTCAAATACATGCCTGATTTGGAAGTAGCTATGGAAACCTGCCTTCCTTTTAAAAAGACGGTGAAAAACAGTCTATTTGACTTTGTCTGACAACTTGAGACGGAAAAGTGCCATTAAGGCAGACAAAAGTCCATTTTGCCCATGTCGCCATTCATATTCACGATTGGACCCATATTGTTTGGGTCAAGCGTTCGTGAGAGTTTATGGGGCCCACCTTTACGAATACAAGTGATCGACGCAGTCCATCTATTTCATAAGCCCATTTTAGGCCCTGAGCTAAAAAAAATGACGCAAATTTGAATTACAGGTGGGGCCTAGGAAGGTTTCAATGAGGTCAATCTTTGGATCGTGAAATGGGTCTATCCGGTGTGGTCCACATGAACATTGCATCTGCCTCATTTTTTGAGCCATACCCTAAAATAATTTGGAAAAGCTGATGGATGGCGTAGATTTTTCACAAATACCCATGGTGGCCCCCACCTAGCTTTCGACCCCAGTATGGGTAGTGAAGTAGGTGCGACCCTTGCCTCACCAAACACGGTGCAACCTTGAAAGTGGAGCCCACCTTGATGCATGTATTGTATAACCAAGCTATCCAACCTTTTGATAAGGTCACTGAGGCTTGGATGAAGGGAAAAACAAATATCATCTTGATCTAAAACTTTTGTGGCTTTCAAGAAGTTTTTAATGGTCAAACACCATTGTTTCCTATGTTTTGGTCCAGCTGAGATTTGGATCTGCTTAACGTTTAGGTCCATGCCCCGAAATGATTTGGAAAAACAGATGGACGATGCGGATATACAATACATACATCAAGGTGGGCCCCACGATCAGGGCAGCACCGTGTTCAGTGAGACTGGGGTTGGACCTAATCCACTCCCCCTCCCTACGAACACCGATTGCATACTGTCATGGTGAGTAGCGAGGTTGCTACTAGGTGGGGCCCACCTTGATGTTTGTGAGAAATCCACCTCTTCCATCTGTTTTGCAAGATCATTTTAGGACATGCGACCAAAAGTGAAGCGGATCCAAAACTCTAGTGGGCCACACGAAAGGAAACAGTGGGAAAAGAAATGCCTACCGTTCAAACCTTCTTGGGCTCCACCTTGATGTTTATATACCATCCCAACCGTTTATAAGATCATTCCCACTAGATGAATTGAAAATACAAAAAACCTTAGTCGATACAAAACTTTTGTAGCCATACGAATGTTTCAACGGTGGTTAGTCAATCCCCTCTGTTTCCTCTTGTGTGGCCCACTTGAGTTTTGGATCCGCCTCATCTTTGGTCACATGTTCTAAAATGATCTCGAAAAACGGATGGACAGGGTGGATTTCTTGTAAACATCAAGGTGGGCCCCACCTAGCTTTCCAATGCAGAAATTTCCTGCGAAAGGCTTTCACAGGAAATCCGCATCCATCCGTTTCGGGCACAATTTGGGTGGATCCCTAACTGTGGGGCCCACTGTAACGTATGTGCCTTACATCCACACTGTCCCATCCATTTTGACAGCTCATTTTAGAGCAAGATTCCAAAAATGAAGCGGATCCAAATCTTAGGTGGATCATAACATAGGAAAGAGTGGTGATTGAACTCCCTACCATTAAAAAAACTTATTAGGGAGCACTATAATGTTTCCGTAGTGTTTATTTGCCATCCAATCTGTTGATGAGGTCACATAAGCCTAGATGAAAGGAAATAACAAATATCAGCTTGATCCAAAACTTTCATGGCCCATTAATGGTTGATCACCACTGTTTTTTATGGTATGGTCCACATGATAATTGGACCTGCTTCATTTTTTGGATAGTGCCCTAAAATGATATGGGAAAATGGATGGATGGCGTGGATATAAAATACATACATCAAGATAGGCCCCACGGTAAGGGCTACACCGTCTTGGGTGAGTCCGGGGTCTCACCTAATCCGTTCCCTCTCTTTTCGCCGCCAACCACCCTATAGGGTGGCTGATGTGACGTGAGGACTTTTAATGACATGAGTGCTCCACAACTCGTGGGACCCACCATGATGTTTATGAGAAATCCACTCTGTCCATCTGTTTTGGCAGGTAATTTTAAGACATGAGATAAATTAGTAGGATATGAAGCTCAAGTGGGCCATACGACTAGAAACAATGGAAATGGGCTACCTACAGTTCTAACCTTTTTGGGCTCCATCTAATGTTTATATGCAATCCAAACCGTTCATAAAGCGGTCCAACCGTTCATAAGGTCATTACCACTGGGATGACTGGAAGAAGAAAAATACTAGCCCGATCCAAATCTTTTGTGGCTTCATGAATGTTTCAATGGTGGGCCTACAATCTCCACTGTTTTTTGTTATGTGGCCCACTTGAGCTTTTGATCTGCCTCATTTTTGGGGTCACGCCATAAAATGAGCAAGCGAAACATATGTACTGGGTGGATTTCGCACAAACACCATGGTGGGACCCACCTAACTTCGGAACACCAGACGCGAAAGCCCTTCTCTAGTTTAGTTTGAAATGAGGGGCATTTTTGCCTTTCAAAAAATGTTCTTGTAAAGTTGTATGTAATCCTCACGGCATACGACGACAGGTAGTTATACCGTAACGACACACAAAAGATAGGCGGCTCCCTTAAAATATGTAAACAACAGGCATATTTTCGAAAATGACCCTAAAGGTAGGCGGGTTTTCATAAATAACTCTTAATAAAAATAGGAGGAGAGAGGATGTCTAGCCCTACAATCCTCTTCTTTTCCTTTTCTTTTCACAACTCTTTCTTCTCTCCTCTTATTTCTTCTTCTTTCTTTTACTTCTAATTTACAAATTTACATGTTATCAAGCAATCTTATTTTTTATGTAATCCATCTTTTTCCCATCTACCCTATTCTTGTTTCCTTATTTTATTTTTGGGCTCTTCCATCCTCTTTGCGTTGAATCATTTAAGAAACCTAGGGTTTCTTTTCTTTTGTTGTGTTCGGCCTTTGCAATGGTCTGTGTATGAAAAGGGGATGAAGTGTTCGTGATCATCACCTTTTGTGAGATGTCTGAATGTGTGGGCTGATTGCCTTCTTCAAATGCCCTTTTTGTGATCGTCAACCTTTGTGATTAGTTGGAAAGCGTAGACTTGTGGGATGGTTATTCTCTTCAAGTGCGGTGTCATGCCGTGTGAAGTGTGCAAGTTAAGTGTTCGTTGTCATGAAAGGTCAGGTCGGGTTTGTGCTTGCAGTATATCTTTAGTCCCCCCACTTCTATCTGAATTTTTAGGGGTCCAGATAATCTCTATTAAGTTAAATGGAACAAACTATCTTTAGTAGTCTAAGTCCATTCAAGCATTTTTAACTGCAAAGGGAAAAAGTTATTTGACTGCGGCAAATCCGGATGAGAGTTCTAGTACATACGAACAATGGATCCAGGGGAATGATTAAATTATGACATAGTTGTGGAATAGTATGGAATCATCCATCATTGCTAATGTAATGTTTTTGGATAATGCAATGGAAGTGTGGAATGCATTACGAGAGATGTATTCATCTGGCAAAAACATATCTTATATGTACCAATTGTTTGAAGAGATTTGGATTTCAACATGGAAATATACCACTGGGTGAATATTATTAAAAACTTAAAGGAATGTGGAAGGAACTGAATGTGTATCAACTGCTCACTATGGATTTGGAAAAACAACGCCAACGAAATCGGATTGAGTACTAAGTTACTCAGTACGCTCTTATCATACTGAGTAAACTCCATCGGGCCGACCTTGAATGTATGTGGTTTATCCATGCTGTCCATCCATTTTTCCAGCTCATTTTAGGGGTTGATCCCAAAATTGAAGCATATCCAAAGCTTTAGTGGAGCATACAACAAGAAACCATGGGAATAATGATTTCCACGGTTGAAACCTTCCTAGGTCCCATGGTGATGTTTATTTGTCATCCAATCTGTTCATAAGATCACACAAACATGGATGAAGGGAAAACACAAATATCAGCTTGATCCAAAACTTCTGTAGACCCCAAGAATTTTCCAACGGTACACGTTCAATTCACACTGGTTCCTACGGTGTGGTCCACTTGAGATTTGTATATTCTTCATTTTTGGGTTCAAACCCTAAAATTATCTGGAAAAATGGATGGACGGAGTGGATAAAATATATCCCCCCCTGTTCAGCTAAAGATGATCATTTTATTTATGGATTCACTATACAGTTCCAAAGGTGTGCTGTTCTTTTCTTGGCATGCAAGGTTCACGTGGTTTCTTCTCTTCTGATTCACATAGATAACATGGACTTTTATGTGTGTGGTTTCTGATGTGCAAAGCAATTAACAAAAGTAGCACCACCATGAGTAGAGAAGCAATGACAAGTAGAGAATAAGCTATTTTGTCATTTGTTGACTCCAAGCACCTAGAGCCATGAGATCTCGAAGCATGCTGTTCAACAATAAGCAATATGGGACTTTTGGATAGGATGGTTAAGAGCACCCGATCAATGTGACTTTCAGAATATGCTCATCCTGCCAACATTTTTGAGTTTCAACTGTTTGGATTCACTCGAAGGTTTGTGAAATATAAAGTGGACAAATCACCACCATTTAAGAAATGGCAAAAAGTACCCATGGTAGTCTCAATGTATCTAACCCTGCTGGCGAAATCACAAGCTGAAGCTATGAGTATCGAACTGATTGAGGATTGGCACTTTAGTTGATCATCGTCGTAGAATTCAAATGGCTCTGTTGGGAAATTGGCATTTGGGTTTCATCATGGTTGTGCCAATTCTTCCATATATGGCCCATTCCCAACCTTACAAATCACTCATGTTAAAATATCAACAATGATTGTGGCCATACCTACTAAAGCCAGGATTCTCCATCGAAAAAATATTCCCAGTAGATAAACCAGCATTATGCCAATTGTGACGGAGAGCTGCACACAGCACAAAAGAGAAATGTTCATTTCAAATATTGAATTCAAACACAGTTTGCTACAGCTACTTGTTGCAGTAGCCACTATATTGATTAACATGGATGGATCTTACCTGCATTGCAGATCCAAGCGAACCTCTCAAATCCTTTGGAGCTATCTCTGCCACATAGACTGGTACCTGCAGCAATTGAAAAGCTATGCAATTCATGTACAAGAGTCTTTTCAATCAGTGATTACAGTATCGAATCGGCCAATAGTATCGATATCGCTAATTGGCGATACGAAACCCCCCTGGAGAGAGAAAAAATTCTACCTGTTCTTGTATATCGACGATATTATCGGCCGATATCGATAATATCGTGCGATATATCGATATCGGCTGAATTATCGTCAATATCTCCTTTAATATTTTCCTGATATCGGTGATACCTGGACGATATCGTCCAGACGCACAAGAGTCCCCCATTTTTCTTGGAAAAAAAGGGTTTTTTGTTTGATTTTCTTCTAGTTTCTCCTCCCTAAAAAAATTCGTAGGGCTTTCGGGCGCTCCGCGTTCCAACTTTGCGTAGGGGTCATAGTTTGTGAAGTCCAGTTAGCCATTTTCTAGATTTTATTGAGTCCCTATATAGATCTACGCCATATAGGGTAGCTTGCATTGCGTTGAACTAGGATAGTCAAAACTACATTTGGAGGATACTCAGTCAGTTGCATCATCCATAGGTATATTTCTCAACTCTCTTACTTGTTTTACTTTGTCAATGAATTGGTTTTGTTTTCATTAATGTCTTCTTACATTTATATATCTTATGGAATCAATTTAAACAATAGTTGCATCAATTCAGTCAGACAGCGCATATCTTAGGATCCTTTTATAAAGGAACTCCATTATGTGGACTTTCGTTTTTACATATGATGATTTAAATGTGTGTATTAAGGTCCATTTTAACAATCCCTGAAGTTTCATTGAAAAATTCAATCAATTTCTCAATGTTTCCCCATGTTTCCCAAAAAGTGTGATACATTATGCGATACAACCAATATATCCCTAGCGATACGCGATATGTATCTGTATCCTAAGGGTGCGAAACGTAACGCGATACCAATACTGTGAACACTGCTCTAATGTTTCCCTAAGTCAGTGGTACATGGTTTTAGGGCGTGTTTGTTTTTCATTTCCCCGAGGTAAGTACATGTAAATGGGTAAATGATTAATTACAATGTAATTCCCTACACTTTTTTCAAGGCTGACAATGACAGTTTGCTTTTTGTACACTAAAACCAAGGAGGGTGCGAGTTTTGATGTGGGGCCCACTGCATACGTTTGGCTTATCTATGCCGTCCATCCATTTTGCGAGGTGATTTTAGGACATGAACCCAAAATTGAGGCAAATCCAAAGCTCAAGTGGACCACGCCACATGAAACAGTGGGATTGAACGCTTATTGTTAAAAACCTTTTACAACCACGATTTCCTATGGTGTGGGCCACTTGAGCTTCGGATCTGCCTCATTTTTGGGCTCATGCCCTAAAATGTTCCAGTAAAATGGATGTACAGTGTGGATACGTCATAGACATCACAGTGGGGCCCACAAATGTACGTCAATCCTTTTTAAACGTTTTTTACAATGAGGAAATACTTGTTCCTGTCAAACAGAGGTAAATGGTAATAATTACCTCCTTACATCTATTTGCATGAATTTAACTGGGGGAAATGAAAAACAAACACGCCCTTAGACCCCCATTAAAGAGAAACTTATTATGTAGGCGTCTTTTTTGCAATTATTTGATTCATAAATATGCAAATATGTGTATTTTTGCATCTCCTAAAGTTTCATTGAGAAATTCCACCATTTCCTCATGTTTTCCCAATGTTTCCCTCAGTCAACGATGCATTTCCGGGTATTAGCAATAATATCCGCGATATCAATACATGTTTTGGTTTCCCCAGCCAGTTATACATGTAACGATCCCGATACTGCGAACACTGGTCTTAAGATGACTAAAGGAAAGTTAACTTGCATCATACATTAACAAATGCACTTCACGTATCTAACACGTGCAAAGGTTAAATGTATCTTGATAAGAGAACTTTGGTTTGTACTATGGCATGCATTAGCTTTGTATATTCGAATCTTTGATTCAATTTGAAAGTTTGAACATATTTCTATGACTTGGATTGACTCTCACTTCATCACAAGACAATGATGACATCTTGTGTTGTTTGAAGTTGATAAAAAATGTATGATGTTAAACCTTTGTCAATTAATTCATTCCTTTCCTGAACAACTGCATTTAATTTAACAGGGCTTTGCAGTACCAAAGGAATTGCAAGACAAAGTTGCCAAATTTTCGTTCCATGGACAGCCTGCAGAGCTCAAGCATGGCAGTGTTGTCATAGCAGCCATCACGAGTTGTACAAATACCTCAAATCCCAGTGTCATGCTTGGGGCTGCACTGGTTGCAAAGAAGGCCTGTGAATTGGGTTTGCAGGTGGGTTACTATATTTAACATCCATCTCCAAATTTTTCCTCTTTTTTTTTTAATTTTTTTAATTTCTGAAGAAAAATTGTATCTTTCACTTCTCTGTTCTAACCCCAATTTGCATGATTGAGCACTTGGCCACATATTCGGCTCTGAGCTCATGGTTTACTAACGTGGATTTTATGATGGATTGAATTGATTGCTGGCCAGGTTAAACCATGGATTAAAACAAGTCTAGCCCCAGGTTCTGGCGTCGTTACGAAATATCTGCAAAAGAGGTACGTACCATGATAGGATTTATGAACTGGAAATATGTTATGTAGAGTATCCAATACAACTGATGTCTAATTTATCAAGTATTTAGTCTCTGTATATGCAGCACACATGTAAGTGATCTGGACTCCCACCTATTGTTCCCTGTTGTGGATAAACCATATGCGAAAAGCCACACTTGGTAGATGATCCCATCCATCAATTGGAGGACTTAGCCCATTGCATGGGATCGTTGGTTGGGACTCGCCCCTAGTGGCCCATTTGTAAACCCTCCACAGTTCACCTGACCCATGTTGCTTCTGTTGTATGCTTCATCTACAGGAGGGCCCAATAGATCAATAGATGAAAGTTCTGATCTCATACCCAAACTGCATGTATGGGTATTGAGTTCCTCGATAGCTGTCTTAGATAATATCATTAGCACAGAATGCTTGCTACGTTCTGAGAGCGCAAGTAGACTATATTGTTTCCATTATATACTGAATGGTCCCTTTGGATTTTCTGTACTTAGTGGCCTGCAAAAGTATTTGGAGCATCAGGGTTTCCATATCGTTGGGTATGGCTGTACCACATGTATTGGGAATTCTGGGGATCTGGATGAGTCAGTTGCTTCTGCAGTTTCTGAAAATGGTAAGCATTATCATTGATGAAATTGATTGACTTCAGATCTATAAGTCTGTAGTTATGCTTTTCTTTTTTTAATCTCTTTCTTTTTGTGTCTAATCCTTCAGTTGCATTGTTGATATATATTTGAGCAATGCTTTGATATTGCAGACATCATCGCTTCAGCTGTACTATCTGGAAATCGAAACTTTGAAGGTCGGGTGCATCCTTTGACTCGAGCTAATTATCTTGCTTCGCCTCCTCTAGTTGTTGCATATGCCCTTGCTGGCACGGTATGTATATCTTGATTACAATTTGCATAATACTCTTTTCTCTCTATTCCTATCCAATGTATCCTTTGTAAAATAAAAGACCACGACACGAATAAGTGAAAGATAAAAATAAAAAATAAAAATGAAATGTGATGAAGCCGAACTTTAATTATAAAGAGGGTTAATTTCTGCATTTTTTTCATCAAACTTGTTATGCACTAGTATGTTATCAGTGAGAACTGATCACCTGCAACTGTTTGTATGATATGACACTTTTTTTTTAATGCCTTCTGAATGTTGGTTTCCAACTTTACCGTTGAAAGTATTGGACTGGGAATCTTTCCAAAAAAAAAAAGTATTGGATATTGAAAAAGCTTTTATAAACACACTGTAGGTTAAGTAGCCTACAACCTGTAGTAGGTGATCAATTCTCATTTGTTATTGAAATTTTTTTTCCAGTGTTGTGGAGTATTGAGTTAGACAAGTTGGGTGGGAAATGGTCTGTCGTGTTCCTTAGCTACTGATTAACTCTTAGCTTAGCCATTGTTTTCTCATGTTGGATCCTTGAAGCTATAGTAATTTTTACATCAATCCATGTCACATGATAACCAACAGTGTATCTTGCTTTTACTTTTCAGGTTGATATTGAAGCTATAGTAATTTTTACATCAATCCATGTCACATGATAACCAACAGTGTATCTTGCTTTTACTTTTCAGGTTGATATTGATTTCGAAAAGGAACCAATTGGGACGGGGAAAGATGGGAAGAGTGTCTATTTCCAGGATATCTGGCCATCAACCGAAGAGATTGCAGAGGTCAGAGCTGCCAATTTTACAGATATTACAATAAATCTGTCACTGTTCATTTATAAATGACACATTGAATTTTGAGGTCTATAACAAGTAATTCTGGAGAAAATCTGTCTCATTCTTTTCTTTTCTGGTCAACTTTAAGAGTCTGTTACTATGTTCTTTATGGCTACGCAAATTTCATGGCAGTTTTTAATTTTACATGTTCCCCATCTAGGTGGTTCAATCTAGTGTCTTGCCTGATATGTTCAAGAGCACTTATGAGGCAATCACCAAGGGCAATCCAATGTGGAACCAGCTATCAGTCCCAGCCACCACTCTTTACTCATGGGACTCCAAATCAACCTATATACATGAGCCCCCATATTTCAAGAACATGACCATGGCTCCACCTGGTCCCCATGGAGTGAAAGATGCATATTGCTTGCTCAACTTTGGCGACAGCATTACAACCGATCACATCTCTCCAGCAGGGAGCATTCATAAGGATAGCCCCGCTGCAAAATACCTCGTTGAGCGCGGGGTGGACCGTAAGGACTTCAACTCCTATGGCAGTCGCCGTGGCAATGATGAAGTGATGGCGAGGGGCACCTTTGCTAATATTCGCATTGTCAACAAACTCCTGAAGGGAGAAGTGGGCCCAAAGACAATCCACATTCCAACAGGAGAGAAACTCTACGTATTTGATGCAGCGTTGGTGAGTTTATGATATCAAGTTTGTGCACTTCCGCTTTTCCCCCTGACCTGTACCTTTTCTTGTTTGCTCTTTTTTTTTTTCTTTCGTCTATTACAGATACTTCTACAGTGAGTTAAGAGAACTGAAACTTTTTCTCAACCCGTGATGTGGTATGGAGACTTTTAACAAAATTAACCAATGTACTGGAAATTTGACTTCCTGAAATGGAGATTGGTTCGATTGGATCTTGTGACACCCCGGATATCAAGGGCCACGGGAATCCTTGGTCCCCAATATCCCAGGTTCCACATCATGCGATGCACATGTTATGTATGGTTAGCTGCACATGTTAGATAATATGACAATTCCAAAATTGAGTTGACATCCCAGCTAGAAGCAACAATAGGAACAAGTATATCCAAAAAGAAGAAGTGAGATCATATATATATAACGCAAAAGGATCGTGACAATGTTCAACTCACTAGACGGGCAAAACTCTCATCACCAAAGCAACAAGAAGCTATAGAAGAGCGCCGGCCCGATGCTATCTCCCCAAAAGACCAACAAAAACCCCATCGCTTCTCTACGGCTGGTCTCCTGAGAGCTGGAAGTATGTGTCCTCCGGATCGCACTCCTCCACATATCTTATTGCCGCAACCGCCTCCTGTACACCTGCGTCACCCGGGTCGTCTAGTGGCGTTTTAAAACACCTTCCCAAAAAGGAAGTGAGTGGCCAACTCAGTGGTAACATTTCCTATAAGTTACTCATGAGCAAATGTAGCAGTCATAGATAATGAGACAAAAAGATATATATATTAGACAAAGACAATTCATCACATCTTCACACGTGGTTATTTAAATGCATGAGTGCATCTAGTGCAAATGCATGCCCGATCTCCAATATGCCACCGCAGACAGTGAGTGGCACCACCACATCACCCGCACAGACTGAGCCGCTAGTGAATGAGGCACCACCCCAATCACCCGCCCATCATGAATGCCATGCCGAACCATGCATGTTTGGTCAAGCTTTTAGTTATTCCCTATAAGCATCCAGTCGGTTAGCGAAGCCCACCGCACCTCCACTGTATATACCCGGCCAATCTGGGACCATCTGGCTCCCTGTGGGCGAGTACATATCATTGCCAGTAACCTCATTGATCCTAGCTTGGGCTAATAGCTCAAGTGCCCAATTCGGCCGTGACTCGTTAGTCACGCCCAACTAGAGGTGGGCAACGATCCGATCCAAGTCGAACATGGACCAGATCAGATCGTTCGGTTGCTTGAGTGGGTGTGTTCGAACAATGTTCGAACAAACATTCGAACAGGGTAGCTCTATTCAAACTCGGTTTGGTCTGGCCCAGCCATGTTCAAACATGTTCAAACATATGGATTTTGAACAATTTTTACGAGTTCGAACAAGTTCGAACAATTTCACTTTTTTCACTTGAAATTATTTTTTCTACTACTGAATAGTAAATACCGATTTGTTCACAAATTACATATCACAAATGACAAATCACAAGGTTTAAAGTTTTTAACTAACTGAATAAAAAACCATAACATAGATACTTAACATCCCCATTGTTTCCTGTGGTGTGGTCCACTCAAGCCTTTAATCCACATCATGTTTTGGATAATGCCATAAATGATCTTTAAAAACTGGATGTACAGCTTGGATAAGCAAATATATCACTATGGGCCCCATAGAGCACTGACAGGATCGTTCGTCTCTAGATAGGTCCTGGTGGGGGTAGACTGGTAATACCCAATCTGTGGACATCAGTTGGTTGGTGACGCGCGCGAACACCAACCAACAAGCTAGTGTCAAAGCTCTGTAGGTGACACCATAATGTATTTGTTTTATCCACTCCGTCCATACATTTGTACAACTCATTTTGTGGCCTTAAATAAAAAATGAGGCAGATATAATGCTCAAGTGGACCACACCACAAGAAACAATGAGGAGAATGATGTCCACCATTGAAACCTTCCTAGGGCCCACAGTCATGTTTATTTGGCATCCAACCTTCTCTCTCTCTCTCTCTCTCTCTCTCTCTCTCTCTCTCTCTCTCTGTATGTGTGTGTGTGTGTGTGTATATATATATATATATATATATATATATATATATATATATATATATATATATATATATGACCGAGTCGAACGAACGAGTCGAGTCGGTCAATATTCGAGTCGAGTCGAACAGGGCTGTGATTGAAACCAACTCGAATTTTTTTTTCAAACAGACCCTGTGTGTTCGAACTTTGTTCGAACATGAAGACTTTTTGTTCGACCAGAGTTTTTCCGAGTCGATCCGTGTCAATCCAAACGATCAAACTCAGTTCGTCTCCAACTCTACGCCCAACTTGGGCGGGGAAAGGTTTGGTCACACCATCTCCCCATAGTAAGGTGGTAGGCTCGTCGCCTCCACGGGTGCTCAAGGATCACTACGGGGAGGCACCACCCCAGCGTAGGCCAACAACATGGGCATAGGTCCCATACCACCATGCCTGGCCCATGAGTCTTGGGGATCATTCACCGTATAGTTTTCAGTGGGCCCAAACATTGAAAGTATTGGTACGAGGATTCGAAATAAGGCGTCTAGTCACATAGTAGACCTATACCGGGTTCTAAACCGGCAATCACCAACCAGGGGAGAGACGGGGGACCAACCTTAGGCACAAGCGTTCTGCATGGTTCCAAACCACAGTCAATCACCCGAATTCCACCACAACTGACGACCCTCGGTTCCACAGGGGCGGCCGACCTGTGCGGCCACCCCAAATATGGTTCGACTCCCGGTTTAGGCAATATATCAGATAGATATACATAGTTACACTAATAATTTGACACATTTCCTATAAATCCATAAAGCATGCATTACACAATATTTAACATGTCAGCAATTGTACAAAATTTCCAAGTCATGCAACAAAACATCCTCAAAACATTTCAAACTACCGAATTCCTTAGACAACAATGATGTATTTCCTGGTTTATGCTAAAATCTAGGATATTGGATTAAGCATGCACAAACATAAGAAATTATGGGAAAGAAACAACATAGATCAAGCGAATTCCTACTAGAAACAACTAATAAGCAGAAAACCCTGGATATTCTACTATCTCTTAGTATAACTACTTAAGATTCTAGGCATTATCTATGTCTCCTTGCATTTTATGCAAAGCAACCCAAAGGTAAATGATTACACACCTCATTGTCTTGTGAATTCTTGAAATTCTTATAGGGAGATGGTTGCATGTTAGTGTAACAGCCCTACCCCAACGGCACGGATATTGTCCGCTTTGGCCGAAGCCTCACGGTTTTGGTCTCGGGATTTCCCGCAAAAGGCCTCCTTACCGTTAAGGGTGAAACCCCTCACTTATAGCCAGGACCGAGAGTCACTCCCTTTCCGATGTGGGACTAAGTCCAGGCCCGACTTGCTACCTCGACCGACAAGCCTGACCGATCCCACAACAAGGACCCGGATGACAAGCCCGGATAACACAGGAACCCCCCCCCCCCCCCCCCCCGCTCTGATACCACTTTGTAACAGCCCCACCCCAACGGCACAGATATTGTCCGCTTTGGCCGAAGCCTCATGGTTTTGGTCTCGGGATTTCCCCCAAAAGGCCTCCTTACCGTTAAGGGTAAAACCCCCACTTCTAGCCAGGACCAAGAGTCACTCCCTTTCCAATGTGAGACTGAGTCCAAGGCCCGACCTGCTGCACCGACCGATCCAAAGCACCCGGATGACGAGCCCAGATGAACAACCCGAGTCCCTGTGTTATCTGGGTTGTTCATCCGGGTCCTTGTTGTGGGATCGGTCGGGGCAGTAGTTCGGGCCTTGGACTTAGTCCCACATCGGAAAGTGAGTGATTCTCGATCCTGGCTATAAGTAGGGGTTCCACCCTTAATGGTAAGGAGGCCTTTTGGAGGAAACCCCGAGACCAAAACCGTGAGGCTTTGGCCAAAGCAATATCCATGCCGTTGGGGTGGGGCTGTTACAAATTGGTATTAGAGCGGGGTCACTTCTTCTCCCGTTGGGGGGGCGGGTCCTTGAGTTATTCGGGTTTTTCATTCGGGTCCTTTGGATCGGTCGGGCTTGTTAGTCAGGGCAGCAAGTCGGGCCTTAGACTTAGTCCCACATCGGAAAGGGAGTGACTTTTGATCCTGGCTATAAGTGCGGGTTTCACCCTTAACGGAAACCCCGAGACCAAAACCGTGAGGCTTCGGCCAAAGCGGACAATATCCATGCCGTTGGGGTGGGGTTGTTACAGGTTAAGGAGTTGGGAAGATGTGTTGGGCTTAGGAGCCCCGCAGCGGAAGCAATCAAAGCAACGAGGAACAAACCACAATGACAATCATATTCCAAGCAAATCAACACAGAAAAAGCAATCCGAATTTAACGTGGAAAAACCCCCTCACGGGTAAAAAACCATGGCACAAAGCGACACCAAGAAGCAATCCGAATTTAACGTGGAAAAACCCCCTCACGGGTAAAAAACCATGGCACAAAGCGACACCAATCCACTATGAATCAGAAGTTACAAGAGATTATAGAAGAATCCTTCACCGGATCACAGCCCATAAGAGAAATCCCAAGCTAACAAAGCTAATTCTCAGATGAGAAGGACAAACCCAGCCCTTTCCCTCATCCTAGAGAACTCCAAGCTTCTCCCTAGCTCTTTCTCTTGCCCTAGAACTCTCTCAATCCCTCTAGGAAACCTTGGCCCATTGGCGGCAACCCTAATCCCGCATTATATCCCCTTAAATAGGAGAAAACCAAGATTAGAAACTCCTTGCGCAAAACCGCGCAAGAAACCAACTCCAAAAAGGAAACCTGTCGACCAGTCGGAGCACACTATCGACCAATCGACAATGCACAGAAATTGTCCACAAACCCACTGTCTTGTTCTCTATCGTGACCGACCGATCGGTGGCCTCTATATATGGAGATTTGAGGCGTCCGATCCCAACAAACTCCACCACGACTCTAATCTTCATGCAACACTTTGCCACGCACCATCTTCAATCTCTACTCCGTCGTCATCATAGCTCCACCACTTCTCATGCCTCATCAACTTCATCCTTACACCTTCACCACCCGCTCGCTCATGTGGCCCTTGCGCGCACGCCACACATGAGCAACCATGGATCCCGTTGCCGATCCCACAGCTCTACCATGAATAGTGCTCCCGATCAAACCTGATCGCAGTCGATAAACTTGATTGAGATATTGACGTACCGATCCACCTTCTTCAACCCTTCTTCTTTCATAGATGCTAATCGCTTTTCATGTTTTTTCTTTCACGGAATCCTTCTCCACGTCGAATCTCATGCTAGAAGATGTCATTGATGCCTCGCCTCAGATTCTCTCTGCCTCATTCCCAACTTTATATCTGATACCACCTGTTGAGGTTAGGAGCCCCGCAACGAAAGCAATCAAAGCAACGAGGAACAAACCACAATGGCAATCACATACCAAGCAAATCGACACACAAGAAGCAATCCGAATTCAACATGGAAAAACCCCCTCACGGGTAAAAAACCACGGCACAAAGCGACACCAATCCACTATGAATCAGAAGTTACAAGAGATTACAGAAGAATCCTTCCTCGGATCATAGCCCACAAGAGAAATCCCAAGCTAACAAAGCTAATTCTCACATGAGAAGGACAAACTCAGTCCTTTCCCTCATCCCAGAGAACTCCAAGCTTCCCCCTAGCTCTTTCTCTTGCCCTAGAACTCTCTCAATCCCTCTAGGAAACCTTAGCCCATTGGCGGCAACCCTATTCCTGCATTACATCTGCTTAAATAGGAGAAAACCAAGATTAGTTGCACAAAATTGTGCAAGAAACCAACTCCAACAAGGAAACCTATCAACCGGTCAGAGCACACCATCGACCGGTCGACAATGCACAGAAATTGTCCAGAAACCCGTTGTCTTGTTCTCCATCGTGACCGACCAGTCGGACGACCAGTCGGTGGCCTCTATATATGAAGATTTGAGGTGTCCGATCCCAACAAGATGTAGGTAGAAAACAAGGAATTAAGGGAGAATTGGCCTAGGCTTACCACTATCAGCACTTCGGAAGAGCTCTCAACGCAAGAGGTGGCTGTTACGGAGTCTTGGGGGTGGCTAGACACTAGTAGGGTGGCATGCAAGAGCTTCCCCTACCCAATTCTCCTTCTTCAAGCTCCCCTTCCTCTCTCTCACCCATCTCTTTCTCAGAAAATGGCTGAAGAAATGAGAGAGAGAGCTGAGAAATGAGCTTATATGAGTGGGTAATTGGGGAAAATGACCCCAATGATTCAAGTCAAGTAAATATGGCCTGTTTGAGCCCTGTCTTGATCACGCGGGCCCTATCTGGGATGATCCATCCCATGGGATGGACTCACTAAGCTGAGATCCTTGCCCAGGTGCGATTTGGGGTCAATCAGGTGCGGTATTTGCCGGATCCAGGGCGATGACCGTTTGACGGCCACCAACCATCGATCGGGGCCCACATTAAGGGATCATGTGTTGGGTTATATTTAGAGTCCATGGTCTACTCTCTATGGGCATGCAAGGGTCCATGGGGCCCACATAAGAAAAGTGGATTTGGAAATGATTGCCTATGTAAGGCCTAGTGCAAGTGTACTTACATTGCCATGTGTTTTGCAAGACATCACGGTTTAATGGTTTCGGGCATCACCTTTGGCAAGACACCCATCCAAGAGTGTCAAGCCCAGTACGAGGATTTTCCCCATCGAGTTTCGGCTTTGGTGGTCTTGGGACGGCGGCGGAAACAGACTTTTACGCGCGCCGCTAAGTTTCTGATTTCATGAAACTATGGTTCTTCTAAGTAGGGTCGATTATTCGTCCTAAAGTCATGTGGGTCTACTGAGCTCGAGTGTGTGTTCGGGTCTTGAGAAGGGCGATTTCACGGGGCGTTACAGATCTTAAAAAAAATCAACACTTAAAGAAATAAATGCTTTTTCATAACAAATGTGCTCTTTGTTTCTGCAAACTCAAAGATGATCCTTCTTGATAATAATGAATTAGGAACATATTGGTAGAGGAGATTCACAACGTGATTACATGGTGTCAAAATTTCCTCTTGGAGACTTCCATGTAATCACTAATCATTGAGGAGTTTCATGACCTAGCTTCTAGGATATAACTTATCTTATAGTCATGTAGGTAGAGAAACCAATGTCCTTGTTGACTCACTATCTACAGACGGGATCTTTGTACAAGGGATTTGTTCTCGCCAATTCATCATATGTTCATTTTCAAATAACAATTCAACAAATTTGCTGCTATCTTTGATTTTAAAATAATAATAATAATAATAAAAACTGCTACTGTTCTGTTATCTATTAAAAAGGGAAATTTCTGTGAACCATGTATTTCTTGAAATTGATACAATTTGCATTTTTAGAATCAACACTTTTATATGAATGGCCTAAGTTTTTGCACCTCCACAAGAATCTCTACACGAGTCCAAAAATTTCCTATTCAAAAAAATATAAAAATTTTATTGAACATGTGTAAAGAGTTATGCTAAGCCTGGATAGGACCTTGACAATCTGCACATGCATCTCCTAAATTCACGAAACTTTAGAGGTATCTTCTTGGAAATTACGATGTAGAACGTTTGTTGAACAATTCGATGTTTTGGTTCTTACTTACAAAGGATATCGATTGCTAAAAGTGATCTTATGTTTCTCGTTTTGGAACCTGGTATGCTTTTAATTTGAAAAAGCTATGACATGGTTCACCGGCACCAAGACTTTTGATCATTTGATGAATGAGACATGTTGGGGCTGTTTGGTACTTTCAGAGATACAAGGCTGATGGGCATGGCACCATTGTCCTTGCTGGAGCAGAGTATGGAAGTGGAAGCTCTCGAGATTGGGCTGCCAAGGGTCCAATGTTGCTGGTGAGTTTGCATGTATTGTTTTATTCCCTTTCTTTTTGCATGCTGTGAATGTATTAGCTATTCTCTTTTACTTTTGTTCTTGTACTTTGCATCAGGGAGTGAAAGCAGTTATTGCCAAGAGCTTTGAGAGAATCCATCGTAGCAATTTAGTGGGAATGGGTATCATTCCTCTATGCTTCAAGCCTGGTGAGGATGCAGATAGCTTGGGTTTGACAGGTCACGAGCGTTACACCATAGACCTCCCAAGCAAAGTTAGTGAGATAAGGCCTGGCCAAGATGTAACTGTTGTCACTGACAGTGGCAAATCCTTTACCTGCACAGCTCGCTTCGACACAGAGGTATTCCATTTTCCTTGGAGTAATTTCTGAAATAATTCTTCATGATATCTTCACATGCTGAAAACACCTGAATCTGCATGCATTATTGAGTTTTACTTGCCAACTATCAAGTTTTTGCTATATATGGGTGCATATTTGAATTCTTAAGAGTCCTATTGGGTGAAGTGGCCCTCCACCTAAATTGCTATTGAGCTACAAGAAATGAGCATAATGGGATTACCATTGGGCTCACTGTAATTTGCTTTCTGCATTTCCCAAGCAACCTAAGATTTACATAACCATTTGCCGCTGTTTAGATTAGGGGAACCACCAATGAGTAACTTTCTGAGTGCACCCAAACTATTGCCTTTATTCTTCATCAGCACGCAATTTTTTTCAGTTGGTTTTTAACCATTTTATTTAGAAATTCCTCAATAACTCCCTTGATATCCTGGTTGGTCCAGAATCTGCTTAACCAAGATGATGTAGAGTTACATATTGAGTAGTTTCCAAGTCCTTGTCTGAACTAACTTTCACTTAGTGAAACATTTCCAACAGTCATTGACATCATTGATGCATTATGTCCCAGTTGTTGCCCTTCGCCAACCAGTGAATCCATTTGCAACTCTGGAAAACTGACTTTTACTTGGTGGCACATTTCCAATAGCCAGATTGACATCATCAGTCCCAGTTGTTGCCCTTTGGCGAACCTGTGGATCCATTTGCAGCTCCTTTGGATATATTACCCAAATGATTCTTCCCGCATTTGATATCTTTCATGCAGTATCCATTGAGTTATTGGGTGTTCTTTTAATGGCTTCAGTATCAACGGGATTATTTACAATACCCTTTTGGAGAACATCAATAAATTCCAAATCCATTTTGTTGTCAAGTAGCTACAACAGTTTTTTATCGGTACTGAAGTAGCTCTTTGGTTAGGTTTTGGTGCAACCGACTTTAGGTCCTTTTCAAATTGATTTAACCATGAAATACCATGACATGATCTAGGGAATAGTCACAACGTAGAGATGCATCTTATTCTCATCCCTTCCCTGAGCTGCCTAACCATTTGTCATACTTTCCATTCAGATATTTGACTACAGAATATGATGAAATACTCATTTTTGTGGTTAATTCTTTTATTCTGAGCCAGAGGCGCATAATCAGGATTCCCCATCGATACCATATTTAGAGGGAAAAAACTACATTTTCTCAGTTTTTGAATTTATCATCTGATTTCATTACCATGCCATGCCATTTGGTTTCATCTGTTCCTTTGATCCTGTTAATCTTGATACCGATAATGATTTTCTTTCTTATAAGCTTTACTATGTGACGCTTGCAAGACCTGCCAATGTTCCTCTCCTCTAAAAGAGGAACGGTGAAGAGACCATTATACCATCATGCTACAAAGTTATCTATTGTATTCTGTAACCTTGGGTTCCAAAAAGGCTCTTTATCTAGAGGCTTGGCTACACTAAATTTAGCTTGTATCATCTTCTTTAGTTCTCCAAAAAAATGGTTCTTTTAGAGCCAACTCTTTTGTCTTCCCGAAGTCAATGAAATTGTTTCAATTGCAGGCTTGAACTCTGAGTTGCTTAAGTGGGTCAATTTGTTCTAGACACGATCATGCTCCATCCTTTCTTTCCAACTTTATCATGAAGGGTGAAGGCCTCTAACTGGTCATGTCCTTCCGTCAACTGAACCATAAGCCTCTGTTGAGAGAAATATTGGCTCTAAAGGTCCTAAAACCCCTCAAACCCCCCCAGTTCCAGTGAATAACTGGCAAGTCTTCTTTATTGGAAAAATGTTTGCTAACAAAAAGAAAAGACTATACAGATACAAAAAGAGGCAGACAGCAAGTGACCCTCTAGTCACTCCCTCCAAAGGGAGTTTATCAGCCACCATGAAGGCATACATCTGAGCAATGAAAAAATTAAAACCGGGAAAGCAAGAATGGATTTGATCTATAAACTAAAATCCCATGGCCCCTTCTAAATGCTCCCATGTCGAATCCTGCCTTCCAGTCCCACATGAAATCTGAATGGGATCACCCCTTAAACTCAGCTCTAGGGAGCGGACAGGCTATGATCATGTAAGTGATTACTTGATTGAATCAACCAAAGCAGTATCTTTCTTAAAGATTCTTCTATTTGTCTCCTTCCACAAGTTCACATGATAATTATATGAAAGGTACCATTGTCCCGTAAATGCTCTCTCAAGAATGAAATGAGCCATGGGACCACCCTCAAATAAGCTTAGAACGGGATGCATTGAGAGTCCAATTCATCTCAAAAAGGTGAAAGAAGTGCCTCCAAATGACTAGGCACATGGCAATGAAGGAACAAATGATCCCCACTTTCTTCATCTTTCTGGCACAAACACATGTTGGTGAGTACCATCTGACACCACCATAAGAGTCTTGTTTGGGTTAGCATCCCATGCAAAAGATTACATCTTATGCGGAATGGGGTCATCCCAAATTTGGCACACGCTCCCTTGTGGGAATTAAGCATCTTGAATATAGACTTGAGAGAATTTGTCATTCACCGTAAAACTTGCATCTTAAACTTTCTAAAAATTTCCTGTCTTCGGTTGGATGATCAGTATGACTGTGGGAAAGCCTGCTCATGAGCCTTCTGAAGAAATCCACTTCATTTTCAGAGAGATTTTTCTGGAGCCTAATATCCCATGCAATAGATCCCCCAATAACTTCATAACTATCTACCTTCTGCTCGCTAGATAGTGATAGAGAAGGCATTGCCTGAAATGGTAGGGCCAATAAATTGATCAAGCCAGTCATGTTACAAGAGACTCACTTTGTCACCATTACCAGTGAAAAACTGGATGCCTGACCCTCTTTAGCTAGGTCTGGATATGGGTACATCACTACCCAACCCAAACCGAACCCGTTGATAGCCCTAACCAGATTGTAATGCTTCCTTAGATACCGATTCCCTTCATAACAAATAGGAATGCACCAATCGTGATGTTGGTAACATGCACTTCCAAAGAAGTATTCCTCTTTAACTTCAGAAAGTAAAGAAGATTCTGACAATCGTTGGAACCATTTGAATTCACAACCTCCCTGAATGATGCAATGTCCATTCAACTCATGTTTTCATGGTGGGCCAAGCATATCTATTTCCTTAATTGGCAGATAATAGGATTTGACAATCGCCCAATTTGCAAATTCACAGATATCCGAACAGGTTGGTAAATGGGAAATTAGCCATGTCAAAGACCTGATTTGTATTCATTCAACATTTAGCTTCCACCATAACTCCTATATCTGTTCGTATCACAAATGCATTTGCATGAATAGAATAGTTTTGGGATGCATCTGGCTTCTGAAAGTCATCATAACAGACATTAAAGCTTAAAAAATCTCAAATAGGAGAAATGATCCAGTCATGTGGGACACCAATATCAGGATTCAGTATTGCTAATGAAATGCAGGGCGTAACCTTGGGCACCATATCTGATCTTAAAGGGTGATTTGATTCACCAATATTGTCATCTCCCTGGTGGTGTCTTGAACTGGGGTTTTTCTTGGATAGATTACATTCGAGTCAGTTTCCTTTTCCTCATGTGGTTATTGACTCTGAAATGTGGGAATGTAGGTGGAGTTGGCATATTTTGATCATGGAGGCATTCTTCCTTTCGTCATCCGGAATCTTATCAATTCGAAGCAGTAAGTGGATGAATTTTTTCAATTAATGGCCTCAAGCGAGAAGAGTGAGTGAGAAAATCAAGGGGATCATACATACTATTGAATTGGTGTATGCCCTTTCTCCTCTGTTTGGACTAGTTAACCATCTGAGACTGCCTTTGTTTTAACGAAGTAAAGGATGTTGAATAAATAGCAGGCCAAACTCTCTGCGAAGTAGCAGATCTCACCACATTTGTCTTTGTGAAATTGAGGGGAACAGAAAAAATGGAAAAGAAAAAAAGCAAATGAAAGAATTATCTGAAATCATTCCTGTTTTGCCATTAGAGCAACTTGTTTTGTATCATTATTGAAGAATTCTTTTGCATAACAAACCAGCACCTTGCATTGGCATACCATTTTGGGGTTTCAATATCTGCTATATTTTCTTTAGGGGTTTTTATGAAATGCCACCCATTTTTATGCATAATTCGATAGAACCTGCAGCAATATATATATATATATATATATATATATATATATATATATATATATATATATATATATATATGAGCACCCATGTTTTGATGGGTCTCTTTATTTTACCACTTTCGGTCAAATCCAAGTCACGTCCATACTTTATTTTTGAAAATGACAAAAATACGCAGTAAGCGGTCATTTTTTAAAATGACAAAAATACGCAGTAAGCGCTCATATCTTTTTGCATATGTTGATGGAAGGATTGGTCCAAATTATTGTAAACCATCTTGGAACACTCTGTGTTGTTGTCCACCTACTTCTGAACAGTCTAGATCGCTGTCCACCATCTCGTAAAGGTCCAAATTGCTGTCCTTGTACTTTTGAATGATCCGGATAGCTATCCCACTTTTGAGCAGTCAAGATTGCCAGGTACCTCGTTTCGACTAGTCTAGATAGTTGCCCACTATCTTCGAACGATCCACATACTTTTCAATGGTCCTGATCATGTCCACGGCCACCACTTCTTAGGGACATTTTCGTCATTTTAGAAATTTTGGCCAATGACCATTGCTTAGATTTAATAGGAGGTGGTAAAATAGAGAAGCCCCTAAAAAATGTGCGTGATTATGTCTAAAGAAAATTCTTTTGGGTTCTGATTAGTCAAATAATAATAATAGTAATTGTTGTGGGGATATTCGGAGATGGGCAAACACGGAGGACCAAGGGATGACGTCATCGTACACTTCATGTTAGGCTATTAGAGCTGCACACGGCTCAAGCCGAGGCCCTACTCGAGCTTGGCTTGATCAGTGGCACACTAAGCTTGAGCTTGGCTTGGCTTGAGCATCAAGCTCAAAACAGTTGCTCGATCTTGGCTTGCTGGTTGAGCCAAGCGATCTTTGTTCAAGACGAGTCGATCGAGATCTATTGAGCTGAGCTGAGCCGAGCTTTATCCTTTTTTCGACCCAACCCAGCTTCAATCCAACCCAAAAAAAAATTAAAAACTAGCCACATTTTAGGGTATTCTCTATTTTTAACAAAATAATTAAAAAAAATAAGAATTTTTTTTTTCTCAAAAACCTACCTGTTGGGGAAGAATGAAACCATAGCCGGAGAGAGAGAGAGAGAGAGAGAGAGAGAGAGAGAGTGTGTGTGTGTGTGTGTGGGGGGGGGGGGGGGGGGGGGGGGGGGGCACGGCAGGCTGGGTTGGGATTGAAAAAGAGATGAAATTTGAAAAGGGGGCACTGGGTAAGGTCGAGTTAGGGTTTTGTTCTAAAATATAAAAACTTTTTATATATTATATATATTATTATTATATTATATAAAAAATATATATTAATATATCAAGCTCGAGCTGAGCTCAAGCGAGCCAAGCATTTTTCGAGCTTCGAGCCAAGCTTATATATGCTCGAGCTTCGCTTGTTTTCGAACGAGCTTTCAAAATCAAGCCCGTGCTTGATTGAACTGCCCTACAAACCAAGCCAAGCCGAGTTGAGTTTAAACGAGCCAAGTCGAGCGAGCTTTTCGAGTTAGCTTGGCTTGTGTGCAGCTCTATAGGCAATTGACAAGAACCTAGCAATTGAGAACTAGTGTTACCACATTGACACCTCGACTTTTATGAAGGTCATTTTGGATACATCAAAACGACCCGAGATAGGTTGTTCTACTAGACATGGCTACCAAGCTTGTCGTCAGTCCTCAGACCAACAAGGACCTCGGCTCGACACTCCTACTGGTGCAACTAAAGGTTTCCCTCTCAAATTATTCACAAGTCGAGGAGGGTTTCACTCTCAAATTATTCACAAATCGAGGAGCTCGGCCAACGAGCTCTACCTCAAGTATGCTCGACCTACAACCGCCATAAGGGCAGGCAATAATCTAGGGATAAGCCCGAAGAAATCGAGCACGTCTTCGATGGTTACGGACATGATTGACGACCAATGAGGATCGAGCCGGCTATCACGAAGGCAACACCCATGATCGTGGGTAACTCCCACATCCATGGCCCCATTCACCTCTCTAATTGTCCTATAAGTAGAAGATTTCTCCCACAAGCCAAGGTAGGAAATACAATCCATCTCTACCACTTTCTTTTCACCTCTACCATCTCTGGCCTGACTTAAGCATCGAAGGGCTAATGGTCGGACACCGGCCACCTCCCTTAGCTTTTCTTTGTATTCTACAGGATCCACTAGACCTCCAATTCATATCCAAACCATTCATTTGGGGAGATCAAAGGCATTCTTCAACTTGATAGTGGAGATCTTATCATCTCAGTCGTTGTCCAATTTTTAGCGACAACAGATTGGCGCCGTCTGTGGGAACTGACTAAGTCGTGTTCTCACTTTTTCTGAAGCCCAAGCATTCAACACCCTTTCGAAGTCCAGAGCTACGAAAGCCGAACCTTCCTAGCTCGAGGCAAATGCAGCAGAAGAGGTCTCTCAGACACCTCCCCTACAACTCGTCTCCCCTTAGCAATCCCATCAAAGATATGGTTGACAGAGGTCTCGCAACCGCGGTGCCATAATATCTACTCTCGAGGAACAAATGCGCCACATCACGGCCCTCCTAGAGGGACGAATTCCTCAGCCTCCCCCCCAATCACGGGGATTGGCTGAGGAACCCCCCCCCCCCCCCCCCCCCCCCGGGTCGAACAACGCCAACCGTCTCGAGGGCAGACCCAGGTGCAGCCACATGACGAAGGTGACCGCGTTAGCAGGGCTACATCAGCTCGAACTCGGGCCACCGTCGAGCTTGATGAGTCTGATCTACAACATATGCTAGAAGAAAAGTGTCAAGCTCGGAAAGGCAAAGCCCCTGAGCATGTGGCAGAGAGTAGCACTCCTTGGGAAACAGAAATACGTAAGCTCAAGGAGAGACTTAGCGATTTGCAATAGGCGTATAAAGCCAAGATCTCTATCGATGCTCTCATGGAACAAACGGAGTCTCTTTCACTGATGATATATTAGCAGAGCCAATGACAAAGGGGCTCAAGGTGTCCCAAATCAAATCTTACACAGGTGTGGGGGACCCCGCCGAGCACTTAGAATCGTTATAAGTCTGGATGGAATTACAAAGTTTATAAGTCTGGATGGAATTACAAAGTGCCAGCAAGCCCATCATGTGTAAGGTCTTCCCGTTAACACTGACAAGCTCTGCCCAACTATGGTTCCAGAACATGAACCCAAAGTCTATCAACTCCTTTGCACAGCTCAGCAAGGCTTTCGCGACACAGTTCATCGGAAGCTCAGATACGAGGAAGCATTCTACCCATCTCGAGACGATAAGCAAAAAGTAGATGAGTTACTCAAGGATTACCTCACTCGGATCAACGCTGAGGCCATTCAGATCGAGGGCCCGACCGACCAGGTAACTCTCCATGCGATGATACCCGGGTTGAAACAAGGAAAATTCCTCTAGTCAATCGAGCTCAACCCACCATCCATTATAGCCGAGCTCCTAAATAGAGCTCATAAGCATATGAATGCTGAAGAATTAGTCAACTCCCACTTGGCGGGAAGTAACTCGTTCAAGAAAATGAAAGAATCAAAGGAAGAATCTGACAAAAAACGACTAAAGGACAACCGCGACTTGTCTAGTCGAAATGGTGCTCCCCGAGCATCGAAGACCTCGGCCAACCACTTCGGGCAGTATATGCCACTGAACACCCCAGTGGACCAGGTGTTCATGGCAGTGAAAGACCGAAGTATGCGTAAATGGTCGAGGAAGATGAGGATCGATTCGAACAAGAGGAAGCAAGTCGAAGTACTACCTCTTTCGCAGGGATCACGATCTGCAGTGTCACAACACTGCAGATCGCTTTAATCTGAAGGAGCAAATCGAACAACTCATCTGCGACAGTCACCTGCGTGAGTAGGTCGCCCAACACTCGGATGACCAAAGATTGACTCCACGGCAGGAATAAAAGGAAGAAAGGATCGATAATGACCCGGTAGGGGAGATCCGCACCATCTTCGGTAGACCCATTGGAGGCAACTCTAACAATGCCGGCAAGGCATATGCTCGAGAGGCACGAACTTCCAAAGGTGTGCACTTAGTCAACCTCACCAGCCGACCAAGCAAGTCGCTCGAGGTCTACTCGTGCCCCATCGTCTTCACTGAGGAGGACGCCAAAGGGATTATCCAGCCCCATGACGACGTGCTGGTAGCAACCATGGTAGTCTCTAATCAGAAGATTTTTCAGATGTTGATTGACACTGAAAGCTCGGCCGATATCATCTACGCATCGGCCTTCGACAAAATGAAGATCGACAGATCGAGACTTCGAACAGTGAAAACCTCACTTGTTGTATTCAGTGGGGAAAGAATCATGCTAGAGGGCAGTATCACCCTCCCAATCACTGCAGGGGAGGCTCTTCATCAGGTCCTCCTCATGGTGGACTTCCTGATGGTTGATACGCCCTCAGTCTACAATGTCATCCTTGGTCGACCCTCTATAAGGGCCTTAAAAGTTATCATATCGATCTACCATCTGACGATGAAGTTCCTGACCAAAGGGGGGTCGGAGAGGTCAAGGGTGATTAGGAGGAAGCTCGGCAGTTCTATGCAACGGCGCTCCGAGGTAAAGCTTAGGTCTCAACTATAGAATGAGATATCTCCCTAGACCATAAAGAGGAGTCTGCAGAAAGAGGCTCCTCGGAAAGGAGCTTCTTTTGGTCCAAATAGATGAGAATGATCCGACGAAGACTGTGCAGATCGGATCTCAGCTTGACCCCAGGCTCCAGCAGGAGCTCGATGATCTTCTGAAGCAACATTCCGACGTGTTCGCCTAGTCACACTAGGATACGTCGAGCATATATTCAGAAGTTATGATCCATCGCCTTAATGTTGACCCGAATTGCAAGCCTGTTCGCAAGAGGCAACGTCCGTTCAATGCGGAACGATACGCGGCCATCAACGAGGAGGTCGTCAGGCTCCTCCAAGCCGGCTTCATCGAAGAGATCTACTACCCAGACTGGCTCGCCAATGTCGTGCTGGTTAAAAAGGTGAACGGGAAGTGGAGGGTCTGTGTGGACTACACCGACCTCAACAAAGCTTGTCTAAAGGACAACTTCTCACTTCCTCGCATAGACCAGCTCATCAGCGGGACTGTAGGTTATGCATTACTCAGCTTCATGGATGTATATTTCGGCTACAATCAAATCTGAATGCATCATCAGGACAAGAAGAAGACTTCTTTCATCACCGACCGACAACTGTACTACTACAGGGTCATGCCCTTCTGTTTGAAGAATGCTGAGGCGACCTACCAAAGGTTGGTCAACCAAATGTTCGCCGACCAAATCGGCCGGACAATGGAAGTATACGTCGACGACATGCTTATTAAGAGTGTTCACCTGTCAGATCATATCGTCGATCTCCGTGAAATGTTCGATACGTTAAGAAGATATCAAATGAAGCTCAATCCGAGTAAGTGCGCCTTCGGCGTCAGCTCGGGCAAATTCTTAGACTTAATAAACCAACGGGGAATCGAGGCGAACCTAAAGAAGATATGAGCTCTGATTGAGATGAGCTCGACTAGCACTACCAAAGAAATTCAGCGCCTCATAGGGCGGGTTGCTGCTCTGAATAGGTTTGTTTCTAAACAAACCAAGAAATGTCTCCCCTTCTTCAAGCAATTTGGGGGGGGGGGGGGGGGGGGGGGGGGAGGGACAGAGACCAACCTGGACCACGAATGCGAGCAGGCCTTCCAGCAACTGAAAGCCTACCTTGAGTCGTCGCCTCTGTTGTCCAAGCCTGTCCAAGGGGAAGAGCTGCTGCTCTATCTGGCTGTCTCAGCATTTGTCGTGAGTTCTTCCCTGGTCAAGAATGATGAAGGCGTGCAACAGCTCGTGTACTACGTTAGCAAGGCCTACTTGATGCGGAAATCAGGTATACAGGCATCGAGAAGTTGGCCCTAATGTTGGTCACCTCGGTCAGGCACTTGAGGCCATACTTCCAAGCACACTCCGCTGATGTCCTAGACATATCAACCACTATGTCAAGTACTTCAGAAGCCAGAGACATCTAATCGGCTCACCAAGTGGGCCATCGAGCTCGGGGAGTTCGATATTCAGTTTCATCCATGCACCTCCATTAACGGTCAAGTCGTGGCAGACTTCATTGCTGAGTTCACCAATGCGTTGGAGACACTTCATGCAGAGTCAAGAGAAGGCAAGAACACATTACAAATGACGTGGTCCCTCCACATTGACGGGTCCTCCAACTCTTAGGGGAGTGGAGCAGGTTTAATTCTCGTCTCGCCAGAGGGGATAAAAGCGGAGTATGCTCTCAGATTTGGGTTTCAAGCATCCAATAATGAAGCCGAGTACGAAGCCCTGCTGGCGAGGCTACGCCTGGCAGAAGTATTGGAAGCTCAGAGATTGAAAATACAAAGTGATTCACAGTTGGTGGTCGATTAAGTAACTGCGGAATACCAAGCGAAGGCAAGAGAATGATCGCCTACTTAGAAAGAGCTCGTGATCTGTTCGGACAGTTTGAGCACTTCGAGATCGTCCAGGTCCCTAGATCGAAAAAATGTCAATGTTAACTGGCTGGCAAAGCTCGCATCAGCAGTCGACAACGATCTTGCCCGAACGATCCCGATTGAATTTTTGCCAAACCGAAGCATTACCCGAGAAGCGGTGAAAGAGTCATTACCAGTAAGCGCTGAGCCAAGCTGGATAGATCGGATTATCCACTACCTAAAGCAGGGAGAGCTGCCTGAAGACAAACTCGAAGCACAACGGATCCGATACCGCTCAGCCAGATACACCATGATTGGCAACACGTTGTACAAGAAAGGTTTCTCTCTCCCCTACTTGAAATGCCTGCGCCCGAAAGAAGCTGAATACATCCTCAAGGAGGTCCATCAAAGTGTGTGCGACAATCATCTCAGAAGTAGAGCCCTAGCTTACAAGATCATTCAGCAGGGGTATTACTAGCCGATGATACACAAAGACATGTGGGAGGTCACAAAGAAGTGTGACAAGTGCTAGAGGTTTGCTCTAGTACCTCGGTAACCTCCTGAAGAACTTACCCCCATGATCGGCCCATGGTCATTCACCCAATGGGGGGTAGACATCATAAGACCTCTGCCGAAAGCGAAAGGACAGGCCAAGTATGCCATCATTGCAGTTGATTATTTCACAAAGTGGGTGGAAGCAGAGCCGTTGGCCAAGATCATCGAAAGGAAGACGGGCGACTTCATCTGGAAGTCAATCATATGTAGATTCGGCGTCCCCCATACTATCATCACTGACAACGCAAGGCAGTTCGGCAATGCTTGTTTCAAGGAAATCTGTGAGGAGCTCGGTGTTCATCATGCCTTTTCCTCGCCCCATCACCCTCAAGCTAATGGCCAAGTCGAGGCCGTGAACAAAATCATCAAAGTGCATTTGAAGACGAAGCTCGGTGAACGAAGCAAAGGCGCGTGGGTTGACGACCTTCCTCATGTACTTTGGGCATATAGGATGATAGCTCGGTCGATAATCGAAGAAACCCCATTCTCATTAGCTTTCGGAGCTGAAGCAGTCGTTCCAGTGCAGATTGGAAAGCAAACCTGCCGGACAACTCTCCAAGCCCAATGTGAACAAAAACAAAATGTTTTTAAATCTCGACCTACTAGAGGAGATCATATAAAGCGCTCGAGTCAAAAGTTGCCGCCTAACAGCAAAGGTTAGCTTGGTACTACAACTCTAGGTGAAGAAACGAAGTTTCAAAGTATGAAACCTAGTTCTACGGGAGGTCTCTGAAGGCACCAAGGAAAAGGGCTCAGGCAGTTTAGGTCTGACTTTGGAAGGGCCCTATAGGGTCTTTATGATATTTTTCTGAGGGGAAATATAAACACCTGCCTTTTGTTTTTTTGTTTTATGACAATTGTAAACACACCCCATCTATTTTGGATTATTACATATACATTCCCTCTATTTCAAAGATTCTTCGCGAATTCCCCCATATAAATAAACAATACCATTATCTTCAAACAATTGATTGTTTTTGGCCCTATATCATATCCACCTAGTTGTAGACGTGTGGGCCACCATAGTTTGTACATGTCATCCAACTTGTTTAGCATGATTGCTCGCCATGAAAATAGGACACCTAAAAATCAAGGTTATCCAACCATCAAGTGGCCCACTAGTGCAACCTGCTTATCAAATTAATAAAATATTAACATCGAATAACAAAGAAGCAAATAACCTAAAAATCAAGGTTCTCCAACCATCAAGTGGCCCACTAGTGCAACCTCAAATCAATAAAATATTAACATCGAATAACAAAGAAGCAAATAAGAATTACACTCCCAAGAATATTTAAGTAAAGAGAAAGAAACAACTTTATTAATATCAACTTCTTTTTACAATGCTTAAAAAGTAAAGAGAAAGAAATAACTTTATTAATGTCAACTTCTTTTTACAATGCTTAAAAAAGAACTCACACTTAAAATTTTGGAACGGCAAATTCTTGCACCACCACCCCTTTTAAAACCATAAATGAATCTTTAATAAAAATTTTCTCAATTAAGATATTGATATCAAATCAATTATAATTTATTTTAAATCAATATAATCTACCTAGATGGTAAAAGCCTAATAATAATAAAAGAAAATATAGAAAATAATTCTAATTATATTTTTAAATCAACTCTAATCACATTAATCACATCCCCTTCAAATCTTTAATCACATCTTTAAACCAACCCCCATATCTTTCAAAAATAATAAATTCCAATCCTTCATTTAGGACCCCAAATTTATAAATAAATAGTTCAAAATTTTATTAGTGCACTTTTCTGTGACATACTAGTGCACCTTATTTGCCAATCACGTGCGTCCATGTATTGTAACGTCGGTTGAGCTTTAGCAAGTTGAAGACTGAAGATTTAAGTGGACAAGAAGCATCAAGGAAGAAGAACAAGTAAAATAGATGCCTTAGTGGCCCTAACTCTTAGAACCAAAATAATCATAACTTCTAGATGACTTAGATCATATAGTAAAACCCTTAGTCATCTTTATTAGCCTTAGAACACTTAGAAAAACGTGATAAGTTAGGCTAATAAAAGAGGTGCAAACTATTATAAGCAGACTAGCCCAGACAATAGTTTTTTATTGGACTTTGATCCATCGAAATTCATTTCGATGGGAACTTCGATTCCAGTTCGATCCATCGAACATATGTCCAACAACATTTATGAACTCTCTGAACAGTTTTTCGATCCCATCGAATATCCTTTCAATCCATTGAAGTAGGTTTTTCAATGCCATCGAAACGTGTTTCAATCCATTGAACTGGATGTCCAACAACTTCAAAAACTTTCTTGATAGTTCTTCGATCCCATCGAAGTTGGGTTTCGATCCATCGAAGATGTCTTCGATGCGATCGAAAAGATCGTTTTCTGCCCGTTTTATAACTATTAGAGGTTCATTTATTAAAAAATAAAAAATAAAAAAGAAGAAGAAGAAGAAGAAGAAGAAGAAGGAGACTCGGTCTTTAGGCTTAAGAGATGGATTTTAGTGTGTTAGAAACCACCATCATTCACAATATCTTTAGGCTCTGATTCTAACCTATACAAGCCATATTCTTTGTGATTCGTCACAAGAATTGAGCATTCAAAGATCATTTAGAAGATGAACTTGTCCATCTTGATCTTTCGAGTTTAAAACCTGATCTAAGTAGTTAAATCAATGTCTAAACTTTATCATTGTAGGTGATTCTCTAGGAAACCAATTCTCATTAGTTGTAGAGATTTCAAACTTGCCTCCCATCACTTTGGACATCGCAAGAAGATCAAATATAAGGAGATTGATCATTGGAACTGAAGTATTGGCAATGTAGTGGCAACAAGATCGAGAGAGCACATTAGGAGCTGATTGAAACACGGGAGAACGGAGATTAAATAACCCAAAACGACGCATCAACGAGACTTAAATCCAACAAGTAAGGTTGTCAATTTGTAGAGTCTATTTATGCTCCTTCCTTCTGTAGGACTGAGTATGAGAGTTTGAATTGCCAAACTCAATAGGCCCGATTGTAGGGCTAAATCAAGTCTCCGTGGGGAGCCTCTGATGGGAGAATACGCTAGGTTCGGTTGTACGATGAAAATTGAGGTTCGGTTATAGGACCTTGGCTCGGCTGTAGGACCTAAATTGAGGTTCGGTTGTAGGACCTTGGTTCTTAAGTAGAGCCTAAATTATCAAGTCTCTAAGGGGAGCCACCGACACGGGTGTGTACGTGGTCCACTAACACGGGTGCATATGTGTAAGTTCTTAAGTAGGACCCGGTCCTTGACTAGGATTGTAAGGTTGGGAGGAATCTGCTTAAAACTCTTAGGTTGTGAGGTGAACCTGATTTGAAACCCTCATAGTGAAATCCAGTGTTCTCATGGATTGGGAACGACAACCGAGAATGAAGTAGATAAGTAGTCGAACTACTACACATGCATATGTTTGTTATGTATTCGATAGCATTTCTACTTATGCATTGTATGTTTAATTGTTTAATTAAGAATGCTTGATTGAAATATATACTAGTTACTAAATAGGCACATTCATACACAACATGTATTTTCATTAGTTGTCTAGACTTGAGCTTATATGATTGCATCCCATATAGTCTACATAGGTTGCATAGATTAGTTGCTTGATTAGTCAAATCATTTGTTATCTATTTGTTTAGACTAGTTACTTAATAGTTATATATTTGCTAGTCTATATGATTGGACCCACTAAGGCTTGGAAGCCGAAGTGTTTTTACTTAGTATAAATTGTTAGATTAAGTTAGATAGGCGAAAATAATTTCAAAAGGTTCTAATCCCCATTCTAATCCCCAAGACCTAGCCATAATTCTAGTAGCTCCTCCAAGCTTCCGCAAAGTGGATAGCGTGATAAGGTGTCGTGTTAGACTACCCCGCACACTTTCAAAATCAACATATGTGGGGTTATGGGCCTATGTCATGTTGGGCTTTACAGTTGCCTAGTGAACCTAAGTGGGTCGAGCCCTACAATGGGCCTAAATGGGCCTAAGAGGGCTATGAGCATGCATCATTCTCCTTGAGTTGGAAAGAACTTGATTTTAACAAGTTGGATGTTTCATACAAGTAATAGAGGTTTCGATTCAATCTTTTCAATTCATCGCTTGTGATCCATGTGCATTCAAAATAAACATATTCTTCCATTTCACCAAGTTTGGCCCCAACAAGTGTTAACTGTCTTCATTCGTGATGCTTGTTAAACTTTTTGCTCTCTTTTTTTTTTTTAGGAGTTGCTTTTCCATATTGATAATGGCTTTATTTTTGCATGTTAAATACCTACTCGAGAAAAAACCACAACGCAAGTGTTAGCAGTCTTCATGCGCCACACATTTGCATAAGGTGACATGTTGAAGAGGGTTACATCATAGACTATTTATGGTTCAAATTCATCTTGTTTAGATGATCCTATCCATATGAGTATTCAGCTGTAATGGATTTCTATCCTCCATACGTTTGCACAAAGGTGATATTTCGGAAATAGGGATCCAACGGTGGACTGTCAATGTTTAAGAATTCATCTCGATTGGACAATCCCATCCGAAGGCATGTGAAATGAACGTCGACCATGGCTTGTCTATGGTCCACACTGAAATTGAGGCCTAAGGCCCAAAATAGGCCCATTGATGATTTTGGTGGACCACACCAAGCAAAACAGTTTGGAGGGTGAGTGAGACTCTGTATATACACTGTTTCCAATCGGTGTGGCCCCCCTTAATCACGAATGGGGCTGATTTTTTACCCCTGGGCCTAACATCGGGTGACACACCTGGTGGCCGGGTGGATTTCACATAAACTTCATGGTCGGGCCCACCCCCATTGCCCAACCCCTTTACTCCAACGGCTGAGCCCAACTTCCAATGATAAGTACTAATACGGTAGCTTATTGAAAACCCTTTTTAAAAAAGGTACTGGAATATGTGCGTGTGTTTGCCTATGGGCCATACATACAGGGTAATGAATTGAAAAGGGGGTCCCACATGGATTGTTATGGTAAAAAATTCATGTCAATTGGATGATTCTACCCATATGATTATGATGTAAGGGCACCAGCTACTTATTTCACTTTGTGTTCTGTGTTGCTGCTATAGTGTCTTCATACTCCTATAACCTAAGATAAGTTCAGTTCCTCGTTCGATCACCAACTGTATGTGACTCTAATTAATGAACCAGCAGCTTCTGAGGTTGGAACATGGAAAAAGTGAATCTAGATGTCTCTGGTTGGATTCCATCCAATTGATGTGTACCTTGAGCCGAGGTCAATCAAGAATTTGATCCATGTCGGATGGTTGGGCAAGAAAGAACGATTTGTGAATCTTGGACCCTTGTTAATGGATGGTGACCATGGATTATCTATCTGCCACACATGTGCATAGGATGATGTATTTAAAAAAGCACTGGCCATGGAATATCTACGGTTAAAATTCATCTTAACTGGATAATCCTTTCCAATATGATAAAGGGCACACAAAATGGAAAATGATTATTAATCATCTGTTGGACACATTTGGATTAGTAATATGGAGAAAAGTAACACCCTATGGTCGAAAAATCAATCTAGATTGGATGGTCCAATCCATTTGATCGATCAAGCACAATGCAAAACAGACGGTATCTATTGTCTGCAGTCCCACGCATTAGACAAGGTGATACATTCCAAGGGGGGGTGTCCCACCATAGATCTCACCCATGTTTAAAAGTTTTATCTCGAACGATCATATATCCATACAAAATCTATTTGATAACCGATGGCATTGCAATTTGGATGATTAGATGCACCCCCTCCCTCCATTTAAAAATTGTGTGGTTTGGTTGTTATTTTTACCGTTTTACTGAGAGTTGGGAAAAAGTAACAACAGATGCAAAAACTCTATTAAATGGGGGCATTGGACTTGTGCAGAAACCACAAGATATTAACGAATTATTAGTAAAATATTAGGCACTGCTCATCCACAAAAGGTACAGTTCCATGACAGACACCATGGCAACCATAATCAGGAGATCCAAACGATTGATTTAGTGGGACTCACCATGTGAACCCTACAGTATGTTGGCTTAGAAATAAGACGGCCAAGACAAGAATACAGCATCGGCTCTCAGATTCAACAAGAAAAAGCAATATTTTTTAGGGGTATTCGATGAGACGTGGATGGTAAAACAAACCTGTGGGTCACCAAACTATTCCTCTGCCAATGAACATTGAACAGAAACATCAATTCCTACTGAATAGTCTACAACAACAGCTACAGTTGCAACTCGGCTTGGTTAGGTTGGGCTGAAGCTTGTTTAAATGTAGCCAGTGCATTAACAACCTGACGCCAGGTGCAGCCCCTATCAGTAGTAATCCATCGGTCATCTCTGTATGGCTCAACTTTTGATGGCTGTTCGTATGGATCTCCAAAGCTGAACACCAAATGGGGGCCTCTTTCACAACAATGGTTGCCTCTCAAGTATCTAACCACTGGATGGCTAGAATTGCATCAAGATTGGTCATCTCTGTATTTCTGATTAACCAACTATTTGCCAGCCACCGAATGAATCAAAACCAATGGCCTAGTTGTACAAAATGACAACTATGAGCTACTAAGCATATCCTTGGTGTAAAGGATCGTATTATTCATCTTCATTATCCATCCAAAAAAATAAAAACCCACCTGATCTCATCATGGGAATTTCAAGTAGATGGTAAAACGTAAGTAAATCTTGGAAAAGTTCAGAGAGCACAGCTGAATCCTACATTGAAATATTTGTGTTTCAATGTATTAGATCCTAAAACCTATGTATATCTTGGAAAAGTTGGTGGACCATGGCCTGAACACTACAGTGATAAATGTATGGAAAAAAAAAAAAAAACCGAAAACTATTTTCATGAAAACAAAAGATATCTAGCTCACCATTATTTATTTCTCAGAGACTATTGCTTGAAGAGGCAGAGAACTTTCAACTTCATTAAGACCGGAATTCCTCTCAGCAACAACCTTCGACATTCCAAACATCTGAAATGGAACAAAAGAGCATCTGCTAAATAAATATATATACAAAATGTAATAGGAAGTAGCAGACCAATCAACCATCGGCCAGGCTCCAACACACATTAGTGAGAGAACTAATGTGGCAACTCACCCATGGTACATTCGTGGTATGCACACCAATCAACATCATTTGTGGGTCCCATTGCCAATGGAGCATAGTAGCCCAAAAATCACACTGAGCAGATACCTTAACCATCTTACTTCACCCATGTAATTTGGATCTGGGATCATTGTAAACTGATGGTAACCAATGGCTAGGATAGTCTGACACCACTGTGATTTACCAGCCAGGCTCCATACATCCAAAACAGGGCCAGCAATTATGAGGATTGGGATGCATGGATGGCATGCATCCTGTGGAGAGAGTTTGGTATACTGTCAAGCACACTGGAGTCTATCCCATCAAGTATTATCTTCATTTTCTTTTGTTGTCATTTGGCTCCCCAATTTGAGTTCTGGTTCATGTGTTTGCCTAACCTTTTGAATGGTCTTCTTAAAGCATGTCTTGTGTTCGTCCATGGAAGCATGAACAAATTCATCAACGTGATCCCTTAGATCAGCCAAGAAACTGGCTTCCTCTGATTTCTTCTTTCGACAAGAGGTAGTAGTCAGGCTTGTAACAGATGATGACAACTGTGATTGAGATTGAGCTTGCTGGGATTCCATCACGGACGATGCTCGATCTTATCCTACCACATGGAAATCCATCACCTCAACAACCCAGAAAGGAAACCTTCGAACCACAATCTTAATCTTATGTCTATCAGTTTCTAACAGATCAACCCTAGAAAACCAGACATGCTAATACATCCATACAATCAAACGTTAGCATTTTAATGACATGGTCCAGGATCAATCTGTTAAGAGTAATGATCTTCATGGAGGCAGCCACCCAAAATGGCCTCGTTTTTTTGGCATGAAGAAGCACTTTCTGCTGCCTCAGACCACAATCCCATCAAATTTCTTATTTAAAACTAAAATAAGACTAAATTCAAATCATAAAAATCAAGATCAACAACAAAATAAAGGTATGAAACTGTCCTTCAAAACTCTTTAACTTCCACTCATCCAACAGTCATCAGTCATTTCTAAATCCCACCTGCCAAAACTTGTAAATTTCCAACTAGTATATTTTTCTTTTTCTTTTTCCTTTCTAAAGGTTATGGTTTTATTGAAAGAGACCGAAACGGCCAAAAGAATTACACAACAGCCCACTAATTACAAAAGAGATGTCCCTCACCCCTGGCACTAGAGATTGAAACCCATTCCTTTAATCCAATTTGGCTCTTCTAAAAACCTTTGATGCACCCCTTCTAAGATTATGAAAACATCGGTTGTTACGCTACCCCCATAACACCCAGATACCAGCCAATAAGGCCAACCTCCAACATCTCCTACCATTCTTCCCAAACCCACCACTATGCCATGAGCAAAGAAGATCCTCTATTGATTCCGGCATTCACCCACAACACCCCAAAGGGATCCCAGAAGTTCACCCATACTTCCCGCGCAAATGGACAATGGATGAATAGATGATTAACTGATTCCTCATTTCACATACAAAGCAAGCAAATATTGGTGATTCTCATCCTCCTCCAAAGATCGCCCCACCAACCAGGCCAGTGCAGCCACCTTGGGAGGGGACCCATGGGACTACAGAGAGAATGTGTGTGCAACTTCCTTTCTAAAACAAGGAATGAAGAAAAGACGAGAAGAAAAAGAGGTACCAACTAGTCATTAACAAAAAAAAAAAAAAACTAAATATCAATTTCCACATCTCCAAGCCATTCTAAAATAGCATTTGCATCAAATTCTCAATTTCTCTAAATTCAAAATCAAGATCAAGTCCAAATAAAAGAAAACCAGCAAAAAAGTAAAAATAAAAAAAAGGAAACCTAAAAAAATTCAGAACCTCTTCAAATGCATAAATCTCATTTCTCATAAAGTTTTTTATTTTCCCAAATGGCATTACTGTTGAATTTCTACTAGTGAAACTCTCGAGTAAATCAATCATTAAAATATCAAGATAACCTAAATTTCCAACCTTCAAGTCCTGATTCCAGTAGAAAAGGACACAGAAGTCACAACAGGAAACAACTTACTCGGCTCACATTGGTACAAGACACCTTTGAGTTCCATAATGGAAATAAATTTTAAAGAAAACAGGACTGGTGTTCTGCCATGGGAAGCAGTTTACCACAAGTTAAAAGAACCCCACTTGGCATAAAGTCGGTAACCATACGAGCTCAAATTGGCATTCAATGAGGATTCTTTAGAACTTTTCATTCAATCTCTCATGTTCATCAAATAGGCAAAATGCAATTGTTCAATCTAGTTAATTTTGGACCCAGTACAGGACCTTCTCACTTGGGCACACTATACTCAGATCCTTCTGAAGTACTGTCTGAGTGCAAGGACAAGGGATTTTGAGTCATTAGTTGTTTGGAAGTTACAGTGAACCATCCAAATTGGGCTACAAAAACCCAAATTATTCTATTACTAGACAAACACTTCACATCATACATACAAGCTGTAACCTTTATGGGTTCTGCAAAATAGCTGTTCTAAGAGGCAATGTGGGGCCTATGGTGTTGGCATGTGAGCATCGTGTTAATCATGTATATGTGGTTCACTACTATTTTGAGCAGCCTGCTACACAGGCATGACCATTCATGTTTGTGGGTGCTTTCTGCCTATTAACTCCACCACAATGACGCTTGCTAACCCTTTGGCGGTGTGCATGTAATGGTTTGCGCTGGAGGTCAAAAGGCTGGAATTTGTTGGCCTTTGAGTGGTGTCCATGAGCCTCTCTACCATGGCCAATTGCAAGAGCCCGTGTAAAATAGGAAGATTGATGTCTAGTGGGCAGCAGATCTTAAAACCTTTTTTGCATCTAGCATTTAAAAGTCCAACCCCATATAGAGTTATCAATGGGCCAGGTCTAGGCCCAACTAAGGAAAATTAAAATTTTGAATAGGCCCGTCCATTACTCCTGACCAAAACGGTTCAGAATCCAGGCTGAAGCCAACCCCTGGCTTGGCCCATTGACAGCCCTACTCAATCTATCTATAAGAAAGACTAGGGTACTGCAGCCGTACCTTGCTATACCGATATCTTAAGATCTGAATTTAAAGGTTCTCATACTTATCCCTGCCACGCTCACTTTCCATACTAGGGGACTGTAGATTGTACCTACCTTCTTGATCTCCCATTTTTCAGCTTCTTTTATGATCATACATGAAAAGATTCTCAATATATGAAGCCCATCCACTGTTCAACTAGGAGACACCTAAACCATACCGTTGCATAATCCACTTTTTGCAGGGCCCATACTGCTAATGCAGAATCAGCCTAGCAGTCGTTTCCGTAGTTTCATTTCGCAGGATTGTGCCTCACAAAATTTGAATCAAGAACTTCATTGTTTTGAGGAGCACAATCCCGCAAAACAACTAGCACTAACCTAGCAGGTGGTGCAGACCATGAAAATAAACAGATTTTGTAGAATTCTTCTGCTTGCTGAGAATATCCATCCAGACTGGCACTAAACACTTCAAGATTGTTAAAACATTTGTAATGTCTTCTGTTTATCTGACATCAATATTGAAGTTTTACGTGGATATTGGTAGAGAAGCAAAAGCTCGTTTTAGGTTAGGTCTGATTACATCAGTATAAAACAGTTAAGCCAAACTAAATCAACAAGAAGCAGATCATTCTCAGGCCAGATATCTTACATATTTGGAATGAAACCAGGCTGCAAATGGAATTAGGCCTACTCCTGATATCCTAGCCATGGTACTCGGCATTACACAACAGTTCGATAAATCAACTGATTGAACCATTTGGTCACAACCTGCCACACAATCTGTTGCATGAATTGCCAAAACTGAAAACCAGAAAATGATAATGAAGAATCATAATCCTCTTAGCTTTACCACAGCTATTTGGGTCAGCTTTTAAAGGTAGATTGGCAAAAGTTGTACAATCGGCAGCCCACTTGATATCAACCTTCATCTTTACCGGGATCTGAACAGGTCATTGTAGAGCTTCTCCCAGGAAATGATAATGAATATGGAGGAGAAAGAATGGAAGTCTTCAATGAAATTTGAAGAATGTACACAAACACCCGACTTTTTAAAGATAAAACCATGATTGGTCAAAGTACAAAAATATAATGCACATATCTAGTATCAAGAACTACAAAATGAAGAACATATCTCGGACTCATGTGAGAGCAGAGGCAAAACTGTGACCAACATGCCCATTTTCAAAATTTTCAGATGGACGTGTGAGCGTGATGGTAATCAACCGAGATGCCTAGCATTGGTAACAGAGAGAGTCTTCCATTTTGGCAATATTACAGGCAGCCATCCATACAAACATTGAAGAATAATAACACGAAGATCATCTGCTGCATTGGCAGAATATTCCTACCATGACCCAGTCACTCTTTTAGTGGACAAATTGCATTTTCAGCTTACTAACACCACTGATCCGAAAACATGCATGCCCAAGTATGTTAGATCTCAATGCATCATTTCAAATTTGAATCTTCGCACTTTCTTCCTGAACAAGAGGGCAGACAATGGCATTATATGTATATTCATCAGGAATTACTCCTCTAAGTACCATGTAATCGTGTAACTCAACTACTTCATGTGCATTGAAATTCTTCCTGAACTCGGTAATAAGAATTGTATAAGTAACACAATCGGGAATGAGGCCTCTATCCAACATCACCTCCATAAGCTCTTTTGCCTGCTGCATACACTCAAACTTGCACAAAAATTTAATCAAAATATTGTAAGTTACTTCATTTGCTAAACTCCCAAACTGTCTCATCTCATGAAATAAAGCAAATGCATCCCTAATCTTTTGAATGCTGAAATAACCATTTAGCAAAGTATTGAAGGTTATGACATCTACTAGTAAACTGCTCCTCATCTCATCCACCACAACCCTTGCGGTGTCCACAGATGACTCCCTGCAAAGACCATTAATGATAGAATTGTATGTTACCAAATTTGGCCTTTGCCTAGCCTTCACCATTCTCTCATAAATTTGAAGTGCGTCAGCTATTTTCCCCTCCTTACAGTACCCATCAATCAAAGTGCTGTATGTAACCAGGTCAGGGGTCAGTCCTCGAGTAAACATACTGCTCAATAGTTGCTTCGCTCCTTCAATATTCCCGATCTTGCATAGATAATTAATGAGAATATTGTATGGAACAACGTCTTTAACAATGTCCTTGTCTTCCATAATCATATTAAAATATTTCAAAGCTTCTTTCAGATGTCCATTTTTGCAGCAACTGCGTGTAAGAATAGAGTACGTGATTTGGTCGGGATGAATATGCTTTTCTATCATGTCTGATAATAGAAAACATACTTCTTCTACATCTCCTTGCCTGAAGAGCCAATTGATTACAGAGTTATATACAACAGTGTTTGGCATTAGACCTTTCTCCACCATTTCATCGCACAACCAAAAAGCCTCTTCCATCCTCCCATCACTCATGTGCCCATTGATCATAGTCGCATATGTCCGCACGTTTGGTTCAATCCCAAATTTGTGCATGTCTTCCCAAATTTCTTCAGCAACTGCCAACTTTCCAGCTTTGCAGAATCCATTAATGAGGCAGTTAAAAGTAATGCAATTGGGTTTTACATGATTGCCTGACATGACCCCCATCTTCTTCAGCAGATCAAAAGCAAGATCAACATCACCAAACTTGCAACATCCATCAATAAGCAGGTTGAAAGTAACAACATTGGGCATGATTCCGCTCTTCAACATCCGATAAAACACCGAAATAGCTTCCAAAATTTTACATTCCTTGCAAAGAGAATAAATAACTAAATTGAATGTATTCATGTTTTCTACATACCCTCTTGAGAACATTTCCTTGTACATCTTCCAAAACCTCCCACTATCGTTCAGCTTCAAAAGATGATTCAAGAAGTTATTCCAAGCATGAATTGATATCCCATAGCCTTCCATCCTGAGCTTCTCGATTACCACGTAAACATCTTCATTAGCCCCGACTTGAATACAAGCTCTAACTAATGCATCAAAGACAGCTCGACTCGAGGCACAGATATCATAAGTATCGATCAATGTTTCCAAGATAGCCACGGAAGAAACACCCCTTTTCTGCATTAAATATCTCATGAGAGACAGCGCATCCTCAAACCTCCTTGAAATAACCAACACATGAACTACAGTAGAATAAGACTCTAAGCTATGTGAAAAACCATTTTGCTGTCCAGCCCAATTGAAGAAATCCAATGCTAACTGCGGAGACCTTTGAAACTGCCGAATCACCCGATCCACTAATGAATTTGTCAACATTGAAGAAATTTGTCCCAAGAATCCCCATCTCCTCTGCCTCAGATTCACACATATAGCACTGAAAACAATCTCCTCGTTACTCGGAGTCGATAACTGCTTCCTCACGTGAAATTTTCGGATTGAAGAAGAAGAAGTTATACTCCTTAAGAAGCACGAACCTACTACCATAGAATGTTCAATTTTCAAATCCTAAAGATGACCTGGATAAATAAACATCTTTTTCCTGCGATTAACAATGAAAACAGAAAATACACAAATCAGTAACAGAAGCAAAAAGCCTAGAAGGCTTCTAAGGTTTCAAACATCTATAAAGACAGCATTCTTGATTCCTAGATCCAATAGATAACCTGAATCATTGATCATCCTTTTATCATGATAGACACTAACAGCTAAATCGGTAGAAGCAGCAAAACCATTCCTTAGTATTAGACTCAAAAGACAACCCAAATCGCAAATCTTCTTTACCACACAATTACCATTAAAACATCAAAAGCATGAAGAAATCCATAAAAGGCCTCATAAAGTTCTCAGGTTCCAAATTTCTATGCCTAGGTTGGATGCACAATCTTTAAAATTTGGATTGTTAAGAAAACATAGATTCCCTGGAACATCGTACTTAATAGAGATTTTTATTAAAATCCACCCTTTTTATGGCTTAATTGCAGAGAACCTCCCAAATAAGTTGGGATTAGATTTCAACACCTGCATTTTTATGCTCTTTTTTTCCTCTCACTCTCTGCCGCATGGTGTGCCATAAAGGCCGTTACAGTGCTATAAAGGCTGTTTATGTAAAAGTAACGGTGGCAACTGTTACACGTAATGGGGTTGTAACAGCCGTAATAGCTATTATGGAAAAAATAACATGTAACCTCAGTTAACAGCCCGTTACGCAAATTGTAAAGGCTGTAACAGCCCCGTAATGGTTTTTCATGGGGGCAAATACAGGTTTTTCGGATTTTTTTTCAACGCTACGGGGCAGATACTGGCTTTTCGGGTTTTTTCTTCCAATAAAAAAAGAGATCATAATGGCCATTATAGGACCCATAACGGCCATTACAACCAGTATCGTAAAGGTAACAGTGGTGGCCGTTATGGCCACCATTGCCGTTACTGAATACCTTGCGTCTGCCAGATTCAACTCATGACCATCACCCATAGTTCTTATGCCCACTTTATTTTCCCACTTTTCCTCAGCTTCTCAAGACCATCTCTCTCTCTCTCTCTCTCTCTCTCTCTCTCTCTCTCTCTCTTTTGGGAAATAATGAAATTTACCCATATTCAGTGGTACACATACAAAATAGCAAGAAAAAAAAAAACATAGAAAGGGGCATTAGAGAAAAATATCCATGATTGTTCAAGTAAAAGAAAATCTAGAAAAAGGTATCAAAATCCAAAGAGCTCATATTCGAGCCAAAACAATTGTATTGATATGTTTCTAAGTCAAGTACTCAAGTAACACTAAGGGGTCGTTTGGATAGCCTGTAAATGGTTTACTAGTAAATCATCACTATTTGTGTTTGGATGCCCTCATTTGCTAGTAAATCATTTACTACTTGTAAGTGATTTACTGGCAAATGCCCCTTTTCATTTACTACCAAAAAGGTGAGATTTCATTTACTAGTAAATGATTTACTGGCTAGTAAATGCCAACAGCTCTTTTTTTGAATTTTACACTGTAAATGATTTACTAGTAACCATTTACAGGCTATCCAAACACGATAAATGATTTACTAGTAAATCGTTTACAACTTAAAGCCAAACAAACAATTGTAAATCATTTTACTAGCATTTTAGTGATTTACTAGAAAACCATTTACCACCATCCAAACGACCCCTAAACTACCACAGAAAAATCTAACCCAAAAACAAAAAAAAACAAAAAATCACAACAAGTATCAGTAAACAAAGATAGATAGATGACTTTTGAAGTGTTAGAGAAAAAGAAAAGAAAATCGAAAAAAAGAAAAAAGCACCAAGCATCACTAACTTAGCAGTCATGCAAAAGTCATTCAACTGCCTCCGTAGGGCCGACCGTGTTGTGTAACTGTGTATGCACATCCAAACTGCGGATCAAGCTAGCCTCACATGATGATAGGATGCTACCAACATCATACAAAACACTGGACAAACACCTAAGAACCTCCACTTATTCTACAACGTTGCAGAGAAACCGACCTCCCAAAAAAAAAAAAAAAAAGAATGTAAAAACCTAACAAAAAAGCATTAAAAGGTGGGGATTAAGGCCATGAACATACTCCTCTTGAGCTTTTGAAGAGATCCGATTAATAAATTTAAAAAATAAAAAAATACCCAAAAAATTCAAGCACCACAGCCGTACGGACGTGAAAATTTAGCGAAAACAAGCCAATTCAATGGCTAAAATTTCACCTTTGATATCCTTTTGCGGGCTGAGAGAATCAAGCGGTAGTAATTTTAGGGAGGTGGTGATGATGGTTGCAGTCGACTATTAGGGCTTCAAAATCTCTTTCATTTCAAAGCCTTATGTTTGAACTCGGAAGAAGCACCGACATTGATACCGTATGCTACTGTAAAAGCTCTGCAGGCGCCATCATGTTGTATGTGTTTTATCTAACACCTATTTTGCCTGTGACTTTTCTTGCTTCTTTACTTGATACAAAGTTACAGGTTGTAACTTTGTTACCTGTAACATTTCTCCCCCAAACACAAACTGTAACAAAGTTACCTGCAACTTTATTACATTTTAAAGAAGTTACAGGCATCCAAACGACCCCTTAGATAAAACACATACAACATGATGGCGCCCGCAGAGCTTTTACAAATAAAGTGCCTACAAATAAGAAAAAGAATAGAAAAATGCCTAAAACTAAACCACAATCATAAAAAATAACATCTAACTCGTCCATAGGGTCCAAAAATATAACTAAAATAGAAAAAAAAAACTAAGAAAACTGGGAACAGGCCACAAAAGTGGGCCTAGGTCAATCCAACAGTTGGATGGTCCGATCACCATCAAATCTTGGATCCATGGTCGAAATGCTCCAAATCAGCAGCCCACACACATATCCGACGAAAGGAGTCTCCATATGTGTATGTACGCGTGCGGAGTCTTCGTAGTTCATCAATGTAACAACCCGAGGGGCCCAGTGTCTATCCACATCAACTCATATGCTCCAACACTCGATCTGTGTCGTCACCTCCTCTGGTACACTCTAAAGGGTGCACCATCGATGTCCGCATCAGTTTTGTAGTAACTATGGAGAAACATAACTAACTTTTCCCAGCAATAATAGGAACCATAGTTCAAAAACCCAAAAACTCGTCTCGACTCGATGTCCAGCCGGATCGTGTTGACAAGAAGACTCGACTTGACACGAAATTTAATTACTGAATAAATAAGGGTGTTTAAATAATAAAACCTATTTAAATTGGTAAGAATATTAAAAGCTAACAAAAACTTTCAAAGATGAAGTGCATGGCTTGGTGGCTCTCTATGAAAAGGCAAGGATTCAAATCTCCTCCCCTCCATTTTCTTTTTCTTTTTTTAATTATGATTGCACTAGCCGAGTCTCAACTGAGTTTAGTTTGCCAATGATTTTCATGGTGACTCAACTAGAAATTTCGTCGAGTCAAGTTAAACTTGACGAAGTTAAATTTTATAATTATGACAGGAACTATGTGTTTACTTTCACAGGAAAAAGAAAAAACAAACAAGACTAGCTTTTTCTGCTTTCTGCAAATACATTCTCCAATGCCCAGGAAAAACTATGGCCCAATTTGGTAAATGCTTAAAAATGAGTTAATCTCACAGTAATTATGTATTAGGGATCTTGATCTCTAATGCATAATGAGTTCATATTAACGGTAATTATGTATTATGCACTTACTCCCATTCATTGGATAAATTCAGGATTTTGTGGGGAGTCCTTACAAAACAACGGAAGAAAAATTAAAACCCACTGGCTCTAGCCTCTTGCTGACTCCTTTACCAAAATTTTCAGATTCCTACACCAAGCAATGCATAATAGATTTTTTTGAGTGTGACATGGATACAAAAGCATTTTCAGGAAGCCTCCAACTATCTCCCTGATCCTAAAAAATTCAGATTTCTCCACCAAAGCCTGCTAGATGTTTTAGGGCCTGTTTGGATTCATGGAAGGAAAGGAAAGGAAAGGAAACATTGCTTCCCATGAAACTCACTTTCCATTGTTTGTCAAGCTTTTCTTTGTGAAAAATTGTGACAAACACCATTTCCCACTTTCTTTGTTGGAAAATAAACAAATTTATTTTCCCACCTCCACTACTAAGAAAGGCATTTTCCCACAATGGAAAAACAATGGGTTTCTCAAGGGTCAAGCCCAAATGTGCCACCATCCATCTTCAATTGCCTCACATATGCCACGTGTTGATGTGACAAATGATCCATTGTCCGTCTTGCCCCACACCTACCAATCTGCCACATGTGCCACCATCCATCTTCTCTTGTGCCTCACATATGCTAATGTGCTCAATGATTGCAGTATTGATAATATGGTATTGCATAGTACCGATACGATACTAGGATTCAATAGGGAAACTTCCCAATATCGATCGATATATCACAATGATCACAACGTATCACTATGTATTGTATTATGTCACAATGAATCGCCTTTTTTTAAGATTGTGCATATTTATTAAGGCCAAAGGCCAAAAAACAAACAAAATAACAAAGCCAAAAGAAAACAAAACAAAAACAACAGAAAGGACCTAGAAAACTAACAAACCCGTACAAGACATCCCAAAAAAATAGGGAGCCTAAAACCCAGACAAACAAACACCCCAACCCCAAATCAGGGAATCCATTCCCCAATGAACAAAATAACCCAGTTAAGGACCTTATTGGCTGACCCACTAAGATTCTGGAAGCAATAATTATTTCTTTCCAACCACAAAGACAAGAGAACAGTCAACAAAGAAGACTTCCATCTTGACTTGCCCAAGCGGCCTCCTCCCTCAGTTTGCCAAAATGAAAGAAACCTACTACCTAATCTGCATAACCAAGTCTACACCTGAACATCAAAGAATGCCCAATCAGATTATCCTCGCAGAAGGGCAATATAAATAAATAAATGATCGAACGATTCCTTGACTTTCATACGCAGCAAATACATGTTCGGCAAGACTACAGAGTGTTTTCAAAGGTTATCAAAGGTGAGAATTTTATTCCTCATGGGAAGCCAAGCAAAGAGCAGCAACATTAGAAGGGGCCTTATAGGACCACATAAAAGCAGTGTGGCAGCAACCCCTCCCAGAGTTAGCCTGAGACAGCAGCATGAAGAAGGAACAAACTGAGAACTCCCCTGACTTGCTAGGACACCAGAAAAGGGAATCTTCAACTCCTAGATCCACCAAGAACCCTTACAGCTGAGAAAAAAGAGAGAAGATCATCAAATTCTACATCGAAAAGGTCCCTACATCCACCCCCTTGCCAAAGGAAATTCCTTCTCAATCCATCAGTACACTCGAGAACACCTTTAGGGCATCTAAATGTGGACATAAAATAGAGCGGGAAATAGAAGAAAGAAGATTTGATAAGAGTTATTCTACCACCCAGAGATAGCAATTTAGTCTTCCAAGAAGATAATTTCCTCTCCATTCACTCGATCACCTTATCCCGGAGGTGAGGCCCAGGCTTCCCGACGATACACATTGACAGAACAAGATAAGACAAAGGGAACAAGCCAATCAAACAACCAAGCAGATCAGCCAACTGGGACGGCTTATCCAGGGAAACCAAAATACCCAACAACTCACTCCTACATAAATTAACCTTTAAACCAGATACCACTTCAAACCAAGTCATGGCATTCCGCAGGTGAGCCACCATCAACTCTCAATCTCACAAAACAAAATCATATCATCTGCAAATTGAAGATGAGAAATCAAGTTAGGAAAATTCTCAATCTTAAACCCCAGATACCTAATATTGACCTCTGGACAGCATCTTACTAAGAGCCTCAGAGACAATCACAAAGAGGAAAGGAGATAAGGGATCCCCCTAACGTAGGCCTCAAGAGGATTTAAAGAACCCAAATGGAAAACCATTATCATAATAGAGAACCTAGCTGAGGAAACACAAGAGCTAATCTAGCATCTCCCTTGAAGCCCAAACCCTATACAAGATAACATAAAATCTAAAAACAACCAATCTACATAGTCATAAGCCTTTTCCAAATCCAACTTACAGCCACGTCTTCACTGCATGATATGTGGAAAGAGTCCAAACATTCATGGACGATGAGGGCACTGTCAAGAATTTGCCTCCCCGAATTCATTAACAAAGGCCATTAGGTCTTCCTTTTATGAGATCCCAAAATGACTATGGAAAAAAAGCCAAAGGGAAGTTGTTAGGGCTAGAGGCCTTGTCCCTGCACAAATCCCAGACCACCCTCTTGACCTCCACCGAGCAATAGTGGACCTCAAGGCTCTCAGCGTCCTCCGCAGAGATGGAATTAAAATAGATATTATCAAGAGAAAGTCTCTGCCATCCCTCATCCAAAAGGAGATTAACATAAAAATTAATAACAGAATTGCAGATATAGAAGTTATCGACAAGCTTACTATCATCGCCAATTAGGGAGAAGATGTTATAGGACATAGCCCACGTGCTGGCAATCTCATGGAAATACTTAGTATTTTTATCACCAACTTGAAGCCAGACAACTCGTGAACGATGGCACCATTTAATCTCCTCCTCATTCAATCTAGCATGGTAATCAGAATGCAACTTATCTCTAAACGCTTTCTCCTCATCAAGAACAAACCCCCTTCCTCCATGGATATATAGAGCTTTTCTGCTTCTATCAACAACAACCCAAGCTTATCATTCTGACAATCTAATCAGCTTGCATCATTAGGTGATACAAACCATTATCTGCCAAGTCTTGTCATGGATGAGGGATGAACAAAAAAAATTCCAACTTGCAAGATCCTCATCTATTGATCAATAGCCTGCAAATAGCTCATGACGAAAAATTAAAGCAACCATCCAGAAAAAGGCCACATATTGGATAGATCTTGGAATCTAAAATAATCTAGGAGTCACCACCAGGCAGTTCTACACATCTGAACAGAGGCCCCCTTAGTACCAACTCGATGCTTGGTCGTTATTCAAGTTCCGATGCATCAGGACCCTATAACTTCTCTCATACTACACTTGGAGGAAGGAATAATAAATAAATAAGTCATTGTAAATACCAAAAGAAAACAGAGGCAGGTAGTGCATTTGAATTTTGTAAATAACTACTATTTAAGTTAGTTACGTTACATTTTAATATACTTGTTCTAAACACAAATACAACAGGGTCTTCAGGAGCCCAAAAGAGCACTTGAGAAAAAAGAGTCCATGAAATCAGCCAACAGGTACCTCTAGAAAACAGGCCCAAACAAGTATTGCACACCCGCACGAGGTTTGGGCAAACGGCAAGCATCGTGGGTACGCTCCCCACAGACATGAGTTCGATTCCCCTTCCCGTGATTACCCGATGCACGCGGTTTGCAGGTGATTGCGTGCATCCACAGGTAATAGTCTCACCTTAAAATAGGGTTAGGACACCCTAACATCATCTAAAAAATAAGTTGGTGTTTACCTTTTTTTTTAAGGTAGTGCATACTTTTTCTTTTTCTTTTTTCTTTTTTTGCAGTGTATATCTTGTTTTGAATTATTATTTGTTGTTATTAGCAAATTTCCAATGAAATACTAATTGCTTTTTTTTTTTTAAAGATGACAAATTTTCATGAAGACAAAAGGGAAGCAAAAACAAGAGCTAAAAGAGGACACTAGTGCGACGACCAAGCTACAACCCAAGGAAATCCAAGTTACGACCCTTTAAAGTAGAGACACAAGAGGCCCATTCTATGATCAATGCTCTAGCCCTTTGGGACATGCTTTCCACCAACTTCCTCGCATTGTTAAAACATATGCCATTCCTTTCTTCCTATACTGCCCACCAGGTTGGGAGTAGAGCCATTCTCTATAAAACTCTCTTCATTTTCCCAAGGCCCACCCCATGCCAAGCACTCAAAAGTGATTCATCAATTCCAAAGCTAACCACATGGCATGAAACTGGTCAAAAATGTCAGCCCAATTCAGACCCAGGAAAGGGCAATGAACAAAGAGATGATCCACTAATTCATCATCACGCATACATGAAATACAAATGTTCGGGATGACCATAGATCTTTTCCGAAGATTGTTGATAGTAAGTACTTTCTTCCTTCCTACCAACCAACCAAACACCGCAACCTTTAGGGGGGACGTTGTGGTGCCAAACATACATGGCCCACAACACAGCGGTTCCATTGACTAGACCCCTTATTAGTGTCTGTTTGCAGGTCACAGTCAGCCACCAAATTATATAATCAATGGGATTTTTTGGCAAGGACTATCTGCACGACGGCCCAACCAACCAACGGTTCCAATCACCGTGGCAGGACCAACGGGGACAAGAAGTCCAGAGACCGTATGGATGAGGGATCGCCTGGCTTCCTATTTGGTCCATCTTTTTTACAGGCATCAGGGGAGAGCAGGCCATCCACAGTGTGGCAACCAACTGATGGTTGCGATCACCAGTGGCTGGCCCCACGTGGGGTGGAGATCTAGAGGACCTACGAATTGAGATGGTCCCGACGACCACATCGCCGCTGTTTCCAAATCCTTCGAAAAAAAAAAAGAAGAAGAACGAAAATCCATCTAATCTTCGGAAAGAAACTGAAAGGTGCTTGCATGATTCCACACAATTTTAAAAAAATAATAATAATTAATAAAATAAAAACAGATCCTGAAAACCCTAGAAACGCTGATGTGAAGAGAAATTACCTGAATAAGACTCGTATGGAATTGGAAGCGAGCGGAAAGGGATGAGATTTTAGATGGCTGGATTTTTTTCTTTTTCTTTTCTTCCCGGTTGGTCTGGGCGGCTCTATTTATAATAGGACGCGGATTAGCTACTGACCGTGTGAGCCGCGAGATTCGCACGTCACCAATTTCTGTGGCCCCACCATGATGTATGTGTTAAATCCACGCCGTTCATCCATTTTTAGAGATAATTTAGGGCATAATCCAAAGAATGAGACAGATCCAAAGGTCAAGTGGACCCACCACAGGAAACAGTGGGGGATTAAACGCTTATCATTAAAAACTTCCTGGAAGCCACAGAAGTTTTCGATGAAGCTGATATTCGGGTTTTTCTTTTTTATGTCTGTGTGAACTAAGATCTGAAAAAACATTATAGTGGAAGGTTTCAACGGAGTCGGCCGTATCCCCACTATTTTCTGGCCTCATTCTTTCGGTCATGCCTTAAAAGGATCTCTATAAATGGATGGACGGTATGTATATAACAACACATACATCATGGTGGGGCCCACAGAACTTGGTGAGTCACTTCAGTAGCGAATCCGGTAGCTAATCCGCGTAGGGCTTTGTCAAGGGAGCAGATTAGGTGACATCCCTTACCGTGGGCCCACCTTGATGTACGTATCGTATATCCACGTCGGCCATCTGTTTTGAAAGGTCATTTAGAGCATCAGGCCACAAATAAAGTAGATAAAAATCTGAGGTGGACCATACTCTGGAAAACAGTGGTGATTGAACGCTCCACCATTAAAACTTCCTAGGGGCCACCATAATGGTTCCTTAATGTTTATTTTCCATCCCTGTTAATGTCACAAAAACCTGGATGAAGGGAAAAATAAATATCAGCTTGATCTTAATCTTTTGTGGTCATTTATGCTTTTAATGATCAATCACCACTATTTTCCATGGTATGGTCCACCTGCGATTTGCACCTGCTTTGTTTTTTGTGTCCTGCTATAAAATGGTCCATGGAAACAGATGGACGAAGTGGATATAGCATAAATACATCAACATGGCCCCGCCACAGGTCGAGCCCCACCTAATCCGCTGTCCTTTGCGAGTGGAATAAAGCTGATGTTCTCAGGAGCGGATTAGGTGCGGCGGGAGTGGATTAGGTGAGCCTCCGATCCACCGAGGTGGGTGGGACCGCTGACTCTGGGCCCACTGTGATGTATGTGACTACGTCCACACTGTAAATCCCATATGAGAATGAACCATAGTACAGGAAACAGCGGTGATTGGCGATTAAAAATTTCCTGTGGGTTATAAAAGCTTTGGATCAAGATAATATTTGTGTGGTCTCTTCATCCAAGCATTTGTGACCTTATCAACAAGTTGGATGGAAAATAAACATTCTTGTGGAATTTATGAATTTTTTAATGGTGGAATTTAATCACAGCTGTTTCTTGTGGTGTGGACCACCTAAGAATTGAGCCAGCTTCATTTTTGGGATCATTTCTTTGAATAAGTTTTCAAAATGGTTGGACGGTGTGGATTTAAGGCACATACATCACTGTAAGCCCCACAGTTATGGGTCCCACCACCTTGGTGGACCAACTCCAGATCCTCTGCTGACTTCCAAGCAGGAAATCTTGGAGCCTTTTCATTGGTACACATCATCACATGGGTCTGCAACCCTATCCCATCATCAATGCAACATGGTCACACATCGGTGCAACCTGGTCACATGATATCGTGTAGTGTGATGTGGACCAATGAAAAAGGCTCCAAGCAGGGATTTTCATATTGGAAGCCAACAGAGGATCCAAGGTGTCACGGTCCCATATGGCCTGGCCTCACCAACACTGTGCGGCCTTAACTGTGGGGCCCACCTTGATGTATGTGTAATATTTTCAAGTCATCCATCAGTTTTTAGCATCATTTTTAGGACACAACCCAAAAATGAAGTAGGTTTATATCTCAGGTGGACCACACTATAGGAAACAATGGTAATTAAAGGCCCATCATTAAAAACTTCTTAGGCCCACTATAATGTTTATGTTTCATCTAACATGTTGATAAGGTCGCAGGGACCTAGATGAAGGGGGAAAAAAACAAATATCAACTTGATCAAAAACTTTTATGGTCCGCAACAAGTTCTTAACAGAGATTCAACACTTTTTTTCCCATGGTGTGGTCCACTTAAGATTTGCATCAGCTTCATTTTCTGTCTCAAATGATTGGAAGAGGGACGGACGTCATGGGTATACCACACATGCATGAAGGTAGGCCCTATAGTCAGGGCTGCATCGTTGGGTGAGGCAGGGCGCACCTATTATGCTAGGATGTACTCCCCCAAATGTGCAGCATACACTGCTCTGGCTAAAAGTGTTCTAGCCAATCCATGGGTCTCTAGTATTTAAGCCCACATGCTGATTGGATTGGATTGGATTTTAGTTTTTTTAAAATGTGCACAAGGGTGTTCGTATTGTTTATACCCAACATGTCATGGCCAGCTCAAGGAAATAAGATGTCATTATTTGTTATGGTCAGCTCCAAGAAATAGGATGCCATTATGTGTTGGCACACTTGTACAAAGATCAGAAAAGGTACTTGTGAAGATAGAAGAGATCATGAGAGTAAAAAACACACCTCTATTAAAGACGTGTATCACACGAGAATACCATAGAACCCATAGATGTATGAACAACATGTTGGGATAGGAAGGGCCGGCAGCGGAAGCAAAGCCGAACAAAAGCAACAAATTCAATCAAACAAGCCACACAATACAATCACAATGCATGCAATCACCCACACATAGACAATCGGATTTTTACATGGAAAAACCCCTCACGGGTAAAAAACCACGGCACAAAGCGACAACAATCCACTATAATATCAGAAGTTACAAGAGATGGAACCCAAGACCCAAAAACCCAAGCCCACAAGAGAAATCCCAAGCTTACCCAAGAAAAAAACCCTCTTCTCCACGCTCTTTCTCTCACCTAGAAGCTCCCTCAATCCCCTTTGCAACCTTGGTCACATCTAAACTCGTAATCCCCCTTAAAAAGAAGAAAAACCGGATTTAGAAACCTTCTTGCGCAAGGAAACCGCGCAAACCGCGTTGTACTAGGACACTGCCGACCGGTCGTCCGACCGGTCGGACACCCCTACCGGCCGGTCGGCCGACCGGTCGGTTAGGCCAAAATAATGTCCAGCGTCTTGCTGCCTCTGGGATCCAGCGTGACCGACCGGCCGGCCGGCCAGTCGGAGGTCTTCATGCGTGAAGAGTTGAGGTGTCCGGCCCAACAAACTCCACCACGACTCAATTCTTCATGCAACACCTCTCGCCACGCACCATCTCCACCTCTAATTCGTCATCATTATAGTCCCGTCGCTTCTCATGCCCCATCAACTCTATCCTTGCATCTTTACACGCCTTGTTGCTCTTCCCATATGTCCCTTTTTCTCTTGCCACACTTGAACAACCGTGGATCCCGCTGCCGGTCCCGCAGCTCCACCATGAATTGTGCTCCCGATCACCTTGTAAAGATTATCGCACCTCCGTGCCTTGATCATCACGCGTGCTCCCTTCATCACTTTACAATATCGATCGCAGCCGATGAACCTGCACCCTTTCGCCTCGAGTGCACCAAGAGATATCACGTTCCTCTTCATCTCAGGGACATGCTTCACACTTTCAAGGATCCGTTCGACTCCATCGAACATCCTAATGCACACAGAACCAATCCCCACCACATTGCGAGCGTAGCCATCGCCCACAAACACCGATCCACCATTATACTCCTTATATGACATGAATGAGCTTCGGTCAGGACATACATGACATGATGCCCCTGAATCCAAGAGCCACTCTCCACCAAGAGGCTCTATGCCAGACACAGTCAAAACATCATAACCGTCACCACCGTCCTCTATAGTATTGGTTCCTTCCCTAGAAGAACCTCCAGATCTCTCTTGCCTTTTATCAGGATTCGAACAATCCCTTTTCACATGTCCTTCTTCCCCACAATTCCAGCATCTCACCTTGTGCTTCCACTTGCCTTTTGATTTAGATTTCGATGAAGGAGATCCTCTACCCCGCTCAGAATTCCTCCCCATCATAACCAGTGCCTCATCAGTAGAGGGACCCACGCCGCCGCTTTTCCTTCTCATCGCCTTCGCCTGAAGGGCTGAGATAACGGTTTCGACGCCAATAGTCTCCCTACCTGCGCACAAAGAGTCATTGAGTGACTCATATAATTCTGGAAGAGAATTCAACAGGATAAACGCTTGATCCTCGTCCTTCATCGGCTCATCTATATCCATCAACTTGCAAATAAGCCTATTGAAATTGCTGGTGTAGCTCTCAACATCGGCCCCCTCCGTCATCCTCAGATTGTACAACTGAAGCTTCAAGTATATGCGATTTTCAAGAGATTTCTTCGCATAGATATTCTCTAACTTCGCCCATGTTTTAGCCGCAGTCTTCTCTTTCATGACGTTATACAGGACCTCATCTGTTAGGCACAACTGGATTGAGACATTGGCCTTTTCATCGATCTTCTTCCACTCTTCTTCTTTCATAGCTTCTGGTCGCTCTCCAAGGAGCGCAACTTGCAATCCTTGCTGAACTAGAAGGCCTTTCATCTTCACCTTCCATAGCTCAAAGTTATTTTTTCCCGAATACTTTTCTATGTCGAACCTCATGCCTGATGCCATGCTCTTGTCTCAGATTCGAATTTCTGCTACACCCCAACGATCGCTCTGATACCAGTTGTTGGGATAGGAAGGGCCAGCAGCGGAAGTAAAGCCGAACACAAGCAACAAATTCAATCAAACAAGCCACACAATACAATCACAATGCATGCAATCACCCACACATAGACAATCGGATTTTTACGTGGACAAACCCCTCACGGGTAAAAAACCACGGCACAAAGCGACAACAATCCACTATAATATCAGAAGTTACAAGAGATGGAACCCAAGACCCAAAAACCCAAGCCCACAAGAGAAATCCCAAGCTTACCCAAAAAGAAAAACCTCTTCTCCAAGCTCTTTCTCTCACCTAGAAGCTCCCTCAATCCCCTTTGCAACCTTGGTCACATCTAAACTCGTAATCCACCTTAAAAAAGAAGAAAAATCGGATTTAAAAACCTTCTTGCGCAAGGAAACCGCGCAAACCGCGTTGTACTAGGACACCGCCGACCGGTCGTCCGACCGGTCGGACACCCCTACCGGTCGGTCGGCCGACCGGTCGGTTAGGCCAAAATAATGTCCAGCATCTTGCTGCCTCTGGGATCCAACGTGATCGACCGGCCGGCCGGCCGGTCGGAGGTCTTCATGCATGAAGAGTTGAGGCGTCCAGCCCAACACAACCCAAATCTTAGAGGCGGTCATTCTATCAGTTACATGTGGTACATACATAAAGCCCATAAAGAGAATGCGTACCCCAGCGTAACGCTAAGGTGATGACGTTTGATGACAAATGGCAAGACCTAATTTGGCCACACGTAGCCTTAGATCCTTAAGTGGTGCATTAAGAAGAGAAAAGTCATCTCGAAATGAATGTGTGAGTAAACACGTGTAAACACGCCACCTTAGGCCAATAAGTTAGTTGAAGAGTGGACCAATCCCACTCGATTCAATGGCTAATCCTAAAACAAACCCTAGGTCTTAACCCTATCCAAACTCTTAATTCAAATCTTAGCCAAAACCTTAAACTCAACCCAACTTAACCTATTTAACCCAGCTAGTCGAATCCCAAACCCTAAAATCTCGAAAACCCAATGCCCTGAGCCAACTAGGCGGCTCAACTTATTGGGTCAACCCACTAGGTCAACTCACCTAGTCAGCACACCCCAATTCAGCAACACAGCCAACTCAACTTGTTGAACCCAAAACCCATAAATCAAGCCCAAAGCAAAGTCTCAAAAGAAGCCCAAATTAGAGTTTTAAAGGAAACAAGAGGGGGTCAAACCTCAAAGCATGGCTCCCACGGGCTTGAGGGAGGAGCCCTACCGAAGCAGGAGGCCTCTCTGAGAGTTGGCGGCACGTTACGTACCGCCAGCCACGTGGCAAACCCCTCTTTAAGCGATTTCCTCCCTAAATCATGTGTATTGCCCATTTACAGCACCTAAGTGTGCGAGAAATGTGTATTTACTCCAATGCCCTTCTCTTGAGCCAAATTTAACAGTTTACCATCCAATCCATTCATTTACATGTTACCACATGGCAATCTCCAATCTCAGTCATCCAGCCCTATTTTTCCCTTGAACTCACCAACAATTACCAGAAAGCCAAGGTTGGGGGCTATAAATAGCTCCCTCTCCTCCTCATTCCAAGCATCCCATCCTTCCTTAAACACCTCTTCCTCTTGAAAATATTCTTCCATTTGAAAAATCCCTTAGCCTAGCCTTGGTTCGAGCCTAGCCCAATCCTTGGTCATAGCTTTAGCCATCTAGCCTAGCCATCCCTCCACCAAGGAGAGCGAGAGTGAAGAAGTGAGCCTAACTTGGGTTTAGCTCAATCCTAGCCTTAGCCCTAGCCTCTTGAGCTATCTAGCTTCAAATACAAGCCGCTCAAGCCAACCCCTCGCGACACCTCCATCCACCCGGCTTTCAACCAGTTTTGTCCAACCTTACATTAGCATTGTGCAACATATACTCCCTTCTTAACCCCTATGCTTATCTCATTCATACATATTGTATCTCGTTTTGCATCAATATTAGTCTAGGAGTATGCTTTGTGGCTTGCCGATTTACTCAGATCAGGCCCATCAAAAACCTTGACTGGTATACATCGCATTGACGCATCACCTCAACACTCTATCAGTACTAACCTATGCTTTAAGGCTTGCCACTTAGGTTGGAGCTTGCCCACCAGAAATTCGTACTGACTCACACATAGCACTGCATTGCATTTACGTATCACATTAACACTTTGTCAGTACAAACATATGCTCTGAGACTTGTCACTTAGGTTGGAGCTTGCCCACCAAAAATTTGTTCTGACTCACACTGATTTTAGCATCACACATTATTAGTGCAAGAACCATAACTAATCCTCGAAATTTGTTAAATCTTGTGAAGTAGAGACCATACGTTTGTACGTGCATAGTAGGTGCCTAACACCTTCCCACTTTGTAACAGTGGTCCTTACCTCGAATGTCTGGACGTAGATCAAGGAGTCATCTTATGATTAAGAATCTTCGCGTCCCTTTTCTTAAGCATGTCTACGGGGTCCAGTTGACCGTAGATTTGTAATAATTAGCAGTGGCGACTCCAGTCATATATGAGATCATTTCAAACATACCAATATCCCACTAAATCCCACATGTAAGAAAGCCCTCGATAGAGGTAAAGCCCGCGTGGAAGAGCATCACGAGGCCGTTGTCCATAGAATGACGGCTCCACTAGGGATTTGCTAGTCGCACTAGCCAGACCCGACTTGAAAAGCAGATTTTGCCATTTTCGAGGATTAACAATTCTTGCATACTTTAGTATCAAGCACTCTGCATTCATATCATCTATAGAACAAATAAAAAATCCAAAATCCAAAAAGATTAGAACCATTACACCTTTAAGAGCACGTCATTTATAAACCGAACCCCATTTCCGCAGCATAATCCGCACTAGATCATAAGCAACCATGTCCGATCATGAAGAAGAGGTTCACCACCTTCCCCCATTGATATCCAGGACGCTCACTTTCCACAAACACAGCTTGTCGAAGTCTTGTGAGCATTGGATGTTTGAAATGGCTACTTCAGTATATTTCACATGCAGTGGGTGTTGTCAGAAGATACATGTTAAACCCCAGCAAGCAACATTGGAAGGCAGTGAAATGGCTACTTCAGTATCTACGAGGTATAAAGGACTGCGTCTTAACATTCGAAAAATCGAAGGGAAAGCTTGTAGGCTATGTGGATTCAGATTACGTAGGAAATGTAAATAATAGAAGGTTGACTCTAAGTTACTCATTTGTATTAGTGGGTGGAGTAATCAGTTGGATGTTTACATGTCGAAGCTTCAGTCTATGTTCGCTGTTGTAGGCAAAATTAGTTGTGAAGGGGTCGCATCTCCTGAATGCGACCAGCCCGGCTCGTGCTCGACAGAAGGGGTCGCATCTCCTGAATGCCACCAGCCCGGCTCGTGCTCGACAGAAGGGGTCGCATCTCCTGAATGCGACTAGCCCGGCTCGTGCTCGACAGAAGGGGTCGCATCTCCTGAATGCGACCAGCTCGCCTCGGGCTCGAAGAAAGGGGTCGCGCCTTCAGAATGCGACCAGCTCGCCTCGGGCTCGAAGCAAGGGGTCGCGTCTTCCGTATGCGAGCACTCCTGATATGAGCAGCTCCCGACATCTGAGTAGTCATGGATCTTTGCCTCTGGTTTGGACGGTCTTCGTCTAATAGTTCCAGCAGCCCATATAGGCCGGTTGAGGTGTATATCTGTTCTTAGTTCCGGATATCCAGGGACGTAATCAGCTAGACGTCTAGGAGGTTTTGACTACTTCTTTATTTAGGGATTACGAGATAAGCGTCTTATCTCGTGAAATCAGTACTAATCTTATCAGCCTGCGTAACAGATTGGGTCACTTCAGATTTATATAAATAGATGACTCCATCGATGATAAAGGTACACAATACTCAACCTCTAATCCCGATTGGTTGGCTGTTCTCTTTCTTGCCTCACCTTATTTGACTTAAGCATCGGAGGGCTAACGGCTGGACATCAGCCACCCTTAGTTGCTTTTTGTCTCTTTTCAGGTCCACGGAGGAAATCTCCTTTGGAGAGAAGGAGAACATTCGGAGGATCCTGTTGCAAAATCTGACGTAAACAGTTTGGCGTCGTCTGTGGGAACGATTTGATCATCAAATCAATCGTTCTCACCGTTGATAAAAATCCTTCTATTATGCCTCCTAAAAAGACTGTTCATCCTTCCACTTCAAGGCAGGCACCACCTCCGCCCGATGAGACGGAATCAGTACCTGTCCCTCCAACTACTTTGACAAATATCCCTCAAGGAGCCCCAAATATGCCATCAGCAAACCCGTTATTAGAGGCCTCAGGAAATCAAGAAGACGTCCTGTGTTTCCTCGGAAATACCCTTCTAACCCTCAACGCTGGAGTTCAGGCCCTGTCTAATCGGGTTGATCAGCATTTCCCCGAGCCGCAGAGACAACCCTCCGAAGGGTTACCACCGCAACCCATACCGGTGGCTTCCAGACATTCTGTGGACGAACCACAGGTCCAACCAAACCATCCTCCATCAAACCGAACACCACTCGGCAACCACCCCCCTGTGCTGCCTCCACATTCCATACATTCCAGTGCGTCTCGCCAACCTCAACCTCAGGGCTCCACCGTCGAAACATCAGGCTATACCTTACCATGGGAAGGAGATCTCAAAAGAATCCCTGATCGTTTTGACGTCATGGAGCAGCGATACCACGCAAATCGGCCGTCTGCCGTTGCGGCGACGATACATCAATCCGAGTCCCCTTTCACCAGCGAAGTTATGGAGGCACCATTACCTAGAAAGTATCGAACGCCTGTTATCACCCCATATACAGGTATTGGCGATCCTCTTGAACACTTGGAGACATATAGGTCTCTTATGGAGCTGGAGAGACATGGCTCAGAAATCATGTATAGGGCTTTTTCCCTAACGCTGAAGGAAGCAGCTCGTACGTGGTTTAGGGGGTTAAGGCCTCGATCTATCGGCTCTTTTTCACAATTATCGGAGTTGTTCCTTTCTCAATTTATGGGAAGCATTCGCATCAAAAAGCCAGTGTCCCATCTTATGGATTTGAAACAGCAACATGGGGAGACAATAAAGGAGTTCATAGTACGGTTCACTGCAGAAGCCGTTCAAACTGAAGGTTATACCAAAGAAAAAGGTCTCACCGCCCTCATAGCCGGAATTACGAGCAAGAAATTCAGGTTTGCCTTAGATAAAAACCCTCCAAAAACTATGGCAGAATTCTAAGCCAAAGCTCAGAAGTATATCAATGCAGAAGAAGTTGCACTGGCACGCCATGGTGCATAGGGTAAGAAGCGCAAGCCAGAGGAAACCTCTTCTTCGGATAAAAAATATCGTCGTGATTGGCGCGACCGCTCTCCCAAGAAGCCGTATTCTGGTAAATATCATAACTACACTCCTCTCAATCGATCTCATGAAAAGGTGTTAATGGAGATCAAGCATAAACCATATGTAAAATGGCCTGCAAAGATCAAATCTGATCCTGAGAAGAGAGATAAGAGCAAGTTCTGTTACTTCCACAAAGATCACGGGCATAGAACCCAAGACTGCATATCTCTACGAGATCATATCGAAGCTCTCATTCGAAAGGGCCATCTCCAAGATCATGTTACTCGTCAAGGTCGATCACCAGAAAGGGCAAAAGCCTCACCACGCCAGAAGGAGCCGCCTCATCGTCATACTTCACAGGAGGACGTTGAACCTACTGGAGAGATTCGCACCATCGTTGGAGGACCAGCTTGCGGGGGCGATTCTCGAGCCTTAAGAAAAGCATATGTTCGGAAGGCGTCTAAAGAGCCTCAGCATATTTATTGGCTGGAACAAGCACCCAGTGCGTCAAAAGCCAGTCATCCTCTGATTTCCTTCTCCTCCGAGGACGTAGTGGGAATTCATTTCCCTCATGAGGACTCCATTGTAGTCGCATTGAAGGTATCAAACTATCTGACACATCGTATTATGGTGGATACAGGTAGCTCAGCCGATATTCTATACCTGGAGGCTTTCAACAAAATGGCACTTGCCAGAAGCTTACTCAAGCCAGTCTCGACTCCCCTCGTCGGCTTCGGGGGCGAGGTGGTAATGCCTGAAGGAAGCATTGATCTTCCAGTCACTTTTGGGGAGAGTCCAGCGAAGACGACCATCTTCATAAACTTCCTTGTGGTGGATCGAAAATCAGCATATAACGCCATTTTAGGGCGACCATCTCTTAATAAGGTCAAGGCAGCATTACATCCTCTATATTTGTGCGTCAAATTCCCTACCCCAAATGGTGTTGGGGTTGTACGAGGAAATAAAAAAGAGGCCCGGTCTTGTTATGAGATAGCCCTACAAGACCGAAAGAAAGCACAAGCAGCACCCGTTATGATGATAACGCAAGATTCACCTAACTCCTCGACAGACAACTCGTTAGATCCAAGAGAGAACGCCCTCCAATCAGGAACTCCTGGGGAAGATACAGTGGCGGTTCACTTGGTCAAAGAAGACTCGTCTAAAGTTGTCTACATAGGATCCTCTTTGAAGAGTACCCTCCGGGATGAGTTGATCCGTCTCCTCACCGAATACCAGGACGTGTTTGCTTGGTCTCACAAAGATATGCCAGGCATCGACCCCAACGTCATCGCACATCATCTGAATATTGACCCGAAGCATAAACCTGTACACCAGTGTCGACGTGCCTTCACTGCAGAAAAGCAAATGGCAATCAAAGCTGAAGTCGAGAAGCTGTTTACAGTCAATTTCATTAAAGAAGTTGACTACCCGGAATGGGTCGTGAATGTCGTTCTCGTCTGAAAAGCTAATGGAAAATGGAGAATGTGCGTCGATTATTCAAATCTAAACAAAGCATGCCCCAAAGATAGCTTTCCAATGCCTCGGATCGACCAGCTGGTCGATTCAACAGCTGGGCATGCTCTGCTTAGTTTTATGGACTCTTACTCTGGTTACAACCAGAACATGATGCATCCGCCCGATAGCCAACATACTGCCTTCATCATGGATCGAGGACTATATTGCTACCAGGTAATGCCGTTTGGTCTCAAAAATGCAGGGGCCACCTATCAGCGTCTCGTCAATAAAATTTTCGTCGCCCAGATCGGCAGAAATATGGAGGTCTATGTCGATGACATGCTCGTGAAAAGCATCGTAGAAGATGATCATCTTTTTGATCTTCGAGAAGCTTTCGACCTGATGCAGAAATATCAGATGAAGTTAAATCCAGAAAAATGTGCGTTCGGGGTATCTGCTGGAAAGTTTCTCGGATTCATGGTCAGCCAGCGAGGGATTGAGGCAAATCCTGAAAAGATAAAAGCATTAATAGAGATGAAATCTCCAACCACTCTTAAGGAAGTCCAACGTCTGGCTGGTCGCATCGCATCGTTGAATAGGTTCATCTCGCGAGCATCTGACAAGTGCTTACCCTTCTTCAAACTCCTCCGTGCCACGACCAAATCCGATTGGGGGTGGACACCACAGTGCGAAGAAGCTTTTCAACAACTGAAGCAATACATGAGCACACCTCCCATTTTATCTAAACCTGTAGCACATGAGCAACTCATTCTTTATCTATTTGTGTCCTCCACGGCCGTTAGCGCCGCTTTAATAAGAGAAGATTCCGGGGTGCAAAGGCCCGTCTATTATATCAGTCGAGCAATGGTTGATGCTGAAACTCGGTATTCTGATATGGAAAAACTGGCCTTGGCTTTAGTCACGGCAGCTCGAAAACTGCGACCTTACTTTCAAGCTCATGCAATTTTAGTGCCAACAAATCATCCGCTACGGCAGATCCTTCAAAAACCTGAGGCTTCAGGACGTTTAACTAAATGGGCAGTCGAGATCAGCGAGCACGATATATCTTTCTGCCCCCGGACCATAATCAAGGGCCAGGCCGTGGCCGACTTTATCGCCGAATTCACATACTTCTCTTTAGGAGAAAATACTGCGACCAGCGACCAGTCATCCTGGTCGCTCTTCGTTGACGGGTCATCACGGGCCACCGGCAGCGAAGCGGGCCTAATCTTAGTCGCTCCAGACGGGTCGCATTTTCAATATGCTCTGCGGTTCGATGCTCGCATTTCGAATAATGAAGCAGAATACGAGGCTTTGATCGTTGGCCTCGAGCTAGCAAACGTCCTTTCAATTAAGAGCCTGCTCATTCATAGTGACTCTCAACTCATAGTGAATCAAGTACTCGGCAAATTCGACACAAAAGAAGAAAGGATGGCCTTGTATAAATCTCGCGTGCTCATCCTACTCGCAAAATTGAAGACTTACGAAATCATTCATATTCCTCGCGAGAAGAACCAACACGCAGATTCCTTGGCAAAGCTCGCTTCTGCACCAGAATCTGAGTTATCACATTTAATTCCCATCGAGCATATTCAGAACCCGAGTATCGATCAATCAACGCTCGAGCAGGTGACTTCGGTACTACCGTCTCTGTGTTGGATGGACCCCATACTCCTTTATCTCAGAGACGGTTACCTTCCAGACGATAAGAAAGTCGCACGACAAATTCGTCATCGCGCCGCCAAATATACCTTACAAGATGGAATATTGTTACGTAAGAGTTTTTCCTTGCCCTATTTAAGGTGTCTTCATCCAGAAGAGGCACGTCGTGTTCTAGATGAAATACACCAGGGGGCATGTGGTAACCATCCAAGGGGGCGATCCCTAGCATATAAGGCGATGAGGCAAGGATATTTTTGGCCCACTATGAAAGCAGACGCAATTGAATACTCCAAAAAATGTGACAAGTGCCAGCGATACTCTCTTATACCTCATTTACCGTCCGAACAAATGACCCCAATTGATAGCCCTTGGCCTTTCGCTCAATGGGGGGTCGATATCATCGGACCTTTGCCTATCGGGAAAGGACAAAATAAGTTCGCAATCGTGGCAGTTGATTATTTCACCAAATGGGCCGAGGCAGAGCCATTAGCTAGAATCACTGAGAACCAGACTACTAAGTTCATATGGAGAAATATCATATGCCATTTCGAACTTCCTAATACGATTATCACTGACAATGGAAAGCAATTCGAAAATGCCGCCTTCGAAGAATTTTGTGAACAATGGAAGATACGCAACATTCGCACCTCTCCATATCATCCCCAGGCAAATGGACAAGTCGAGGCAGTGAATAAGATCATCAAGCATCATTTAAAGACCAAGCTCAATGGATGTAAAGGCATGTGGCCAGAACTCTTGCCGGAAGTATTATGGGCATATAGAACTACAACTCGTACATCAACAGGCGAAACCCCCTTCTCCCTAGCATTTGGTGTCGACGCAGTAGTACTAGTGGAAATTCAAGTACCCTCGTATCGGATCGAGCAGTATGACCCTGCAAGTAATCAGGGAAGTCTTCGAATTCACCTTGATCTCTTGGAGGAACGAAGAATTGCCTCCCAGATGCGAGCAGCAGCGTATCAGCAGCGTGTTGCTCGCTACCGCAACGCTAAAGTTCGACATAGAGCCTTCCAGCTCAGGGACTTAGTACTCAGACAAAACCTCGGAGTCCCCGCTCGTTCGTTGGATCCAAATTGGGAGGGCCCGTATCGGGTTATCAAAATTGTGCGGCCCGGCACTTATTATCTTGAAGATATGCAGGGAAGACCCGTACGTCGCCCTTGGCACGTGGAACATTTGCTACAATATTTTCCTTGATTCGATATAGCTCTCTAACGACTTTCCAATGAATAAAAACTAAAGCCGTCTTTTGGCCGCTACTCCATTCAACTGGACTCGAATAGCCCCGAAGAGAATACATACATTCTCTTGTCCAATTGCCTACCCTTGGTAGGGTTATAATCGCTCTTGTTGGTCGCTTCTCCACTTTGTGGATCGAAAATAGCCCTGAAGAGAACATATGTGTTCTCTTGACCAATCTTCTACCCTTGGTGGAATGAAAATCTCAATCGATAGATCAGTCTATCTCAATGCGGACGCGGTCATACGACCCCCGGATTGAGTCTAATTTAATTTTTCATGAGTTAGTATGCGAGCAGTCAGTATATGATCGACACAAGGCGAAAAAGCTAAGGAAAGTACACAACATTGAAGAAATGGATGTTCATTATAATTGACCAAAAGGTCAAAGACAGTTACATACAAATTCTTCTCAAAAGAAAAAAAAAGAGAAAAAAAATATACATGACATAGACGAAGGAATACGACGAGGTCAAGGTTGGTCATCCCCATCGTGAGCAGGCTCGCGGCTCTCAGCTTCAGGACCAGCCTCAGGACCAGGAGCAACATCTGTAGCCCCAGTAACTTCATTCTCGGCAGCAGCCCGTTCTCTAGCTGCAACCTCGAAAGCCATCCTATCGAACTCCTCAACATTAAAGGTCGGAGCAATCTGCTGTATAACTTTGACCGCAAAATCGCGACCAGCGATATACGCATCATATCGCTCCTCATCATAAAGTTGAGAGGTTCGAAATTTATGGACTGCGCGAGGGCCCTCGTCAGATACCATCTGGACGAGAGCTACCCGCTCCTCTTCCCAGTGAATGGAGTCATCCTTCAGCTGGTTGAGTCTTTGCTGGGCCTCCTCGAGCTTGGTCCGAGCGTCCTTGAGCTGATCTTCAAGTTGGATCTTGTCTTGACGAAATATCTCCTTCTCCTTCTCGCTTTTGATGTGAAGTTCTTGAAGCCTTGCGAGCTGGAGATCCACTGACTGAAAGCGATCAGTCATGGTTTGAATCTTGACCAGGAGAATTCATTTTTCTTCGTCCAACTTGGCGATTCGGGCCTCTAAAGCCTTCACCAGGCGATCCCTCCCTTGGACTTCGGCCTCCATTATCTTTTTCTTTTTCTCCACATCTTCAACAGAGCGGCGGGCCGCTTCGACATCCCGCCTAACACGGAGCATGAGATCCAGACTCTGACATAAATAAAGAGAAGAGGATTAGAGTGCCTGTCATTCTATTAAAACCACGGAAAGACTGGTAAACAGGAAACGGGTTGTTACCTGAATCAATCTCACCCCGATATCAGTGGAGAGAGCCTCTGGGCTTGGCTCAGGCAGGCCCCCGAAGGAGTTGGGGGAGATGTTATCGAACATAAACTTGCATATTGGGTGCAAATGTGGGGGGATAACAAAGACCCCCGACCCGAAAGGTTGGGCCACTACCATTTGGCTTGAGCCCATCTCGCGAGCACCCACGGCACCCAAGGAAGGTGTCGCAGACTCGCGAGCACCAGTAGGCTCGCATATTATCTCCTTTGAAGGGAGGCCTACCTCCCTTCGATCGCCTTTCGGCGAGTTATCAGCGACTTCGATCACTGACTGTACGCAAGCACCAGACGGTGGAGTCGCAGCAGCCGGAGGAGTCGTAGTCGCACGAGAAGTCGAGGGTGGCACCCCCTTTTTCAGCAGCGCGCGGCTATTGTCCGCGAGCAGGTCCGTCCGTCGGGTTAGGCGTAGTTGAAGGACCGGCCGCGGTTTTCTTCTGCCTCTTCGAGGCAGCACCTTTTAAGCGAGGGAGCACTCCCAGCGCTCCTCTCTTGTCTCCGACGTTTGTCATCTCTTCTGGAGAAATTAGACCCGCCGAACAGAGACAACGAGGCTCTAGATCTAATGCTTGGAAGAAGGAGCACAACAAGCACCTTATAGTCATTGACTGTATCCAAGACATTTGCATTAATTGCATCATGCTAGATAATGGCTCCGCAATCAATCTCATGCCACTTAAAATGCTAAAAAAAAATGGGTTTCAGGATCCATTACCTGAAGATCAGTAGCTTCATGATACAAGGTTTCAATCGAGATGGAAATATGCTATAGGGGAAATCATCATTGTCCTTGAAATTGGCAAGCTAGTGGCAAAGGTCACATGCCAATTTGTTAGCACATCTACCACTTACAATGCATTGCTTGGTCATCCATGGATGAACCACTATGGCATCATCCCTTCATCACTTTACTAATGCTTTAAATACTGTGACAATTATTGCTGGCAATTCAATTAAACATGGGGCCACATGTGTGAGTAGGGTCTTGTATTTAGATTTTGTGCACAATTGTGATGTGTGCGGGCATGCTAGAATCCACTCGACTCAGTGTTTAATTGAATGATGATGACCCCCATAGGACCAAATTAAAAAATCCAACTATCAAGTCAGTCACCGGTCATAATCAATAAGCAGGCGATTTCCGAAAATGATAAGGGTTGGTCTTCTCTGATGGATTCTTTTTTCCTTATGACTTCAAGACTTTTCTTTCACCAATAATTGTGATTTAATTTTTTTCTCAAAAGAATAAAGATGGACAAGTAAATAAAAAGAAGGCCAAACAATGCTAATTTTATTAATATTTAAATATATGGTCATTACAATCGACAAAGTATAAAAACAAGGCCATTACAAATTGAGAGAGTATAAAAATAAACCAAAGAAATAGATAAACGAGAGATAAATACCTGATCCATTTGTAAGAACAGATGATCGAGGTGAATGGTTAGCAAGATGCGACCAAAGAGATGTGATTGCCTAAGAACTCAGTTGATCGAGATCCGACAACTTACGGTACTGTAGCGCTGGTGCTGGACGGTAGCGATCTATGCTAGAACTAGGCTATGATATGCTATACTAGGATAAGCGAAAAGATAAATAGGATGTGAAGAAGATGTATTTATGTTTGGCGTGGGGCCTTGAGCTCTTCCTCATATGCTTCTTTTATATGCTATTGAACGGCTAAACCCTCACTGAGTTTCCTTGTTGATCATAAATCCTCCGCGTTTATGGCATGCATTTCGAAAAGATCCGAAATTGTTGGCTTATCAAATCTTCTTCTCGTAGTTGATTCCCTTTAGAAAACAACTGCATCTAGATTTGTGATCAATACGTGGAACCTCTACTACTGATCCCAGGCCTTAAATTGATCATGGTTATGCATCTGTATGACACAATCAAACCATGTCCTGCATTTATCTTGAACTTTCTCTCCCTTCTGATCATGGTCCTACAAGGACCTGATTCTAATAGACACTGTTGCATTAAAGATGGCTCAATTCGAGCTATCTTCACCGTTCCTCCCATCTTATCCTTTCTAATCGTCGAGTTGGTCAGACTCGATTTTTCATCGAACTCTCCCATCATCTTAATTTCGATCATTATATGGTTTGGGACCTGATTTTACCAATCTTCATTCTCTCCTTATTTGGGTCCAAACCGTAGTCGAATTTGCTTGGATATCGATTCGATCTTCGAATATTCGAGATCTTTATAGCCTTTGCAAACTCTCCGAATGTCTCTGGGAAGATCTCCCATTTTAGAAGGATTGTGAAAGATGAGCTTATTGAGTGTAACATAGCTGGATTTGTAATAGGATTTGTCCTCTCTCAATGGGTCTTTATAGACGTGTCAGGCGTTGTGTCATTAATTGGCATGATAATCGTGGCCACATGGCATACGACGATTAGCTCCTCTAAAAGTATGCGTAAGGTTCTATGTCACCATATTAATAACGAAATGCATATCGTCGTAGGAAGATCATCTGAATATATCTTCAAGTGCGAGTAGGATTTTCAATAGTACTAAACCCGTAGTGTTGACACGTGGCGACTCTTCATTGGTCCATGTCGGGCGCTGAAAATGAGTGTAAACAACAACGTTGTTCAAAAAATGGTCGCAGTTGATACAAAACCTTATGCCATCACGAAATCTTATTTCGCTTATGCTTGTTATTGGGTGCGTTGCACAAAACTTCAGGATCTTGCACCCCAATTACGTGAATTATATGATATGATAATGCAATAAATAAGATCAAACCACTAACTACACGAACACAAGATTTTTACGTGGAAAACCCTCAAAGAGTTAAAAACCACGGGATCTCGTCTAGAGAAATAATCCACCATGTAGAAAACTGTTTACACACCTTGATCAGAACCACAATTCACTTGAATCAAACCTTCTTCACCTCTAAGGTGGATAGCAATAAAAAGGAATTAGAAAATTGAGAGATCTCACCGATCCGAGGATGTAGAAGAATCGAGATGTCGTCTGCGGTGTGGATGTATTGTCACATGCAAAAATTCCTTTTTTACAAGCTTCCTCTCTCTCTCTCTCTCTCTCTCTCTCTCTCTCTTCCTCTTTTTTTTTTTTTTTCTTTTTCTCTCTTTCTCACCTTGGACATGCAAACCCCTTATTCAGATACCCTAATCTCGATTTAGAAGCAAATATATAGCCACATGCAAGAGTTAGACGCAAATTAAGAAACTGCAGAATCGTAGTCCGCATGCCATCGGACGTCCGACTAAACATTATCGGGCACCCGATAATGGGCAAAACTGTCTAGAGAGTTTTAGAGAAAATCCGCCAAATATCGGTCGCTCGACCCAGCATGGTCGAACGCTTAATCTGGGCTCCGGGCACCCAATAACCTTTAGTTGGTCGCCCGCCAATCTCCAAACTTGTCCAGAGACCAACCGTTCATCTGAGGTAAATTTTGGTCACCGGATGACACCCAGGCTGCACTCTCTCCTCAACTCATGAGGAGGAATACCCCCATCACTTGCTACTACAATGAGCATGCTTCTATTGAAGAAGACTACGCTGAACCGCTAAAACCATCCAACACAACAAGGATTAAAGTAAAAGTCACTATTAACAGAAAGAAGACCAACAAACCCAACAATCCTAAGGTTACAAAAAAAATGCAAGCAAGACTAAGGTTTGCAATCTTTTGAATTCTTTCATGAAAATGACCATCGACCAAAAGTCTGAACAGTCGAAGAAAAAGTTTCACTTCACACGGCATTAGCTAAAGCCAAGACAACCTTCGCTAGCCCTGCTATCATCTGAGACACTGAAAGTTCTGCAAATGAACTTCACGATCTTACCAAGTTTAAAGTGTCCAAGTCATTTTAAGAAATACCTCAGACATTCTGCATACCTCTAAGGCTGTATACTCAAAGACCCGTTATATTCGATGAGAATCACGCACAACCTCCTGTGGGAGATGATCATAGCATCCAAGGTGAGATTGAATCTTCTGAACCCGAGTGCTATAGACCAGCCAACAAGAATATAACTGAGAAAATGAGATTTCATTGCAACACCTGAGTGCCATAGTTCAAGCAGTTCAAGCCCACTGGCTTGAACTATGGCATGGGTGTCCAGATTCCGCTCGAAGTCGACAAAATATCCAACATACGGAGTCAAACCAACACAAAGTGTTTGGTGGCAAAGCCTATTATGATCTATAAAAGCCTAACCAAGCAACAGCGCTCCAAAGACGGGAGAATAACACGTGTAATGAAAGTGTAGATGGACTATTAATCCACTTTACACGTGGCATTTTGATGATAATTCAAAACAATTCAATTATTGGTTGCAATGCGAAAAGAACATCAAAAAAATGATCCAAACATTGGACATCTGAATGGATGCTTTAAAAATGTTTTTTGAGTCTCTTATTTGTGATCCTTACATTTATGGCTCACTGAAGGCTCAATATTTTCTCATTTGTGGCCAAAGTATATATCTCAATGGGCTTCTTGCAATTATTCTATCAAATATTAGGTATATGTACTAATATGAAGGCTGATTTAGTTATCAAATCTAAGTCATGTAAATATGATAAATAATTTCAATGCATTTCTAATACAAGTTTTTTTTTTTTTTTTTTTTGCAACACAGGCTCTAATACAAGCTCCTAAACATAAGATTTGGATTCCATTGTATTTCAACCAATCACAATCGGGGATTCGGAATCACCATGATTCCATTGTAATTGTGATTTGGATGCCAATGCATTCCAAATCCGACCTCCCAATCGAGGAATTGTACGCTTCGAAAACGATGCCCCTTCTCTTCGTTCCTCTGCAAACCATCCTCCACTGCACGTGCATTGCACGTGACACTTTTTCTGGTGCATATGAGAAGGATGAAAATTCCATCTCCACTCTTTTAATAGAAATAAAAATAAAAAAAAGAGGAAAGAAAAGAAAAGAGGAAGGAAATCACCTCCCCTTTCGTCTCTTCTTCTGATGGAAAAAGGCAAATCTGCAGCTAAAATAACGTCTTCATTGGAAAAGCTTCAGCTAAATACGGTTCCCAAGAGCCTTCTTCCAGCATCATACGGTATCTTCTTCAAACCCATCATTTCTCTCGTCTTTTCCCGCAAAACCCATGTACTTGTGATTTTTGGAAGAATCGACGTGATTGTTTCTTAATTGGGGTGATTCTGTGCAAAGAGGGATTGCCAACTGGGTGCCCATGGTTCAATTATCTAGGCCGTTGGTGCGTTGAGTCCCATCATGGATTGCCTCTGCCTTGAAATTCTCTCAGGTTGGATAGCCACCCCCCCGCTGAATGTGGAAAGTTGCTGTATTTTCTCTCCTCAACTGTTTATTTGCATCGCACAAATGGAAAGGAAAAGATTGTCTGATCATGGAGATCTTTTGGGCATGATCTTTCCATGGTGGTTCCCAACACACCGATCGTCTGGACTCTCTCTGGGTCGTTGAATTATGGGTCCCACTTGTACAAACTGAAGAAATGAGTACACTACATATCTACAGGTCGGGTTCCTATAATTCCTCCTTTGCAAAACCATGTGATGTTTTCTTAATTGATATGCTGCAAAACCCATGTAATTATTTTCTTGACTGAGGGTTGGAGCCCAGAAAACTACATTTATTTCTCATATTCATCAATTGCTATCACATGCATAGATTAGAGGCTTTTCTAATCCTGTGTACATAAGAGATGGAATTAAGACTGGACTCTGCTAATTTCATATTCCTATTTTTTTATGCTAATCCAGGCATATTGCCATCTATCTGATTGAATGATTGTAACAACAAAAATCCCTTTACAAACCCTCCCTATATGTGTGTATACACAACCATTTGGCCTAGGTGCTTAACGGTTGGCATTTAAAGTAAAATCAATCATATAAATGGGTATTCCAGATCTCATCTACCATTTGTATGGACTTGTGGGATACATAGTCCATTCAGTTATGATGTGGTGCCCAATTTGCCTCAGATCTGTCATACATGTGTCTTTCTCAAACATGATGCATGGCCAGGATGCATTACTAAGTCCTATTTCAGAAGATGGTTTCTAGTGAATACTGTATTTGAATTTCATTGGTGTTCAAAGTGAAAATGCCTACTCTTAAGAGGATATTAACTTGTTAAGAATATCCATTACAGGGCCATCTTGTGAAAAGGTCAAACATCGAAGTTTAGTCAGCTTATGTCTCGGGGTCCTTGGGCGACATTTTGAGGATATCATTGCTGACTTAAGCGAGATTGCTGCAAGTTTTCCACCAGATATAAAGGTAGTGCAAATAAATTATATGGTGAATCCTTGAGTATGTATTTATAGCTTATTTCTTTCTCTCATGTCTACGAAAGGAAACTTCTCAATAAAGTGGTCATTTCTTTTATGTCACTTTGGTGAGGCCTAACACTTCTATTGCCATACATTGTTTCTTACCCACTGCTTACCTTGTTGCTTAAGCTGTAGATTGGTTTGATATAGAGTCTTCATATTTTTGTTATTCAAGTCGTTTGTGAGGGAGAAATATGATGGCCACCTGCAAGAGTAGGATTTGAATCCTATTCTTCCCATACATGCATGCGGGACCTAGGTCCATTCATTATTTGGGTCCCATCATGTATGTTCTGTAGTAAAAAAATCATGCTGATCAGTCAACAGGTAGGATGCATGTGTAGGAAAATTGGATGATTTAAAAATAATTGACCAACTTCCTCTCCATAATCATAGTGGGTCAGTTTCGGAGGTCTTTAGGAGGGCTAAAATGGATGTAATGGCATGGGCCTCAAATATAAAGGACTTTGCTGAGTGTCCTATCTCGGTCTCTTCTTGGACATCCTTGTGATTGCCTTTTGGTTGTTTTCTGGCTTCAGCCTTTCTCTATAATAAAATCATTACCTTTCACCTAAAAAAAAAAAAAAAATCTTTGACATGCTCATATGGCCCAGCGTGACCAGCCTGATTTTGTGGCCATGGCTCTTATCATCTTATGTGGGGCCTGTCCTATGGATAGCCTTTGATCTTTCACAGATAAGGAGAAATACGAGGGCCAGCTGCAAGAGTAGAATCTTCCCAAACATGCATAAGTGTGAGATCTGGCCATTCATTGTTTGGCCCCAACATGTATTCTGTAGCCAAAAGGTCATGCTGATGCTGGTCCTGTTGATGGTTGGGACATGCACGGAAAAAATGCACAATTTAAAACTAATGGACGAACAGCTACATTCAACATGCATTTATGGACTGTCTGATTGATAACAGGACCAGCCTGATTTTGGGACCACGGCTCATAGAACATGGGCCAGCATGGTGCTAGTCCAATGGATATGGATAGCTTTGAATCTTGCACACATGAACGATATTGGCATGTGAGGAGAGAGTAGGATTTGAGAATCTTCTCTTGTGAGTATCCTTTTGCAAGTTCATGTCTACACCTCTTGAGATCATAAATACTACAGTGGACTCTATAATTTCGGCGCTCCTACACTTTGAAAGGACTTTATGATAATCTTGTATTAGATTTCATACTTACACCTCTTGAGATCTTCACTTTTGATATTAGTGATAAGTCCATATTTGGTCATTCTTTTAGAGTTCTGAAGTTACATATCCTAGCCTACCTAGCCACGCATTGGAAGAATAATACAATACGAACAGAAGAAGAATTGAAAGATTCATTTCATTTAAAATATTCATTTTGAAGATAACTTCAGAGGAATACCCCTTTCTTTCTTGGATATTATAAACTGATCAAATGAGCTCCAATTTGGATTTACTTAGGAAGTTGCCAGAGGCTAGATTCTTCCTCATTTCAAAAGCATGGGATTCTCCTCATGGTTTTGCCTGAAGTAAACTTCAGCTCGTCTTTCCCTAGACAATGACGCCTGTTGTGATGTTCATTTGTGAAGTGAGCTTCAGATGTTCATAAATCTTGAATAGAGTCTTGGTAAATGATACATAGTTATAACACCGATATTTATCCACCATCAAGCACTCATCCCATCACTATTACATTGCTTCCACGATTGTTTAACCATAGGCGGGACCACGATATTATTTTTATGAATTAAAAAATAAAAAATAAAAACTGGAATGAAAGGAAGTTTTTTTTTATTTTTTTTATTTTTCTAAACCAGCTGAAACATAGGGTTGGACTGCATGTCTTCTTTGCCCTTTCAACCCATTTTGGTCTTTTTATCCAATCCAAAGGGTGTCCGACTGTACAGTTGGGTCTATGTTTTCGAACACTGATGGGAGCCAACGGGAATGACTGGTGTGATCAGATGGCCTTTTATTTCTTGGAACATGGCATTTACATGGAAGATGACTTGATGAAGAGCCAGCTTATATGTCGCACAGGCGTTCCTTCCTCTCCTACACGTACAAGGCCAGCATACTTTCAAACCGTATTTCTCAAATGGGGAATCATGGAATTCTTCCCCCCTGAGAATCTATACCCTATACTTGGGTTTCTAGTTGGGAGAAGAGGGGTCTGTGATTTGATGATCCAGACCATTGGACTATTTAGCCCAACATGAAAAAAACATATTTAACTGATGATGGCCAAAGATTGTGGCCAGTTGTTGCCATTGGCCATCCACGACCAAGCACAACCTACCAACGGTCTAGATTTACTGAAACATGAGGCCAAACCGTCTCAACTGAAAATAACAAGTGTTCTTTGGACTTATCCAAGAAAATATGTGCAATGTTCTTTGGACTTCTATGATGCCCAGAATGGCCTTTGCATGTGGCTCATCTTTCAGTCATCAGGACCATTGATTCAATACAAATATGTGCCTTTGAAACTTGTGTTACCTTATCAAGACCATTGATTTGGTGTGAGATCAAGGAGGGCGATGGGGATCATACTTTACTAACCCTACAAAAATGGATGAATTTCTCAGGTGGGCCCACTTTGTATGGGTGGAGTCCAATGTAATTTGGAATTGCATTCCACCCACAACTCTCACCAGGTTGCACCAATTTAACATAAGCAACTGTTTGTACCGTCTCAAGTCCATCTTCCTTGGTCCTTGGGCCAAGATCAAGTGTAGTGTCTGGTTTCATACTTCTGCTTTTAAAGGAAGAAAGAAAAATTCAAAAGTCAAGAACATTTTTATTCATTGTCTGGACGCATTCGGACCATTGATCTCACCACCCCATTAACTTTGAACCCCAACATCTAGTGTCCACAAAAGCAGCTGCGAACGTAGAGTGGCTCAAAACGTCAATGAAAATAATAATAATAATAATAATAAGGAATTGGAAATGGCGATATGATGTGGACCACCATTCTTTCCCCTTCAATTATAAGGGATAAGTAGTTCAATCTATGAACAAATATATGGTTGGTTATCATTTTTACTCTAATTTGCTTTCTTGATTACATTATAAGCCAAAGCAAATGGGAAAAAAGAAAAGAAGAAAGGAAAAAGGCCTTGATGATCAATTTCATTCTACAATCCACACCTTACGAGCAGTAAGGATACAGGGGAAAAACATATCAAAGCAAACATACCTCCGCAAACACCAAGTTCCCATGTGTCAGCTCCGGTTGTGTAGAAACTTGCTTGCTTGCGACGCCAAAGCAATCGACTTTGCATCTGTACTCGTCATCACCCACTCCCTCTCCGTCCTCCTTCGATGTTGCCTCGCGTTCTTGGCCCTCTTTGGTGCCAACCGTGCATCTCTCTCCACGAAAGCCAGCCTGAACCTCTCGGCCATTGGCAATTCAGAGGAATCTTGAGCAGACGGAGCAACCACCCTTGGAGCAGCGCCATGAAATGCCCATGTCTTGGGGTTGATATCCTTCACAATGGGATCATCCAATGCTAGTTCCGGCAATGCTTCATGGGGAACATGAGCCCCACGAAATCCAAAGGGTGATGGCTTTGGATTAACTATAATACGCGGGCATTCAGAGGCCAGTATCTCTTTTGAATGGTCATCAATCGTTGGCTGTAAAGGGAAAGGAAGGCAGAGTTATGCACGCTCAAATGCTAAAAAAGTTTCAACATTGAGCAATTAATTACAAGGGTACACTATGATGCTAGGCCTTGCAGAAACGTGTGTTTGTCAGCCCACCAACTATACAGGCGGGGCCCCCCTTTGGGTGAAATAGACCTCATTCGTCTGATGGGCAATTGAGGGCCTGTTCGGATTAGTGGAAAGCGTGGGTAAAGGACATTATTTCTTGGGAAACCTTGCTTCCAAGAAATTGTGGGAAAGGAAACATTGTTTTCCAAGTTCGTTTCTCAACAAGATTTTCCTAGAAATGTGGTACCTATTTCCAAATTTGTCGTTTGAAAAAAAAATCAGAAAAATTACCTGGTAATTACTGACATGTGCCAGATTAGCACATGTAGCCCATGGGACATTTGATGATGGACAATTGCAAATGTGGCATATGCAGCATATGAGTGGTACTTGAAGCTGAATAGTGGAACGTGGGACGTGAGGTGCTTGAAAATGCACAGTGGCATGTGGCACAAGATACACATTGGCACATTTGGCACATTTGGCACATGTGGGCACTTGAAGCTAGAAGGTAACAATTGTGCACATTGGCACCTGGGCACATGTGGCATATATGGAGCGAGTGAAGATGGACGATGGAAATGATGTTTCCAACAAAAAAAATGATGTGGGAAATGATGTTTCCCACAAATTCCCACAAAGAAAATCTTCACAAACATTGGAATGTTAGTTTCATAGGAAATGGTGTTTCCTTTCCTTTCCATGAATCCAAACAGGCCCTAAAAGAAAATCACTGCAAGTGGTATGCATAAGCAGGGAGCCAGGTACCCAATCAGCACAGTTATCAATAGTACTAAACTTATTTGACTTAAACTAGGTCTAGCCAAATCAACTGGGTTGAATTTCGAGTCAAGTTCCACTTGTCTCACCAACAATTGGTAGACTTCACTTGCCAAGACAACTGAACATTGTGTAGGGTCTCTTCTTGAAAAATAAATAAAAGAAAAACAAAATGTTGTAAAGGAAAAGAAAAAGAAGCGGTGCAGTTTTTTTTTTTTTTTTTTTTTTTCAAAAGGTAATGAACTTTTATTAAAAAGGAATAGGAGAAAAACAAAGGAGCAACAAAACAAGACACCTAGGCAGCGGCCCAATTACATCCCAAGAAATAGAAGATCATGTGAAAAAGAAAGTTTGTTTTTGCTATAATTTATACAAAAACAAAAGAATAATACTCTACTTTTTTTTCAATTTTAATATTTTTAATATGTTTTCAGATCAAAATAATCATCATAGCCATGCACCAGCAATTTCGGCACAAGGCTATTTGATTGTCTGATGGAGACTCAAGGCTCTCACTTGACAAATTCTCCATACTTGATCCTAGATATGCTGCTCAAGTACACAAGTTAAAACCATGATAAAAAGGGAATATAATTGAATCAATTGACCATTCATTAGTTAGCAATTCGAATCATCGACCAATGTCCAGTCAAACCGTTGCCGTGAAGAAAAAGAGGAAAAGAAAAACAGGCTTGTGAAGCGTGAGTACATACCCACACAAGCCACTGCAGTGATTGTGCACCATTGGCTATGTCAATGCTATCCAGCTCCTCCCAGGACTCCTCTTCCACATCATTCAATTTCGGTTTGAAGATACTCAAACATGCTCGTGCAGTGAAATCACTCCTAACACACCCTCTGCAATCATTGGATTTAACTTCTTTTCATAGCCTGCTATAGAGTTTTTAGCTAGTCACAAATCTAAGGACATTCATACAGCAAGCGGGAGATCACAAAAAAATTTAAAAATAAATAAAAGAAAAAGAAAAGAAAGAACAAAAATACAATTGATTGGTCTTCATACTGTACATGTGCAAAATGTTTTTGTGTGCATGGGTAGACTAACTAGACCTTCCCATGAGTCACATTGAACCTGCATGTTAAAAAATTGTAGTGGATGTGGAAATTATGTGATAGAGTGTCCCTCTCGCAACCTCCAGTTTTGCAAGGGACAAGAAGGTGAATGATACAAGGAGAACTTTAAGAGTCTCCCTCTTGCAACCTCCAATTCTACAAGGGACAAGAAGGTGAATAGTACAAGAAAAACTTGGTGAAAAACCAACACTTGTTTTGAGTACGGTGGTTGTGGACATTATGTGGTATATACTCTTGCAACCTCCAATTTTACAAGGGACAAGAAGGTGAACGATACAAGAACTTCGAGAGTGTCCCTCTCGCAACCTCCAGTTCTGCAAGGGACAAGAAGGTGAATAGTACAAGAAAAAATTAGTGGAAGCCAGGAAGAAGGTGGACAGTGGACGTGAAAATGCCCAAGAAGGCGAATTCTCATCCCATGAAAATGCCCAAGAAGGTGAATTCTCCTCTTCTACAATTTCATGTACAATAAGAAGCCTGTCATACTCAACGCTATGAGAGATAAGGAGCTCGAAGAGACAAAGCCAGCTTCGTCGGTGTTGGGAATGGTTTCTACTATACTGTGAGCACAAGACCAATCCAACTGATGAAGGGTGTCCACCCACCCAAGTTTAGGACATCATGATGCGGACATTAGTGGTGCACTCTTTAGAGTGTACCAGAGGAGGCGACATCGCAGATCGAATGTTGGAGCAGACGAGCTGATGTGGATGGACGTCGGGCCCATTGGACCCATTTTCTGACACGTTACGAGTACGTGAACTGCAGGATCGCGTAGGAGCATCATGATTGCTAGACCGTGGAGCGGATTTCTCCTCATCTGTGTTATCCTTCATCTCGAACCTGTTTCTTCCCCTTCACATTTGTTCTTTCCCGCATCTACCAATTTTGTTTCGATCGGAAAAGAGGGATACCTAGCCTTGGGAACCGGATCCAAACTTAACTGTGGACTGGTCTATACTAGATCTAGGATATCCTCAAATTCCTAGATCCTCCCTATTTTACAATTTACGTGATTCTTATGCTGAGGGGCATGATCCGGACAGACAGATCTCATCTCCATGTTAATATTTGTTAGTTTTCTTTTGAGCAAAAATAGCTAGTTGTTAATTTTCTTACTTGAACATCTTCCAACTGAATATACACACGTCTAGGGTTAGGTCATCGCATGCCCCTGCATCACATCATGTCCTAATTTCAAGATATGGTCCATGATGAACTACCCAGTGAATTACTCCCCATGCACAACATTTAGTTTGCAATTGACTTGGTGCTTGCACCACCTTTACCAAATTTCTCAACTTACTAAATGAATCCAGAAGTATGTTGAGGCTCTGTCGACAAGTGGAGGAATTATTGGTCAAGGGTTTCATTCGAGAAAGCCTCAAACCTTGTGTGGAGCCAGCTCTATTGGCATAAAAAGGGATGGTAGCTGGCGGATGGGTGTTCATAGTCATGCCAACAACAAGATAATGGTAATATATTGTTTCTCGATCCCACTCTAGACAACATGCTGAATATGATGTTGAATGATGCGATCTTTTTGAAGATCGATTTGCAAAGTGGGTACTAACAAAGAAGAATTCGTCTGGTGACGAATGGAAGACCTGGTTCAAGATGAGGGGATGGATTGTATGAATTGCTAGTCATGTCTTAGGCCTAACAAATGCACCCAATAAGTTCACGCCATGGTATTAAAAAATAGTTACATAACAGCCATAATTGTTGTTACCTAACAGTAACGTGGGAATCATTATGAGATACAGGGCAGTACAAGTGGCAACACCCTTTCTGGAAAAAAAAAATGCCCATGACAGCCCTATAACGATAGTAACAGGCCAATACAGGTCTGTAATGGTCCAATATGGGACCAATACATTTTCTTCTTGTGAAAAACTGTCGACTGTTATAGGGCCATAAAGGCCGTTACAGGGGCCTGTAATGCCATTATGACCCATATTGTAGTGTAATAAGACTGGCCATTAAGACCACCATTACCGTTATTGAATACCTTGGTTCATATGGGTAGCGACACTGGTTCATAGGAAAGTTTGACATTATATACTTCAATGGGATTCTCATCTATAGCCACTCACAAGAGGATTATTTGTGCATCTTTGATAGTGATGATGGGTACCAAGACACTCTACATCAACCTATCCTTCTGGGATACGTTGTGTAAGTGAAAGGCATGAAAGTTGATCCCGAAAGATAAAAGCTATTTCAACTAGCCTACTTCAATGAACATTCACAAGGTTCGCAATCTTCACGGGCTAGTGACGTTTTAATGAAGGTTTATCCAGAACTTCAATTTCATAATGACCCCAAGTGTTGGGTGCATGAAGGAAAGTCCTTATGGTAGCAACTTACACCTTCAAAGAAATTAAGAACAAGATCATTGAAGCACTAGTTTTACACTTACCAGACTTTGACTAAATCTTTGAACTGGTGTGAGATGCTTCTCATGTGGGCATTGGTGGTGGACTTAGTCGGGAGGGGCATCCAGTTGCATAGTTAACGAAAAGCTCAATGGTGTGTGAAAATGATATCCTACCTATGACATTGAGCTCTAGACTGTGGTACTAGTCCTGGATCATTGGAGGGACAAATGCATCAAAAGTTCGTACTCTGACCATGAGGCAGTGAAGTACCTGAACTCTCCCAGTAAGTGAAGCGCATACATCTAGGAGTTTACCTTTAACCTCAAGCATTGAGAGGCGTAGAGAACGAGGTGGGGGACTCTCCAAGCAGATTGACACGTCTCTTGACTACTCTATTTTTGTAGTAGGACTGAGGAGGTCAAATGACTTCGGGAAAATCTCCATCGCCCTATCAACCAGGTCAAGCGACAAGCACCCATGGTTTGCTCTCCATGACAGATACCTGTTCTACAGCACTAGGCTATGCATTTTGATGGTCTCTTTGAGAGAACTATTAATACGTAATCTGCATTCCAGTGGCCTAGGAGGTCACTTTGAGATTAACAGGACCATTTCCATGAATTGAGCATCAAGAAGGACATCATAATCGTGGTCCAATGATGTTGTGTAACTTGATAAAGAGCATAAAGTCATAAACAAAACACTAGTTTGTACACTTCACTACCAGTGCCAAATGGGCCATGGAAAAAATCTTAGTATGGATTTTTCCTTGGATTTTTTTTTTCTTTTTTCTTGTAAGCCTATTTAGGGCACTTTAGATATGCGAAGCATCTTAGAGGAAAAAAAAAATATAAAAGTTGCAATTCTTTTTCACAGTTGCTTTTGGAAGAAGAGTGGAGGGGGGGAATTGTGTGATCTCTAGTTTTGGCTAGTTGTGGATCTTCCCACAACCACTCTACCTGATCTTTGCTCCATTTCCTTTTCCCTTTGGGTGAATCCCTTTGAGTAGTTTCCTGTTCTTGATTCCAAGGAACCTCCTATCTAGGGACTGCTTCAGAATGATTGAAGTTGTATGGTTTGAGTAGGTTGAGCTTAGTCACTAGTTAGTCTAGTTTACTAGTTATTTTGATGAGAGATTATCTTTTCTTATCACACTATCATGTTAACTTTTTTTTCATCGCTATGAATGCAAAATGGATGGACATGGATATCTAATTTTTCTGTTTTTCAAAAAAAAAAAAAAAAAATCTAATTTTCAATCTCTTTTATCAAGAAAAAAATTCTAATGATTTACAATTCTATTCAATTTGACCCCTCATATGATAGACAATATGATTCCAACTTGAACACTTTGATTAGGACTGTTCAATCAGTGTAACCTTCAGCCTATGCTTCTGCAGTTGGTCCACAATTTGGATTCTCAACAGAATATCCCACATGCATGGTGAATGAGAGTAGGAGACATCAAATTGCACTATTGTCATCTTGACCCACAAACTTTTCTTTTTAGCAGATGTTCTACAAACTCTGGAGCATTTTCAAAACTTGCAAAAGAACACGAAAGATGCTGACCGCAGATAGAACCTCACTGCTTCAGAATGATTGAAGTTGTATGGTTTGAGTAGGTTGAGCTTAGTCACTAGGTAGTCTAGTTTACTAGTTATTTTGATGAGAGATTATCTTTTCTTATCACACTATCATGGTAACTTTTTTCTTCATTGATATGAATGCAAAATGGATGGACATGGATATCAAATTTTTCTGTTTTTCAAAAAAAAAAAAAATCTAATTTTCAATCTCTTTTATCAAGAAAAAAATTCTAATGATTTACAATTCTATTCAATTTGACCCCACATATGATAGACAATATGATTCCAACTTGAACACTTTGATTAGGACTGTTCAATCAGAGTAACCTTCAGCCTATGCTTCTGCAGTTGGTCCACAATTTGGATTCTCAACAGAATATCCCACATGTATGGTGAATGAGAGTAGGAGACATCAAATTGCACTATTGTCGTCTTGACCCACAAACTTTTCTTTTTAGCAGAGATGTTCTACAAACTCTGGAGCATTTTCAAAACTTGCAAAAGAACACGAAAGATGCTGACCGCAGATAGATGGGCCTACAGACTGCTTCAGAATGATTGAAGTTGTATGGTTTGAGTAGGTTGAGCTTAGTCACTAGTTAGTCTAGTTTACTAGTTATTTTGATGAGAGATTATCTTTTCTTATCACACTATCATGGTAACTTTTTTTTTCATCGATATGAATGCAAAATGGATGGACATGGATATCGAATTTTTCTGTTTTTCAACAAAAAATAAAAAATAAAAAAAAAATAAAAAAAAATCTAATTTTCAATCTCTTTTATCAAGAAAATTCCAATGATTTACAATTCTATTCAATTTGACCCCTCATATGATAGACAATATGATTCCAACTTGAACACTTTGATTAGGACTGTTCAATCAGTGTAACTTTCAGCCTGTGCTTCTGCAGTTGGTCCACAATTTGGATTCTCAACAGAATATCCCACATGTATGGTGAATGAGAGTAGGAGACATCAAATTGCACTATTGTCGTCTGGACCCACAAACTTTTCTTTTTAGCAGATGTTCTACAAACTCTGGAGCATTTTCAAAACTTGCAAAAGAACACGAAAGATGCTGACCGCAGATAGATGGGCCAAGTCTATGATGATGATTTTTTTTTTTTTTTTTTTTTTTTGAACAATCTATGATGATGATGATGATGATTGATGACAGATGTAGATAAAAGAAGAGAATATACCCGCATCTCAATATTTCCAATGAACGGCAATGACCCACAAGCTCTGAAACACCCAGTGCAGTAATTTTGCCACAACGGCTGCAGAAAAACAATTCCCTTACTAATTAGAAATTTCATGAATTTTCACATATGTACTTGAAAAGTATGATGCATCCATAAAGAACATGAAACTGAACCAAATATGAGTACACAAGCAAAATAAATAATTATAATTTGAGGAATGCTAACTGCAAATGACTTTTGCACACGAGGACATGTGGTATATGTATGACGTATCTAGACCACTCATCTAGCCTACCATCCCATATGTGGGCAAGGCCTGATAATTTAGCCTGATCAGCAATCATGGGTGCTTAATTGGAACACAGCCCAATATCGCAAGTGGTCACTATGACTGAAATTGAGCAGTTAGGATTGTCCAACCAGCTTTATTTTTGTGCCATTGCCCATATACAGTGAAGCCTGCCAGATGAGTTGTCCAGTCTTGGACATCTCAGCCATTTATCCTCACTGTGAGGACTCATGAGCAGAAAGTGCAAAAAACTCGTGTGGTTAGCACTAGTTTTAAAGTAGTAGCAAATCTAAGCAAACAGTTAATAGTGCTGACAAAGTGAAAAAAGTTTATCGTTTCAAATAATAACATATTCGTTACGCACAATACCAATTCTTGCTCCTATACCTTACGTCAACAGCTCGAAGATTCTTACACATCTCTGCTACTCTAGTCAGGCCAAGATCACTAACGTCGGATCCAGAGACATCTAGGATATCCCAAGAACTTTCAGCCAATGTAATCAGGATATCATCATTCAGTAATTTTCTTCTCCTTGCAATAGCCATCATTGCCATCTGCAGTTCATTAAAAAAAAAATCCAATTAAACAAAATTTCAAAATTAAGTGTACATTACATATCAACTATTCCTTCTCATCACAGTTCAGGGAGTTAATCAAATAAGACTTTTTTTTTTTTTAGAGGATGATAGGATAGGATAGAAGTCTGGACCAATTTAGCTAATGTACACAAGGTAGGTAATAGAAATACCCTAGAAATGAGATATTTGGTATTACATTCATGCCAAGGGGGCGTTTAGCAAATCTATTAATAAGAGCTTATTTGCTCATTCTAAAAAAATAAGCTCTTATTATGAAAATAGACTGTTTGGTAAAGCTTTCATTTTAGAGCTTATTTTTTTAGAAACTAGCAAAACAGCTCTTAAATAATAAGTAATAGGGAGGTCACTTTTTCTTTAAGAGCTTATTTAGCTTAAGCGGGTAGATATTTTTAATTAATTTTTGGACAAGTTTGTCCTTAAACTTTTTAAGTAATTCCCATCTTGCCCTCTTCTCTTCAGAATATCTCTAAGGTGGGCCCACATGATGACCAACCCATATTGAAGGTGGGTTTCCACATCAAGGCGGGCCCACATAATGCATGGTCACATCAAAGGTGGGCCCCACATGATGAACACCCACATCAAAGGTGGGACCTACATGATGGATGGGGGACATTGAAAGTGGGATCACATGATGGAAGGTTGACATCAAACGTAGGCCCACATGATGAACAACCCATATTGAAGGTTGGGCCCCACATGATTGACAGTGAACACCAAAGGTGGGTCCCACATGATGGATGACCTACATTAAAATGTGGCCCCGCATGATGGATGGACTATCCACATCAAGTGGGCCCCATATGATGGACGGTTCATAGCAAAGGTGGGACCCACATGATGGAAGATTGACATTAACTGTGGGACCACGTGATGAATGACCCATATTGAAGGTTGGGCCCCACATGATGGATGGTCCATAGCAAAGGTGGGACCTACAGGATGGATGGTGGACATCAAAGGTGGGTCCCACATGATGGACTATCCACATGAAGTGGGCCCCACATGATAGATGGTCCACAACAAAGGTGGGACCCACATGATGGATGGTCCATATCAAAGGTAGGATCCAAGTGATGGATGGTGGACATTGAATATGGGACCACATGATGGAAGGTTGACATTAAAGGTGGGCCTACATGATGAATGACCCATATTGAAGGTTGGGCCCCACATGATGGACAGTCCACAACCAAGGTGGGACCTACATGATGGATGGTGGACATTAAATGGGTCCCACATGATGGACTAACTACTTGATGTGGGCCCCACATGATAGTGGTCCACAACAAAGGTAGGACCTACATGATGGATGGTGGACATCAAAGATGGGCCCCTCATAATGAATGACTAATATTGAAGTGGGGCCCCACATCAAGGTGGGCCCACGTAATGAAAGGTTCACATCAAAGGTAGTCCCCACATGATAGATGGCCCACATCAAAGTGTGCCCAACATGACGGAACATGAACATCAAGTAGGTCCCATTGAAATGGCAGTGCACGTCAAAGGTGGGATCCACATGATGGATGATGGTTACTGAAGGTGGGCCCACATGATGGCCAGTTAATATTTAAGTTGTTGTAATCTTTAAAAATGACATCAACTACCCTAAAAAAAGCTCTTATTTGAAAGTTTTACCAAACGTGCTTATTTTAAATAAGAGCTTTTTTTGGAGATTTTACCAAACTGGACTTATTTAAAACAAGAGCTAGAACAAAAAGAGTTTATTGAAGTAGCTCTTATTCAAAAAGCTCTTATTGAATTAGAGTAGAGATGCCAAACGCCTCCTAATATATTTATCATTAATATTAGATAGTTAGAAAATTAAAATAAGAGTTTTTGCAGTCAACCCAAGGATGTCAGGTTCATAAAATAATCAAACAGGCGGAGACAACATTACACCAAAGAGTAGGGGGGGAATACATATCTGGAATTCTCTAAATATTTGGGATCTTTTCCTTCTCCTTTTTTTAATGTTACGGGGGCGTAAAAGAACATTAAAAGCCATGGAGAACTTTAAAAGAACAATATTGAAACAAAAAAAGGAGCTTGAAAATATGCTATGAGTAAGCAATACAGGTACCAAATGGTAGATGAAAATTTGTGACCCACGAAGGTATAGCTCTTTTTTTTTTAAGAGTACCAAGTATAGCTCATAGAATCATGATTGAGAAAATTCAAGTAGATGACCAATTCCAAGTGGCTGCAATAATCAAGAAATTACCACCTTCATGAACAAACTATAAAATTCTCTTAGGCAAAAGAGAAAGGAATTATCTCTTGAGCGGCTCAAACTCCGTCTGTGGATTGAAGACTTGCAAATTCAAGACATGAGGGAAGAGCATGAATTTCTCTTTAAGGTCAATGTGATGAAGAGAGAAAATCAAATAATCACAAGTCCACGCACCTCACTCCTATGAAAAATAAAATGAAGAATAATCCTAAACAACAAACCTAGAAGAAAGTTAAGAACCAAAAAGGAGGTGGTTGTTATGTTTGCAGCAAACCTATTCACTATGCAAAGCAGTGAATGCATCAAAAGAGACCCCAAATCTCAGCCTTAAGCCGATGTGATGAAAGAGATGTAAGTGGCTGCAATCTCACAAGTCAGCCCTCCCAAAAACCGATACTTGTGTCATCTACAAGCTATCCTTTTTTGCCCTTTTTAAAAATAAAAAAAAAAGTTACTGAAAAATGTAAAACACCTTTTGTGTTTCTCCTTTGATAAAATGTTCTCTTAGCCCAACCTGCTAAAAGTTAACTAGGCCTTAATTGAACACAAATCAAGAATGATTTGGTGGATTATGGACCAATAAGTTAAAATACAACAAAAAGAAGATGAAGAAACAAATAAAAGTGATGGTGTACCCTTTTCCCAATTTTCTCCAAAATGATCAATTGTTATTCAATTTGTTGAATCCCGCTCAAATCTTCTGTTTGATCCCCAAAATGGGCTAGATCCAATGTTCGAAATATCGGCAATATTATCAATAATATCACTGATATTATCAGTATTGCTAGGTCGGCTGTAACGAAATGGTGCCATTTTAAAAATTCTTCTTAAATATCAATATTTTCAATAACATCAGTGATATTATCGATACAAGCGATATTTTGAGAAGATTCCCTCATAAAAGTTCCCTAGCATTGGCAATAGCGTCAATTATATCCCCAATACCAAGGAAACATCCATAAATAGGTAAAAATCTATAGAAGATTGGGAAAATTCCAAAAACCCCCAAAAATCTCCATTTTGTAGGGTTTTTTTTTTTTTTTGGGGGGGGGGGGGGGGGGGGATCTCGACTCAAATCATAGACAAGTCGGAACTCAAAAGGTGATGAAAAGTCCTTAGAATTTTATTTTTTTCAAATGTTAGCATGGATTTGTGGTGAAAAAATTAACATAAAGCGGAAATGAGGGAAATTGGGGAAATCCGAATTTCTCAAATTTTATATTGGAAAGTGTGTATGTCATTACCAATTAATGTGGAAATTTTCTTTATTGAGTGTTGGCCACAATCTATTGATTAGCTACAAATTTTATGCATTATTTTGTACTGATTTTCTTTGACAACGCGTGGTTTAGACCCCTATAAAATGGACAATTATTATGTATAGTTGTTTTTGCAATATTTTGATTCCTAAATATGTAAACATGTCTTTTAACATCTCCTGAATTTTCAATGAGAAATTCCACCTCCCCAACATTTCCCAACTTCAAATAGCAATAATATCAGTGATACAGATACTTTTTCCATATCCCCGATCATTGATACATGTCTGGATACTGATACTCTGAACACTAGCAAGATCTAGACTAAAATGAGTTTTTGGGCTTTCTTTAGTGCTAAAGGAGGCCTTTATGGTTGTATTGGCCCCGTAACGACTGATGTTGTGACCAATTTGTTCAGGTCCACTATTTCACCCTTAAAATGCATAGTCCATGAGCAAGATATGGATCCGATACGGCCGTACTAGATCTGTATTGGCCGATATTCTAAACCATGATTAGTGATGGGATGAGTGCTTGATGGTGGATAAATATCGGTGTTATAACTATGTATCATTTGCCAAGACTCTATTCAAGATTTATGAACATCTGAAGCTCATTTCACAAATGAACATCACAACAGGCGTCATTGTCTAGGGAAAGACGAGCTGAAGTTTACTTCAGGCAAAACCATGAGGAGAATCCCATGCTTTTGAAATGAGGAAGAATCTAGCCTCTGGCAACTTCCTAAGTAAATCCAAATTCGAGCTCATTTGATCAGTTTATAATATCCAAGAAAGAAAGGGGTATTCCTCTGGAGTTATCTTCAAAATGAATATTTTAAATGAAATGAATCTTTCAATTCTTCTTCTGTTCGTATTGTATTATTCTTCCAATGCGTGGCTAGGTAGGCTAGGATATGTAACTTCAGAACTCTAAAAGAATGACCAAATATGGACTTATCACTAATATCAAAAGTGAAGATCTCAAGAGGTGTAAGTATGAAATCTAATACAAGATTATCATAAAGTCCTTTCAAAGTGTAGGAGCGCCGAAATTATAGAGTCCACTGTAGTATTTATGATCTCAAGAGGTGTAGACATGAACTTGCAAAAGGATACTCACAAGAGAAGATTCTCAAATCCTACTCTCTCCTCACATGCCAATATCGTTCATGTGTGCAAGATTCAAAGCTATCCATATCCATTGGACTAGCACCATGCTGGCCCATGTTCTATGAGCCGTGGTCCCAAAATCAGGCTGGTCCTGTTATCAATCAGACAGTCCATAAATGCATGTTGAATGTAGCTGTTCGTCCATTAGTTTTAAATTGTGCATTTTTTCCGTGCATGTCCCAACCATCAACAGGACCAGCATCAGCATGACCTTTTGGCTACAGAATACATGTTGGGGCCAAACAATGAATGGCCAGATCTCACACTTATGCATGTTTGGGAAGATTCTACTCTTGCAGCTGGCCCTCGTATTTCTCCTCATCTGTGAAAGATCAAAGGCTATCCATAGGACAGGCCCCGCATAAGATGATAAGAGCCATGGCCACAAAATCAGGCTGGTCACGCTGGGCCATATGAGCAAAGATTTTTTTTTTTTTTTTAGGTGAAAGGTAATGATTTTATTATAGAGAAAGGCTGAAGCCAGAAAACAACCAAAAGGCAATCACAAGGATGTCCAAGAAGAGGCCGAGATAGGACACTCAGCAAAGTCCTTTATATTTGAGGCCCATGCCATTACATCCATTTTAGCCCTCCTAAAGACCTCCGAAACTGACCCACTATGATTATGGAGAGGAAGTTGGTCAATTATTTTTAAATCATCCAATTTTCCTACACATGCATCCTACCTGTTGACTGATCAGCATGATTTTTTTACTACAGAACATACATGATGGGACCCAAATAATGAATGGCCCTAGGTCCCGCATGCATGTATGGGAAGAATAGGATTCAAATCCTACTCTTGCAGGTGGCCATCATATTTCTCCCTCACAAACGACTTGAATAACAAAAATATGAAGACTCTATATCAAACCAATCTACAGCTTAAGCAACAAGGTAAGCAGTGGGTAAGAAACAATGTATGGCAATAGAAGTGTTAGGCCTCACACCAAAGTGACATAAAAGAAATGACCACTTTATTGAGAAGTTTCCTTTCGTAGACATGAGAGAAAGAAATAAGCTATAAATACATACTCAAGGATTCACCATATAATTTATTTGCACTACCTTTATATCTGGTGGAAAACTTGCAGCAATCTCGCTTAAGTCAGCAATGATATCCTCAAAATGTCGCCCAAGGACCCCGAGACATAAGCTGACTAAACTTCGATGTTTGACCTTTTCACAAGATGGCCCTGTAATGGATATTCTTAACAAGTTAATATCCTCTTAAGAGTAGGCATTTTCACTTTGAACACCAATGAAATTCAAATACAGTATTCACTAGAAACCATCTTCTGAAATAGGACTTAGTAATGCATCCTGGCCATGCATCATGTGTGAGAAAGACACATGTATGACAGATCTGAGGCAAATTGGGCACCACATCATAACTGAATGGACTATGTATCCCACAAGTCCATACAAATGGTAGATGAGATCTGGAATACCCATTTATATGATTGATTTTACTTTAAATGCCAACCGTTAAGCACCTAGGCCAAATGGTTGTGTATACACACATATAGGGGGGGTTTGTAAAGGGATTTTTGTTGTTACAATCATTCAATCAGATAGATGGCAATATGCCTGGATTAGCATAAAAAAATAGGAATATGAAATTAGCAGAGTCCAGTCTTAATTCCATCTCTTATGTACACAGGATTAGAAAAGCCTCTAATCTATGCATGTGATAGCAATTGATGAATATGAGAAATAAATGTAGTTTTCTGGGCTCCAACCCTCAGTCAAGAAAATAATTACATGGGTTTTGCAGCATATCAATTAAGAAAACATCACATGGTTTTGCAAAGGAGGAATTATAGGAACCCGACCTGCAGATATGTAGTGTACTCATTTCTTCCGTTTGTACAAGTGGGACCCATAATTCAACGACCCAGAGAGAGTCCAGACGATCGGTGTGTTGGGAACCACCATGGAAAGATCATGCCCAAAAGATCTCCATGATCAGACAATCTTTTCCTTTCCATTTGTGCGATGCAAATAAACAGTTGAGGAGAGAAAATACAGCAACTTTCCACATTCAGCGGGGGGGTGGCTATCCAACCTGAGAGAATTTCAAGGCAGAGGCAATCCATGATGGGACTCAACGCACCAACGGCCTAGATAATTGAACCATGGGCACCCAGTTGGCAATCCCTCTTTGCACAGAATCACCCCAATTAAGAAACAATCACGTCGATTCTTCCAAAAAATCACATAAAAGGAAGGAGAAACAAGTACATGGGTTTTGCGGGAAAAGACGAGAGAAATGATGGGTTTGAAGAAGATACCGTATGATGCTGGAAGAAGGCTCTTGGGAACCGTATTTAGCTGAAGCTTTTCCAATGAAGACGTTATTTTAGCTGCAGATTTGCCCTTTTCCATCAGAAGAAGAGACGAAAGGGGAGGTGATTTCCTTCCTCTTTTCTTTTCTTTCCTCTTTTTTTTATTTTTATTTCTATTAAAAGAGTGGAGATGGAATTTTCATCCTTCTCATGTGCACCAGAAAAAGTGTCACGTGCAATGCACGTGCAGTGGAGGATGGTTTGCAGAGGAACGAAGAGAAGGGGCATCGTTTTCGAAGCGTACAATTCCTCGATTGGGAGGTCGGATTTGGAATGCATTGGCATCCAAGTCACAATTACAATGGAATCATGGTGATTCCGAATCCTCGATTGTGATTGGTTGAAATACAATGGAATCCAAATCTTATGTTTAGGAGCTTGTATTAGAGCCTGTGTTGCAAAAAAAAAAAAAAAAAACTTGTATTAGAAATGCATTGAAATTCTTTATCATATTTACATGACTTAGATTTGATAACTAAATCAGCCTTCATATTAGTACATATACCTAATATTTGATAGAATAATTGCAAGAAGCCCATTGAGATATATACTTTGGCCACAAATGAGAAAATATTGAGCCTTCAGTGAGCCATAAATGTAAGGATCACAAATAAGAGACTCAAAAAACATTTTTAAAGCATCCATTCAGATGTCCAATGTTTGGATCATTTTTTTTTATGTTCTTTTCGCATTGCAACCAATAATTGAATTGTTTTGAATTATCATCAAAATGCCACGTGTAAAGTGGATTAATAGTCCATCTACACTTTCATTACACGTGTTATTCTCCCGTCTTTGGAGCGCTATTGCTTGGTTAGGCTTTTATAGATCATAATAGGCTTTGCCACCAAACACTTTGTGTTGGTTTGACTCCGTATGTTGGATATTTTGTCGACTCCGAGCAGAATTTGGACACCCATGCCATAGTTCAAGCCAGTGGGCTTGAACTGCTTGAACTATGGCACTCAGGTGTTGCAATGAAATCTCATTTTCTCAGTTATATTCTTGTTGGCTGGTCTATAGCACTCGGGTTCAGAAGATTCAATCTCACCTTGGATGATATGATCATCTCCCACAGGAGGTTGTGCGTGATTCTCATAGAATATAATGGGTCTTTGAGTATACAGCCTTAGAGGTATGCAGAATGTCTGAGGTATTTCTTAAAATGACTTGGACACTTTAAACTTGGTAAGATCGTGAAGTTCATTTGCAGAACTTTCAGTGTCTCAGATGATAGCAGGGCTAGCGAAGGTTGTCTTGGCTTTAGCTAATGTCGTGTGAAGTGAAACTTTTTCTTCGACTGTTCAGACTTTTGGTCGATGGTCATTTTCATGAAAGAATTCAAAAGATTGCAAACCTTAGTCTTACTTGCATTTTTTTTGTAACCTTAGGATTGTTGGGTTTGTTGGTCTTCTTTCTGTTAATAGTGACTTTTACTTTAATCCTTATTGTGTTGGATGGTTTTAGCGGTTCAGCGTAGTCTTCTTCAATAGAAGCATGCTCATTGTAGTAGCAAGTGATGGGAGTATTCCTCCTCATGAGTTGAGGAGAGAGTGCAGCCTGGGTGTCATCGGGTGACCAAAATTTACTGTCAGATGAACGGTTGGTCTGTGGACAAGTTTGGAGATTGGCGGGCGACCAACTAAAGGTTATTGGGTGCCCGGAGCCCAGATTAAGCGTTCGACCATGCTGGGTCGAGCGACCGATATTTGGCGGATTTTCTCTAAAACTCTCTGGACAGTTTTGCCCATTATCGGGTGCCCGATAATGTCTAGTCGGACGTCCGATGGCATGCGGACTACGATTCTGCAGTTTCTTAATTTGCGTCTAACTCTTGCATGTGGCTATATATTTGCTTCTAAATCGAGATTAGGGTATCTGAATAAGGGGTTTGCATGTCCAAGGTGAGAAAGAGAGAAAAAGAAAAAAAAAAAAGAGGAAGAGAGAGAGAGAGAGAGAGAGAGAGAGAGAGAGAGAGAGGAAGCTTGTAAAAAAGGAATTTTTGCATGTGACAATACATCCACACCGCAGACGACATCTCGATTCTTCTACATCCTCGGATCGGTGAGATCTCTCAATTTTCTAATTCCTTTTTATTGCTATCCACCTTAGAGGTGAAGAAGGTTTGATTCAAGTGAATTGTGGTTCTGATCAAGGTGTGTAAACAGTTTTCTGCATAGTGGATTATTTCTCTAGACGAGATCCCGTGGTTTTTAACTCTTTGAGGGTTTTCCACGTAAAAATCTTGTGTTCGTGTAGTTAGTGATTTGATCTTATTTATTGCATTATCATATCATATAATTCACGTAATTGGGGTGCAAGATCCTGAAGTTTTGTGCAACGCACCCAATAACAAGCATAAGCGAAATAAGATTTCGTGATGGCATAAGGTTTTGTATCAACTGCGACCATTTTTTGAACGACGTTGTTGTTTACACTCATTTTCAGCGCCCGACATGGACCAATGAAGAGTCGCCACGTGTCAACACTACGGGTTTAGTACTATTGAAAATCCTACTCGCACTTGAAGATATATTCAGATGATCTTCCTACGACGATATGCATTTCGTTATTAATATGGTGACATAGAACCTTACGCATACTTTTAGAGGAGCTAATCGTCGTATGCCATGTGGCCACGATTATCATGCCAATTAATGACACAACGCCTGACACGTCTATAAAGACCCATTGAGAGAGGACAAATCCTATTACGAATCCAGCTATGTTACACTCAATAAGCTCATCTTTCACAATCCTTCTAAAATGGGAGATCTTCCCAGAGACATTCGGAGAGTTTGCAAAGGCTATAAAGATCTCGAATATTCGAAGATCGAATCGATATCCAAGCAAATTCGACTATGGTTTGGACCCAAATAAGGAGAGAATGAAGATTGGTAAAATCGGGTCCCAAACCATATAATGATCGAAATTAAGATGATGGGAGAGTTCGATGAAAAATCGAGTCTGACCAACTCGACGATTAGAAAGGATAAGATGGGAGGAACGGTGAAGATAGCTCGAATTGAGCCATCTTTAATGCAACAGTGTCTATTAGAATCAGGTCCTTGTAGGACCATGATCAGAAGGGAGAGAAAGTTCAAGATAAATGCAGGACATGGTTTGATTGTGTCATACAGATGCATAACCATGATCAATTTAAGGCCTGGGATCAGTAGTAGAGGTTCCACGTATTGATCACAAATCTAGATGCAGTTGTTTTCTAAAGGTAATCAACTATGAGAAGAAGATTTGATAAGCCAACAATTTCGGATCTTTTCGAAATGCATGCCATAAACGCGGAGGATTTATGATCAACAAGGAAACTCAGTGAGGGTTTAGCCGTTCAATAGCATATAAAAGAAGCATATGAGGAAGAGCTCAAGGCCCCATGCCAAACATAAATACATCTTCTTCACATCATATTTATCTTTTCGCTTATCCTAGTATAGCATATCATAGCCTAGTTCAAGCATAGATCGCTACCGTCCAGCACCAGCGCTACAGTACCGTAAGTTGTCGGATCTCGATCAACTGAGTTCTTAGGCAATCACATCTCTTTGGTCGCATCTTGCTAACCATTCACCTCGATCATCTGTTCTTACAAATGGATCAGGTATTTATCTCTCGTTTATCTATTTCTTTGGTTTATTTTTATACTCTCTCAATTTGTAATGGCCTTGTTTTTATACTTTGTCGATTGTAATGACCATATATTTAAATATTAATAAAATTAGCATTGTTTGGCCTTTTTTTTTATTTACTTGTCCATCTTTATTCTTTTGAGAAAAAAACTAAATCACAATTATTGGTGAAAGAAAAGTCTTGAATTCATAAGGAAAAAAGAATCCATCAGGGAAGACCAACCCTTATCATTTTCGCAAATCGCCTGCTTATTGATTATGATCAGTGACTGACTTGATAGTTGGATTTTTTAATTTGGTCCTATGGGGGTCATCATCATTCAATTAAACACTGAGTCGAGTGGATTCTAGCATGCCCGCACACATCACAATTGTGCACAAAATCTAAATACAAGACCCTACTCACACATGTGGCCCCATGTTTAATTGAATTGCCAGCAATAATTGTCACAGTATTTAAAGCATTAGTAAAGTGATGAAGGGATGATGCCATAGTGGTTCATCCATGGATGACCAAGCAATGCAGTGTAAGTGGTAGATGTGCTAATAAATTGGCATGTGACCTTTGCCACTAGCTTGCCAATTTCAAGGACAATGATGATTTCCCCTATAGCATATTTCCATCTTGATTGAAACCTTGTATCATGAAGCTACTGATCTTCAGGTAATGGATCCTGAAACCCATTTTTTTTAGCATTTTAAGTGGCATGAGATTGATTACGGAGCCATTATCTAGCATGATGCAATTAATGCAAATGTCTTGGATATAGTCAATGACTATAAGGTGCTTGTTGTGCTCCTTCTTCCAAGCATTAGATCTTTATCGATGAAGGTGAAGGTGAAGGTGGCCATGTGTTTGGATTTGTAAAAAAAAAAAAAAAAAAAAAATCACGTGTGGCTAGAAGAAGGCCTATTGCGTCCTTCTAATGGTGTCGAGGCAGAGGCACGAGCTTTCAGCTTAACCTATAACCGACTCCTTGTTAAGAAGGCTTGGTTGATGCACCTTGTAACAAACTAAGAGTAGAAAGGCATGCGTCTTCAGTGTACCGGTAAATTGTGCCCCTATGAATGAAAGAGCGACACAACCCAACAAAAAACACCTACCCTGCATGGGCGCCAAGATAAATGCATGACAATTATCACTCGTGGACCTTATTTGGGTTCGAATCCTCCAATGCACCCATAGAATCCCATTAGTGGTCCATTTTCGGACATAGATCTTCATATTCTCAAAATTCTCCTTGAGAGTGCTTTCGAGAATCCATTCAGAGCACCAAACCCTCAATGGTGGAACTAGCTCTCACACCCTTTTATTTGAGTAGTTGTTCTTGGGGAAAAGACTACCTCAATGCTACTAGTGAATTTCCACTTCAACCTGTAGCTAGGAAAAAGCTTGCCTTAGAGCCACTAATGCATTTCTTTGAAAACCTACGCATAGTGAGACTTACCTCAACATCATGGATTAGACCTGGACAAGTCAACTCCTAGAGGAATGTTCCACTGGAAGCGGACGGTGAAGTCCAAGTGTTGGCCGCACCCAATTGGGTATTCCCTTGGATGATGATGCTTCATGAAATCTTTTCCCTGCTAGTCTACCATCCAACGCCCTTCTCAAATTGGATGAGAGTTGCCTCAACAACTCAATGACAACAAGCTTAAGTGTTAGTTACACCCTATGCCCATTAAAGCCCCATGGCACTAACTACCCCCTATGCTTAGTGGAATGGCCCTTGTAGTAGTGGTTGCACTTCCAACCCTAGTGCTCAACATTATGCATTCCTACACTTCAGCCTATATGATAGTTATGAGGCTAAGTCTAGATTGTGCCCAATACTGGAATATCCAGAGTCAGGCTCATCTGTGATCAGGCCTAAGAGTTCATGCTTTATATGAAGCAAAGACCTACTATTTGATACAATCCGTACCCGTATGATGACAAAGGATTCTCCTCTATCAAGCTAGCTGAAGCTTAACTAAGCTGGCACCCCGCTTAGCCCCACAACCCCTCATACAATTAATGAGTGCCCAAGCCATTGTTTGGCACCCTCTCTCTCTCATCTAGCATCCATGATGCTAAGTAAATGATTGGTACATGTACTATTTACATTTCCCGACAATCCAGTTTGCTTGTTGTCCTAATTATGTTATGATGCACACTCTATGGAAGACACAACTTACCACTCCTTATCTTAATGCGTGGTACTACACATGGTTTCCAGTCCCTCAATGAAGATTTCTGAAGTTAGTGATTGGAGATCGAAGTTTGTTGTTAGGTAATGGATCACTGGTAGAAGGATTTCTCAATCAAATAAGTGATCTTTAAATCTTCTTCTCTCTCATGTTTTCTATCACCCCGTTTGGCACCTTAGATTTAGTGGTAAATGGGTGCATTTCAAATTCAAATAGCTGCTTTTTGGAAGTCTTGAATTGGAGGTAAATGGAATCAGAGGTATTTCAAACCTACCTTTTTGATGTGTTTTGAAATCTCAACAAAATGTTGAAATTCTGGCCTTTTTGGCCTCCTTTGAAACTACAGGAGAGTCACACATGCAACAAAGGTGTCTTTAGGCTACTAATCCACTGGACACGTGGCACGCTGATCATACCCAAGATGACCTAATTATCAGCTGCAATGCTAAAATCACATCAGTAGAATGATCTGAACCATCCAAACGTTGGACATCTAAATGGACGGTTAAAAATGTCGCTGAGTTGCTTGTTTGTGATCCTTGCATATGTGGCCTACCCAAGACTTGGACTTTCCTCTTTTTTTGCGAAAGTATATATTTTAATGGGCTTATTACAATCATTCTATCAAATATCATACACACACACACTGTTGGGGTCCCAAAAGGTAGGGGCCCTTAAAATAAGCAAAATAGCCATATACCTCTGAAGGAATCACGCAAAACGCCTTCCGGTGCACGTAAAATGGAGATTTACAAAATTTCCTTACTTAGCCAATTTTGGCTGAAATCTCCAGTGGACCCGCCAACCACCGTGATTAGAACCGTCCGGAATCGGACCCATAACTTCATTATCATTTATGGTGAACAGTTGTAGACACCCCACCTTCGGCTACACTGTTGGTAGAGAAAAGCTGGATGAATGGAGGACCATACCCCCAAATCCCAAGTCCAAACTCAGCCAAACTCTCCCTTGAAAGCCTCATTCCATTGCCCAGTTCAAGCCTGAACCCAGTCAACCCAGTCCTAAAACATCACTCTGAAAAACCCCCCAGAAAAAAGGGCCAGTCAAAAAATCCTAAAAAAGTCAAACTCACTGAGTCAACCTGCTGAGTCAACTCGCTGAGTCAACCCGTCGAGTCAACCCGTCGAGTCAAAACACCGAGTCAACCCGTCGAGTCAACCCGTCGAGTCAAACCAACGAGTCGACCCGCTGAGTCAACTCACTGAGTCGACCAGCGAGTCTAACAGCAGCCCCGAGGGAGCGACCGTACTCTCTGGAAACCGAGGAGCGGCCGTACGGGCGGCCCATGGCAGGCCGCCCGGACAAAATTACGAGAGCTGCCACTCTCCGCAGCTATAAATACCCCCCTCCCCTTCTCATTTCAACATCCCTTCGAGTCCAAAGAAAGCCTGTCCGTTCGAGTGCCCTTCTCCATCCTTAGCCCATTTTTCCACCAAGGAGAGCCCGAGTGAGGAGAGCCTAGCCCTGGTCCAACCCAGCCTGACCACTGGTCTAAGTCTCCCAAGCCATCCAAGTCTTGATCCAGCCACTCGAAGCCAACCCTTGCGACACCTCCGTCCACCCAGCTACACTTTTCCAGCATCATCTCATTCGCATCTAGCATAAGTGCAACATTTACTTTTCTTCCAACCCCCCTGCTTCACTACAAGCACCTTGATTACTCAAGCACACGTGCATATGTCTTTATATTAAGCACCTGTCAGTTCGAGCGTATGCTCTGGGCTTGCCCGTTGTTGGAACCTGCCCATCAGAAACTCTTACTGTTCAGACCTGCATTCACGTACATATCACTATAGACACTTTGAATATTCAAGCACACAGCATGCATCATCTCGCATAAAGCACCTGTCAGTTCGAGCGTACGCTCTGGGCTTGCCCGTTCTTGGAACCTGCCCATCAGAAACTCTTACTGTTCAGACCCGCATTCACGCATCATGTCATCCATGAGAATATACGAGGATTAAACTAGACTTTCAAGTATCCGATCGATTCTGTGAAGTAGAGACCGTACTTTGGTACGGGCAGTGTGTGGGGGTGCTTAACCTCTTCCCACCCTGTAACCGTGATCCCTTACCTTGAATCTCTGACCGCAGATCAATAGGAGTCATTTTAGAGGAAAGGATCTTCGGATCCCCTTCTCTAACGTTTCTACGAGGTCTAGCCGACTGTAGATTCGAAGTAACTGGCTAGTGGCGACTCTGGTCTTATATAAACTCATTTAAACATATCCAGCTTAATACGACAACCAAACGAAGCCCTCGAGAACGAGGCAAGCCAGTGGCACAAACGGCGATTTCGCACTCACGCATCCTCATTTCCTTCTTTTCCGAAAGGAAAGGGGAAGGGAGAAGAACGCCGTGTGGGGAGCGCGGAAAATCGGCGAGGGTCCACAGAATGGCGACTCCACTGGGGATGAGCTAGTCCCACTAGTCGTGATCCGACTTGAAAAATAGAATCCTTCCCGTACTTGAAAGTCACTAATCCTCATACAATCTCATCTGCATAGCATTCTACCCAAAACCCAAAACAAACAAAAAATAGAAGATCCCAAAACCAGAAAAAAAATAGAAAATCCCAAAACCCAAAAAGAGTAGAGTATAGTCCTCACCATTGCGCCTCCTCGGGCTCAACGTACGCGGAGACAACTTCCCTTCCGCAGCATAATCAGCACTCGGGCTCAGCAAGCCATGTCCGACCACGAAGAAGAAACTCATCTCCTTCCCGCTCTTGAGATGACCGAAGAGCAACTTCCAGCACAACAGCCCATTGATAATACGCCAATCATACAGGAATTGGCACAAGGAGTGAGAGCAATGCAAGAAATGCTCTTGCAATTCATGCAAGCACAAGCCACCGCAGCAGCCAACAATCAGGTTGGCCCAGTTCAGCAGTCTCAGCAACCATGCCGGGTCCTTTCGGCCTCCAGTTCAAATCAAGCACAACCATCGGAGTCTGCCCAAGACTACCGACAGCAGCCTTCTCAGCCCTTTGCTATGGGGTATCCTTCTCAATACCTTCCTGCGACGACAAGGCCATCTCAGAGCACTTCCGTTGCAGGAACATCCAGTCAGCTTCCAGTCAATCTTACAAACAACAATCTCAATAGATCTCAGCACGTCCCCGCCGATGGGACACCTTTTCAATTTCAGCACATCCCCGCCGATGGGATTTCAATTCAATCTCCAGCAACAGGGACAGCACTGGCGAATGCCCACAATGGGGGTCAGTGTCAAGCCCACATCAATCAGCGGACAGTGGCGAATACCCAACAAGGGGGTCACTTCCCAACATCTCAGCCTCCTGCAAACAGGAGCACTTTTCAATTCCTAGCACATCCCCGCCGATGGGATTCCAGTTAATTTCCAGCAATCTTCAATTCAGCAAAATCCAGTTAATTTCCAGCAATCTTCAATTCAGCAATCTCCAGTTAATTTCCAGCAAGTTCCAGTTCAACCTTCAGTACAATCTCCAGTTCAGCTACAATCCTTTCAAGCACCAATTCATCAGAATCCAGTTCAGTCATCAAATCAGCTTCAGCAGCCCGAGGTTGCTTTTCAGCAAGCACATAGGGTCGAAGACATCGACCACTATGCCGAAGAAGAACGTGCCTTACTCCAGGAGGCACCAGTCGCTCGAACAGATCACTCAGGACTGGACGAGTTGCGGGAGCAGTTCCAGATCTTGCAAAATCAGCTTCAGCGACAACAAGGAATTGATCTACCTTCGACCAAGTTCAGAGACTTGTGTCCCTTCCCAGATGCTCAGGTACCTCAAAACTTTGAGGTTCCAAAATTCAAAAGATACGATGGCAGCGGTTGTCCCACAGCACATCTCAAAGCCTTCTGTGGAGAGCTGAGTGCAATCTCAGGAAATGAAGGGGCCCTCATACGTTTGTTCCAAAAGTCTCTGAAGGGCGATGCCCTAGATTGGTACACTTCACTGGACTGCCACCGCATCAGGACGTGGGAACAGCCCTCCCAGGCTTTCGTCGACAGATTTGCATACAATCTCAACATGGCACCCAGAAGAGCCGACCTCGCAGCTCTCAGGCAAAGGAATGATGAAACGCTATCAGCTTATGTGGAACGTTGGCGAGCTATGGCAGCTCGAATGCGAACGCCTATCGACGACGAAGAACAAATCTCCATGATTGTTCATTCAACATATCCAGGCATATCCGGATATCTCATCTCGCATCCATATGCGAATTTCTCACAATTGATCCGTGCTGGAGAGCAAGTTGAAGCAGGAATCCGGGCCGGGACGATCTCCCCATGGCCTCATCAAGCCACTCCAGTCAAGAGGAACAGAATGGAAGGAAGACCTATCGGCCATGGGAATGGAAACCGCAGTGGTTCTCCTCCCCGCCCAACAGAGGTAAACAACATCAATACCACTGCTCAAAGAAATCAACATGCTCCCCCACAGGGACGTCAACAGTATCAGCAGAATCAAGTTCAGCATCAGCCTCAGCGGTGTCAGCCACAACCGAATCCTCAGCCACAACCACCTCGACAACAGCAGCAGTTCAGAGGAAACGGTCAATACTCATATCAAAATAGGCAAAACTACAAGGAGTCCAGGAAGTTCACTCCACTCAGTCAACCACTTAGTCAAATCATGACTACGCTGGTGTAGAAGCAATTACTTACTCTAATGGCACCTAGGCCTCCTCCTCATCCTCTGCCACCGAATTACCGAGAAAATGAGTATTGTGCCTACCATCAAGGGCGTGGCCACGCCACTGATAGATGCTATACTTTGAAGAATGCTATACAAGACCTAATTGATGACCGTAAGATCGTCATCTCGGTCCCTGGAACTTCTCCAGCAGCTTCCACCAACATCCTTCAGAATCCTCTGCCTCAACATCCGACGGCCCCAGTTCGTCTCGTGGCCCTGCAGTCAATAGTATAGAAGAAGGAGACCATCTCGATCGCTTCTTTTCCCCTATCCAGTCCATTCATGCTTACACTTATGGGCCGACAAGTCCTCCTCCGATCATGCAAGGGGCAAGTCCCTTTCCTCCTCCAGTCCTCGAGCCAGTAGTACTAGAAGGAGCATTTCCATATGATGTGCCAGTTGTGCAAGGGGCATCTTACGGCCCCTCATGTTGGGAACCAGTCGTCCTGGAAGGAGCACAATCATACATTGAGCCCACATACGAACCTGTCATCTTGCAAGGGGCAACTCCAGAACAATCCAATCCGCAATGGAAGGATTATACTCATCAACAGCAAGAGCCCGTTGTCTTGGAAGGAGCTCCTCCAATTGAGCCAGTCATATTGCAAGGGGCAAATCCCGGAGGCGTGTCAATCACACTACGACAGCTAGGACGAACAGAGAAACCTCCTGCCATATCAAGAGGACCAGTATTCATTCCATGGGAGCCTCCTGCCCCAGGAACAGTAGAGCCAGGACCACGACCTTATGTGATTTATGAAGACAAGCCTCGATATTACTCCTTCAGCACAGGCAACAATGTAGTTCTCAAGGCAAAAGCTCCATACGAGGAAGATCTGGTACCCACACCAGCACCGTTGCAAGAGCCGGTGGTCCTAGAAGGCAAAAGGGAGGAAAACTACAAAGAGGTTTCATGGCACTATCCAGAATGTGCGGAAGTGGGGAACATGAATCCTAATGGGCGTTGCATCCGAAGAGATAATCAGAACAGAGGAGATCCCAAAGGCGCTCTCTCAGGCCTCGGTAACAAAAATGAAGCCGCATACGATGTGACAACTCAGCTCAAGTCAATCCCTACTCAAATCTCAGTATGGGAGCTACTCTGCACATCTCGCATACACCGAGAAATGTTTGCCAAGACCTTGAACGATGCTCACGTCTCCTCTGATACGGCACCAGAAATGATAGCTTTGATGATTGGACAGCTCCTGGCTCCACGTGCCATCACCTTCACTGATAATGAGTTGCCACCAGAAGGACACGATCATGGGCGATCCCTCAACATAGCCTTACGATACAAAGACCTCTGCGTCCCGCTGGTCCTTATCGATAATGGCTCAAGCTTAAACGTCTGCCCACTCAAGACTGCGGAACGTCTGGGAATCAGTCCCTCTTCATTTCGACCCAGCACCATATGTGTCAGAGCATTCGACAACACCCGCCGATCAGTGGAAGGAGAAGTCGACATAGAGGTACAGATAGGTCCGGAAGTCTCTACCATCACATTCCAAATCCTGGATACATCAGCCTCTTTCAACATGCTGCTCGGATGACCTTGGCTGCACAAGGTTGGAGCTGTGCCATCAACCCTGCATCAACGAGTGAAGTACATCTGTGGAAATCAAATGATCTCTATTCACGCAGAGAAGGAGCTCATCATTCCTTCCAACGCTGCTACCACTGAACCAGACATCCCGGTCATCGATATTCAGCATTCTGAAGAAGACATCCCGTTTCACAGTTTCGAATTCGAGACTGTGAACTCTATCGCTAATCCAGAACCGATAAGGGTGGACCGTGTCTTTTCACCGGCAGAGCGTCTGAGCCTCAAATACCGAATGAAGAATCACTTCAAGTCCAGAAAGGTACCGCTGATATATAACCAACGCAAATGGGGACTCGGATACAAGACAACCTTCATGGACAAAAGGAGGAAGAAATTTCGATGCTCACCCATCCAATTCGTCAAGCCAGGAGAACCTTGCAAAGATCCAGAAGGGAATCAACCGACTGCACTACACAAAGGCCTCCCGATGAGCCTAGTTTGGGCCACGTGGCCCCCCATTCGATGGGATCAGATTCTCGAACCATCTAAGCCTCCAGCAGAAGAAGAAAAGGATGAAGACGAAGAAGGAAGTCAAATACAGCAGCTTCAGGAATAGGTTACTCTGACACCTGCTCCCAACCAGGGGCACAACTTGCCCACTTCTCTCAAACAGGGGCACAACCTGCCCACTTCAATCAGCCAGGGGCACAACCTGCCCACTTCAATCAGCCAGGGGCACAACCTGCCCACTTCAATCAGCAAGGGGCACAACTCGCCCATCTCAGCACCAATTAGCAAGGGGCACGACTCGCCCATCTCTGCAAAGTCAACATCATCAATCATCAGCCAGGGGCAGAAGCAGCCCATCCATTGGACCAAGAAAGGGAAGTGGCCGGCCCTAGATTGGTCTGATGTCCAGATCCCAAACATGTGTCTCACTGTGGAACCAAATGAATTGCAGTGCGAGGTAAGTGATCCGGGAGGGACTGAGTACGACTCAGATCTCGAACCCGACCAGCGAGAAGTCATGGTCATTGGGCCAGACCATGATTCTTCGCCCAAATCATCAACCCCCACCTCTTCAGGGGAGGAAGTGTGGGGTCCTGAATGGTCATCCGTTCCCCTAACTTTTGAATCAGCCAAAGAGCCATCTGAGGGCTCTGGCTTCCAAAAAAAAATGCCTGTTTAAGCAGCGACCGGAACTTTGGAACAAGTTGGGCTCAATCATGGTCTGCAATGCCTGCTTGTTCAAAGTCCCACGAATTTCGAAAATCCAAAAAAATCAAAAACTTTCAAAAGCCAAAAACATCTAGCATTTCAATTTCAGAAAAATCTCAAAAACCAAAAAACATTTCTTTTCCTCCATTCAATAGTGTGCCAAGTTCGTCTAAAGAGTCGCATGAGTTTGAAGTCGAATCATATGACTTTGACATCGAATTAGACTTCGAGCTCATGGGTCTGGACGAAGCTCGGGATGAGGAAGATGATGATCCGGCTCCCGAACTAGAGGATCTCCTCAAAAAGTTTGAATCTAAAGCCAGTGTTGTAGCCGATGATTTCGAGATAGTAAACTTGGGGAAGCCTGAGATCCCTAGGGAAGTACGCATTGGAAAATCGTTGCCACCTGAGATGAAACAGAAAATGATAGAGTTCCTAGCTCCAAGATTGTCCAACTTCGCGTTCTCATATGAAGACATGCCGGGGCTCGATGAAGAGCTCGTTGTACACCATCTGCCAACCAAGACAGATATGAAGCCAGTGAAGCAGAAACTTCGAAGAATGAAGCCAGAATGGGCTCTGAAAGTCCGAGATGAAGTCATCAAGCAGTACAATGCGGGATTCTTGGTAGTCTCCAACTACCCTGAATGGCTCGCCAACATCGTACCAGTACCAAAGAAGGATGGCAAGGTTCGAATGTGCATCGACTTCCGAGATCTCAACAAAGCCAGTCCAAAAGATGACTTCCCGTTGCCACATATCGACACTCTGGTCGACAACACTGCTGGATACAAGATCTTCTCATTCATGGACGGGTTCTCAGGTTACAATCAGATTAAGATGGCCGTCGAAGATCGTGAGAAGACAGCATTTATCACTCCCTGGGGAACCTTCTGTTACAGGGTAATGCCGTTCGGTCTGAAGAACGCAGGAGCAACATATCAGCGAGCAATGACAGCACTATTCCACGACATGATGAACAAAGAGCTCGAAGTATATGTGGACGACATGATCGTCAAATCTCGCACAATTGAAGGACACTTTGAAGATCTGAAGAAGTTATTCAACAGATTAGAAAAGTACAAGCTCCGTCTCAACCCTCAGAAATGTGTCTTCGGTGCAATGGGAGGTAAGCTCCTCGGCTTTATGGTGAGCGAGGATGGCATCAGAGTCGACGAGACCAAAACCAGAGCAATCATCGAGATGCCCCCTCCTAAAACAGAGAAAGAAATTCGTGGCTTCCTCGGCAGAATTCAATACATCAGTTGCTTCATCGCACAGCTCACACCTATCTGTGAGCCCATATTCAAACTCCTTCGGAAGAACGTCCCAAAAGAATGGAATGATGATTGCCAAGTCGCTTTCGACAGCATCAAGAAGTATCTCATGAACCCTCCAGTCCTAGTACCGCCCACTCCCGGACGACCCTTATTGTTATACATCTCGGTAGCAGCAGAAGCCATTGGCTGTGTCCTCGGCCAGCACGACGAGACCGGGAAGAAGGAACAAGCAATATATTATTTGAGCCGAAAGTTCACCAACTACGAGACCAGGTATTCCCCGATAGAGAAGACTTGCCTCGCCCTAGTCTGGGCAACTCAGCGACTCCGTCAATACATGATCGCATTCCCTATTCTCCTCCTCGCTCACATGGATCCGCTCAAGTACCTGTTCGAGAAACCGGCACTCACTGGAAGGATAGCTAAATGGCAGCTACTCTTGTCTGAGTTTGACATCACCTATGTCACTCAGAAGGCAATCAAGGGACAGGCCCTCGCCGATCATCTTGCGGCTCACTCTCTCCTGGACTATCAGCCGCTCAAGACGTTCTTTCCTGATGAAGATCTCTTGCTCATTGAAGAGGAAGAAGAGAAGAAAAAAGATGAGTGGACGTTATTCTTCGACGGCGCAGCAAATTCTAAAGGGAGCGGTATTGGAGCAATCCTCTACTCTCCAGATGATGTCCCTATTCCTATCTCAAGGCGTATAGCATTTGAGTGCACCAACAACATGGCAGAGTATGAAGCATGCATCGCTGGCTTAAGGGAAGCCATAATCTTGGGCGTCAAGAAGCTACGAGTGTTCGGAGACTCACAGCTTATCATCAATCAGACCAATGGCGAATGGAAGACCAAAGACGAGAAGTTGATACCATATCATGTGTATCTTGACAATCTAATCGAAGAATTCAAGGAAATCACCTTCTCATACATGCCCAGAGCCAAGAACCAGTTTGCAGATGCTCTCGCCACGCTGGCATCAATGCTCGAGATACCAAAAGGAGCTTCAGAATGGGAGCTCACAGTCGAAGTTCAAGATGAACCTGCTTTTTGCCTGCAAATAGAAGAAGCCGAAGCTGTCCCTAACAAACCCTGGTATGCCGACATCAAGCAATATCTCGAAACCCAGGAGTATCCAGAGTCAGCAACAGCAACAGATCGCCGAACCATCCAGCGTTTGGCCGGCCAGTTCACCATCAGTGGCGAAGTTCTTTACAGGCGATCCTATAATCACATCCTCCTTCGATGCGTTGACGAAACAGAAGCTGCAAAGATCATGAAAGAAATACACGAAGGAATCTGTGGCCCACACATGAATGGGCACATGATGGCAAAGAAGATTCTACGACTCGGCTACTATTGGCTCACCATGGAGACAGACTGTTACCAGCACGTCAGAAAATGTTTCAAGTGTCAGGAGCATGCGAATCAAATCCATGCCCCATCATCAGAGTTATACAACCTGACCACCCCCTGGCCCTTCTCTATGTGGGGACTCGACATCATCGGCAAGATCAGTCCCAAAGCATCAAATGGTCATGAGTACATACTTGTGGCAGTCGACTACTTCACCAAGTGGGTTGAGGTAGCCTCCTACACCACAATTGCAGCATCTCAGGTGATCAAATTCATGAAGAACAACATCATATGCCGGTATGGAATCCCTAATGCTATCATCACAGATAATGGGACCCCGTTCGTCAACAAGAAGATGGATGACTTCCTCAGCAAATTCAAGATCCAACGTCATCGATCAAGCCCCTACCGTCCCCAGATGAATGGTGGGGTAGAAGCCGCAAACAAGACAATCGTCAGGATACTCGAGAAGATGGTCGTGACATATCGAGATTGGTCAGATATGCTCCCATATGCGCTTTGGGCCTATCGAACGTCTGTACGGTCTGCTACGGGCGTTACTCCTTTCGAGCTTACTTATGGAATGGAAGCAGTTCTACCAGTCGAAGTGGAAATACCATCACTACGGGTGTTATTAGAAAGCGGAATTGAAGAAGGAGAATGGCAACGGGACAGATTCGATCAGTTGCAGCTAGCAGATGAAAAGTGCATGCGTGCACTAAGTCATTCACAGTGCTATTAGAAAAGGATCGCTCGGGCTTACAACAAGAGAGTCCGAAAAAGAAGTTTCAAGGTAGGCGACATGGTCATGAAGAAGATTCTACCGTCGCACCTTCCAGATCCCAGAGGAAAGTTCAAACCCTCGTGGGACGGGCCACTGATCGTCAGAGAAGTACTTCCCGGAGGCGCCCTCAGACTCACCAGCATGAGAGGGGTGGATCTTCCTGAGCCAACCAACGCCGACAATGTGAAGATCTTTCACGGGTAAGTTATTTTGACCTTATCAAAGGTTACTTTAATAGAGCTGAAGTCAAGAGGTCGAAGCTAAGACCTCTGAGAAATCATTCCGTCCACCAACAAGTGTTTCAAATAAGGGGATTCAAAAAGAGAAACATACAAAAAAAAAAGAGGAATTCAAAAAAAAAAAAAGGAGAGAAAAAGAATATAAAAGAAAAAAAAGAAGAGAAGAAAAGAGAAAGAAAAAGGGAAGCCAAAGCAAGGCACCCAAGAGAAAAAAAATCAGTCCAAGAAGAAACACATCTATCCATCCATCCACCTCAGAAGGGTCTTTAGCAAAGACCGACAGCTCTATTATCGTAACTCAGGATAAGGGCTGAAAGACTGCCATCGGCCGGCAACGACGGATTCCGGACCTCTAGCCGCCGCAGTTATCCAGAGATCCAGAAAGAAAAAAAAACAAAAAAAAAGAGAGAAAAAGAAAATGTGTGCCTAAACAAAGAGGGCGGAGTGAAAACCCGAAAGGGCGCTCCGAGTAAAAACAGTGGGCATACAGCGGACTTGGTGAAAACCTGAAAGGGCGCCAAGGGTAAAAACAGCATAGCTGCCAAGGGGCAAGCAAGACCAAATACCCGGGACGTGGTGAAAACTCGAAAGGGCGCCACGGGCAAAAATGACGGGTGCAGGTACCAAGAAATCAGACAGTCCAGATCGGTTCAAGCAGTGAAAGTGCAAGAACAAGAGGAAGTACAGTCAGGAGCGAAGAACTCTACAAACTCTGACAATCTCAGGAAGCAAGAGTTTCCATTGCCTACATCTCTAGGGAACCAAATGATCAAGCAAGTCAAATCTCGAGACATCGGTCAAATCATTGGCCGAGCCCCAGTTCTGATTCCCATATCCCGGCACAAAGTCCAGACACACTCGCAAGACAACTTATGGCACAGTAGATTTTCAAACAGTTTTCTCTTTTCAATTAAAGGCATCATATTTCTTTTACATATAACATATCATCTTTTTCAAAAAATACAAAAAAATGCATCATCATCAATCATATATGCAAAAAAAAAATGTGCAGGTGGCCAACACAGTCAATCTCTACCCTCTTCCTCGGCCACATCAGGTAAGTCCTCTGACTCATAAAAAGATAGTCTCGCTCTCAACCTGCTCACCTCCATACGCTAGTAATGCGCCTCATCGCGCTCAAGGGTACGGATCGCTGTCTCCTCATAAGTCAACCTCTGATCGGCAGCCAATCTCCTCGACATCATCTCACAATGATACCGAAGTGCAGAGATCTCAGACAGCAGATGGCCATGAGTGGCCAAAAGGAAGCCAGGATCGATAAACGGGCGCTCCTCAAAAGGTTCATATGAACCAGATGAAGAGCCAGCATCTCCAAGGATATCCTGCTCATCCTCGTCAACAGTCTGGTGCCAGCAAGGGATACGTCGATACAAAGACTGCTCAGCAACCCAATACTGATATGGGGCGGTCGTCATCGGAAAGTCCGCAGCTCAAAACCCAGCAAATCAGCAGTCAAGTGACTCGCTCAGGAACAATCAATCCGGGTCCTGAAGTCAGAGGACCTAGATGGAAGCACTCGACGCCCGATACCCGTGAAAGCAAAAAGAGGAACATCCTGCTCGTATCCAAACTGCCGCAGGAACCGGATGGGTTGATAAGAAAAGTAGGATCGAAAGCCTACCAACATCAGAGGATGGCGGTGTGCATCGCAAAGTACTGGAGGAAGTGAAAGCCAAGATGACTCCCAACGAACGTTCCAGTCACGAAGTTCAGCAAACATCCTGCGATACAAGGGCTCGCTCATCCTAGCTGTATGCGGAAGAAACTCCATAATGTACCGCATAAGGTCTGGGCGACGGGTGTCAGGAAATGATACAGGAATAGTCAAAGAAAGACGCTCCCATAGCCAGACCTGATCACAGAAAGGAAAAGAAGTTCAGCTAAAGCAAAGCAATCCCCAACAAAGCAAGAAGAAAAAAAAAGTGTAGGAGAAATACCTGAAGAAATGCACAGCCGCCGCGAAGGACACGAGTGCGGCCCAAGGCGCAGTCGGTCAGCCCATCGAATAGCTCGGCCAAGATGAGAGAAATAATCCCCTGCCGACGGATAGCTCGGCTCATCACCTCAAAAAGCAAAGGAGTCTGGGATCTGCGCCATCCCGAGAACAGCACCTCAGCAATCAAGCAGAACATCAGTGCGTTCCGAGCAAAGGTAGAGCCGGCCGTACTCTGAAGACCCGAAAAAAGATCATACAGCAAGTCCAAGGAGAACACCACAGCATCCTGGCCACCGGCTGCAGGCCGAACAAGATAGGGGATCCCGAACCAGTTCTGCGGTGTAGCAGTCTTCGGCGATGTCTTCGGCGAGAAGTACTGAGTATAATCCAAGGGTAAGCCTGTCAAACGTGCAAGCTCCTCCAAAGAAGGTCCCATCTGCATATCGTTGAACGCGAACAAGTTCAACGAAGGGACCCAGTCAATCAAGGCAGCTCCGAGCATCCTCCAGTCAATATCAACTCTGGCCATATGGATCAGACCGCCGAAGCCATAAGACTCCAAATCTCGAATCTCATAAACTGACAAGCTGTCAAGCCAAGCAAGCAGTCAGGGTGAGCAAGAAGAACGAGGAAGCAGCTGACAAGTCCTCACTAGTACCCCCTCCAGCACAAAAGGCCCAGAAACCAATGATGACTCATCAAGGATCGGAAGGTCAACGGGCGAAGGAGAAGGAAAAGCTGGAACCTCTGCAAACTCGACAGCCCCTGACCTGCCCTCAGTAACGGCTATGTCTGATATAGTCGCATCGCTGTCTGAAACTGTCATAATCTCAGCCGCATGAGAAGACTCGCCCACCTCATGAACAGAGTGCGCAAAGGACCGATGACCAAGGGAAGGACAATGCTCCCCATCAAAAGGACTATCAGTGAAGATCACACCGCACATCGTGACATCCTGGCTAATCTGACCGTCAAAGAATACATCTGAACCATCAAAAAGGGTCCGGGCAGCCCCGATCGAAGAATCAACGGTCAGATCTGGACCTGCGGCCCCCTCCAACAGGAAATCATGAATCCAATCATCATCCTGGCCGATCAAAGGGATCATTGAGGCATCCACACCGTCCATCATCAGGGGGACATCATCAATGACCACATCAAGTCCACCCAAGCAAGTATACCGCACATCTCGGCCCTCATCCAGAGCATCCAAACCGTCAAAGGTACCATCTGAACCATCCATCCCATCCAAGCATGAGATCGGCCCATTTATATCCATCATGGTCCCATCACCACCATCCATCATATCATCCATGGGGCCCACATTCAAGGGATGCATAGCCTCACCTATGTCCCATCCCATCATCCTATCCATACCATCCATTCCTCCCATAATGAAGGTCCCATTCAAATCTGAAAATTCAGCCATCCCACCATTAATGGAGCCATTCAAAGCTCCACCAACCACCATCCCTAGCCCCTCATCAATGCTTCCATTCAATGCCCCATCTCCACCACCCATTAAAGGCATCTCTCCATTATCAAAGCTCAATTGACAATCTGAAGCGTGGGACCCATCTTGGACAGCCCCCACAGCCCCTAAATCACCATCATCCATGGCCCAAGAAAGGACAAAGCAAGATGAGGACAAGATGATGATGAAAGAGGAGACAAAGAGAAGATTCATTGTTGGAATCGAACCTGAACGTACACAGCAGGTGGGGACAGCAGCAACAGGGACCAGGGAATGTCCGAGCACGAGCCAGCCCAGGCCGCTCAAGAGACGAGCTCTGAGCGGCCTGCCCTGGGCCGCCCGTACGGACGCGGTTCCCCTCTCTCCGCGGGATTGGCTCCAGGATTCTTGGTAGGTGAGGCTGACAGTCCACGTCAGCAGATGGCGCTCCATGGGCCGCCCAAAGCTCCGGTCCACTCCAGATTTCAACTGAAGTTGATCAAGATCATACAAAAGGTGCCCCACCGGTCCAATCATGAAGCAATGCGGCCAGAACAGGGCTGATCAAGCCAAAGAGAAGGAAAGGTGATCAAGTGGGGGCCACAAGCAATCCAAGGTGTTCAAAGACCAGATCATCATAATCTAAACCATTGAAGGACCTACATGAGCCACCAAACAACAAGATCGAAGAGCTGATCATCAAAAGAAGGGCCAGAATCCAAGATCTAACCATCAAGTGGGCCCACAAAGCCAAATCAAGCGATCTGAGACGTTCAAGCCATCATCCACACCATGAGAAGCCTTCTTAACCTCACAAGTCATCTAAAGAGGTGCCCCAAAGTAAAGCTAAGGTCTCAAGTGGGCCCACAGGGCCGAATCTATCAATCTGAACCATTCAAGGACTAGATCATCAGGATCCAAACCGTTGGAAAGCTTACTCAAGTCATGGAGCAGCAAGATCAAAGGTTCGATCATCAAAAGAAGTGCCAGAATCCAAGATCTAATCATCAAGTGGGCCCACAAGGCCTAAACAAGCACTCTGGGCCGTTCAAGTCATCATCCATGCAGCTAAGCAGTCTCAAATCATGAAGGAACAAGTCAGAAGTCAGAGCATCCAAACATCATCAAAGAATTCGAGACAAGTCAAAGATTATATATTCATTCAAAAAGAGCTTGATACAAAAAAGGATGAAAACAAAAAAGTACAAGGCCATACAAAGCAGAGCACCCGAGCAGGCTACAAGTCGCCAACATAATCATCATCGTCCCTCCTCGTGTCCCGCTCCCGACGATAAAGATCCATCAAAGGAGCAGTCACCGAACCTCCAGCATACCTGCGACGACCACCTGGAACATAAAGCGAAGGAAGCAGAGGCCCCTGGCCGAACAGCAGATACCACTCATCATAATCACGATCCGGGATCGTGAAACGGAATCCGGGTTGGCCCACGAGAGCCTCAACTCTCTCATCAACCAGCATCCGAGCAGCTGGAGGAGGTGCAGAACAAGGGACCCGAGCCACCCCAGTGACTTGCCGAAGCAACCTCTCCCCCAGGTACCACTGAAAGGATTCAGCGTCGGAAAGCATGATACGGAGACATGAAGCGTCGTATGCCTCCACACGCTGAGGGGTATAATAGAGAGGGAAGCTGGCATATGGCATCCGAGCGAGCTGCAGCAGATGAGGTTACCACGATCAGTTACAATACAGCACGAGGGGTAGGGAAAGTAAGATACTTACGTCCTCGACAGTCAGCCCGTCTATGTCAGCACGCCAATTGTCCCCGGGAACTCGAGAGTTCCGCTGACGGTTCTGTTGGTGCCAGTACATGTGGCGATACTGAGAGGGCTCAATATCATCCCTCATCCTCGGCACAAGATGGGGAAAATGATCATAAAAGCAGGTTTGGACAAAAGCACATCTAATGATCAGAGAGAAGAAGAAGGTAAATGACTTCAAGGAAGACGAAAGAAAAGGTACCTCAACAACAGGCCAGAAGCCTGTGAAGGACCGGCTATGCCGACAGGTCTTGTCCAGACCTTGAAAGATACGGGTCAAGATAGCCCCATTCCAGTTATAGGGGTGATGAAGATCCTCGACTAAACGAAGAAATTTGGGATCAACTCTCTCATTCGCATGGCAGAAAAGAAAGGATCCAAAAGCATAGGTGATTGTGGCCCGCGCTTTGTGGAGGGCCTCTCGCTCAGTGGTGGGGATGACGGAGGCAAAACTGTTGTAGAACCATCGCATCTTCACTTGATGGCCTTGGAATTCGCCCTCGGGTGGGACGTCACCGACAAGCCGTAGCCAGTCGGTGGAAGTGAGAGGAGCTAGAGAGCTAACTTGAGGAACAATTGTCCCATGAAACGGGAAGCCTATCTGCATGTAAATGTCCAAGGGGGTTATCCCCCATTCTCCACAAGGGAGCTGAAAGGTGTGGGTCTCATCTCGCCACCTCTCGCAAAGGGCCGCGAGCATCATGCGGTTAGCATCGTTATTGTGGAAACGTAGGGTGAGGAGGCCAGCAAAAGGAGTACCATCCAGCACTCGTTCAAGCAAGGGCTGTGGATCCTTCATCCAGTCGTCCCAGCGATCCCTGGTACCTCGACCCTTGATAGCGGGAAGAGGTTGATGCTCCATAGCTAAGGAACACATGTGGTCCCCTCGGCGGACGATGAAGGCGGGATCATCTTCGTCAATTACTCGGTGACCCCTGGTACCATCCGCCATTGAATCCTACAAGCTTGGCAAGGTAAGTCCCTATCCCTTTACCCGTTAAAATCCAAATTATCATCCAAGAAACCCATGGGATTGGACTCACATTCAAATGCAAAGTCTAAAGTCCAACTCCATGTGTCACTTAGGATATGTGTTGGGCCCATTGGAAAAAGTAAGGCCCACCTTAAAGAAGGTTGCATGGCATGCCTTAGGCAAGGAAAAGTCCATCATCCAAGGACACATTTTGGACAACACATACACTCAAGTGCCATGAGATCATCAAAGGATTTTAATTTACATGAAGCCCCTCTTCAAAGTCCATATGTGGCCAAGGATTGATCCATTTTTATGCCAAGGCCATGTTCCTCACTTAAGATGTTCCCATCTTTTTACACACATGCATGGACAAGTAGGGGGTAGAAAGGAAACGGGCCCCCAAGAGCAACCCAAATGCTTCATCTCAATGGATTGGAGAGAGCACATAGCCCACTTTGAAGAATATGAGGACCCATTCATGGGTTAACCATGGGCAACTTTATGTGCCTCATCTTGATGAAAATTTTGACCATGAAAATGCAACAAGGAGGTCTACCCACAAACATATGAGTCAAAGAAGCTAGGGGTAGAAAGTTGATGCACATAGCCCATATGAAGAATCAAAGTTGAAAATGCCCATGAAAAGGCAAGTTTGGGCAACTTATGTGCACCAACTTTTTCACCAAAAGGGAGACCATTTGAGCATAAAAGAGCATGGCTTGATGAGTCGCCCAACCATCATAAATGGCTAAAAATGATACACATAGCCCACTTAGAGATCAAAATCCAAAGCATGGGTCAAAATTGGGCAACTTATGGGTATCATTCTTTCCCACAAATTGAAAGAAGAAATCACTCATACTTGAGAATGATGGTGGATGACCCACCAAGCCCCAAAGAAAAGATCAAGGAGCTATGGTTGTATGGATAGCTCACTTGAGGATCATCCATGTGAGATTGATAACATTAGAGGGAAACTCTTGAGAACCACATTCATACCACAAAGAAAACCATTTGAACTTAGTGAGATTGTGGGAACAACTCACTCATGGGACTTGTAGATGGTCAAGTAGCTCAAGTCCTCCATCCATCAAAGAAAAAGCATGAAAAGAAAAATCCTACATGAACAAAGTGTAGTAGGGCACACATGGTTCAAAGAAGTGCCCAAGTTTCAATGAAGGCCCAAAAGCCCATCCACATGAAAAACTCCAAGGAGCCCACTACACCTTGTACAAGGATGTACATCATAATCGAGAAATGATGGAAGAGTTGGGCTACTTGTCCATATAAGCCCAACTAAGAAAACTAGCCCACTTGAGATCCAAAATGAAGAATGGGCTAGTCATCTTGGTCCATACACATGTGAAGAAAGATGGGGCCACCCAAAATGAGCCCCATGAACTCAAAACTTGAGATGGGCCCTACCATGCCCATGGGCCCAAACCTTGAAAAGAAAATGGAAAAGAAAGGAAGAGCATTAAGGAAAAATGACAAGGGTAAGAAAGCATGAGGGAGCCCAAAATGAAGCATTGGGCCCATCAAATACACCAAGGGCCATGACTTCACTTTGAGCCCATTTGATACATATGAAGAGAAGCCCAAATCCCATGAAAAAGATAGAGTATTTTGCCATGAACACTTGATGACATGGCAAAATCACTCTTTACATGCACATGGAGGGAGTGTGAAAAAGGAAAAAATGATGAAGTGGAGAGCTTGCAATGTCCTTTTCCATGCACCACCTTTGAAAGAAACTTGAGATCTAGAAAAAGGTCAAGAATACTTGGGCCCACCTTCACACCTCTTGGAATAGCTACATGAAGAAAAGAAAAGAGCCATGAGAAGAGATAATGAAGAAGGAAAAAGACAAGAAAGGAAAAGGAAGTAGTCCATACCTTTACTACTCACCAAAGAGGGACCACCTTGCTGTCCCAAAACTTCTCTAAGGCCCACCACTTGAGAAGAGCAAAGGACCACCAAAGAAGAGAGAGAAAACTTGAAAAAAGATAGAGTATGAGAGAGAGAAGAGAGAGATTGCACGTTTGAGGGGGTAAGGGTGCCCCATGTTATATAGAAAAGGGGAGGGCACCCTTTTACCCAGCCCACTGAAGAGACCAGAAGGCAGAGACCGGTCGGGCGGCCCATGGGAGGCCGTCCTAGCCCCTACCTAGGTGAAACGACCTCTCACCCCCTCTCCTTGGGAAGAACTCCTCCTTGGGAAGGGTGGTTGCAAGTGAATCTTGTACCTCCATGTAAGAATGAAGTGATGGAAGAGAATGGTGAGAAAAAGGAAGAAATCTCACCAAAATCTCATCTCATGAGAAATGGGTGAGAAATTGAGTTGATGATGTGGAAAAGTTCCATGGAATTTTCAAAGAAAAGAAAGAAGAATTTGACTTGGTCAAACAATGATCTCAACCATCCAAAGGCATGACCAGATGATCCAAACCATTCCAAGAAGAATCCCAAGAATCTCCGCCCTTGATTACTGTTTACTTGTATAGATTTTGGTCCGAAGACCTTAAACTACGTCGGGATCAGGATCCCGAGGGATTTTCAATAAAAGCCGACATCGGTTTAGATCGAATCAAGACCTGACGATCTCGGACATTTTCAGAAAACCAAAAAATATATACATCACATGTACAGTTTTGGGTCCGAAGACCTTAAACTACGTCGGGATTAACATCCCGAGGGATTTTCAATAAAAGCCGGGATCGGCCATGACTGCTCGAATCAAGATCCGCTGATACCGGATATTTTCCAAAAAAGAACAAAAAAAAAAATATGTTTGCCCCTTTTGTACAGTTTCAGGGTCCAAAGACCTTAAACTACGTCGGGATCGATATCCCGAGAGATTTTCAATAAAAACCAGTGTTGATCTTGACCGCTCAAATTGAGACTTAACAGCGTGGAACGTTTTTTTCGAAAAAACACAAAAAGAATGTATTTTCAGCATGTACATATTTGCGGTCCGAAGAACTTAAACTACACTGGGATTAGTTTCTCGGGGGACCTTTCTCGCTTTCAACAAAAACCGGCATCGATCCCAGCCATTCGAGCCAGGATCTGATGACCCGGATCATTTCCAAAATACCAAAAAAAAAAAAAAATTCTAAGCTTTCCATAAAAACCAGTGTCAATCTCAATTACTCGAGTTGAAGTCTGGAACTTTTTCAAAACAAAAAAAAATATATATACAATATAAAACAAAAAAGTTTTCACCACCAGTTTCAACCCACCGATTTATCCCCAGTGGTCCGAAGACCTAAAACTACACTGGGATTAACTTCTCGGGGGCTTTCTTTCCTAACCTGTTCCGAACATGGCTGACACTTGATCGTACGGGTGTCTGGAATCTTTTAAACAGGTAAGGGCTGAGGCGGGCAGAACTCCGCAATCCTGTTCGTGTTGAACGCACCGTGATATACAACCTTGATTTGGAAGTCGCTGTTGAAGCTGACGGATGTTCCCTGTTCCTAAAACTCATGAAGGGGATTAAGGCTGTTGGGAGGTGGAGCGCACTCTCACGGAATTGTGAGCAACGTAAGGCCCCAAACTGGATTGACTAAGGGAAATGTGAGGATGTGGCTCATTTTGTGGCCGAAGGAGTCCGTCGGACGATACGTGGTCTATGTGCATTGCACATGAGGAACAGGCAACTTTGTGGGTGTATTGAGTGAAAACCCTCAAAATCCCCTCATCCGAAGATGTAAAACTACGGCACTTAACTGTGTGAGACTCGTCTTGCTCGCTGACGTAAAATGGATCGGGTGCCTTACCAACAGTAGAAGCTGGAAGTGGATGAAAATTCCACACTTTTCCCTGCATTTCAGAAAAATCACCAAAATACAAAAACATTGCAAAAATCACCTCTTCAAAAAAATCACAAAAAATATTTCCCTTGCTTTCAAATCAAAATATTTGCAAAAATCACAAAAAATATTTCTCTTGCTTTCAAATCAAATATTTTCAAAAATCACAAAAATATTTCCTGTGTTTTCAATAAACCGATCTCTATCCTGACTACTCAGGTAAAAGATCCGGACCCAAATACTTACAAAAATCACAAAAATTGTCACTGTCCCCCAGCACTACACTTCAGGAGTCTTGAACTCCACTCTCTTCACAATTTGGGATGACGGATCCAATCGCCCGCAAATTGGGATCTTGACCAAAACGGGCAATCAAATACCATCTCAATCACATTTATGCCCAGAAGAACATCTTAAAGTCAGATAACATCCTCGTACATTCTCATTAAGCAAAGAAACAGCATCTTGGGACGATGGACCTGATCGACCACGGGTCGGGATCTTGACCAACCCGCTGACCAAACATCCGCATTAAAAAGAAAAACCCCAGGGAAGCACAACCCTGTAAGCAATAAGCTCAAAGTTCTCTGCACCCACAGCAAAAGAAAAATCATCAAACGAAAAGAGAATGAGCCAAACCATGCATTCATCATGCATCTCCATGCATCAGCATCCATCGCATCAATCATCATGTTTACCTGCTTCCAAAATAAAAGTCGGTTAGCTAAAGACCCCACAGGTATCCCTAGTGGAGGCACGTGCAAACCAGATTTCCATTTCAAAAAGACAAAAAAAATATTTCTATGTGCAAATAAAAACCCCACGGAGTATCACTCCCCAGAGTGGGTGCCTTTTCAAAAATCCAAAAATATTTTCCAGTAGAGCGTTCTGTCTCCAAAACACCAGGAGATCTTCCATATCTCTGGGTAGGAGCCAACGCAAAAATCAAATAAGATCCGATGTCTCGCGGTTTTCCCGGAGACCATTGGATCCAATGCACTCAAAGTACGGTCGAACTGAACTCCAGTGTCAGTGCGGTCGTACCACATGACAAGATACAAAAAAGATGAAAGCCAAAAGGCTCGGTCACAGAAACCATTTGAACAGGTGGAAACGATGAATTGTAACCCAAGTATCAAAATCAGCAGATTGGGTGGAAAGAGTTCACCCGCACATACCTAGGCGTAGATGCCTGAAGTACCTTGACTGAGTCCAAGTCGACGTAGTAGAATCCCGTAAGACTATCTGACGCAGGGCGTCTAACCACTTTGACAGTCAAGCGAAACAAGTACTCCTGGAGTGATCTGGGAAAACATCAAACATCACACAATCAGTCTCAGGGTCAGTATCCTCGTAAGACTAGCGGACGCAGAGGCTCTGCTGTACCTTTCCGATGTTAGTACCGATCGGGAATGGAAGGGTTGCGATTGGGTACCCAGGTTGCAGCAAACTGCAGGGACAATCGCAACGTTTTCTCCAAACTCTCGCGGTATGTGCGAGTTATCAATTTCCAGACAATCAACTGACTCAGATACAAAGGACAACAAAGATTCCAGACCACAATCAAGGAAAGAATGAATTGCAAACCAAACATCGAAACCAGCAGATCGGGTGGAAAAAGCCCACCCGCACATACCTAGGCGTGGATGCCTGAAGTACCTTGACTGAGTCCAAGTCGGCGTAGTAGAATCCCGTAAGACTATCTGACGCAGGGCGTCTAACCACTTTGACAGTCAAGCGAAACAAGTACTCCTGGAGTGATCTGGGAAAACATCAAACATCACACAATCAGTCACAGGGTCAGTAACCTCGTAAGACTGTCGACGCAGAGGCTCTGCTGTACCTTTCCGATGTTAGTACCGATCGGGAATGGAAGGGTTGCGATTGGGTACCCAGGTTGCAGCAAACTGCAGGGACAATCGCAACGTTTTCTCCAAACTTCCGCGGTATGTGCGAGTGATCGGTTTCCAAACGATCAACTGACACAGATGCAAAAACAAGCAAAGATTTCAGACCATGATCTATGAATGACCGGGTCAGAAGTGGGGTGTCCACTCGCTTTGGCATTCGGTTGCACGCAACCTCTGCCAAAGAGGGGCATCTGTAGACACCCCACCTTCGGCTACACTGTTGGTAGAGAAAAGCTGGATGAATGGAGGACCATACCCCCAAATCCCAAGTCTAAACTCAGCCAAACTCTCCCTTGAAAGCCTCATTCCATTGCCCAGTTTAAGCCTGAACCCAGTCAACCCAGTCCTAAAACATCACCCTGAAAAACCCCCCAGAAAAAAGGGCCAGTCAAAAAATCCTAAAAAAGTCAAACTCACTGAGTCAACCCGCTGAGTCAACCCGTCGAGTCAACCCGTCGAGTCAAAACACCGAGTCAACCCGTCGAGTCAACCCGTCGAGTCAAACCACCGAATCGACCCGCTGAGTCAACTCACTGAGTCGACCAGCGAGTCCAACAGCAGCCCCGAGGGAGCGACCGTACTCGCTGGAAACCGAGGAGCGGCCGTACGGGCGGCCCATGGCAGGCCGCCCGGACAAAATTACGAGAGCTGCCACTCTCCGCAGCTATAAATACCCCCCTCCCCTTCTCATTTCAACATCCCTTCGAGTCCAAAGAAAGCCTGTCCGTTCGAGTGCCCTTCTCCATCCTTAGCCCATTTTTCCACCAAGGAGAGCCCGAGTGAGGAGAGCCTAGCCCTGGTCCAGCCCAGCCTGACCACTGGTCTAAGTCTCCCAAGCCATCCAAGTCTTGATCCAGCCACTCGAAGCCAACCCTTGCGACACCTCCGTCCACCCAGCTACACTTTTCCAGCATCATCTCATTCGCATCTAGCATAAGTGCAACATTTACTTTTCTTCCAACCCCCCTGCTTCACTACAAGCACCTTGATTACTCAAGCACACGTGCATATGTCTTTATATTAAGCACCTGTCAGTTCGAGCGTATGCTCTGGGCTTGCCCGTTGTTGGAACCTGCCCATCAGAAACTCTTACTGTTCAGACCTGCATTCACGTACATATCACTATAGACACTTTGAATATTCAAGCACACAGCATGCATCATCTCGCATAAAGCACCTGTCAGTTCGAGCGTACGCTCTGGGCTTGCCCGTTCTTGGAACCTGCCCATCAGAAACTCTTACTGTTCAGACCCGCATTCACGCATCATGTCATCCATGAGAATATACGAGGATTAAACTAGACTTTCAAGTATCCGATCGATTCTGTGAAGTAGAGACCGTACTTTGGTACGGGCAGTGTGTGGGGTGCTTAACCTCTTCCCACCCTGTAACCGTGATCCCTTACCTTGAATCTCTGACCGCAGATCAATAGGAGTCATTTTAGAGGAAAGGATCTTCGGATCCCCTTCTCTAACGTTTCTACGGGGTCTAGCCGACTGTAGATTCGAAGTAACTGGCTAGTGGCGACTCTGGTCTTATATAAACTCATTTAAACATATCCAGCTTAATACGACAACCAAACGAAGCCCTCGAGAACGAGGCAAGCCAGTGGCACAAACGGCGATTTCGCACTCACGCATCCTCATCTCCTTCTTTTCCGAAAGGAAAGGGGAAGGGAGAAGAACGCCGTGTGGGGAGCGCGGAAAATCGGCGAGGGTCCACAACAGTGCATGTGATTTCACGATCAAACGGGCCCCACAAACCTCCCAAAATTCAAAACCCAAACGGTGGAGTTCCTATTTACGTGTCCACGCACCCATAAATTCGGGTACCCCACACACCCTTAAAATCGACAAAATTCAGATTGTCATATGAAGGGATTTTAGTGCCTTATGCACCCCAAAAATGGGTCCACGCACCCTTAAATTCAACCCATTTTATGATTCTCATTCAGAGGCATTTCGGAGTCCCACGCACCCGAAAAATGCCCCACGCATCCACAAATTCGACTACAAATCAGGGACTCAATTTTTAGGTGCGTTGAGTCCCACGCACCCGTAAATTCAGTCCCACGCACCCAAAAAATCAGATATTTTTCAGAAATCATTTCTGGGTGCGTCGGACATCCGCCCGCCAATTTTGGGGTGGGTGGACGGTATTTTAAGGATTCGTGGCACGTGGCAGCCCTCATTGGCGGAGAGCCGGCGTCTTCGGCTATAAATACCCCTCCCGACGATTCATTTTCACGTTTTTCAAAGAGAGAGAGAGAGAGCTGCCGTCCTCTGGGAATTCGAAATCTCTGCTGGAAACCCTCGCCGAAAAACTTTTCCAATCACCGGAAACCCTCCCCGGTTGCCGGAATTCCTTCCAATCGCCAGCACTTTCCCGCAGGTCTGAATCCTGAAAATCATCAAATGTGGGCAAGCACCCATTAAAAATGGACCCACGCACCCAAAAAATGGCCCACGCGTCCATTAATTCGACATAAATCAAATAAGTGCATTGGACTCCCACGCACCCGAAAAATGGCCCACGCGTCCATCAATTCGGGTCCCACGCATCCATAAATTCAATAAAATTTAGATTTGCATATTCGGTCCCACGCACCCAAAAATCCTGCCACGCACCCCTAAATTCATCATAAATCCAGTACTTCAATCTTTAGGTGCGTTGGACTCCACGCACCCGTAAAATAGGTCCCACGCACCCAAAAAATCAGCCAATGGCAAAACACGTTTATGGGTGCTCCGGACTCAATTTTAAGTGTTTTCAAGTTCCGTTCGAGACTATTTTGGCTATTTCGAGTGTTCCGGACGCAACGGAACAGTCAAATGGACGTTTCGGGATCTCAAAAGGAGCAGAATCTTGCATCTTCGAGGTTCGACCCGCTTTGACATGATGAATGAAATGACTTCTCGGAAAAGAGCCGCCGGCATCCAGAACTATGCAAATATGTCGTCATTTATATCTACTGTAAAGATGTGATCCGATTTGGGTCGAAAGCTATACAAATGGGACTATGGTTATCACGATAAACCATGCCAAAGAGTTTCAATTCTCTACAAATCAATTGCTATGAACTGCCACAACACAATAGTTGATGCCCTACCCATTCAAACGGTATCCGTCGGTTGGGCTACGCAGGTGTACACAACTGCAGAATGGACTTCCCGAGGTCACCTATCCCTACATTGACAGGCGCGGGCCCAGATTCGTCCTTCTCAGTCATAAACCCTGATAGTCTCAGCCCAGATCTCCAGCCAAAACATGGGACAGACATCTGATTGATACAAAGATGGTTCAATACATAGCATAACAAATACAGGTCTCTACGACCACAAACTCTAAGACTATAGTCCCTGCTGACTAGTCTTTTGCCTTTTAATCAAGGGTCATTGATCATTCGATGTAATTAAGGGCTCGTGCCAGATCACGGCCTGGAATGTACAAGATCTCAGGATCTCTGGAATAAAATTCGCCTTGCGATATCTCTTCTTGTGTACTTTTGTGAATGCTTGTGATTGTCTATGAATGTTTGATTACTCAGAACCCCAGAGCAACAAGACACCCTTTTCACGAAAAATGTCCTTGTGACCATTTCCTAGCTCTAACACACACACACACACACACACACACACTAATTTGGGTTGTGAAAGCTGATTTACTTAATCAAATCTAAGTCCTGTGAATATATTAAAGAATTCCAATGCCCTTTAAATACAAGCTCAAACGAAAGATTTGGATTCGAGTGTATTTCAACCAAACACAAATGATAATTCAGAATCACTTTGATTCTATTGTAATTGTGATTTGGATTCCAATGCATTCCAAATCCAAGCTCCCAAACGGGATTTATATGTATTTCATCGACGGCTCCTCGATTTCTCGATTACTCCATGTTCGATCAATAGAACATGCCCAAAATTGTCTAAAGAGCTTGCAACATAAACATGCCATTTTTGATCGATCGAGCCTCCAAGTTCAATCGACCGAACTTGTCCAGAACATTTCAGAGACCAATCTGTATAATCCAGGGTATTTTCGATCAATCGACCATAGTTGTTGATAGACCAATGACACCCAAAACTGTCAGATTGAAGACTCCAATCAACAATCTCCTCCGAGGCTTCAATCTTCCATCAATCTTTCCAATGCTTCAAGCTACTTCCTCTATCTCTAATCGTCTCCATCATAGCTTCATCACCATCACACTTTTCATGCACACTTCATCTTCATTCCTTTAATGTTTGACTTAGAGAAGTAGAATAGAACCTAAACTTCTCTGCAGAAACTACCTTCGTAAGTATATCCACTAGATTCACGCTCATGTGGATCTTCTCAAGAGTAATACTGCCTTCCTTAAGCACCTGTCAGATAAAATGATGAAGCACATCAATATGTTTGGTACGACAACGGTAAAAAGAATTCTTCGCTAAATTAATCATGCTTTCATTGTCACAATTAACGAGCCTCCTGTTGAAGCCCCCCCCCCAATTCGTTCATCATCCCACTCAACCAAACACCTTCCTTGAATGCCTCTGTCACCTCTATATACTTAGTTTCTGTTATGGAAAGAGCGAATACAGACTGAAGCTTTGACATGCAAACATCTAACTGATTACTCCACCCGCTAACACAAACGAGTAACCTGGAGTTGACCTTCTATTGTTTACATTTCCTACATAATTTGAATCCACACAGCCTAGAAGCTTTCCCTTTGATTTTTCGAATGTTAAGACGCAGTCCTTTGTACCTCGTAGATACTGAAGTAATCATTTTACTGCCTCCCAGTGTTGCTTGTGGGGTTTAATATGTATCTTCTCACAACACCCACTGCATATGAAATATATTGAAGTAGCCATTTCAAACATCTAATGCTCATAAGACTTCAACGAGTTGTGTCTGTGGAGATTGAGCGTCCTGGATATCGATGGGGGAAGGTGGTGAACCTCTTCCTCATGATCGGACATGGCTACTTGTGATCTAGTGTGGATGATGCTGCGGAAATGGGGTTCGGTTTACGAATGACGTGCTCTTAAAGGAGTAATGGTTCTAATATTTTTGGATTTTTAATTTTTTATTTGTTCTATAGATGATATGAATGCAGAATGCTTGATGCTAAAGTATGCAAGAACTGTTAATCCTCAAAAATGGCAAAATCTGCTTTTCAAGTCGGGTCTAGCTAGTGCAACTAGCAAACCCTAGTGGAGCCGTCATTCTATGGACAACGGCCTCACGATGCTCTTCCCTGCGGGCTTTGCCTCTATCGAGGGCTTTCTTACTTGTGGGATTTAGTGGGATATTGGTATGTTTGAAATGATATCATGTATGACTGGAGTTACCACTAGCTAATTATTATAAATCTACGGTCAGCTAGACCCCATAGAAATGTTTAAGAAAAGGGACGCGAATATTCTTAATCCTAAGATGACTCCTTGATTTGCGTCCAGAGATTCGAGGTAAGGACCACGGTTACAAAGTGGGGAGGTGTTAGGCACCCACTTTGCACGTACAAACGTACGGTCTCTACTTCACAGGATTTAACAAATTTTGAGGATTATTTTTGGTTCTGCACTAATGATGTGTGATGCTATGATCAGTGTGAGTCAGAATGAATTTCTGGTGGGCAAGCTTTAACCTAAGTGACAAGTCCAGAGCATATGTTCGTACTGACAGAGTGTCAATGTGATGCGTAAATGCAATGCAGTGCTATATGTGAGCTAGCATGAATTTCTGGTGGGCAAGCTCCAACCTAAGTGGCAAGCCTTAAAGCATACATTCATACTGATAGAGTGCTAGGGTGATGTGTCAATGCGATGTATACCAATCAAGGTTTTTTTATAGGCCTGATCTGAGTCAACCGGCAAGCCACAGAGCATACTCCTAGACTAATATTGATGTAAAACGAGATACAATATGTATGAATGAGATAAGCATAGGGGTTAAGAAGGGAGTATATGTTGCACAATGCTAATGTAAGGTTAGACAAAACTAATTGAAAGCCGGATGGATGGAGGTGTCGCGAGGGGTTGGCTTGAGCGGCTTGTATTTGAACCTAGATAGCTCAAGAGGCTAGGGCTAAGGCTAGGATTGAGCTATACCCAAGTTAGGCTCACTTCTTCACTCTCGCTCTCCTTGGTGGAGGGATGGCTAGGCTAGATGGCTAAAGCTATGATCAAGGGCTGGGCTAGGCTCGGACCAAGGCTAGGCTAAGGGATTTTTCAAATGGAAGAGGATTTCCAAGAGGAAGATGTGTTTAAGGAAGGATGTGATGCTTCGAATGAGGAGGAGAGGGAGCTATTTATAGCCCCCAACCTTGGTTTTCTAGTAATTATTGGCGAGTTCAAGGGAAAAATAGGGCTGGATGGCTGAGATTGGAGATTGCCACGTGGCAACATGTGGATGGATGGATTGGATGGTAAACTGTTAAATTTGGCTCAAGAGAAGGGCATTGGAGTAAATACACATTTCTCGCACACTTAGGTGTTGTAAATGGGCAATACGCATGATTCAGGGAGGAAATCGCTTAAAGAAGGGTTTGCCACGTGGCTGGCGGTACGTAATGTGCCGCCAACTCTCAGAGAGGCCTCCTGCTTCGGTAGGGCTCCTCCCTTAAGCCTGTGGGAACCATGCTTTGAGGTTTGACCCCCTCTTGTTTCCTTTAAAACTCTAATTTGGGCTTCTTTTGAGACTTTGCTTTGGGCTTGGTTTATGGGTTTTTGGTTCAACGAGTTGAGTTGACTATGTTGCTGAATTGGGGTGTGTTGACCTGGTGAGTTGACCTAGTGGCTTGACCCAATAAGTTGAGCCGCCTAGTTGGCTTAAGACTTTGGGTTTTTGAGATTTTAGGGTTTGAGATTCGACTAGCTAGGTTGAATATGTTAAGTTGGGTTGAGTTTAGGGTTTTGGCTAGGGTTTGAATTAAGAGTTTGAATAGGGTTAAGACCTAGGATTTGGGTTAGGGTTTGGTTTAGGATTAGCCATTGAATCGAGTGGGATTGGTCCACTCTTCAACTAACTTATCGGCCTGAGGTGGGGTGTCTACACGTGTTTACTCACACATTCATTTCGAGATGACTTTTCTCTTCTTAATGCACCACTTAAGGATCTAAGGTTGCGTGTAGCCAAATTAGGTCTTGCCATTTGTCATCAAACGTCATTACCTTAGCGTTACGCTGGGGTATGCATACTCTTTATGGGCTTTATGTATGTCCCACATGTCACTGGTAGAATGACCGCCTCTAAGATTTGGGTTGTACATACATCTATGGGTTCTATGGTATTCCCGCGTGATACACGTCTCTAATAGAGGTGTGTTTTTTACTCTCATGATCTCTTTTATCTTCACAAGTACATTTTCTGATCTTTGTAAAAGTGTGCCAACACATAATGGCATCCTATTTCTTGCTGACCATAACACATAATGACATCTTATTTCCTTGAGTTGGCCATGACATGTTGGATATAAACAATATGAACACCCTTGTACACATTTTCAAAAAACTAAAATCCAAGCCAATCAGCATGTGGGCTTAAATATTAGAAACCCATGGATTGGCTAGAACACTTTAGCTAGAGCAGTGGATGCCTCACATTTTGGGGAGTACATCCTAGCATAATAGGTGCACCCTGCCTCACCCAACGATGCAACCCTAACTATAGGGCCTACCTTCATGCATGTGTGGTATATCCATGACGTCCATCCCTCTTCCAATCATTTGAGACAAAAAAATGAAGCAAATGCAAATCTTAAGTGGACCACACTATGGGAAAAAAAGTGTTGAATCTCTGTTAAGAACTTGTCGCGGACCACAAAAGTTTTTGATCAAGCTGATATTTGTTTTTTTTTTTCCCCCCCTTCATCTAGGTCCCTGCGACCTTATCAACATGTTAGATGAAACATAAACATTATGGTGGGCCTAAGAAGTTTTTAATGATGGGCCTTTAATTAATTACCATTGTTTCCTGTAGTGTGGTCCACCTGAGATATAAATGTACTTCATTTTTGGGTTGTGTCCTAAAAATGATGCTAAAAACTGATGGATGACTTGAATATATTACACATACATCAAGGTGGGCCCCACGGTCAGGGCTGCACAGTGTTGGTGAGGCCAAGCCGTATGGGAGAATGACACCCCGAATCCTCTGTTGGCTTCCAAGTTGGAAATCCCTGCTTGGAGCCTTTTTCATTGGTCCACATCACACTTCATGACATAATGTGATCAGGTTGCACTGATGTGTGACCATGTTGCATTGATGATGTGATAGGGCGGCAGACCTATGTGATGATGTGGACTAATGAAAAGGCTCTAAGCAGGGATTTCCTGCTTGGAAGCCAGCAGAGGATCCGGATTCGATCCACCAAGGTGGTGGGATCCCTAACTGTGGGGCTTACAGTGATGTATGTGCCTTAAATCCACACCGTCCAACCATTTTGGAAGCTAATTTAAAAGAATGATCCCAAAAATGAAGCTGGCTCAAATCTTAGGTGGACCACACCACAAGAAACAACTGTGATTGAATTTCACCATTAAAAAACTCATGGATTCCACCATAATGTTTATTTTCCATCCAACTTGTTGATAAGGTCACAAATACCTAGATGAAGAGACCACAAAAATATCACCTTGATCCAAAGCTTTTATAACCCACAAGAAGTTTTTAATGGCCAACCACCACTGTTTCCTGTACTATGGTCCATCTCATCTGGGATTTAGAACCGCTTCATTTTTTGGATCATACGCTAAAATGAGCTTCCAATACAAATGGACAGTGTCTACGTAGTCACATACATCACAGTGGGACCCTGACGCCCCAGAGTGGCACTCGGTGGATCGGGGGCTCACCTAATCCGCTCCCGCCGCACCTAATCCGCTCCCGAGAACATCAGCTTTATTCCACGCGCAAAGACAGCGGATTAGGTGCTGCTCGACCTGTGGTGGGGCCATGTTGATGTATGTATTCTATATCCACTCGGTCCATCTGTTTTTATGGATCATTTTATAGCATGGCACAAAAAACGGAGCAGATTCAAATCGCAGGTGGACCATACCATGGAAAAAAGTGGTAATTGATCATTAAAAGTATAAATGACAACAAAAGTTTAAGATCAAGCTAATATTTATTTTTCCCTTCATCCAGGTTTTTGTGACATTAACAGGTTGGATGGAAGATAAACACTAAGGAACCATTATGGTGGCCCCTAGGAAGTTTTTAATGGTGGAGCGTTCAATCACCACTATTTTTCATAATATGGTCCACTTCAGATTTTTATCTACTTTATTTATGGCCTGATGCTCTAAATGACCTTTCAAAACAGATGGCCGACGTGGATATACGATACATACATCAAGGTGGGCTCACTGTAAGGGCCGCACTGTCACCTAATCTGCTCCCTTGTCAAAGCCCTACGCGGATTAGCTACCGGATTCGCTACTGAAGTAACTCACCAAGATCTGTGTGCCCCACCATGATGTATGTGTTGTTGTATACATACCGTCCATCCATTTATAGAGATACTTTTAAGGCATGACCCAAAGAATGAGGCCATAAAATAGTGGGGATACTTACGACTCCATTGAAACCTTCCACTGTAATGTTTTTTAAGGATCTTAGTTCACACGGACATAAAAAAGGAAAACCCGAATATCAGCTTCATCGAAAACTTCTGTGGCTCCCAGTAAGTTTTTAATGGTAAGCGTTTAATCCCCCACTGTTACCCGTGGTGGGTCCACTTGACCTTTGGATCTGTCTCATTCTTTGGGTTATGCGCAAAAATGATCTCTAAAAATGGATGAACGGTGTGGATTTAACACATACATCACGGTGGGGCCCACAGAACTTGGTAACGTGCGAATCTCGCGGCTCACACGGTGAGTAGCTAATCCGCGTCCTATTATAAATACAGCCGCCCAGACCAACCGGGAAGAAAAGAAAAAGAAAAAAATCCAGCCATCTAAAATCTCATCCCTTTCCGCTCGCTTCCAATTCCATACGAGTCTTATTCAGGTAATTTCTCTTCACATCAGCGTTTCTAGGGTTTTCAGGATCTGTTTTTATTTTATTAATTATTATTTTTTTAAAAATTTGTGTGGAATCATGTAAGCACCTTTCAGTTTCTTTCCGGAGATTAGATGGATTTTCTTTCTTTCTTTCTTTCTTTTTTTTTTTTTTCGAAGGATTTGGAAACAGCGGCGATGTGGTCGTTGGGACCATCTCAATTCGTAGGTCCTCTAGATCTCCACCCCGCGTGGGGCCAGCCACTGGTGATCGCAACCATCAGTTGGTTGCCACACTGCGGATGGCCTGCTTTCCCCTGATGCCTGTAAAAAGATGGGCCAAATAGGAAGCCAGGAGATCCTTCATCCATACGGTCTCTGGACTTCTTGTCCCCGTTGGTCCTGCCACGGTGATTGGAACTGTTGGTTGGTTGGGCCGTCGTGCAGATAGTCCTTGCCAAAAAATCCCATTGATTATATAATTCGGTGGCTGACTGTGACCTGCAAACAGACACTAATAAGGGGTCTAGTCAATGGAACTGCTGTGTTGTGGGCCATGTATGTTTGGCACCACAACGTCCCCTCTAAAGGTTGCGGTGTTTGGTTGGTTGGTAGGAAGGAAGAAAGTACTTACTATCAACAATCTTCAGAAAAGATCTATGGTCATCCCGAACATTTGTATTTCATGTATGCATGATGATGAATTAGTGGATCATCTCTTTGTTCATTGCCCTTTCCTGGGTCTGAATTGGGCTGACATTTTTTACCAGTTTCATGCTATGTGGTTAGCTTCGGAATTGATGAATCACTTTTGAGTGCTTGGCTTGGGGTGGGCCTTGGGAAAATGAAGAGAGTTTTATAGAGAATGGCTCTACTCCCAACCTGGTGGGCAGTATAGGAAGAAAGGAATGGCATATGTTTTAACAATGCGAGGAAGTTGGTGGAAAGCATGTCCCAAAGGGCTAGAGCATTGATCATAGAATGGGCCTCTTGTGTCTCTACTTTAAAGGATCGTAACTTGGATTTCCTTGGGTTGTAGCTTGGTCGCCAGCACTAGTGTCCTCTTTTAGCTCTTGTTTTTGCTTCCCTTTTGTCTTCATGAAAATTTGTCATCTTTAAAAAAAAAAAAAGCAATTAGTATTTCATTGGAAATTTGCTAATAACAACAAATAATAATTCAAAACAAGATATACACTGCAAAAAAAGAAAAAAGAAAAAGAAAAAGTATGCACTACCTTAAAAAAAAAGGTAAACACCAACTTATTTTTTAGATGATGTTAGGGTGTCCTCACCCTATTTTAAGGTGAGACTATTACTTGTGGATGCACGCAATCACCTGCAAACCGTGTGCATCGGGTAATCATGGGAGGGGAATCGAACTCACGTCTGTGGGGAGCATACCCACGATGCTTGCTGTTTGCCCAAACCTCGTGCGGGTGTGCAATACTTGTTTGGGCCTGTTTTCTAGAGGTACCTTTTGGCTGATTTCATGGACTCTTTTTTCTGAAGTGCTCTTTTGGGCTCCTGAAGACCCTGTTGTATATTAAAATGTAACGTAACTAACTTAAATAGTAGTTATTTACAAAATTCAAATGCACTACCTGCCTCTGTTTTCTTTTGGTATTTACAATGACTTATTTATTTATTATTATTCCTTCCTCCAAGTGTAGTATGAGAGAAGTTATAGGGTCCTGATGCATCGGAACTTGAATAACGACCAAGCATCGAGTTAGTACTAAGGGGGCCTCTGTTCAGATGTGTAGAACTGCCTGGTGGTGACTCCTAGATTATTTTAGATTCCAAGATCTATCCAATAGGTGGCCTTTTTCTGGATGGTTGCTTTTATTTTTCTTCATGAGCTATTTGCAGGCTATTGATCAATAGATGAGGATCTTCCAAGTTGGAATTTTTTTTGTTCATCCCTCATCCATGACAAGACTTGGCAGATAATGGTTTGTATCACCTAATGATGCAAGCTGATTAGATTGTCAGAATGATAAGCTTGGGTTGTTGTTGACAGAAGCAGAAAAGCTCTAGATATCCATGGAGGAAGGGGGTTTGTTCTTGATGAGGAGAAAGCGTTTAGAGATAAGTTGCATTTTGATTACCATGCTAGATTGAATGAGGAGGAGATTAAATGGTGCCATTGTTCACGAGTTGTCTGGCTTCAAGTTGGTGATAAAAATACTAATTATTTCCATGAGATTGCCAGCGCATGGGCTATGTCCTATAACATCTTCTCCCTAATTGGCGATGATAGTAAGCTTGTTGATAACTTCTATATCTGCAATTCTGTTATTAATTTTTATGTTAATCTCCTTTTGGATGAGGGATGGCAGAAACTTTCTCTTGATAATCTCTATTTTAATTCCATCTTTGCGGAGGATGCTAAGAGCCTTGAGGTCCACTATTGCTCGGAGGAGGTCAAGAGGGCGGTCTGGGATTTGTGCAGGGACAAGGCCTCTAGCCCTAACAACTTCCCTTTGGCTTTTTTTCCATAGTCATTTTGGGATCTCATAAAAGGAAGACCTAGTGGCCTTTGTTAATGAATTCGGGGAGGCAAATTCTTGACAGTGCCCTCATCGTCCATGAATGTTTGGACTCTTTCCACATATCATGCTGCGAAGACGTGGCTGTAAGTTGGATTTGGAAAAGGCTTATGACTATGTGGATTGGTTGTTTTTAGATTTTATGTTATCTTGTATAGGGTTTGGGCTTCAAGGGAGATGCTAGATTAGCTCTTGTGTTTCCTCAGCTAGGTTCTCTATTATGATAATGGTTTTCCATTTGGGTTCTTTAAATCCTCTTGAGGCCTACGTTAGGGGGATCCCTTATCTCCTTTCCTCTTTGTGATTGTCTCTGAGGCTCTTAGTAAGATGCTGTCCAGAGGTCAATATTAGGTGTCTGGGGTTTAAGATTGAGAATTTTCCTAACTTGATTTCTCATCTTCAATTTGCAGATGATATGATTTTGTTTTGTGAGATTGAAGAGTTGATGGTGGCTCACCTGCGGAATGCCATGACTTGGTTTGAAGTGGTATCTGGTTTAAAGGTTAATTTATGTAGGAGTGAGTTGTTGGGCATTTTGGTTTCCCTGGATAAGCCGTCCCATTTGGCTGATCTGCTTGGTTGTTTGATTGGCTTGTTCCCTTTGTCTTATCTTGTTCTGTCAATGTGTATCGTCGGGAAGCTTGCGCCTCACCTCCGGGATAAGTTGATCGAGTGAATGGAGAGGAAATTATCTTCTTGGAAGACTAAATTGCTATCTCTGGGTGGTAGAATAACTCTTATCAAATCTTCTTTCTTCTATTTCCCGCTCTATTTTATGTCCACGTTTAGATGCCCTAAAGGTGTTCTCGAGTGTACTGATGGATTGAGAAGGAATTTCCTTTGGCAAGGGGGTGGATGTAGGGACCTTTTCGATGTAGAATTTGATGATCTTCTCTCTTTTTTCTCAGCTGTAAGGGTTCTTGGTGGATCTAGGAGTTGAAGATTCCCTTTTCTGGTGTCCTAGCAAGTCTTGGGAGTTCTCAGTTTGTTCCTTCTTCATGCTGCTGTCTCAGGCTAACTTTGGGAGGGGTTGCTGCCACATTGCTTTTATGTGGTCCTATAAGGCCCCTTCTAAAGTTGCTGCTCTTTGCTTGGCTTCCCATAAGGAATAAAATTCTCACCTTTGATAACCTTTGAAAACACTCTGTAGTCTTGCCGAACATGTGTTTGCTGCGTATGAAAGTCAAGGAATCGTTCGATCATTTATTTATTCATATTGCCCTTCTGCGAGGATAATCTGTTTGGGCATTCTTTGATGTTCAGGTGTAGACTTGGTTATGCAGATTAGGTAGTAGGTTTCTTTCATTTTGGCAAACTGAGGGAGGAGGCTGCTTGGGCAAGTCAAGATGGAAGTCTTCTTTGTTGACTGTTCTCTTGTCTTTGTGGTTGGAAAGAAATAATCATTGCTTCCAGAATCTTAGTGGGTCAGCCAATAAGGTCCTTAACTGGGTTATTTTGTTCATTGGGGAATGGATTCCCTGATTTGGGGTTGGGGTGTTTGTTTGTCTGGGTTTTAGGCTCCCTATTTTTTTGGGATGTCTTGTACGGGTTTGTTAGTTTTCTAGGTCCTTTCTGTTGTTTTTGTTTTGTTTTCTTTTGGCTTTGTTATTTTGTTTGTTTTTTGGCCTTTGGCCTTAACAAATATGCACAATCTTAAAAAAAGGCGATTCATTGTGACAGAATACAATACATAGTGATACGTTGTGATCATTGTGATATATCGATCAATACTGGGAAGTTTCCCAATTGAATCCTAGTATCGTATCGGTACTATGCAATACTATATTATCAATACGGCAATCATTGAGCACATTAGCATATGTGAGGCACAAGAGAAGATGGATGGTGGCACATGTGGCAGATTGGTAGGTGTGGGGCAAGACGGACAATGGATCATTTGTCACATCAACACGTGGCATATGTGAGGCAATTGAAGATGGATGGTGGCACATTTGGGCTTGACCCTTGAGAAACCCATTGTTTTTCCATTGTGGGAAAATGCCTTTCTTAGTAGTGGAGGTGGGAGAATAAATTTGTTTATTTTCCAACAAAGAAAGTGGGAAATGGTGTTTGTCACAATTTTTCACAAAGAAAAGCTTGACAAACAATGGAAAGTGAGTTTCATGGGAAGCAATGTTTCCTTTCCTTTCCTTCCATGAATCCAAATAGGCCCTAAAACATCTAGTAGGCTTTGGTGGAGAATTCTGAATTTTTTAGGAACAGGGAGATAGTTGGAGGCTTCCTGAAAATGCTTTTCTATCCATGTCACACTCAAAAAAATCTATTATGCATTGGTTGGTGTAGGAATCTGAAAATTTTGGTAGAGAGTCAGCAAGAGGCTAGAGCCAGTGGGTTTTAATTTTTCTTTCGTTGTTTTGTAAGGACTCCCCACAAAATCCTGAATTTATCCAATGAATGGGAGTAAGTGCATAATACATAATTACCGTTAATATGAACTCATTATGCATTAGAGATCAAGATCCCAAATACATAATTACTGTGAGATTAACTCATTTTTAAGCATCTACCAAATTGGGCCATAGTTTTTCCTGGGAATTGGAGAATATATTTGCAAAAAGCAGAAAAAGCTAGTCTTGTTTGTTTTTTCTTTTTCTTGTGAAAGTAAACACATAGTTCCTGTCATAATTATAAAACTTGACTTGGTCAAGTTTAACTTGACTCGACGAAATTTCTAGTTGAGTCACCATGAAAATCATTGGCAAACTAAACTCAGTTGAGACTCGGCAGTGCAATCATAATTAAAAAAAGAAAAAGATAATGGAGGGGAGGAGATTTGAATCCTTGCCTTTTCATAGAGAGCCACCAAGCCATGCACTTCATCTTTGAAAGTTTTTGTTAGCTTTTAATATTCTTACCAATTTAAATAGGTTTTATTATTTAAACACCCTTATTTATTCAGTAATTAAATTTCGTGTCAAAGTCAAGTTGAGTCTTCTTGTCAACACGATCCGGCTGGACATTGAGTCGAGACGAGTTTTTGGGTTTTTGAACTATGGTTCCTATTATTGCCGGGAAAAGTTAGTTATGTTTTTCCATAGTTACTACAAAACTGATGCGGACATCGATGGTGCACCCTTTAGAGTGTACCAGAGGAGGTGACGACACAGATCGAGTGTTGGAGCATATGAGCTGATGTGGATAGACACTGGGCCCCTCGGGTCGCTACATTGATGGATTACGAAGACTCCGCACGCGTACATACACATATGGAGACTCCTTTCGTCGGATATGTGTGTGAGCTGCAGATTTGGAGCATTTCGACCATGGATCCAAGATTTGATGGTGATCGGACCATCCAACTGTTGGATTGACCCAGGCCCACTTTTGTGGCCTGTTCCCAGTTTTCTTAGTTTTTTTTTTTTTTTTTTTTTCTATTTTAGTTATGTTTTTGGACCCTATGGACGAGTTAGATGTTATTTTTTATGATTGTGGTTTAGTTTTAGGCATTTCTCTTTTCTTTTTCTTATTTGTGGTTTAGTTGGCACTTTAGTGCACTTTGTATTTTCGTAGCCTATGATAAACCCTATTTCGATTATTATTGAATAAATAGAAAATTCGGATGCTTTTCTTTCTCTTTATTCAAGAGATTAGGGTTTCAGGATTGGCCCTCGGGTGTTGAGGATTCCACCCCGGTTTTTTATTTTTCTCATTTCTAGTTCTTCAATGTGCAGGAAAGGTAAGAATCTTTCGTTTTCATAATCCGTGCTTTCTTTCAACCCATTGTTTTTCTATCTCCTTCTTCCTTTTCTGAATCTTCCCCTTTTGGTACGAATGGAAAAGAGGGATGACTAGCCATGAGAATTGGATCCAAACTTGATTGTGGACTAGTCTAGGCTAGATCTGGGATTATCCTCATATCCCTAGATCCTCCATGTTTTACGGTTTTACGTGATTTTTATGCTAAGAGGCATGATCCGGACGGACGGATCTCATCTCTGCGTTGAGATTTGTTTAATCCCTTTGATTGAAACAGTTAGTTGCTTAATTTTGTTATTTGAATATCTTTCATTTGAATATACATGCATCTAGGGTTAGGTCATCACATGTCCCTGCATCACAAACAAAATTGTAAAATTCCCCTTTCAATGGAAATTTTACTTAATTTATTCCTTTACGGGATAACCGACAAAATGAGAGAGCGGTAACTAAGTGGATGCTACGTGATCTACAAGATTTGTGGAGTTTTTCTTTTTCAAGGAAACTGCCCAAAGTGCCCCCTTAGGACGTATAAATTTTCCGGAGAGCATAGGCTGTTTTGAATCAGTGCATTTCTATTTCTTTTTCTTTTTTCATTCTTCTTGACAATCCTTCTCAAGTATTTAAAATTCCAATGCTTCCGATACTTTAAAGAAGAACTAGGGTGATCTTTGATTGTAACTGGATGTTGTGTTTCACTGGTATTTTTGGGAACTAATGATGGCTTCATTTCTTTTAGCTTTGAACAAGGAAAAGCTCTCTGTTTCGTCTCTTCGACTACTACAACCAAGTTTCATGTCTGATCTCGACAACCAGACTCCTGCTACTTATGGTATGTTTACCTCACGCTTAACATTCCTAATGTGGGAGAATGTGTTTGCATGTTTGCCCATGTAAAGTTTCTCAAAATGTTGGTTGCTTTTGCTGAAAACTGACTTAGTTTATAGTTGCAGAGATCAACTTTCAAATAAAGAAAAAAGTGTAGAAGATTTTGATCCGAAATTCTAATTCAAAGCATAGTTCTAGAACTACGACAGTCAATTCGGAACTTGGCCGAGTTGACTTGGCAAGATGTCAGGCCGTCTAATGGAAACATGCTGATTGCTGTGACTCAGTTAGGTCTTGACCAGAGTCATCGTGTCAGCTCAGAAGCTCGGTTGACTCCATGAGACTTGGTATGACTCGACTGAGTCACTGGTCCAGTCAGCTGGCTAAAATAAAAAATGCAAGAGGCGAGAATTTAAGGGCCAACAAACATCTAACAAAGCCAGAGCATGCTTCCATGGAACTACTCTCAATTGTGTGTTGTTCTGGGGATTCTAATTAATGCAAGTTCTTTTCGACAATTTTAAATGTATTAAATAATATAATGTAGTTATTAAAATATTGAGTCAAGTCAATTAAGGACTCTGTCGAATCTTTGAGTTGACCCGCCCTGGCTAGACATCGAGTTGAGTCTGAGTTTTCAAGTTTTTGAACTATGATTCAAAGCTGATTAAACTTATGGTTTATACCTGCTTGGGTCTGTGAAAGAGTTTGCTAAATTGATTTTCTCTCTCTTTAAAATACAAAATTAGTAATTACCTGAAAAAAGAAAAGAGGAAAAAGAAGAAGAAAATGAAAAACAAAATCAGAAAGAAATCTTTGAAATAGCTTTGCCAAATGAACTATTGCATGAGAAAGAAGAAAGAAAATGCTAATTTCTATTTTTTCTCCTGATTGGTAGAAGGGCAGCATTATATGGATTTTTATTTATTTATTTATTTATTTTTTGTCGTTAGCCAGAGAGAGCGAGGGGTGTGGGGGGGACCCACCATGGTATTTGTTTCACATCTCATCCGTCCAGCAAGGATGTGTGTCCCACATGAATGTGGAGTTTTTTGGACACATGTTCATTGTTCTCTATGGTGGGATCTGATTCATTGTTCATTGTATGGCGAGATGTCATACAAACACCATTTTGGGCCCCACATGCTGATTAGTTGGATGTACAAGTAGGTGTGTGTGAGCACTCTGTGCGTGTGTGTGGGTGCGTGTGTGTGCGTGTGTACATGTAACAGAAACATGGATTTTGATGGGTGGGACAGATCCGTTCGCTGAGGCAAATGCTGAGGACTCTGGTGCTGGGTCAAAGGAGTACGTGCATGTGCGCACACAACAAAGGAATGGTAGAAAGAGCTTGACCACTGTTCAAGGGTTGAAGAAAGAGTTCAGCTACAATAAGATCTTGAAGGATCTCAAGAAGGAATTCTGCTGCAATGGTACGGTCGTCCAGGACCCAGAACTTGGCCAGGTGCATAAAACTCTCTCTCTCTCTCTCTCTCTCTCTCCCTCCCTCCCTCCCTCCCTCCCTCCCTCCCCATGTAATAATACATTCGTGTATGGGGTGTATTTATATTCATATTTGACAATGCTGCGGTGTGCAGGTCATTCAACTTCAAGGCGATCAGCGCAAAAATGTCTCCACTTTCCTTGTTCAGGTAATTCCTCATTTTTATCTCATTTTTTTTTTCCTATTTCATTTTTCTACAGTCAGTGCTGATTCTCTCTCCCTCTCTCTCTCTATCTCTCTGCATGTTAAAGGCTGGGATCGTGAAGAAGGAACACATCAAAATTCATGGTTTTTAAGTCTGAGCTTTCGAATGTCAAGGGGGGGAAAAAAAAAAACTCTGGATGCAGTCTTATATGTAAGGTTAGGAGGGCACCATACATTGGTAAGTCCATGGTTCTCATGATTTTAGAAGTATAATTTCTGGTGGAGGATATATTGAGCCATGCCATGTTTGGGGGCCTTGAATTTCAGTAAGCATCTTTGTTACTGTCAGAGTAATATTCTCTTGTTTTACTGCTGAAAACCATTTGCTCGCTAGTCTTTGTTTGAATTGATTTGCTTGTTGTAGATGTTAGACATTCTGATATTTTGCTTGATTTGTTTGATCCAATGGTTCACATCGTCTGGAGTAGGGGTGGCAATGGGGTGGCCCGACCCAGCCCTGATGGGCAATCCCTCTAGGGCCAGGGCTTGGGCCCTAGATTGGGTTCAGGCTTGAAATCTAGGCCGACCATGCATGGCCAGCCCAGCCTGTTGGTCTGATGTGGTTCATTGTCTTAATCATCAACTGGGTCATTGTTATACAAAAGAATGGGACGATTTGAAGACACCCGAATGCACATATGTAGTTTGAATGCACATATGTAGTTTAAAAGCACTTTCGGATCCTGGTCACTTCTGTATGATAAGAAACCATTTACATAATGAGATTCATCACGGATGAAGGTGATATTGCAAAAACAATTTCTTAGATTTGGACAGTCATTTTATTACGCCACACATTTCCTTATCAGCCCAACCCTAAATGGTTAGGGCAGTGCCAGGGACAACCCCAGGCACGGCCATTGCCACCGCTGTTCCGGAGAATGCCATGGGAGGCTTGACATTGCAATATCAGATTGGATTGAAAATGCTATCCTTTGGTCAGGGGATGCTTTTCTTTGCAGGAATGGGAACATATGACATTTGGATTGTCCATTTGATGGCATCAGTCAGATCCACGTGCTTCGATTACAATATCTATCCACAGCAGAGTTTTGAATGATTTCCTCACAGTTTGGATGATTTGGACTGAGGTCAATTATCTTTTTATTTATTTATTTTTATTATAGGTGTGAGGTTGCATGCATTTGCATGAATCACTGTCGATGGGGTTGGCCTATGGCAATAAAAATTGAAATTTTGGATAGGGCTGGCCAGCCTGAATGGTTTAAAATTAGGGCCGAAGCTGGCCCTGGCCATGGCTGAGCCTGGAGGTTTATGAGAAAGACCCTTTATATTTTCAAGGAAAATAGTTAAAAGTGATCGTGGAATTAAAATAGTCCCAAGGTCTGAGACCCTATAATATTACACGGTTTGGATCTACTGAAACGCAGCCCAGATTCAATGACCATGATCTCCACTTATCTAATATAAAGCACACCTCTAAACCAGCAAACTCTCAAAACAAGCCACGCTTCCTCTCTATGCCCACTCTCACCGAAAGGACCGTGCCAAATGAGATGTGCCGTTACATTTTCACCATTGATCCTAAACGTCAAAAGCAAAGACTTAAGTGGGCCACAAAATAAGGAATGGTCGAAAAATCATGTTATAACCTCTCTAAATTCACGTGGCATGGCCCATGTGCCTTTGAATCTCCTGATTTTCAGAGAACCCATTCATCCTTACCTGACGGGTCAAATCAATGGAGTGGATGGTAGACCCCACATGCAATTTGGACGATTTTAATGGCGGCACTTGTTATTATTATTATTTTTTTATTTCTTTGAGCCCACGCACCCACACCACATGGGCTCCTTCCCTGGTCTCAGTGTTGAAACAGGAGTCTTGTCTACCACTAGCGGTGGGGACTTGTCATTAAGAGTTATCAACCGTGTGATCTGAATGCTGCCCAATAGTAGCTCAAAATTCTCTAGGCTAGCCCAAGCCTGGCTCCATGTCCAAAAAGAAATTGGAAGAACTGCCATATGCTTAGCCCGTATGGGCAGTCTATATATATATATATATATATATATATATGGAAAAGGTAGTATGCGCTCGACTCATGTGATGTGTGATGGGCATCCACACCATCAGTCAGATGCACCATTCCGTGATGGGCCATGGTACCAAAACTCTGGCCAATCTATGACTTGGGTGGGCCACACCATAAACAACAGTTAAGAGTGGATATCCACCCATTGAAAACTTTATGATTGTTTATAGGATCGACTTGGATGTGATTGAGAAATCCAGACCATCCATTGTGCGTGTCCCACTTAAACAGGAAGTCATACCAATTTTCAACTATATCTGAAACTCAGGTGGGCCCCAACAAGTGCTTTTAGATGTTGTGGGCATGATTTTGCACTCTTTCAATTGGTATGGCCCACTTGAATTTCGGATCCAGCTGATTTGTTGGATATCCAATAAACAATAGGGGACCCACCAAATGCATGGTGTGGATGCTCATCAAACATCACAGTGGGGCCCACACAGCTCGACCTTTTGGGAACTTCCCCCCCCCCCCCACAACACACACACACACATGAATGCTCACCTGCAAACCATCTCTCACGAGAACTCGTGAGAATCTTTTGAGGACTTATCACACGTAATGTGTCCCCAAAATTTGAGCCGTCCACGTGATGCAGTACCCAGAAAAACTCCCGGGGCCCAACTTTCAACCTGATCCAAAGCTCTAGAGGGCCATAGAAGGAGAGAGAGAAAGAGGTAAATCAAGGGAGGAAATTGTTTCCTTTTGCCATGGCTCACCAGATTTGTGAACCAGGTTGCCAGTTGGGCCTTGGGAGTTTTTCGGGGTGCCGCGTCATGTTGACGACTCAGATTTTGGGGACACATCACGTGCGATGAGTCCTCAAAAAGTTCTCATGAGTTCTCTTGAAAGATGGTTGGTAGGTAAGCATTCCTATATATATATATATATATATATATATATATATATATATATATATATATATATATATATATATATATATATATCCATGACCATTACTTGCAGATGCCAAATGTGTAGAAGAATAATGGAGAAATTATAATTCAAATGTGGATGTCAAATTATTTCATTCCTAGTAAAATGAAAAAGAAAAATTGCTATTTCTAATTGAAATCAATCATGTATCTTTGTATCTAAGCAGATTTACATCTTAGATCACCCATATAAAATTAGTACATAAATGACCTAAAAGGCTAAAATATAATTTCGAGAGCCTCGCCGTCTAGCAGTATGCATGCATCTATTTCATGCCTCAAGCTTAGCCTAAAATTATTCAAAAAGATTAAAACCCACCGGCCGGCTCAGCCCATTAACAACCCTATTTACCATCTCAACTGTTTTCTTAGGTGCAGCCCTCCTAAGGTCAGCACATTCTTATTGTCAATCCTAAAGTCAGTTAAAGCAAAGAATTAGCTGGGCCACAAAATAGGGAATGGTGTCTAATCATGCTAAAACCTCTAAAATCACGTGGCGTGGCCCACATGAGTCTTTGAATGTCTTGATTTTTGGAGAACCCATTCATCCTTCCACCATAGCCTCTCTTCTTCTTCTTCTTTTTTATTTATTTTTATTTATTATTTATTTTTCTCTTTCTTGGGGTGTAAGAATCCGAATTTTTTATATTTCATGAGTAGGTACACGAGTGTTCATCCATCAATATATTTTAATATATATTTTTAGAGAATAAATTTTCATTGAATTTAGGAGAAAAAGATACATAGCTGCGTGCGCACACACACACACACACACACTTATACATCATAACAATCATCATGTCCTCATATATCTTAGTATACTCGACTGTTTATTAAACCAACTGTTGAAATAATTATTCATCACTAGATTAAGTTATTAGATCATTATAGTAGTGTGTCCTAGATTTGTTTGGTTGTTGAGTACATCAATAGTTCACTTATGGCAAACTACATGAGTGAAGTATTCGACTCAAAACTATGAAATCTATCTATCACTTTTTTATTTCAATGTTCACAGCAGGAGGTGCGAGCTTTTCCTGAGATAAATCCCAACTTTTGTTTGCCCCCAACATATATTTTCCCAGACTGTACCTGTGGACACTCGCCGTTCTGCGCTCGCGGGCGTTCTCCTTCCTTTTGGGAAAGAAGAAGGGGTGCGTGCGCGCGAATCGCCGTTTGTGCCACTGTCTTGCCTCGTTCTCGAGGGCTTTGTTCGGTTGTCGTGTTAAGCCATATATATTTAGATGAATTTGTATAAGATCAGAGTCGCCACTAGCTAGTTACTTCGAATCTACAGTCGGCTAGACCCCGTACATACGTTAGAGAAGGGGATTCGAAGATTCCTTCCTCTAAAACGACTCATTTTGATCTGCGGCCAGAGATTCGAGGTAAGGGATCACGGTTACAGGGTGAGAAGAAGTTAAGCACCTCACACACTGCCCGTACCGAAGTACGGTCTCTACTTCACAGAATCGCACTGATAATTGAAAGTCTATTTTAATCCTCGTACATTCTCATGAATGATATGATGCATGAATGCAGGTCTGAACAGTAAGAGTTTCTGATGGGCAGGTTTCCATTAACAAGCAAGCCTAGAGCATACGCTCGAACTGACAGGTGCTTTATGCGGGATGCATGCTGTGTGTTTGAATAATCAAAGTGCTTGTAGTGACTGATGCATGAATGCAGGTCTGAACAGTAAAAGTTTCTGATGGGCAGGTTTCCATTAACAGGCAAGTCCAGAGCATACGCTCGAACTGACAGGTGCTTTATGCAAAATTCATGCCGTGTGTTTGAATAATTAAAGTGTTGGCAGTGATATGATAAGAAGGGAGGTTGGAAGAAAAGTAAATGTTGCACTTATGGTAGATGCGAATGAGATGATGCTGATGAAAGAGTAGCTGGATGGACGGAGGCGTTGCAAAGGTCTGCTTCGAGTGGTTAGATCAGGACTTAGGTGGCTTGGGAGACTTAGACCAGGGTCAGGCTGGGCTGGACCAGGGCTAGGCTCTTCTCACTCGGGCTCTCCTTGGTGAAAAAAATGGGCTAAAGGGGTGAAGGTGGACTCAGAGCTCTCGGACTGAAGAGAGGGGAGGTAGATGTTGAATATGAAGGGGAGGGGGTATTTATAGCAGCGGAGAGTGACAGATCCCGTAATTATTTTTAGGCGGCCCTCAGGGGGCCGCCCGTACGGCCGTTCTGCTTCGGGTTCGGAGTGTACGACCTCCGGACCTGAAGCAGAAATTTTTAGGTTTGGGGTTCGGACTTGCTCCGAAGCTGCGGTTAGGAACTCGGTGAGTTGACTGGGTTTAAGAGATGGGTTGACATGGTGAGTTGACTCAATGGGTTGACTCAGCAGGTTGACTCGGTGATTTGACTCACCGAGTTTGACTTTTTTTAAAGAATTTTTTGACTAATTTTTCTTATGGGGGGTTTTTCAGGCTGATGTTTAGGGGTGAGTTGACTGGGTTCAGGGTTGAGATGGGCTATGGATTGGGGCTTACAAGGGTGAGTTTAGCTGAGTTTGGACATGGAATTTGGGGGTACGGTCCTCCATTCGTTTAGCTATCTCTACCAACATTGTCGCCGAAGGTGGGGTGTCTACAGATGCCCCTCTTTGGCAGAGGTTGCGTACAACCGAATGCTAAAGCGAGTGGACACCCCACTTCTAACCCGATCATTCATAGATCATGGTCTGAAATCTTTGCTTGCCTTTGCATCTGCGTCAGTTGATCGTCTGAAAATTGATCACTCATACATACCGCGGGAGTTTGGAGAAAACATTGCAATTGTCCTTGCATGCGCTGCAACCTGGGTACCCAATCGCAACCCTTCCATTCCCAATCGGTACTAACATCGAAAAGGTACAGTAGAGCCTTTGCGTCCGTCACAGTCTTACGAGGTTACCGACCCGAAGATTGATTGTTTGATGTTTTCCCGGATCACTCCAGGAGTACTTGTTTCGCTTGACTGTCAAAGTGGTTAGCTGCCCTGCGTCCATGTAGTCTTACGGGAGTCCACTACGCCGACCTGGAATTAGTCAAGGTACTTCAGACATCCACGCCTAGGTATGTGCGGGTGAACTCTTTCCACCCGATCTGCTGGTTTTGATGCTTGGTTTGCAATTCATTCTTTCCTAGACTGTGGTCTGGAATCCTTGTTTTCCTTTGTATCTGAGTCAGTTGATTGTTTGGAGATTGATAACTCGCACATACCGCGGGAGTTTGGAGAAAAACGTTGTGATTGTCCCTGCATGCGCTGCAACCGGGGTACTCAATTGCAACCCTTCCATTCCCGATCGGTACTAACATCGGAAAGGTATAGTAGAGCCTTTGCGTCATAGTCTTACGAGGTTACTGACCCTGAGATTGATTGTTTGATGCTTTCCCGGTCACTCCAGGAGTACTTGTTTCGCTTGATTGTCAAAGTGGTTAGCTGCCCTGCGTCATGTAGTCTTACGGGAGTCCACTACGCCGACTTGAAATCGTTAAGGTACTTCAGGCATCCACGCCTAGGTATGTGCTGGTGAACTCTTTCCACCCAATCTGCTGATTTTGATACTTAGGTTACAATTCATCGTTTCCACCTGTTCAAATGGTTTCTTTGGACCGAGTCTTTTGGCTTTCATCTTTTCGTATCTTGGCATGTGGTACGACCGCACTGACACTGGAGTTCAGTTCGACCGTACTTTGTGTACATTGGATCCATAGTCTCCGGGGAAAATCGCGAGACATCGGATCTTATTTGATTTTTGCGTCGGCTCCTACCTAGAGATATGGAAGATCTCTCGGTGTTTTGGAGGCCGAACGCTCTATTGGGAAAATGTTTTTTTTTTGGATTTTGAAAAGGTACCCACTCTGGGGAGTGATACTCCGTGGGGTTCTTATTTGTAAATGGGAAATATATATATTGGATTTCTGAAAAGATACCCACTCTGGGGAGTGATACTCCGTGTGGTTTTTATTTGCAAATAAGAATATTTTTTTTATCTTTTTGAAAAGGAAATCTGGCTTGCACTCGCCTCCACTAGGGATGCCTGTGGGGTCTTTGGCTAACCGATTTTTTATTTGAAAGCAGGTAAACACGATGATTGATGCGATGCATGGAGATGCATATTTGATGATGGATGCATGATTTGGTTCATTCTCTTTCCGTTTGGTGATTTTGCTTTTGCTGGGGATGTAGAGAACTTTGAGCTTATTACTTACAGGGTTGTACTCTCCTGGGGATTTTCTTTTTTAATGCGGATGTTTGGTTAGCGGGTTGGTCAAGATCCCGACCCGTGGTCGATCAGGTCCATCGTCCCAAGATGCTGTTTCTTTGCTAATAGGAATGGATGAAGGATGTTATCAGACTTAAAGATGTTCTTCTGGGAATGGATGCGATTGAGATGGCGCTTGGTCGCCAGTTTTAGTCAAGATTCGAATTTGCGCGCGATCGATCCATCATCCCAAACTGTGGAGTGAGCGGAGTTCGAGACAAGTGTAGTGCTAGGGACAGTGACATTTTTTGTGATTTTTGCTAATATTTGGTCCGAATCTTTCCTGAATAGTCAGGATGGAGATCGGTTATTGAAAACGGAGGAAATATTTTTATGATTTTGAAAGTATTTGGTCCGAGTAAAGATCGGTGTTTATGGAAAGCAAGGGAAATATTTTTGTGATTTTGAAAATATTTGCTTTGAAAGTCAAGGAAATATTTTGTGATTTTTGAAAGATGATTTTGCAATGTTTTGGTATTTTTCTGATTTTTCTGAAATGCAAGGAAATGTATGGAATTTTTATTCATTTCCAGCTTCTACTGCTGGTAAGGCACCCAATCCATTTGACGTCAGCGAGCAAGACGAATCTCACACAGTTAAGTGCCGTAGTTTTACATCTTCGGATGAGGGGATTTTGAGGATTTTCAGTCAACACACTCACAAAGTTGCCTATTCCTCATGTGAAATGCACATAGACCATGTATTGTCCGACGGACTCCTTCGACCACAAAATGAGCCACATCCTCACATTTTCCTTTGTCAATCCAGTTTGGGGCCTTACGTTGCTCACAATTCCGTGAGGGTACGCTTCACCTCCCAACTGCCTTAATCCCCTTCATGAGTTTTAGGAACAGGGAACATCCGTCAGATTCAACAGCGACTTCCAAATCAAGGTTGTCTATCACGGTACGTTCAACACGAACAGGATTGCGGGGTTCTGCCCGCCTCAGCCTTTACCTGTTTAGAAGATTCCGGACACCCGTACGATCAAGTGTCAGCCATGTCCGGAATAGGTTGTGAAAGAAAGCCCCCGAGAAGTTAATCCCAATGTAGTTTTAGGTCTTCAGACCGTTGGGGATTGATTTATGCAGTTAAACATTGATGGTGATTTTTTTTTTGTTTGTTTTGGAAAAGTTTCAGATTTCAACTCGAGTGATCGAGATTGATATTGTTTTTTATGGAAAGCTTAAAATCTTTTTGGTATTTTTGAAATGATCCAAATTATCGAACCTTGATCCGAGCGGTCGAGGCCGATGCCAGTTTTTGGTTGAAAGCAGGAAAAGGTCCCCCGAGAAATTAATCCCAGTGTAGTTTAAGGTCTTCGGACCAAAAATATGTACAGGCTGAAAATACATTCTTTTTGTGATTTTTCGAAATGTTCCAGGCTGTTAAATCCCAATTTGAGCGATCAAGATTAACACTGGTTTTTATTGGAAATCTCTCGGGATCTTGGTTACGACGTAGTTTAAGGTCTTTGGACCAAAACTTTGTACATGCTGAAAACACATTCTTTTTGTGATTTTTTGAAAATATCCGGATTATCAAACCTTGAGCCAAGCGGTCGAGGTCGATGCCGGTTTTTATTAAAGAGTCTCTCGGGATGTTGATCCCGACATAGTTTAAGGTCTTCGGACCCAAAACTTATGTACAGAATAGGGCAACACATTTTTTTTTTTTGGAAAATGTCCGGTGTCAGCGGATCTTGATTCGAACGATCAAGACCGCTACCGGTTTTTATTGAAAATCCCTCGGGATCTTGATACCGACAGTAGTTTAAGGTCTTCGGACCCAGGTTTTGTGATTTTTTTTGATGATTTTCCAAAGTGCTCCAGGTCATCAGATCTTGGCCCGAACGGCTAGGATCAATACCGGTTTTTATTAAAAATCTCTCAGGATTTTGATCTTGACGTAGTTTAAGGTCTTCGGACCCAGGTTTGTGAAGTAGGCAGCAATCAAGGTTGGAAATTTTGGGGATTCTTCTTAGAATGGTTCAGATCATTAGGCCATTACTTTGGATGGTTGAGATCACTGTTTGACCAAGTCAATTCTTTTTCTTTTTATTGAAAATTCTATGGAGCTTTTTCCACATCATCAAGCCAACTTATCCCTAATTTCTCACAAGATGAGATTTTGGTGAGATTCCTTACTTTTCTCATCCTTTTCTTCCATCACCTAATTCTTACATGGAGGTACAAGATTCACTTGCAACCACCCTTCCCAAGGAGGAGTTCTTCCCAAGGAGAGAGGATGAGGGGTCGTTTCAACCAGGTGGGAGGACGGACGACCCCCTGGGTGCCGCCCAAGCCGTCTCTGTCCACTGGTCTTTCCAGTGGGTCGGGTAAAGGGGTGCCCTCCCATTTTCTATATAACATGGGGCACCCTTGGCCCCTTCAACGTGCAATCTCTCTCTTCTCTTTCTCATATTCTTTCTTTCTTCAAGTTTTTCTCTTTCTTTTGGTGGTCTCTTGCTCTTTTCAAGTGGTGGGCCTTAGTGAAGCTTTGTGATAGCAAGGTGGTCCCCCTTTGGTGAGTGGTGAAGGTATGGACCACTCCCTTTTCTCTCTTGTCCTTTTTCTTCTTTATTGTCTCTCCTCATGTTTCCTTTCTTTATCTCATGTAGCTATTCCAAAGGAGTCAAGGTGGGCCCAAGTTTTTTTTTTTTGGCCTTTTCTTCATCTCCAATCTCTTCTCAAGGTGGTGCATGGAGAAGGACATTGCAAGCTTCCATTTCCTTCTTTTCTTTTCTTCTTTCACACTCCCTTCATGTGTATGTAAAGGGTAATTTTGCCATGTCCATCAAGTGTGCATGGCAAAATATCCTATCTTTTCTCATGGGAGTTGGGCCACTTTTCATGTGTATCAAATGGGCTCAAAGTGAAGTCATGGCCCTTGGTGTATTTGATGGGCCCAATGCTTCATTTTGGGCTCCCTCATGCTCTCTTGTCTTTGTCATTTTTCCTTGGAGCTTTCTTTTTTCTTTTTCATCTTCTTTCAAGGTTTGGGCCCATGAGATTGGTAGGGCCCACCTCAAGTTTTGGGCTCATAGAGCTCACTTTGGGTGGCCCCATCTTTCTTCACATGTGCATGGACAAAGGTGACTAGCCCATTCTTCACTTGGATTTCAAGTGGGCAAGATTTCTTAGTTGGGCCTTTATGGACAAGTGACCCAAATCTCTCACCATCTCTTGATTATGATGTACATCCTTATGCACAAAGTGTGGTGGGCTCCTTGGAGTTTTTCCATATAGACGGGCTTTTGGGCGCTCTTTGAAACTTATGAATTTCTTTGAGTCATGTGTGCACCACTACACTTTGTTCATGTGGGATTCTTTTCCTTCATGCCTTTTCTTTGGATGGATGGAGGACTTGGGTTACTTGATCACCTACAAGTCCCATGAGTGAGTTGTTTCAATAATCTCACTAAGTTCAAATGGTTTTCTCATGTTGTGGGAAAGTGGGTCTCAAGAGCTTCCTTTAATGTTCCCAACCTCAAATGGATGACTCTTCTTCAAGTGAGCTATCCATGCAACCATAGCTCCTTAATCTTCTCTTGGGGTGCTTAGTGGGTCATCCACCATCATTCTCAAGGATGAGTGATTTTTCTTTCAATTTTTGGAAAAGAATGATACCCATAAGTTGCCCAATTTTGCCCCATGTTTTGGGGCATTTTGGATTTTAATCTTCAGGTGGGCTATGTATACCATTCTTAGCCATTTTCATGATGGTTGGGTGACTCATCAAGCCATGCCCTCTTGTGCTCAAATGGTCCGCTTTTTTGTAAATCAATTGGTGCACATAAGTTGCCCAAACGTGTCCTTGCATGGACATTTCCAACTTTGGTTCTTTCATGTGGGTGCATCAAATTTTTTACCGTTGGCTTCTTTGATTCATATGTTTGTGGGTAGACCTCCATTTTGTATTCTCATAGTCAAAACTTTCATCAAGATGATGCACATAGGGTTGCCCATGGTTAACCCATGAATGGGTCCTCATGTTCTTCAAGTGGGCTATGTGCTCCTTTTAATCCATTGAGGCGGGGCACTTGAGTTGCTCTTGGGGGCCAATTTCCTTTCTATTCCCCACTTGTCCATGTATATGTGTAAAAAAGATGAGAACATCTTAAATGAGAATCATGGCCTTGGTATGAGAAGTGAACCAATCCTTGGCCACATAAGGACTTTGAAGAGGGATTTCTCATGTGAAGTTGGATTCTTATCCCTTGTTGATCTCATGGCACTTAAGTGCATTTGTTGTCCAAAATGTGTCCTTGGATGGTGGACTTTCCTTACCTAGGCACGGCATGCAACCCTCTTTGAGGTGGGCCTTGCCTTCTTTAATGGGGCCAACACTTATCCTAGGCAACACATGGATTTGGAAATAGGATTTTGCATTTGAATGTAACTCCGAATCTAAGGGTTTCCTAGATAATGATTTGGATTTTACGGATAAAGAATAGGGACTCACCTTGCCAAGCTTGTAGGATTCGATGGCGGATGGTACAAGGGGACGACGGGTGATCGATGAGGATGATCCGTCCTTTATTGTTCGCCGAGGGGCTCATATGTGTTCCTTAGCTAAGGAGCACCAACCTCTTCCCTCCATCAAGGGTCGAGGTACCAGAGATCTCTGGGATAATTGGGTGAAACACCCACAACCTTTGGTTGAACGAGTTCTGGCTGATACTCCTTTTGCCGGCCTCCTTTACGCTTCTATAACAACAACGCCAACCGCATGCTGCTTGCGACTCTTTGTGAGAGGTGGCGGGATGAGACCCACACCTTTCAACTCCCTTATGGTGAGTGGGGAATAACTCACCTGGACATATATATGCAAATTGGTTTTCCATTTCATGGGGTAGTTGTTCCCCACGTCGGCTCTCTTGCTCCCATCACTTCCACTGACTGGCTATGGCTTGTGGGTGACATCCCACCTGAGGATTAATTCCAGGGCCATCAATTAAAATTGCAATGGTTCTACAACACCTTCGCTACTGTCGTCCCTACTACCGAGCTGGAGGCCCTCCACAAAGCACGGGTCATGATTGCTTACGCCTTCGGGTCCTTCCTTTTCTGTCATGCGAACGAGAGGATCGATCCTAAATTTCTTCGTTTGGTTGAGGATCTTTTACCATCCATACAATTGGAATGGGGCTATCTTGACTCATGTCTTCCTGGGTTTGGATAAGACCTCTCGGAATAGTCGGGCCTTCACAGTTTCTGGCCTGTCGTAGAGGTATTCTTTTTAACCTTCCCTGGAGACATCTGCCTTCTTTCTTTCTTTGATCGTTATGTGTGTCCTTGCCCAGATTTGCTTTTATGACCATTTTGCTCATCTCTTGCCGAGGAAACGAGATGACGTTGAGCCATATTTGTACTGCTACATGCACTGGCATCAGCAAAACCGTCAATGGAATTCTCGAGTATCTGGGGACAATTGGCGTGCTGACATAGACGGATTGGCCGTCGAGGATGTAAGTATCTTATTTTCCTTATCCCTCGTGCTGCTCTGTGGCTGATTGTGATGACTTCATTTGCTGTAGTTTGCTCGGATGCCGTACGCCAACTTTCCTCTCTACTATACCCCTCAGCGTGTGGAGGCATATGATTCTTCATGCCTTTGGATCATGCTTTCTGACGCTGAATTATTTCAGTGGTATTTGGGTGAGAGGCTGCTTCGACAGATTACTGGGGTGGCTCAAGTTCCTTGTTCCGCACCTCCTTCGGCTGCTCAGATCCCAACTGATGAGATGGCCGATGCTCTTGTGGGCCAGCTTGGGTTTCGTTTCACGATCTCGGATCGTGACTATGACGAGTGGTACTTGCTGTACGGACAGGGGCCTTTGCTTCCTTCGCTCTTGTTTTAGGGGGTCGTCGCAGATATGCTGGTGGATCGGTGACAGCTCCTCTGATGGACCTTCATCGTTGGGAGCGAGATGAGAGGAGGGATGATGAAGACTATGTTGGTGACCTGTAGCTTGCTTCTATATTCAGCTTTGTATGACCTTCTTTGCCTTGTAAAACCCTTTTTGCTTTTATCTTTCTGATGTATCAAAGCTTTCTGAATGAATATATATCCTCAATTTGTCTTAAATGGCTTGATGATGCCTAGATGCTTTGATTTCTGAGTCATTCTTTAATGATTTGTGGAAGATGAGACTTCTTAACTGCATGGATGATGACTTGAACGGGTTAGATTGCTTGATTTGGCCCTGTGGGCCCTTTTCAGACTTCAGCTTTGCTTTGAAGCACCCTTTCTTGATGTTTTGTGAGGCTAAGAAGGTTTTTCATGGTGTGGATGATGACTTGAACGGCTCAGATTACTCTTTTCAGCTATGTGGGCCCACTTGATGATTTGATCTTGAACTCTGGCCCTCTTTTTTGACAATCAAACCCTTGATGTTGCTATTTGATGACTCATGCAAGCTTTTCCATGGTTTAGATCATGATGATCTAGTCTTTGAATGGCTCAGATCGCTTGTGGGCCTCTCTTGATCAGTTTTTCCTCTCTTTGACATGATCAAGCCCATGTTGGCTGTAATACTTCATGATTGGACAGGTGGGGTACCTTCCAGATGACTCTGATCATCTTCAAATGAAATCCGGAGTTGATTGGAGTTTTGGGCGGCCCTCAGGGTGCCATCTGATGACGTGGACTGTCAGCCTCACCTACCAACGACTGTGGAGCCAATCCCACGGAGAGAGAGGGAGCGCGACCGTACGGGCGGCCCACAGCGGGCAGCCCAAGACTCGCCTCTTGTGGGGTCTAGGCTGGCTCTGGTTCGGGAGTGAGCACATTCTCCTGGCTACTGTCTCCTTCATCGCTGTACCCGATTTTCGATTCAGCCATGAATCTTCCTTTTGTCTCTTCTTTCATTCCTTTTTTTTGTCTTTTTCTCTATTGGTCCTCTCTTGGGCAGCCATTGATGATGGCTTGGGGGCCATTGTGGGAGAGGTTGGTGGGTCCCACATTGCAGCAATTGGTGAAGGCTTTAATGATGGTGAGATGCTTTCGATTGATGGTAGAGATGGAGCCTTGAATAAGGGCATTGATGGGGATTCAAGGATAGTGGTTGGTGGAGCTTTGAATGGCCCCATTAATGGCAGCCATGCTGGAAATTCAGATTTGAATGGGGCCTTGATTATGGGAGAAATGGATGGTATGGATGAGATGGGGAGACGGGACATAGGTGAGGCTATGCATCCTTTGAGTATGGGCCACATGGATGATGTGATTGATGGTGATGATGGGGCTATGATGGACATAGATGGGCTCATCTCATGTTTGGATGGTATGGATGGTTTAGATGATACCTTTGACGGTTTGGATGCTCTTGAAGATGACCGAGATGTGCGGCACACTTGCTTGGGTGGACTTGATGTGATCATTGATGATGTCCCCCTGATGATGGACGGTGTGGATGTTCTGATGATCCCTTTGATTGGTTAGGATGATGATTGGATTCATGACTTCCTGTTGGAAAGGGCCGCAGGTCCAGATCTGACCGTTGATTCCTCGATCGGGGTTACTAGGACCTTTCTTGATGGTTCAGATGCATTTTTCAGCAGTCAGATTGGTCAGGATGCCACGATGTGCGGTGTGATCTTTGCTGATGGCCCTTTTGATGGAGAGTACCATCCTTCTCCTGATCGTTGGTCCTTTACGCACTCGGTTCACGAGGTGGGCGAGTTTTCTCATGCGGCTGAGGTCGTGACAGTTTCAGATAGCGATGTGACTATATTAGACATAGCCGCTATTAGGGATAGGTCAGGGGCTGTTGAGTCTGCAGAGGTTCCAACTTTTCCTTCTCCTTCGCCCGTTGATCTTCCGATCCTTGATGAGTTGTCATCGATTCCTAGGCCTTTTGTTCTGGAGGGGATTCCTGTGAGGACTTGTCAGCTGCTTTCTCGTCCTTCTTGCTCTCCACGACTGCTTGCTTGGCTTGATAGCTTGTCGGCTTATGAGATTCGAGACTTGGAGTCTGATGGCTTTGGTGGTCTGATCCACATGGCTAGAGTTGACATTGATTGGAGGATGCTCGGTGTAACGCCCCAGATTTTCGAGATTTATTTGAAACTTTTTGAAAATTCATTTTTAATTTATTTTTTATTAATTATCGTACATTTATTGTTGATTTGCGAATAACGGGACATCCGTAGGAGATCCGATAGGGGACCCTTTACAAAAGTTGCTTAGAATGATCCCATAAACATCGTAGAAAGATCAGATTTCAAAAATCACGCACTTTTTAGATAATTACGAAAATGCCATTAGTTAAACTTAAGTTAAGATGCCATTTTTAAGTATTATAGTTTCTGACGATCGCTTTCATGCAAAACCCTGGATTTAAGCTTTTGGGCACATATTAACCATACACATCAAATTTCAGCCCTTAAATCATAGTAAAAGTGGTCCGATTGTCAAATTAGCCCCTTAACCCTTGATTTTCATCTCCATCGAGTGAGGAAAGTAGATGGTTAGTCGTAGTCGAATATTTCTCTTCATATGAGTGACTTAGATCGTCTTTATCATGGACCAATATTGTGATTTGAGTGCCCCACCTTGATAAGCATCTTTCTTATGCGCGAAGTTATCCCGTTCTATAAATTAACGAGTTACCAACTCTTTTTAAATATGAACCTTTTAATTTACCCACTTCTCACCATCAATCGCTTCTCAAATTTGGACCACTTATTATACTCATATGACTACGAGTTTACACAAAGTTTGGACCCCGATCTATAATCCTACACCGTTGAACCACAAAGCCAGCCCCTTCCTTTTCCGCCAAAAGTTGAAATTTCAGATCTAGGCATTTCTCACCATCAATCAACCACTAAACTTTGTACAATTATTTGTCTATCATGACCATATATTTTTTCAAAATTTGGGCCCTGATCATCAACTGTAGACCGTTAATTGTGATCAAGCCCATTTTAGCACCCGTTAGGCCATTTTCAAGGATCGGCCAATCTAGAATGTGGATCATTAAGAAATTTATGTATTCTGACTCTGCTCTTCGAGCTTGATAAGATGAACAGATTGGAATTGATCAAAGATCACCCGAATATTAAGATTTGAGAAACCCACCATAAGAAGTTGTTACACAAGACCTCGCGTGCACATCCCTCTCCATATTTCTACTACGCACCTCCAAATCCTTCTCCTAACCCTAGCCTCCATGCCCTAGAGAAAGAGAGAAGAGAGAGAGAGAGAGAGAGAGAGAGAGAGAGAGAGAGAAGAGAAGAGAGTTCTTTCTCATATTTTTCCAGTGGCTAGGATCTTCTACAACCCTTTTCTTCTAAGTCCATCCTAAGGTGAGGATTTTCCTTCAAGCCTTTCATTAATAATATTATGATTATCATAAGTTTTTTTTGTGGCATGTGAAGTTGTTTTGTTTTGAATTGCTGATCCGTATAACATGAAGTTTAATGTAGGATTTGTAATGAATATCATTATATAATGATGTGATTCCTTGTTTAAATTTTTTACTAAGAAGCATATGTATTTGTGTTATTTATCTTTGTGAAATCTATGCCCTTATTTTCTTAGTCTGTGTTACAAGTAACATTAGTTTTCATATTGTGATGTGAAATATGTGTATAAGATCATCATATAGACATCCCATTATTATATACTCTTTGTCCCTAAGTTGATAAAATTATTCAATGTAGAGAGATGGAACCCATGAGAGGTGTCCATGATGGAAGAATATCTCTTGACTTAACTGAGAGAATGAAGTGATTGTTTTTCAATGGATCCTTACATGTGCATAATGCTTGATTGGAGCCATTTACATTATATGAGTATTTTAATGAATTTGGCCATGATGTACAACATTGACTTTCGGGACATGATGAAATCATAAAACGGGACAATGAGTGTACACTAATGGTATATAAATTCTCATGAGCCGGGGTTGGTGCTATGGACACTAATCCCGTGCTGTCGACCTATGCTGGGTTGCTTGCGACTCCCCATAGTGACCATTAAGTTTTATTTAAATCGGTTGTATGCGAAAACACTTAAATAAAGGTGAAACTAAAGTCATGCATTCACTTGGCTCCATGTGGGTGTACGGAATTGAGAATAGGCTAGAGCGTCCTACTTCTCCCGTACACTGTCACGTGTAGATTTGGGCTATGAGCGTCCCATTTCTCACGTGGTCGGGCAAAACTATGGGCTTGTGCGTCCCAGGAACCTCTGGTGACTAGTGGCTGGCATGAAGTCGTAACAGGGAGTCTCCCACTTCATGTATTGTGATTCTAGCCAAGGTACCTTAGCTAGAGCATGCATTCCATGCATCGCATTAACAAAGATTTTTAGTTGGTTGTTTTGATTTGATTAAATGATAATATACTGCTTGCGTTTACTCTGTACCATTATTGTTATTCTTGATTGTCTTGGAGGAAATATTCCCCACTATGATAGCGTTTAACGCTATCCCAATCGCAATTTAGGTGATGCAGGTGAGGATCCAAGTATTGAACCCGATTTTTAAGGAAAAGAGTTCGATGTTCGTACAATCATATGGCGGATGGCGATGTTAGAGAAACTTAATTGATGTTATCATTTATTAAATATTTCTTTTGAGTAGTTGATACATTTATGGAATTGTAATAGGTATTCAAGAAAAGACATGGTTTTGTATTTTAATTAATCAGTATGGATATTGGTTGGTTCTCTTATTTAAACATTGATGATGACGTAGTAAGTTTGATAGAATAAGATGATAATTGTTTCCGCCATTGTGCTTGAATGCTATATTTCATTATTTAACAAATCAATTAGTCCATGATTTACTTGGGAATTCGGCCGTCGTGTTATACACGAGAGTCGAAAATCTCGGGTCGTTACACTCGGTGCTACACTGATTGACTGGGTCCCTTCGTTAAACTTGTTCGCGTTCAACGACATGGAGATGGGACCTTCTTTGGAGGAGCTTGCACGTTTGACCGGTCTTCCTTGGGATTATACTCAGTAATTTTCGCCAAAGACTTTGCCGAAGACTGCCACACCTGCAGAACTGGTTCGGGATCCCATACCTTGTTTAGCCTGCAGCTGCCGGCCAGGATGCTGTGGTATTCTCCTTGGACTTGCTGTATGATCTTTTCTCGGGCCTTCGGGGTGTGGCAGGATCCTTGCTTTCTTGGAATGCACTGATGTTCCTGCTTGATAGCTGAGGTGCTATTCTCGGGATGGCGCAGGTCTCAGACTCCTTTCCTTTTCGAGGTGATGAGCCGAGTTATTCGACGTCAGGGGATCATTTCTCTCGTCCTGACTGAGCTGTTTAATGGGCTGACTGACTATGCCCTAGGCCGCACTCGTGTCCTTCGCGGCTGCTGTGCATTTCTTCAAGTATCTTTTCTGCACCTTTCTTTTCTTGTCTTTTTGGGAATTGCTCTGCTCTAGCTGAATTTCTTCTTGTGATCAGGTCTGACTATGGGAGTGTCTTTCGCTGACTGTTCCTGTACCAATTCCCGGCATCCATAGCTCTGACGTCATGCGACACATCATGGAGTTCCTTCCGCATACAGCTAGGATGAGCGAGCCCTTGTATCACAGGATGTTTGCTGAGCTGCGTGACTGGAATGTTCGTTGGGAGTCACCTTGGCTTTCACTTCCTCCAGTGCTTTGCGATGCACACCGTCTTCCTTTGATGTTGGTAGGTTTTCGTTCTTACTTTTCTTACCTCCCTATCTGGTTCCTACAGCAGTTTGGGTACGAGCAGGATGTTCCTCTTTTTGCTTTCACGGGTATCAGGCGTCGAGCGCTTCCGTCTAGATCATCTGTCTTTAGGACTCGGGTTGATGGATCCTGGGCGAGTTACCTGATTGCTGATTTGCTCGGTTTTGAGCTGCGGACTTTTCCGATGGCGACTGCTCCCATACTAGTACTGGGTTGCTGAGCAGTCTCTGTATCGACGCATCCCTTGCTGGCACCAGACCGCCAATGAGGATGAGCAGGATATTCTTGGAGATGCCGGCTCTTCATCTGGTTCATATGAGCCCTTTGAAGAGAGCCCATTCATCGATCCCAGCTTCCTCTTGGCCACTCATGGCCATTTTCTGTCTGAGATCTTTGCACTTCGGTATCATTGTGAGATGATGTCGAGGAGAGTGACCGCTGATCAGAGATTGTCTGACGAGGAGGCGGCAATCCATACCCTTGAGCGAGATGAGGTGTATTACCTGCGTATGGAGGTGAGCAGGTTGAGAGCGAGGCTATTTCATTACGAGTCAGAGGACTTACCTGCTGTGGCCGAGGAGGAGGGTAGAGATTGATTGTGTCAGCCGTCTGTACATTCCTTTTTGCATGACTGGTGATGATGCATTTTTTGTATTTTTTGAAAAAGATGACATGATATATGTAAAATAAATATGATGCATTTAATTGAAAAGGAGAAAACTTTTTGAGAACTTATTGTGCCATGAGTTGTCTTGTGAGTGTGTCTGGATTTTGTGTCGGAACGTAGGAATCAGAGCTGGGGCTCGGCCAATGCTTTGACCGATGTCTCGAGATGGACTTGCGTGAGATCCCTTTGGTTCCCTAGAGGTGTAGGCAATGGAAACTGTGGCTTCCTGAGATTGTCAGAATTTGTAGAGTTCTTTGTTCCCGACTGTACTTCTTCTTGTTCTTGAACTGCAACTACTTGAACTGATTCAGACCGTCTGATTTCTTGGTACCTGCACTTTTAATTTTTCTTTTTCTTTTTCTATTCGAGCCATTTTTGCCTGCGGCGCTCTTCCGAGTTTTCACCACAGCCGGCCTTTTCTTGTCATTTTTGCCCGTGGCGCCCTTTCGGGTTTTCACCACGTCCCGGGTGTTTGATCTTGCCTGCCCCTTGGCAGCTATGCTGTTTTTACCCTCGGCGCCCTTTCGGGTTTTCACCAAGTCCACTGTATGCCCACTGTTTTTACTCGGAGCGCTCTTTCGGGTTTTCACTTCGCCCTCTTTATTTAGGCACACATTTTCTTTCTCTTTTTTTTTTCTTTTTTTCTGATAACTGTGACGGCTAGAGGTTGGGAATCCATCGTTGCCGGCCGATGGCAGTCTCTCAGCCCTTATCTTGAGTTACGACGATAGAGCTGTTGGTCTTAACTAAAGACCCTTCTGAGAAGAATGGATGGATGACTGTGTTTCTTCTTGGGTTGATTTTTCTCAGGTGCCTTGCTTTGGCTTCCCATTTTCTCTCTCCCTTTTTTTTTTCTTTTTTTCTTTTGAATCCCCTTATTTGAAACACTTGTTGGTGGACGGAAACGATTTCTCAGAGGTTTTAGCTTTGACCTCTTGACTTCAGCTCTATTAATGTAACTCTTAATAAGGTCAGAATGACTTACCCGTGAAAGATCTTCACTTTGTCGGCGTTGATTGGCTCAGGAAGATCCACCTCTCTCATGCTGGTGAGTGTTGAGCTCTTAATTGTGTATATTCTAACCCTAATTCATCACTCATTATGCAAGGTTTTTATGAATTAACGACTAATTTAATACATGATTCTATGATTGCAGGCATGAGAGGGACTTCATCCCATTGGAGACAAAAAAGGATACATTAGGACCCTTTGAATGAAGGCCCAAGGTTGAGCAAAGATCAAATAAGAAAGAGGGAGAAAAGAAAAGAAAGAAAAGAAGAAAAAGAAGAAATTGTTCAAGGGCCGACCGGTCCTGGTCGGCCGACCTGTTAGTACAAATATTTGTCAAATTGCGTGAACTATGTTTTGTCAAGTCTGTAAGATTAGCTGAAGTCTCTTCTTGAAGAACTGAAAATTGACGCCGTCACCAACATTGGAGAAATCAAGTACATTAGTCCGTGCCAGGGTGATACTTGCAACCTATAACCCCTTCCCTCTTGCTCTAGTTTGGCCCAATCAAATAGGAAGAGCTTTTAGCCCAGATTTCTAGAGTTGTGTCCATGTGATCAGCCTTGGACTTTGACCATGAGTTGCACAAAGAAATAAATCACAAAGAAGCAAATCTTCTGTGCACCTTCGGGCCCCATATCGGGCGCCCGAACTGGCCGTCGGGCTCCATGGTCGGGCGCCCTAACTTGGCCTAAAACGTCCAGTAAACTCTTTGGACAATTTCAAGGAAGTTTGGGCTCTATTATCGGGTGCCCGAACCGGTGGTCGGGCGCTTTGTCGGGCGCCTGGAATGGTGGTCGGGCGCTTGGTCGAGCGCCCGAACTAGGTGGTTTTTGTCCAGCAACATTTACTTATCAAACTTGATTTTTCTAGGGGGCCCCGAACCTTTTATAGGGGGCCCAACAATGACCGTTTTCTGACCGTTTTTAAACCGTTTTTCAGCCCTCTATTTAAGTAATGAAATTCATTTATGAGAAAAACGAAGAAAACTAAGAGAGCTTTGAGAGAGTGTCTTCCCAAGCTATTTTCTTTCTTCTCAAACCTATGTCTTGAGTTCATTGTTTAATCCTAGTTGTTAGAGAGCATTATTGAGCATTCAAAGCTCGGATTGAAACATGAACTCAAGTCTTCATTGATGGCCCTTGACCTAATCCGAAATAGGCATATCCATTAGTCATTAAGCCATTCAATGCAACCTTTTGGGAAACCTTTTGTCACCATCAATTGCCTCATCCTATAGAAGGTTCTCCCAACCTATTATCCCTCACCTTGGCACTACAAATCTCATTCAAAGCAAGGTTGCTGATCGTGGGAACTTGGAGAGGAGCTAAAGCATTCGTGGAAGCTGAAGCTACTCATCAACGGCGCTGAATTGGGGCTCATCTCTTGTAAGTGTTTAAGCTTATAGAGTCCATTGGTTGATTCCCCCTTCTTGTTGAGAATGGGGTCTAGAGATTGTGACCTAATCTCGGAGTTGTCCTTAAGTAGGACGTGTAAGTCCTTGTGTAGGCCTCCGACACGGGAGAATACGTGTGTAGGAGTTGAGAAGTCCTTGTGTAGGCATTTACCTTGTGTAGGTTGTAAAGGTTGAGAGGTGAACCTCATTTAAAACCTCCGATAGTGAATGCTGGTGTACTCAAAGGAGTTGGGTACTTGAACCGGGAGTGGAGTAGACTTATCGTCGAACCACTATACATCGTGTGCAATGTGGTGAATGCATTTTGTCTATTATTGTTCCTTATTGATCAATCTTATAAGTGCTTAACTGTATGCCCATCTTGTGTTCGACAAAATGCTCATATGCCATCTTTGAATTATTGATACAAGCATGCATATGAACTGTTTAATCAATTGCTTCTGTCAGTATAGTTGATCATTTAGAAGGACCTTGTGTGATCAATTTACATGTATTCACATATATTATTTTTGTAAATTGGTTTGAGTTTTTAATTGTCAAAGAATTTGTTAAAAGTCCTATTCACACCCCTCTAGGACATAAGCATACCTACAAGCTTATCTCACTAGCGGTAAAACCGCAATTTCACGACCTGCCGGCTACCCTTAGAACACTGCTGGACAAGGACCAGTTGGTCCGACCGGTCAAGACCGGTCGGCCAATAGGTTGTCCCCTCTGCTGAACTCCCTGGACTAAACATAAAACAGGGCCGACCGGTCTAAACTGGTCGGCCAGAGGATTTTGTGACTCCTGAAGCTCACTGGACTGATTCCAAGAGAGGTCCGACCGGTCGTGACCGGTCGGCCAGCCCAGTCCGACCGGTTTAGACCGGTTGGCCATGCTTTCAAACTGCAACTTTCCTATTCGGGCACCGATTTTCTCTGCGCACTGCGTAAGTTTACGTAAATTCGAGAAGATTCCGATGCTGCGGAGCCTTCCCACTATAAAAGGACACCTAGGGATTGTTCCTAGGGTATTCTTAGAAGGGTTTGAGCAAGGTAAGAGGCGGCGGAAGTGGATTTCGGAGTTCCACAACTTCTAGTTTGCTTTCTCATTTTTTTTAATGTTTTTCTTAGTTGTTTCATGTTTCCTTGGATCATGAACGGCTAAATCTCTTAGCTAGGGCTAAGAGGTGAAGCTTGTAGTGAATCTAAGATGTTTCAATTCGTTTAAATTGGTTTTAAGATTGGATTTCATGTTTATGAACAATGGGTTGAAGTTTAATTCAAGTTCTAAGTAGTTTTTCTTAGTCTTATGATGACTTATGGATGTTTGGAAGAGGTACATGAGTTCTTAATTATTTTGTGTTAGTCTAAACCTTGTATGATCCGAGGAATTGGAATACGATCTAGTACTATGATCTTCATGTGGGAACTTCCTACCAAAGTTCTACTTTTATGCAATTCTAAAGTATGTTTGACACTGTGTATGTGATTTGAATCAAGTTCAAATCATGATCTAGCTTTGTCTTGTGACAGGACTTAATGATGGTTATGATTGTGAACTTAGTCTATTGGAATTGGGACTGACCTATGCAATTGAGTATGCTCGTCCTAGCTTGCATTGAGTGAAACATGCACATGGCTCTTACATATGGCAGATTGTTTGGTTTAACTGCTCTATCATTCGACTAGATAGATCTTAAGTTCGATTCTAGTTGAGAAAGTGAGAAACCATAGCAAATTGAGCATCAAGGATTGCTACAAGTGGATCCTTGAACCCCTAGTGCCTTTTATTAATCGATTACTTCAGTTTAAGTTCAAAATTACTATTTATATCGATCTTCTCAAATCTGGTCATTAGCTTCTCAGTAGAAACTATTGGAAGTGTTTTGTGAATTCCTACATAAGTCTCTGTGGATCGACCTCGATCTTACCGAGTTTATTACTACATCACAACCCTACACTTGGGGAAGCGAATAAGTTTTTAGCGCCGTTGCCGGGGACTTAGACGGTTTTTCACAAAATTTCTGAAAATAGTATCTATTTAGGATTTTTAGGATTTTAGTACTAACTTAGTTTATTTTGTTTGATTTGTTTTCTTTTTCAGGGATTTTAGGAAGTTGAAGAAGATATAAGGATCTCAAGTGCCCAATCAGGTTCTATCTTTCTAAACCTTACTCTTCTTCTACCCCTATTCATTCCAATTCATCTCTTGTAGAGTGGGTGGAGACTCCTTCTTGGATCTCTAATAGGTAGGCCTTGTGCCACCTGGATTCCTATTGGTCGGCTCTGCCGTCTTGGATCACTTTGTGCTCAGAGATTTCTCTTCTCACCTCTACTCCTCTTTCTTCTTTTTTTGCACTTAGTGAAGGGGGAATAGTAGAAGGAATTGACAAGGAACCACGTGCTAGGGGACATCTAACTTCTCCAATTTTGTCTGAAAATATGGCTATAAATCAACCTAATCCGATGGCCAATCCTAATCTGGGCCAAAACCAAACCGAAACGGGAGAGAATGTGGTTGAGAATGTTCCCTGACCAAGAATATTACATGATTACTTGCAACCAGCAAGAGCGAGCACTCCCTCATGCATAATCTTTTCACAAAATACAGGGAATGTAGATTTGAAACGGGGAGTAATCCAACTCCTCTCAAAATTCCATGGATTAGACAGTGAAAGTGCCTATCAACACCTTAAGGAGTTTGATGAAGGTAATAACCACCATGCATTTTGCGAATGTTACAGATGATGTGGTAAGGCTTAAATTATTTCCTTTTACCCTTAAAGATAAAGCTAAAGGTTGGCTTCATGCATTAAGGCCAAGATCAATTGGTGCATGGACTGATATGCATAGGGAATTTATTAAAAAATTCTTCCCTACTCACAAAACGAACATGTTGAGGCGCCTTATTATGAACTTTGCCTAAAAGGAAGATGAGACCTTCTTCCAATGTTGGGAGAGGTTTAATGACTTGTTAAATGCATGCCCACATCATGGCTATGAAATTTGGCGGGTTATAAGCTTTTTCTATGACGGACTGACTTCACCCATGTGCCAATTTGTAGAGATGATGTGTAATGGGGAGTTCATATACAAGGAAGTCGATGAAGCATGGGACTATTTGGAGGAAGTGGCTGAGAATGCACAGTCTTGAGATACATCTAAACCAGCAAATTCTAAGACTAGCCAACAAAGAGAAAAAGGAGGAATTTATGTCTTATTAGAAGAGGATAGCATAAGTGCACGGGTGGCTAGCCTCACAAGAAAAGTCGAGGCCATGGAATTAAAGAAAGGAGAGACGATCAACTCTAATGATGTTGAAACTGTTTGTGAAATTTGTGCTGGAAATCAACATATAACACAAGATTGTCCGACAACTGTCAGCTGGTTCAAGATATTTTACAAGAACAATTAAATGCCATAAACAGTTATCAACGACAATTTGGTGCTCCAAACTCAAACACGTTTAATGCTAATTGGAAGAACCATCCCAACTTCAATTGGAGGAATGGACCCACTGCGAATGCAAACAATATCCCTCAAGCTCAACATATACTAGGACCATCTCTAGTCATTACACCAAGAGTTACGCTAGAGGAGATGTTAGGTGCATTTGTATCAGTTCAAGCTGAGTATAACAAGACTAATTCTCTGAAAATAGATGGGTTCATGCAAGAGCAATTGAAATTTAATCAAAATTCAACTCAAGCCATCAATGAATTGAAAACCTCAATGGCTAGAGTTGAATCTCACCTCAGTGTTAGGGAGAAAGGCACACTTCCTGCCCAACCTCTTCCTAACCCAAGAACCCAATTTGAGATACAAGACGCTAGCTCATCCTCCCAACACACGGAGCATGTTCAAGCTATCACCACTTTGAGAAGTGGGAAAATAGTTGATAAATCTAATCCGGTGAAGGCTCCAAAGCCTAAGGATCCGAAAAATTCCAAAGAGGATGATAGCTTAAACAACACTCCACAAGAGAAAGAACCGGAAAGGCAATACAAGCCGGTTGCCCCGTTTTCCCAAAGGTTGATTTCACCCAAACCCTTAGACAAAAATCTGAAAATTTTAGAGGTGTTCAAGCAAGTGAAGATCAACATCCCGTTGTTGGATGCCATAAAGCAAATACCATCCTATGCCAAATTTCTAAAGGAATTGTGCACAATCAAAAGGAAACACAATGTTCACAACAAAGTACTTTGATTGAGAATTTGAGTGCCATTATCAAACAAGAGGTGCCCCAAAAATACAAGGATCCGGTTAGTCCAACCATCTCATGCATCATAGGAGACTACCGGATTAAACAAGCCTTACTTGATTTGGGGGCAAGTGTGAACCTCATTCCATACTCGGTCTACTAACAACTTGGGATAGGTGAATTGAAACCCACCAAAACCACACTCCAACTTGCTGATAGATCCATTCGTATACCAAGAGGAATGATTGAGGATTTTCTAGTCCAAGTTGATAAATTCTACTACCCAGTAGACTTTATTGTCTTGGATACACATCCCGTGATAGGTACCGATGCTCAAATTTCTGTTGTACTTGGCCGCCCTTTTCTAGCTACTTCAAATGTAATTATCAATTGTAGAAACGGGCTGATACAAATGTCCTTTGAAAACATGACCCTTGAGCTGAATATATTTGATCTATGCAAACAACCACGGGAAGTTGATGAGGAGATCCATGAGATAAACTTGATTGAATCATTCGTGGATGAAACTTTCCCCTTGTCATTATATTCCGACCCTTTGAAGGCATGTGTGGCCCACTCTCATGAGATAAATGATAACACAATACGAGAGATGGATGCCATGTTAGATGTGATGCCGATACTTGATAACAAAAGATGGAGGGCCCTATTTGAGCCTTTACCCGTAAACGAGAACAAAGCCCTCCCATCCAATATCAAGGCACCAACACTCGACCTAAAACCATTACCAAGTGAGCTGAAATATGTCTATTTAGGTCGAGATGAGACATATCCAGTGGAGATTTCTTCCCACTTGGATGAGGAACGAGAGAGTAGGCTAATGGCCACTCTATTAGAGCACAAGAGTGCCATTGGGTGGTCGATTGCGGATCTCAAAGGCATAGACCCACTAATTTGTACTCATCGCATACACCTTGAGGAGAATGCGAAGACATCTAGGCAACCATAAAGACGACTCAATCCAAACATGAAGGATGTGGTTAAGGCCGAAGTGGTAAAACTATTGGATGTGGGTATTATCTACCCAATATCCGATAGTCAATGGGTGAGTCCAACTCAAGTGGTGCCTAAGAAATCTGGAATAACCATCGTAGCCAATGCCAATAATGAACTCGTACCAACCAGAGTCACTACTGGTTGGAGAATGTGCATCAACTACAGGAAGCTAAGCACTGTCACGAGGAAAGACCACTTCCCCCTACCGTTTGTTGATCAATTCTAGAAAGGTTAGCGGGTCATTCCCATTTTTGCTTCCTTGATGGCTATTCAGGGTACAACCAAATAGAGATAGCCCGTGAAGACCAAGAAAAGACTACTTTCGCCTATCGACGGATGCCGTTTGGACTATGTAATGCCCCTGCCACCTTTCAGCGTTGTATGATGAGTATCGTATCTGATATGGTGGGGACAATTCTCGAAGTCTTCATGGATGATTTCTTAGTATTTGGTTGTAGCTTTGATGAGTGCCTTGAGCACTTGAAATCTGTGCTGAAAAGATGTGAAGAGAAAAACCTTGTGTTGAATTGGGAGAAGTGTCACTTTATGGTTCAAAAGGAAATTATACTTGGTCACATCGTTTCACAAAATGGAATCGAGGTAGACAAAGCGAAAATCGATCTTATCTCTAACCTTCCACCACCCAAGAGCATACGAGATGTGCGGTCCTTTTTAGGACACGCAGGATTTTATAAAAGGTTCATAAAGGACTTCAGTTCACCCTCTCGTCCTTTATGTAATCTACTTCACAAGGAGAATTCCTTTGAGTGGAATGAAGACTGTCAAAAAGCTTTTACTACACTTAAACGTATGTTGACATGTGCTCCTATAATGCAACCACCTGATTGGAGCCTTCCTTTTGAGATTATGTGCGATGCAAGCGACTATGCTATTGGGGCCGTGCCAGGCCAAAGAAAAGAGAAGAAGCCATGTGTTATCTACTATGCAAGTAGAACCTTAAACTCAGCCCAAGCAAACTACACTACTACAGAAAAAGAGCTTTTAGCCGTAGTTTTTGCCTTGGACAAGTTTAGGTCTTACTTGATTGGATCCAAGATCATCATATTCACTGACCATGCTGCGCTTAAATACCTTCTCTCTAAGAAGGATGCTAAACCACTGGTTGTTAAAATGGATCCTTCTACTCCAGGAATTTGACATAGAGATACGTGATAAGAAAGGAGTAGAAAATGTAGTGGCTGACCATCTCTCTCGACTTGTTCTCACCGATTCTCCTGAAACGACCGCGATCAATGACATGTTCCCTTGATGAACAACTTTTTACAGTTTCCCAATTGCCATGGTATGCAGACATTGCTAACTATCTTGCTACAGGTACAATTCCTACACATTGGAAAAACTAAGATAAGGATAAATTCTTCACTGCGGTGTGAAAATTCCTATGGGATGACCCATACTTATTCAAGTATTGTCCCGATCAAATCATAAGGAGATGTGTGGCAGATGATGAACAACAAAGTATCATCTCCTTTTGTCATTCACAAGCATGTAGTGGCCACTTCTCGGCTAAAAAGACCAGAGGCAAAATTCTGCAATGTGGGTTCTATTGGCCCACTATGTTTAAAGACACACATGAGTTTTGCAAAACATGTGATCCTTGTCAGAAATTGGGAGGAATCTCCCGTAGAAATATGATGCCACTCAATCCCATCTTAATAATTGAAATTTTCGATTGTTGGGGCATCGATTTCATGGGTCCATTCCCATCTTCTTTTGGAAACGTATATATCTTGCTCGCAGTTGATTATGTGTCCAAATGGGTTGAGGTGATTCCATGCCAGAATAATGACCATAAAATAGTCATTCGGTTCTTAAAAGAGAATATTCTTTCCCGGTTTGGAACACCTCGAGTCATCATAAGTGATGGAGGGTCTCACTTTTGTAATCGGCCATTTGAAACCTTAATGAAGAAATACGGCGTAACACACAAAGTGAGCACTCCCTATCACCCATAAACTAGTGGACAAGCTGAGATATCCAATAGGGAGATTAAACATATTTTGGAGAAAACGGTGAACCCCGATCGCAAGGATTGGTCGCTTCGACTTACTGATGCGCTTTGGGCTTACCGTACCGCTTTTAAGACACCTATTGGAATGTCTCCTTATAGACTTGTCTATGGGAAGGCTTGTCACTTGCCTATGGAATTGGAACATAAGGCGTATTGGGCAATAAAGAAGATGAATTTTGATTTTGACAAGGCGAGCTCGTTGCGCAAACTTCAATTAAATGAACTTGCAGAAATCCGGAACGAAGCATATGAGAATGCGAGAATTTACAAGGACAAGACGAAGATATTCCATGATAAGAGCATTCTTCGTAAGACATTCACGATCAATCAAAAAGTCCTTCTGTATAATTCTCGCCTCCATTTATTTTCGGGAAAATTGAGATCTCGATGGACCGGTCCCTACATTGTGCAAACTGTCTACCCATATGGGATCGTCGAGTTGTTAAATCCAAGGAATGGCAACATCTTTAAGGCGAATGGTCATCGATTAAAGCCGTTCTTTGAGAAGTTTCCTTCAGAAGGTATGTCCATACCTCTGACTGATCCTGTATATCAGGATGATTGATCTCCTCGTCTGATGGCGGTATAGAGTTGTTAGGATTAGGACTTGGTTGCTTTTGTTTATTTTTCATAGGTTTGTTAGAAGGAGGAAGAATTTCACTTTTCACTCTCTCAGGTACTATTATTCCTCACTCCCTTTTATTTTCAAATTGCTCTCATATTTTGCTCATTGCACATCTTTTACATTGAGGACAATGCAAGATTTGGTTGGGGGGTGTAGGATCACTTGGATGAATCCAGTGTTTTGTAGCATTTCGAGCAATTATGTAGAAATTTTTCAATTTTTCTAAAATTTAAAAATCTTTTGAAAAGCTTTATTTCTATGCATTCAAGATGATATGAGCATAAGAGGAGGAGATATGAAGTGTATGAGCTTGTAAGTCTTAGACTTCTCATAGCATAATGGTTTTATATGTGAATTCCCCTAGTTATGTGATTGATAGAAAATTTGAACACTTTTACACCTAGTTTACATTACACAATTTTCATGAGTTGAAAGGATTATGTGATTTGTGGATTAGCTAGACTTTGATTTAAGGTGTTGAGAAACCAAGCAGGGGTACTTTGTCCATCCTTGTCCATGGGAAAATAACGAAGGATATGGATTTCTAAAAATCCTATCTACTGTAAAAGAAAAAGGAAAAGGATGGATGGAATTGGGAATGATGGAAAAATGGTGGAAAATTCCGATTAGGGCTACCTACTACCAACCGAGGGATGGTTTACCCATAACTAAAGCCGGAAATGGGACGTAGTGTGAAAGCCGTTGGACGGACGGTAAGGCAAATTCCTGTCATTGGCTTGTTGTTGCTCTATATTTATAGTCTAGTTGATCTATGAAGAAGATAATCCTGGAAACTCATGAGATGAATTGTCACTATGCACACTAGGTTGAATTTGTTCAAGTTCTTCTATTTATCAACCAATCAGCGGGAATTGCATATGGACACTTATTATGTTTTGAGAGTTTATGATTTCAACCTCTATCACCTAATCTTTCTGAATCTTACACTTGTGTGTCTTGGGATGTATAGAAGAATGGTTTCTAAAAGAGAGTTGAGTTTTGGAGAATGAAACTTGTTTCACGCATGTTTTGCTCGGGACTAGCAAAATGCTGGTTGGGGGGTGTGTTGAGCTCTTAATTGTGTATATTCTAACCCCAATTCATCACTCATTATGCAAGGTTTTCATGAATTAACGATTGATGTAACACATGATTCTATGATTGCAGGAATGAGAGGGACTTCATCCCATTGGAGACAAAAAATGATACATTAGGACCCTTTGAATGAAGGCCCAAGGTGGACCAAAGACCAAAGAAGAAAGAGGGAGAAAAGAAAAGAAAGAAAAGAAGAAAAAGAAGAAATTGTTTAAGGGCCGACCGGTCCAGACAGGTCGGCCGACCTGCCGGCTACCCTTAGAACACTGCTGGACAAGGACCAGTTGGTCCGACCGGTCAAGATCGGTAGGCCAATAGGTCGTCCCCTCTGCTGAACTCCCTGGACTAAACATAAAACAGGGCCGACCGGTCTAGACCGGTCGGCCAGAGGATATTGTGACTCCAGAAGCTCGCTGGACTGATTCCAAGAGAGGTCCGACTGGTCATGACCGGTCGGCCAGCCCAGTCCGACCGATCCAGACCAGTCGGCCATGCTTTCAAACAGTCCATTGTTAAGTTGGATGGTTGTAACTATCTCACACGGGTACTGTAGACACCCCACCTTCGGCTACAATGTTGGTAGAGGTATCTGAACGAATGGAGGACCGTACCCCCAAATCCCATGTCCAAACTCAGCCAAACTCACCCTTGTAAGCCCCAATCCATAGCCCAGCTCAAGCCTGAACCCAGTCAACTCACCCCTAAACATCAGCCTAAAAAACCTCCCATAAGAAAAATCAGTAAAAAAATCCTTCAAAAAAAGTCAAACTCAGTGAGTCAACCCGCTGAGTCAAATCACCGAGCCAACCCGCTAAGTCAACCCATCGAGTCAACTCACCGTGTCAACCCATCTCTTAAACCCAGTCAACTCACCGAGTTCCAAACCGCAGCTTCGAAGCAAGTCCAAACCCCAAACCTAAAAAATTTCTGCTACAGGTCCGGAGGTCGTACACTCCGAACCCGAAGCAGAACGGCCGTACGGGTGACCCCCTGAGGGCCGCCTAAAATTAATTACGGGATCTACTACTCTCCGCTGCTATAAATATCCCCTCTCCCCTTCATATTCAACATCCACCTCCCCTCTCTTCAGTCCGAGAGCTCTGAGTCCACCTTCACCCCTTTAGCCCATTTTTTCCACCAAGGAGAGCCCGAGTGAGAAGAGCCTAGCCGTGGTCCAGCCCAGCCTGACCCTGGTCTAAGTCTCCCAGGCCACCTAAGTCCTGATCTAGCCACTCAAAGCAGACCCTTGCGACACCTCCGTCCATCCAGCTACTCTTTCATCAGCATCATCTCATTCGCATCTACCATAAGTGCAACATTTACTTTTCTTCCAACCCCCTGCTTATCATATCACTGCCAACACTTTGATTATTTAAACACACGGCATACATTTCGCATAAAGCACCTGTCAGTTCGAGCGTATGCTCTGGACTTACCTGTTAATGGAAACTTGCCGATCAGAAACTCTTACTGTTCAGACCTGCATTCATGCATCAGTCACTACAAGCACTTTGATTATTCAAACACACAACATGCATCCCGCATAAAGCACCTATCAGTTCGAGCGTATGCTCTGGGCTTGCCTGTTAATGGAAACCTGCCCATCAGAAACTCTTACTGTTCAGACCTACATTCATGCATCATATCATTCATGAGAATGTACGAGGATTAAAACAGACTTTCAAGTATCAGTGCAATTCTGTGAAGTAGAGACCGTACTTCGGTACGGGCAGTGTGTAGGGTGCTTAACCTCTTCCCACCCTGTAACCGTGATCCCTTACCTTGAATCTCTGGCCGTAGATCAAAAGGAGTCATTTTAGATGAAGGAATCTTTAGATCCCCTTCTCTAACGTATCTATGGGGTCTAGCCGATTGTAGATTCGAAGTAACTGGCTAGTGGCGACTCTGGTCTTATACAAATTCATCTAAATATATCCGGCTTAACATGACAACCGAACAAAGCCCTCGAGAACGAGGCAAGCCAGTGGCACAAACGGCATTCGCGCGCACGCACCCCTTCTTCTTTCTCGAAAGGAAGGGAAAATGTCCGGGAGCGCGAAACGGCGAGCGTCCACAGAATGGCGACTCCACTGGGGATATGCTAGTCCCACTAGTCGTGATCCAACTTGAAAAACGGAATCCCTCCTATACTTGAAAGTCATTAGTCTTCCTACAATCTCATTTGCATAGCATTCTACCCAAAACAAAAATTAAAAAAATAGAAAATTCCAAAACCCAAAAAAAAAGTAGAGTATAGTCCTCTCCATTGCGCCTCCTCGGGCTCAACGTGTTCGGAAACAACTTCCCTACCGCAGCATAATCCGCACTCGGGCTCAACAAGCCATGTCCGACCACGAAGAGGAAACTACTCACCTCTTCTCCGCTCTTGAAATGACCGAAGCGCAACCTCCAGCGCAATAGCCAATTGAGAATACGCCAATCATGCAAGAATTGGCACAAGGGATGAGAGCAATGCAAGAAATGCTCTTGCAATTCATGCAAGCATAAGCTACCACAACAGCCAACAATTAAGTTGGCCCAGTTCAGCACGCTCAGTAGCCATGTCGGGTCCTTCCGGCCTCCAGTTCAAATCAAGCACAACCATCGGAATCTGCCCAGGACTACCGACAACAGCCATCTCAGCCCTTCGCTATGGGGCATCCTCCTCAGTATCTTCCTGCGACAACAAGACCGTCTTAGAATGTTCCTGTCGCAGGAACTTCCAGTTAGCTTCCAGTCAATCTTGCAAACAACAATCTCAGTAGATTTCAGCATGTCCCTGCCAATGGAACTCCTTTTCTTTCTCAGCATGTCCCCGCCGGTGGAACTTTTACTCAATTTCAGCACATCCCCCCCGATGGGATTTCAATTCAATTTCCAGCAACAGGGACAGCACTGGCGAATGCCCACAATGGGGGTCAGTGTCAAGCCCACATCAATCAGCGGACAGTGGCGAATACCCAACAAGGGGGTCACTTCCCAGCATCTCAGCCTCCTACAAACAGGAGCACTTTTCAATTCCAGCACATCCCCGTCGATGGGATTCCAGTTAATTTTCAGTAATCTTCAATTCAGCAAACTTCAGTTAATTTACAGTAATCTTCAATTCAGCAATCTCCAGTTCATTTCCAGCAAGTTCCAGTTCAACCTTCAGTAAAATCTCCAGTTCAATTACAGTCCTTTCAAGCACAAGTTCGTCAGAATCTAGTTCAATCATCGAATCAATTTCAGCAACTCGCGGTTGCTTTCCAGCAAGCCCATAGGGTCGAAGACATCGACCACTATGCCGAAGAAGAACTTGCCTTACTCCGAGAGGCACCAGTTGTTCGAACAGATCACCCAGGACTGGACGAGTTGCGGGAGCAGTTCCAGATCTTGCAAAATTAGCTTCAGCGACAACACCCTAATACAAATATTAGGGTGTTGGTCTATTGATGAACAAACCTTCTAACTATGTAGGGCATACTACACAATGAACACATGCTGACAGTTGGATGGTTGCAAATGTTAAGGAAGAAGCAATGAATGGTCTTTAAAATACGAAAACATATGCTGACAATTAGATAGTGGCAAATGTTAAGGAAGAAAATAAAAGGTCTTTAAAATACAGTGGTGGGGGATAACAAGGAACTATGAATGAAATGTCACATAGATGCTATGGGTGCAACTAAGATGTAGCAGAGCGCTACTTTGGTGTATCCTAAACACGATAGAATAATGCTATTATAGCCCAGTTGAGGTGCTATTGTAACATGGCTAGAGAATCACTAGTATGTATTTGTTGAACTGTTGGAAGCGGCTCGAAAGCCAACTATATGTGGCGAAACCTAGCCTGTATGTGGAAAAATGTTGCTGGGTTGCTACCAGGAGGAATTGAGGGGGGGGGGGGGGGGGGGGGGGGGGGGTGGAGAGAGAGAGAGAGAGAGAGAGAGAGAGAGAGAGAGAGAGAGAAGTTGGGCTATATAGGGAGAGGGAAGCTAAAGAGAGGGACGACTAGGGTGGAGTCCTGTTATGCCCTGAAATTCAGAATCTAAGTATAAAGACCCTGATCCTAAGCTCTAGGGTGTGAACTAAATTACATGGATTTATTTATCACATTCACATTCAATACATCACATACCTAAACCAAAAATTTCTGATACAAGGGACCCACGAACTTCAGCAATCGTGGCCCCTAAATCCCCACCATCCATGGCTTAGGAAAGGACAAGACAAGAAGAAGACAAAAATAGAAGAAATGTGAGGACAAAAGGAAGGTTCGGTGCAGCCACTGATGGGGACAGCAGCAGAGGGGTGTTGGGAATGTCCGAACTAAAGCAGGCCCGAGCAGCTAATGAGGAGAGGCCTGGGGGCCGCTCGTACGGACTCTCCGCCTCTCCCTTTGTGGGATTGGCTTCGAAGCCCTGTGGTAGGTGAGATTGTTAGTCCACATCAGTACATGACCCCCTGGGGGCTGCCCATACCTCCAATTTGCTTCAAATTCGGACATAAGCTGATCCAAATCATTTGAAGTAATCCCCACCTGTCAAAACATGAAGAACTATGATCAGGATCAGTCTGATCAAGCGAAAGAGGGAAAATTTTGATCAAGTGGGGTCTACAAGCGATCCGGACGGTTCAAGAGTCAAATTAACATGATCCAGACCGATAAAGAGCTCATGTGAGCTACCAATCATCGCGATCCAAGATCCGATCATAAAAAAGGGGGGGGGGGGGGGGGGGGGGTGTAGCAAGCGTGAGATCCACACTTTAAGGGGGCCCACATGGCCAATTCAAGCAATCTAGGCCGTTCAAGTTACCATCTGCTCCATCAGAAGCCTTCCTAGGCCAACAAAGCATCAAAGGCAAGTACTTCGAAGCAATACTCAGGTGTTGGAAAGGCTCATATGATCACCTTAGGCAATTTGAGCCGTCTAAAAGCAAAATTGCCCTAATCTAAACTATTAAAGATCTTCTGGGAACTTCAAACCATTAAGATGGCTTAAAATCAAATGCTAAAACAAGCTGAAAAGTGAAGAAGTGATGAATCTTTTGACAAAAGTACAATCTGAGCCATCAAAGCTGCCCCAAACATCCAAAACATCAAAGGCGATCATAAATGATACCATGGGAAAAAAATGAAAAGCACACTTCATTCAGCAAAAGGGGTTCATACATCAGAACGTACAAAGTAAAAATGCCTTAGCATCTATAGACTGTACAACAAAAGTAGAAAAGCAAGAAAGATACACATCCAGAGCAACAGCTATAAGTTGTCGAGGCAGTTGTCATCTCCTCTCCACTCCTCCTGCTCCTGACGATGCTACACCATCAAAGGAGCTGTCACTGACCATCCAACATATCTGCGCCGACCATGAGGAACATACAATGAGGGAAGAAGCGGTCCCTCCCCATACAACAAGTACCACTCATCTTAATCACAATCCGAGATAGTAAATCGATATCTGGGTTGGCGCTCAAGTGTAGCAGCTATGTCATCTGCAGGAATCTGATTAGCTGATAATGGTGGAGAACAGGTAACTCTGGCTACACATGTAACATGTTGAAGCACTCTCCTTGAGGTACCACTGAAATAACTCAGCATCTAACGGAACAATACGGAGGCATGGAGCCTCATACGCCTCTACTTGCTGCAGTGTATAATAGAGAGGGAAACAGGCGTACGACATCCGAGCAAACTAAGAAAGAAGATCAGTTGTCAGTCAACCACTAAAAGCTATGTTGGGGTGAAGCAAGGAAGATACTCACGTCATCTATGATTAGTCCATCCACGTCAGCCCTCCAGTTATCCCGAGAAATCCACGAATTTGGTTTATGGTACTGTTGACGCCAATGCATGAATCGATACAAAGAAGGCTTTACATCGCCTCGCATCTTCGGAGAAAAGTGAAGGAAATGGTCATAAAAACATGTTTGGGCAAAGACAGGTACAGTGGTTATATTAAAAGGACAAAGGTTTGGACAAAGAAAGGTTTTGAATGTACCTCTATCACAGGCCAAAAACCTGTGAAAAAATTACTTTTTCGGGAAGTCTTATCTAGACCCTAATAGATGCGGGTCAAGATGGTGGCATTCCAATTGTAAGGACAATGGAGATCTTCAGTCAAGTGAAGAAATCTTGGATTAATCCTCTCATTCTCATGGCGGAAGAGAAATGAGACGAAAGCGTAGGTAATCATTGCACAACCTTATGGAGAGCCTCAAGCTCAGTGGAGGGCACGACAGTTAAAAAATTTATTGTAGAACTACCACAACTTCACTTGGTTGCTTTGAAATTCATTGCCAAGGGGGACGACTCCTACGAGCCACCACCAATCTTCAGGAGTAATTGGGGCCAGAGAGTCGTCATAAGGGATAGTCATCCCGTCAAAGGGATTACATAGTTTGAACAATAGTGCATTTCTCACATTTGTTATATTTTATGAGCATTACTCTGTGGTTTGATTTTACATACTTTTGATATATCTTGTGTATTGGTTTGTATTTATGCATTTCTTACATTTCGTCTTGTGTATTGGTTGTTATGGATTGTGTGAATTGGTTATGGTCAATTGTAGATCCCGAATTGTGGGTTGTGGATCATGGCTTGTGGTGGATGGTGGATTGTATTTGTATTGTGGATTATTTTAGTATTGTATCGATACATGTTTATTACTGGATGTATTGGGCACAACCCTCATGAAATATAATTTCTTTTTTTCTTCTTCTATAAAAACACAAATTCGACAGTTAGAGACCAACGTCCAATGTTATCAAGAGTTTCGAACCATCGAATAATCCTATAATTTTTACCCAGAACAAGCGTTAAGGATAGTCAAATATTTTCTCGACAGCCAGAAACCATCGAATTATCCTGTAATTTTTCCAAATTCAACGGTCCTTAGCAGTCGTTATTGATTTGTGATTATATAGATTTCTGAGGATTTAGGACTGTTGAATAATCGGATTCGATAGATAGTAGGTAGAAACAATCAAATATTGTCCGACTATTGTGTTAACCATTGAATATAAGGTATATCGACGGTTATGGACCGTCGAATTAAGCACTTTTTCACATGGTGTTTTTTTGTTAGTCAAACAACGTACTCACATGGTTAGTCACATGATACACCCACCCATCGGTGCGGTTAGTGTGTCTTCTTAGCACTCACCCAAAACCTGTTGTTGAAATGCCTCGGTGTCTTCTAGCTGGGCTAGCAGGCGAGACACGTAGTGTCACTTACCTCCGAATACACAAATACAAGGTGCTAAATGATACTTATAGAAATTTTCCTTGGATGAAAAATAATTGATATTGTGGCAGAGCATGATGGATGATACAGACAAGTACAAACTACTTAGAAATTGCATGCATGGCTTATAAGTAACAAAATTAAACTGTCTGAATTATGGTAACCATCCTAGATGTATCATGAACAAAAAATTAAGCTAACATGTGATTATCTGACTATCAGATTGGTGGACCTCCAATAACGGTCAAAAGGAAAAATATCAAATAGTCCTATTTCCAAACAAGTGTCCAATAATCAGAGTTTAGAAATCTTCAACCAATATGATCTTAGGATTGGGACCAGCTAACAGTGGGATGCAAAATCTAGTCAGTTTTATTAGAGTTGATTATGCTATGTGTATAATTTCTGGTTACCTATGTACTAAGTGTCTAACCTAACATGATAAGTATCATATTACTTCTCTTTCTGAATGTGGATTAAGTAGTTGAACTGTGGGTTTGCATATGGGAAAAGAAAAGTTTTGATAATTTGGCAGAGTGCGACGATGATATGTAAGTTGAATATGTTGGAGTTTTCCTCCTCATGCAGAGGAGAGAGAGTGCGCTTTGATGAGGTCCGACCGGCCGGTGCCCCTTGGCCAGCCGACCGGACAAAGTGCCCAGAAACAAGAAATTCGCTGGACGAATTTTGTGAAGGTTGACCGGTCGGTGGTCTTGGCCGACCGATCGGGCAATGTGTATTTTTACACAGTTTTCTCTCTGGGCAGTTTTTGGTGTGTCCGTTTCGATTGTAAGTTACTTAAGATAAGCTACTTATCAGATAAGTTACTTATCTTGGTTTTTACTTATTAAGCAGATAAGTATGTTTGGTAAACAACATACTTATCAGCCAATAAGTAAATCAATATGTTTGGTGATAACACATTGATAAGTAACCTTTCCAAAGAAAATTTGAAATCTACATATAATAAGCAATATATTGACATGAAAAGAAAAAGCTAAGCGTTAAGCAGTTTTCCTAACAGAAGGAGCTTTTCTAATCCCACTTGGGTGCAATAAAGCTCATGTACATGCCATGCATGTGTTAGCATAGCACGATTGGTCCGAGATACATTCCATCGATCAGAACGGGACCGCTATATGGATGTCCTGGCACAAGAATCAGGTTGACCCACTGATCAAGTGAGCCACAGTCTGCAAAACAAATGTATGGCTCTGGAAGACTTAGCTGAAGTTTTCTAACCCATTCACTTGTTTCCAATAGTTGGTCCACATGGTGAGGGGACTAGAACCATTTTAGGGAAATATGTAGAAGATTGGTGGATTGGATCTTGCACCAATTAATGTAGGGCCCATCTTTGATGTGGGCCGTCCACTGTGTGAGCCCCACCTTTGATGGGACAGTCCATCATGTGGGACCTCCTTTGATATGGACGGTATGAGAGAGCAGTAATTAAGTGAACCAAGAGAGACAACTTTGATATGTAGCATGACCTGAGATAAGTAGAAAAGCCAAATTGGAGGGCGGTTAATTAACATTGGAGGGTGACTATGTGTGTGTGTATACTAACCCAAAAAAAAAAAACAAGAAGAAGGAAAAAAAAGAGAGCAAAAGCGAGAGAGATATGTAGAAAAGTCAAAAGTCGAAAAGCTAAAAATAAATACTTATTAAGATAAGTAATTTTTAAGAGAGAAGTTACTTTTTAGTTATACTTACCAAGCGAACTTAAGTGCCAAAAGTAACTTAACGTCTTAAGTTCAGTAAAAAAGTAACTTATTTGGTAGTATCCAAACATGCCCTAAGGGATCGTTTGGATACCACCAATAAATAACTTTTTAACTTATATTAAATTAATAATTTACTTTTTAACTTATATTAAATTAATAATTTAGTTTAAAAAAAAACTTAAGTCAACTTGGTAAGCATAATTATAAAAGTATCTTATCTTATGAAAGTTACCAATTCTTATTAGTGTCTTTATTTTACTTTAGGTTTATTACAAATTAAACCTTTGGTTTGCATTAAGTAATTCAACTACCTTCTGAGATTTTTTTTAGACCTCTGATAGCAACAATTCTTTTTTTTTTTTTTTTTTTTTGTTGAAAATGCCCTTGCACCAGTTTGAATTCCGAAACCCATTACAACCGTTGTAAGGTTCTCATTTATTGGGCCCACACATGGGAAATCCACATTGTTGAAACCTCCGTTGGGTCCACTACATGGGCCATCCGTGGCGTTGATAATGTCGCACATGTTTGGATGAGGGGAAGACACAAATTTTGGCTCTATTAGAAAGGCCCATTACCCACATAGGCTAGGAGTCTAAATTTGAATATCCACTATTTCCTAAGGTGTGGTCCGTCCCTAAGTTGAATATGCTGATTCTTTGGGCCATAGCCTAAAATTATAACATGAATCAGATGGACGGCGTGGATTAGAATAGGAGATCATGGTGGGCTCCTTAGACGATGATAAAAAGCACTCGAAGGATCGAAGAGGTGGTTACTATTCTCAAATCGCTTTTTATGTCGTTCGGGTCCTTTCCTCAACGATTTTTACGCTTGTAAGGTTCTACCACCTTTGGAAGGCTCGACACATCTGTTACTTTGTCGGAAACCTAGAGGCATAACAAGTAAGAGAATGTACTTCTTTTATTATGTGGAAGATGAAGGTTTGTAGGTGTGAGGATTGTGGGAGTCTCTCTTTGGGGGTATCTGTTGCACAAACCGATACCTCAAAAGTTAACAGAAAACTGAGACCCTTTCTCGTGTGAGGCAACCTTTTACAATTCCAGGGTTTTAGGGTCTTAGTTCATAGTTCTAAGAATCAAGACCCTTACAAGAAAGGAAAACCACGAACTGAGACCTTTACAAGAAAGGTAAACCACGAACCAAGACCTTTACAAGAAAGGGTAACTGTGAACCAAGACCTTAATAGTAAAATATTGAAAGTGAGAACCGAGAACCTAGAACTTTACAAGAGTTGTGCAACTAGGAACTGAGATCCTAATAATAATAATCTTCAAAGTGAGAACTGAGACCCCTACAGGAAGGGCAACTGCGAATCAAGACCCTAGTAGTAATGTTCAATCTTAGAACGGAGACTCTTACAAGAGTCGTGCAATTGCGAATCGAGACCTTAATAGTAATCTTCAAAGTGAGAATTGAGACCCTTTTAAGGGTAAGTGCAAACAATGGTCCTAGTATGCTTAAATTACGAACTGAGACCCCTATATAACTGAAGTGTTTTTTTATTTTATTTTATTCACTATAATGGTCTCTTTTAATATTCTTTCTTTTGTGATTTTATTAATTTTTCTTCCATGTTTTATAGTGTCAAAAGTACCAAAAAATACTGCTCCCTACATACACTACGAGAAAGCTAGATATATACTGAAGTGCACAGTCCAGTTTCTAAAGTACGTGAAGGAAGATTTTGACAATTGCATATTTCAGAGAGATATGTTTAGGCGATTATTTGTTGGATTTTGAATTTGAAATATTTAAATATGAAGGGCAAGTAATTCACGGTCTTTTGCAGACGCACATTGGTGACCTCCAATTCAATTTGCACGGGATAATTGTATCTTTCACCGAAATGGACTTTGCATTGTCTATGAGAGTTAAGTTTGGAAAAGATAACCCTGTGAAAGATATGAAGGGAAAAGGAAAGGAAATTGGTGAGAAGTATTTCTCTGAGGGAGGAGCTAGTGTAACACCCCGACCCTCCAATACTTGGGTATTGGATGTCCTCGAGTATTACCGGTGAAATTTTGATTAGAATAAGAAGTCACACATGCCTACATGCACGTGTAAACCCAAAGACCTAGGGATCGCGACCCAAGACTTAAACCAATAAGCCTGTGGCTCGATTGAACCTCGTACCCTAATAGATTGAACCATGTTGTAATACTTACGGGACTTGAGTCATCGGATTCCCAGTCCATTAGGCCCTAACATGTGATTAGGGGATGTCAATGCTACTCGACTAAGAACAAAATGCTTAAAACGAGTGAATGGTTAATAGAATACATAGGATGGACCCATAGGACCCGAGTATAGTGAACTAGGCTGATATCGAACAGTATAGGTCTTGTCGGTTATGCAAACCTGAGTAGTACAAAGATAGGAAAGAGTAGTGATCTGTCCGTTCTTGTCGATACGACCAACATTTGTCGTCGATTCGACCGACAGCCTCCAAAACATGCGGTTCACTTGTGAGTGAACCATTGAACCCTTTTAGGGCTATAAAGGCCCTTTGCCCCATTTTCTTCTTTCATTTCCTAGGTGAGGGAAGTGAGAGAGTGAGCGAGATAGAGTGAGAGTGAGGGGAAGATTAGGTGATCAGGGGCATATTGCTTCTTCGAATCATCACACGCTCGTCTACCCTTTGTTTTCTCTTCTTCCTTTCCGATTCCAAGCCGGGGAGTGAGAGATGGTGTTGTGGGAGGGCCAACAACTTGAATCCGCCAGTGCAATGTTCTCTTGCCTCAAGTGCAAGGGTGTGATGTAGTAATAATTCGATCATGAGACCGAGATCGTTCCATAGGGAGGGTGGTTAACTCAATTCTAATTGGCTTAACTAGTGTAGGTGAGATTTATAAAGAAGAGTAAATGGAATTTCACTGAAAGAAAACTTTAGAAATTGAAACACATTAGAGCATTCAAGGATCCACTTTTGGTTCTTCTTAATGTCTCAATCCAACTAGGTCTCTTAGCTACTCAACCAAAATCGAAGTCCTATCTCTATTCGACTGGAATACAGAGCAGTTAAATCACATAACGGACTAAGACAGATGCTTGTTTATTGATTTGGTCAATAATGCTTAGGTATTGGCTACACCCAATTGTATAGGCCAATCCTTTTTCCAATCGAGTTAAGTTCATAATCATGGCTTTCATCAAATCCTGTCACTAGACTTGACTAGAACCAATGATTTGAATTTCAACTAAACCAAAATCAATTAGCAAAGCTTCTATCTTAGATCAAGATGGAAGATTTGAACTCTAGCTTGATATAGTTCCCACATTAAGATCACACCGTTGAATACATGTCAATCAAAGCATCTATCATGGCCGGAGTCTATGATAGATCAATGTATTACACTAGTCTAAACAATGCAAACAGACAAGTTATTAGATTTAAATTCACCAAGCATCCCATGAGCCAAGAGACATCAAGAGATATAAGAAAATCTTAGACTAGAACTTCAATCGAACATAAATTAAACCATTGATCAACTTAATTCATCAAGACAAGACCTAGGTTGAATCAATCCATAAAAAGCAAACCAAAAGCTTCACCCGAGACGCCCCAAATTTCAAGGGTCGAGTACAACCTCGATCCCCGAGATTTCGGGTGTCCTTTATGCTTTGCGGAAGCGTGATTTCTTATTTAAGATTCGTAAGGCATCAAAGCATAAATTCAAAATCAATTTAAGTAATAAAGTAAAGACAAAAAATATATTTAAACCTGACCAATATAAAAAAGGGGAAGTAGGACAACTCTCCCGTAAAGTCATCGAACTAATCCTGTAAGGCATCCTCCTCTGAGACACTTGCATCCATCACAACAAAGTCTAGTGGTATTTTGAAACACCATCCCAGGAGTGGGAGTGAGTGATCAACTTAGTGAGAATTATAACTTCAAGTTTAACATGTTATCAAACAAATAGGGTTAGGCATTGATTCCATACAAAACATCCAAATTTCTATTCTAGTTTTATTAGTATATGAATGACATGAGATCGCACTCCATGCATGTTTTCAGATGTAACATGAGGAACACAGAGTAGCACTAGTACCACATCCAGCAACCAAGCACTCACAGAACCTCCAAATGCAAATGTGTTGGAGCATCCTTTGGCATCCTGGCCTTTAACAGTCAGATAGTTTCCTAGGGGATTCATGACGTGTATGCATAATTTGTTTGGGTTTCATTAAGTCATTTCTCACTCAGCATATTGGTGAAGCCGGAATACCATTGTCTAATCATTGATCCTGAACGAGACTATCAGTCTCCCAACTGTGCAATGCGAATCATCGCCAGTAGCCCACGCTTCCCCGTCACTTCCACATACCAAAATACAGTTCCTAACTTCCTGTTGTAACGGGGTTGGACAACCTTCTTGGGAATACCGATAGGGTTCGCTGCCCCACCAATCACTCCAAGGACACTACGGGGAGGTGACTCACCCCAGCGTAGGCCAATGATTCAAACACGGTGTCTCATACCACTATGCTCGGCCCAAGAGACTTATCGGGATTGCTTGCACTTATAGTTATTAATGGACCTGACACTTTCTCAGGATCCGATATTCTGTATTTAGGAGACTGTATGACCATAATCATCAAACACTCCTTTTGCTATATATTGACAGATTCGATTAATTCTAGGGCATCCGTTTGGATCGGCATGGGCGCAAGCCGCTCGCGTAGTCCAACTACTACCGACCATTCGCGTCTCCCCCAGACCAACCGAATGTGTTTAGGGTAGCCAATACATTTGAGTTACCCTCCTCGGAATGTTTTGGACGGATAATCTATTTCACAAAACCTAATTTACTTTGTAGCATGCTTTTAATCTAGGAAAACTCTAACACGCCACCATGCATGATAATACCATATATTTTACATGCAAGTACTCCAATAAGTCAATCCACAAATAATGCACTCCATTCAAGCTTCGTCAAACACCTTAGCTACAACAAGTTAAGGTACCACATATATTGTAATAATATGGGAAATAAAGCAATTAACAGTGATAATACTATCCCTAATGACTCAATCAATCCTAAATCCATCTAAGGTTGATAAAAGAAAACTTAGAGGTATAATTTCACACATTAGGGTTTAGGGTTTCTCAGTCGTTCGAGCGCGTAGGGTGAGGGTTGGTGGGAATCGGCGAAGCCTAAGATCAAAGTAAGATTAGGGTGAAATCAACCCTAGAATGCTTAAAAAGGAAAGATGGCATTCACATCCTACCTCCAATCGAAAGGGGAATCGATGAAGATGAGAAGACTGGTGGCCAGTACAAGGTCTTGCAACCAGGAGGGATGAATCCAAGCACAAGAGCTCACCTCCTAAATCCCCACTCTTCATTTCTTCTTCTCCCTCTGCTTCTCAATTTCTCTTTCCCTTCTCTCCAAGTAAGCCCCAATTCGGATTTGGGGAGAAAGCCCTCAAATAAGAGTTATTTATAACTCTAAAATTGATGCAAATGGCCCTAAAAAGTTGGGCATTGGGTATCCAACCCTATGGGGGTCTAATTCCACTAGTTGTGGTCCACTTGGGTCCGCAGGGGCCCACCTAGACCATGAAAAGTTGCTACACGACAAGATTTATTGAAGGCTATGATCATTCGCAATTCGGATGCTAGCGACAACGGATACGGCCCAATGTCTATTCAACGGTCACCGATCATTGATCAGGCCTGCGGCTTTAGGGATGTATGTGAGGAATTATTCGTGACTAGGATCCTAAGTTTCATCGTGATTTAACGGCTCGAAAGCCATGACTTCGTGTAAATTTGAATGATAGAATTCACTTAGGTTCTTAACAGATTTTAAAGGTATTCACACATCTCATGCACTCACCTTGTGAACCCAAGTTAAACGATTCGACATGCGATTTCAGCTCGATATCCTGCGATGGACATCAAGCCCACTAAGATGGATGACTTTCCTTAGTTTTCCATTTAATGGCCTACTAATGGTCAATCTAGAATCTATTTAGTGTTTTTCAGGGTTTTCAAAAATAGGGTTGAGAATGAGATTTCTAGGGTATATTAAATGTGGTCCGATCTACCTATGTCTAAAGTTTGGTTGATTTAAAGTTAACAGAAATAGTGTTTTGGCCTAACTCGCTTTCATCCGTTGATTTGTAAGTTAGACGAAAAGTTAATTAAGTTGGGTTATAAGCGTTATCTAAGCGGTGGTTAGTATTGTTCTCGGTTAGATGTTCATTATGCAATGGTTAGGTCAATGTATCGATGGTGGGGTCTACTAAATCTTCAATTTATGGATCACATGATTAAGCTTAAGCTTTCGATAATTGGGCGTAGGTATTAGCCCCTTAAGCATGTCTAATTGAATTTGTACAGTTCTTGTTGGTATCACTAGTATGCTTCTTAGAATCGAGTATTAAACGTCGTTAAATGATAAAATAAATTAATTGTAGTGAAAAATCTTCCGAGGATTTTGAAATTCAAATTGACAAAAATCTTGGGCGTTACATTACCTCTCAGCTCTAGCTAAGAGGTCTAGCTAATCCAAGACATGATTGAACTAGAAAATACAATAAAAAACTAAAAGAAGAATAAAAACTATAAAGAAATCTAAGAAAACTAAGTTGGAGATGCTCCACATCGAGATCTTCCACCTCTAGCACATCCAAGCCTCTCCTCAGTTGTCTTAGGGCGAGGGTGGAGAGGTCCTTTTATAGGAAAAATTGGACTACGGCCTTAGTTACTTGCAAAACGGATTTCAGGCGCCTACAATGAAGGGCGCCCGAGCTCCCTTCGTCGAGCGCCTGAACTGGCGTCCAAACTTGCCCAAAAATGTCTAATAAGGTTGCTGGCTAATTTTCCTTAGGTAAGGGTGCCCGACCCTGAGTCTAGGGCGCCTGAACTCCCCTGTTTCTGCATCTTTTCAGACTTTCAGCCTCCAATCTTCATTAATTCCTCTCTCCTTACTTTGTCTTGCTCGAAACTCAATTCCTCATCATCATGAATCCTTGAATTTAATGTTGAATTAAGTGCGATCTCAGCTCCATTACATGTAAACACAATTGCATGTATAAGATGGCATTTTTAGCACTTGAAAACATGTAAGTGCATGATGAATTGGGGTCTAAATATGCACAATTTAATGATCAACACCCCCCCCCCCCCCCCCCCCCCAAGCCAACATTTTGCTAGTCCCAAGTAAAACATGCGTAAAACGAATCCAGCTTTTCAAAATTCAACTCTCATTTGGAAACTATTCTTCTATAAATTTCAAGATATGCAAGTTCAAAATTTAGAGAAGCTAATGGATAAGATTTGAAAGCTTAAAATCCTTAAACATAATAGGTATTTCACATAGAATTCATGCTTATTGTTTGATAAATAGAAGAATCCGAACAAGTATAATCTAGTGTACATAGTGAATGTTCATCTCATGAATTTTCAGGATTACCTTCTTCATAGATTAGCGAAACTAAAGATCTAAAAGTGTACAGATCAACCACATGCTTATGACAAGAATTTGCCTTACCGTTCCTTCGATGAATTTCACACTACTTTCCATTTCCAGCTTAGGTTACGGGTGGACCTTCCCTTAGTTGGTGATAGGTAGCCCTTTTTGGAATTGTTTGCAACATATAGTCAACGAATAACTATACTTTTCTTTCCTTTTCACTAGAAACATGAGATAAGATTTTTAGAAATCCATATCTAGACATTATTTTTCTTATTTTCTCATGAACAAGGATGAACAAAATTCCCCGGCTTGGTTCCTCAACACCTTAAATCTTTATTCTAGCCGTTCTATAAATTTACATAATCCCCTCAATCATGAGAATCTTGTAATGTAAACTAGATTTAAAAGTGTTCAAATTTTCTATCGATCGTATAAATTGGGGAATTCCTATAGAAAATTATTATATCTAATAAGATAATTCAAGGATTTCAAAATCATATCACTTCATTTCTCTATCTTTCATACTCATAACCTCTCAAGTGCATAGAAACAAAGTTTTCCAAAAGGGTTTAAATTTTCAGAAAAATAAAAAAATTTCCTAAAAAATAGCTCGAAATGTCACAAAATGCTAGATTCAGCAGGAATCTCACCCCCAACCTAAATGCGATATTGTCCTCAATGTAAGAAGATATGCTATGCATGCAATGTGAGAGTAATGATACAATAAAAGGCGAGTGAGAACAAGAGAACTCTTAGAGGGTTAAAATTGAAAATCAACCTCCAACAACTAATCCTAATGAAAACAATAAATTGAAACAGAAAAACATACCAATCCTAATATACTCAAAGCAATAAAATAAACATAATCCTACATTTAGAAAGAGAATCTCCATCAAACTAGGAGATCAAATATGCTGATAGATAGGATCATCCTGAGGGATGGATATGTCCTTCGAATCAAACTTTTCAACAAACGATTTCAATCTTTGGCCATTCACTTTGAAACAGTTACCGTTCACTGCATTCTGTATCTTGACAGCCCCGTGAGGAAAAACTTCTTGTATGATATATGGGCCGGTCCATCGAGATCTCATTTTTTTCCGAAAAAGATGAAGTCAGGAATTATATGAGAGTACTTTTTGGCTTTCATGGAAAGATGTCTTGAGAATATGTTTGTCATAGAAGGCTTTCATCCTACTCTTGTAAATTCTTGAGCTCTTATAAGCATCGTTCTAGATTTCGTCAAGCTCGTTAAATTGGATTTTGCGAAGCGAGCTACCTTTATCAATGTTGAAGTTCAATGCCCTAATTGCCCAGTAGGCTTTGTGTTCAAGCTCTACAGGAAAGTGGTAAGCTTTACCATAGACAAGTCTATAGGGAGACATTTCGATCGGGGTTTTGTAAGCCTTATGGTGAGTCCAAACTGTATCGGTTAGTCAGAGCGACCAATCCTTACGATCTTGATTCACAATTTTCTCGAGAATGTGTTTAATTTCCCTGTTGAAAATCTCAGCTTCCCACTTATTTGTGGGTGTAGGGGGTGCTCACTTTATGCGATATGCCGTATTTCTTCATTAAGTTGGCAAATGGCCTATTGTAAAAGTGAGAGCCACCATCACTTATGATGGCTCTAGGCATTCCAAATCTGGATAATATGTTCTTTAAGAAACTGTAGAATTGTGCAATGCTCATTGGTTCTATAAGGAATCGCCTCCACCCACTTGGACATATAATCTACTGCAAGCAATATATAGACATATCCAAATGATGAGGGGAATAGTCCCATGAAATCGATGCCCCAACAGTCAAATACTTCAATATGTTGAATTGGGTTGAGTGACATCATATTTCTACAAGACAATCCTCCTAGCTTTTGACATTACTCACAAGCTCTGCAATACTTGTGGGTGTCTCCAAACATGGTAGGCTAATAAAAAACACACTGTAGAATTTTTGTAGTGGTCTTCTTGGCGAAAAAAATGACCACCACACGCTTGACTATGACAAAAGGAGATGACACTTTGTTGCTCATCATCAAGTATATATCTCCTTATGATTTGGTCTGTGTAATATTTAAAAAGCAAAGGTTCATCCTAGAAAAATCTATGCACTTCCCTTAGAAATTTTCATTTATCTTGCGTAGTCCATTGAATCGACATCGAACCTATAGAAAGATAATTTGCTATATCAGTGTACCATGGTGGATGCATAGCAACAAAGAGTTACTCATCAGGTAATAAGTCCTCAATAGGTGACTTGTCAATGGAATCGGGTAGGACTAGGCGGCATAGATGATCTGCCACCACATTCTCTAATCCCTTCTTGTTTTTAATCTCTAAGTCGAATTCTTGAAGGAGTAGGATCCATCTGAGCAAGTGGGGCTTAGCATCCAGCGCCGCATGATTTGTGTATATGATGATCTTGGATCCTATCAGGCAGGGCCTGTTAGTACACTTTATTTTGTCAATTGTCATGTTGGTTGGTTATGTCTTGTCGTGTGAGCCCCAGTCAAAGATTTGAAGATCAAGACTTGAAGATTATGCTTCTTCCATTGCTCAAGCTCAAGCTGAAACAAGATCTCAGGTAAGTTGCATGTAGATCGACCATAGGAAACTCAAAACATCAAAGAATGGCGTAATGACTCACCTATCTTATCCCATTCCCTCTCGCCCCTTGTGCAAGTTGATCAGGCTTATGGTCCATGGCTGGTGCGAATCGTAATTGAAGATATGTCCAAACATCTTCAAGATTTATCCTGCAAACCTGCTGTAATATCATTGTCTAGACAGCCGACCGGTGTTGACCGGTCGGCCAGGCTCTTAACACACAACAAACACCTTGCTGTGAAAATGTCAGCTGGGCAGCCGACCGGTCAAGACCGGTCGGCTAGGAATATCAAATATGGTCAGAAACCCTGCTGCAGTTGCTTCAGCTGGACAGCCGACCGGTCTTGACCGGTCAGCCAGGGACATCATCAAGACAGCAAACTTGCTGTAAGAAGTTCAGGTTGACAGCCGACCGGTCTTGACCGGTCGGCCAGTTATACTAAATCTATCCAGCAGCTATACTGCACTATTCCAGAAAGCAGCCGACCGGTCTTGACTGGTCGGCCTGAAGATTTCAAAGTGTCCAGCAAGCTATACCAACCGGTCTTGACCGGTCGGACTGCAAATTGCAGTTAGTCCAGCAAGGTGAGCCGACCTGGTCTTGACCGGTCGGGCAGACTCAAATGTGGCCCAGTGTTTTGAATTGCGATCAGGTCCGTCCGACCGGTTGAGATCCCTCTCTGACAGGTCAGACTTGACCGTTTTAGATCTGTTGGGGCCATCATTTGGGGCTCTATATAGCCATGACTTGTGGTCTTTCATGGTATGCATTCAACACCCTTCAAGAGCTAAGAGAGAGAGAGCTTTTACTCACATCCTCCTACCCTCTTTGCTCTTAACTCCCTTGAGTTCATCATTCAAACCTAGCCATTAATGGCTTATCAATGAGTATTCAAAGCTCGGTTTGAAGTATGAACTCAAGACCTTCATTCATGGCTGACCTACCTTTGGAATATCTTTATGAGGTCGTTTATAGCCATTGAATGCTTGAAGTTTGGCAGTTCCCTCATTACCATTACATTGAATAGGCAAGAGGAACTTGACCAACTCTCTCCCAACTACCCGGCATCAACATAACCTCATTATTTGCATCGATAGCTAATCTTGGGAGCACAAAGAGAAGCTGAAGCACGTGGAGCTGAAGCTACTCATCAAAGGCATCGAATCGGGGCTCAATCATCTAGGTATGTCTAGTATTTGAGAGTCCATTTATTGAATCACTATTCCCTGGATTGGGAAACTCCGGCGGGAGTGTACGTGACCAGTCCTTGGATTAGGATTGGTGAGAGTTTGAGATCCAAACTCGTCAAGTCCCTAGATTGGGCCATTGGCGGATGGTAAACGCGGTCCTAGATCAAAGGATGTTCAGGTTGATGGTTAACCTGATTTAAAACCAAGACTATAGTGAAATCCGGTGGTCTCATAGGTTGAGATCGTGAACCGGGAGTGGAGTAGGGAAACCTGAACCACTATAAATCGTTGTGCATTGTGAGTTCGAATGATTGCTATGTGTTGAATGGCATAGTCAATCATGAATGCTAACTGTTTGATGAAATGCTTATGATAGTCCTTGCTTACAAATTCATCATATAATTGCCTTGAATGTTGTTGTAATAATCTTGGTTGCTAAGATTAACTTGATTAGTTTTAATTGTAATTGGAAATTCAAAAAGTCCTATTCACCCCCCTCTAGGACATTAGGCATATCTCCGAGTATCTCTTCAAGCGGTAAAACCGCAATTTCAGGGCCTGAATTTGTCCAAGGCAAAAACTACGGCTAGGAGCTCTTTCTCCGTAGTCAAGTAATTAACTTGGGTATGATTCAAAGTCCTACTCGCATAGTAGATAACATGAGGCTTCTTATCTTTCTTTTGTCCTAACACTGCCCCAATAACATAGTCGGTTGCATCGCACATTAGTTTAAAAGGAAGTGACCAATTCGGTGGTTGGCATGATGGGTGCAGTTGTCAACATACCTTTTAACATTAAAAAAGCTACTTGGCATTCGACATTCCACTCGAATTGGTTGTCCTTTTGAAGGAGATTACATAAGGGATAAGAGATGTAGCTAAAGTCCCTAATGAATCGCCTATAAAAGCCGGCGTGTCCTAAGAAGGACCGCACATCGCGTATGCTTTTGGGAGGTGGTATATTAGCAATGATTTCAATTTTGGCCTTATCCACCTCAATTCCATTGGATGATAAGATATGTCCAAGGACTATCCCCTTTTGTACCATGATGTGACACTTTTCCTAGTTTAACATAAGATTTTTCTCTTCACATCGAGTCAGGACCAACTTCAAGTGGTCAAGACACTCTTTGAATGTACAACCGAAAAATGAGAAGTCGTCCATGAAAACCTTAAGAAAGTGGCCTACTATGTCAGAAAATATGCCCAACATGCATCTCTGAAAGTGGCAGGCGCATTATATAGACCAAATGACATTCTTCGGTAAGCAAAGGTACTAAACAGGCATGTAAATGTCATTTTCTCTTGGTCTTCCGGGGCAATTTCAATCTAGTTATACCTATAGTAGCCATCAAGGAAGCAACAGTAGGAATGGCTGGCTAACCTCTCCAAAATTTGGTCCATGAATGGGAGAGAGAAGTGGCTTTCCTAGTGACCGTGTTTAGCTTCCGGTAATCAATACACATGCATGTGCCAACCGGTTATAATTCTTGTCGGTATAAGCTCATTGTTAGTATTTTCTATGATGGTAACATCGGACTTCTTAAGGACAACTTAGGTTGGACTCACCCATTGACTAGCCAAGATGGGTTAGATGATACCCACATCTAGTAGCTTGAGCACCTCTACTTTAACAACCTCCATCATGTTTGGATTTAATCGCCTTTGGGGTTGTCTAGCAGTTTTAGCGTTCTCTTTGAGGTTGATACGGTGAGTATATATCGAAGGGATTTATCTCTTTGAGGTCTGCTATGGTCCATCTTATAGCTCCCCTATGTTCTTTGAGCGTCTCAATTAACTTGAGCTCTTGGTCCTTTTCTAGGTGGGAAGTAATAACAACTGGAAATGTCTCATCTTGACCTAAATAGGCATATTTCAGCTCAGATGGCAATGGTTTTAGGTCAAGCTTTGGCGGTTGAATATTAGATGGTAGAGGCTGTGATGTGGTTAATGGCAATTTCTCAAAGTGAGGCCTCCATCGACTAGTATCTACTGTCTTTTTCCTTCAATTGCTTGCACAATTTTGCGTATTGTAGGGTCATTAGAATACTGAAAATGTGCCAAGCAGGCCTCCAAACTTTCAGGCGGTTCTAGTTGGAGGAGCTTCTCTTCCTCGAAAGATTTAATCATGTTAAGTTCAGAGGGTTCATGATCTTCATGCCGTTACTCCTACACATGTGGAACACATTCACTTCTAGCTAGTGTCATGTTCCTAAAGGAGAGTTGCATCACCCCATTCCGGCAATTGATAATTGCGTTTGATGTAGACAAGAATGGGCGGCCTAAGAAAACTGGTATTTGAGTGTTAGTATCAATGACCAGTTGAGTATTTAAGACTGATAAAGTCTACTGGGTAGTAGAATATATCGACTTGGACTAGTACATCCTCCAACATCCCTCTCGGTACATGGATGGATCCATCAGCAAATTGCAATGTGGTTTTGGTGGGTTTTAACTCACCAAGACCCAATTGCTCATATACCAAGAATGGGATCAAATTTATGCTTGCCCCCAAGTCTAATAAAGCTCACTCAATCCGGTAGTCTCCAATGATGCAGGAAATTGTGGGACTACCGAGATCCTTATATTTTGGGGGAGTTTTATGTGTGAGGATGGCAATCAGTTGTTCATTAAGAAGGCCTTTTGCTGCACATTGTATTTATATTTGGTTGTGCATAGGTCTTTTAGGAACTTGGCATAAGAAGGAATCTGCTTGATTGCATCAAGCAATGGGATGTTGATTTTCACTTGTTTGAAAACTTTTAAAATGTTGTGAGAGTTGGTAAGAGTTTTGGGTGAAACCAACCTTATCTCATGACTTCTCTTTCTCTAAACCTTTCAAATTCCATCTGTTAAGGCACTGGAGTCCGAGCTTTCTTTTAATTCCTCTAATTTAATATGGTGAATTTAGCCCTTCTATGGGAATAACGTGGTGTTTCTCTACAGTATGAGCACAATGTAGAAGGAATTGAAGGCGATGTGAATATGGATGACATATTTGATGATCATGAAGACGACGAAGATGAAGATGATTCTGATTACAATTCATCTAATTTTAATTCTCATATTTCTGCCTTAGAATAGAGGATGTATTCTTTACGTGTCTCTCAGAAGATCTTGTTGCATCCCAAAGGCTTAATATGAAATACATGAAAAAGTATTTTCATCATACGAGCAAGAGTCTGAAACGCATTGATCCTAAGATGCCTTTACCTTCCTCTTCATCTGGGTTAGAATGATATTTTATGGTTTATAATGATTGTTTATGAGTACTTGTTTGTGGTGCTGTTGCAGACTTGATTAATTGATATTAAGTTCAGACTTGATAAATATTATTCTCTTTCTTAATATATGCTTCCTTACATATAGGGTTCTTCACATACTTTGTTAACTTGTGACAAAAAGGGGGAGAAATATTGTGAATGAAATGAACATGCTATGCTAGTTTGTTTTGCAATTTTTTTTTCAGCATGTTTGCAAGGGGAGTGTATGGAGAGTGCCAACGATCAAGACCTTGTCAACTGAAATTTTTTTATGGATGTTGAGAGTCATTTGTTGTATATACTATTTGATTTTGTCACGAAGTTGACAAAGGGGGAGATTGTAAGTGCTAAGCACATAGTTGTTGTTGAATTTCGTAGACAAAATATTTAGTATAAGTTTGAGTGAGTTATCTGAGAACCTTGAGAAGACAAAAGTTATCTTCGACATCCATCTCAAGATCAAGACTATATCGACTTTACAACAGAAGTTGCGACAAATTTTCAATGATAAACCATATATGCCAACTTTAAGGTAAAAATGACCATGTGGATGAACTTGGTTAGGTGAATTTATATGGATTTTTAATTAATCATTCTAATCATCTTTTAAAGTCATAGTACATGGAAATTCAGCTAGCCTAACCCTGTATTCGGTCAACCGAAGAATCTTTGGCCAGCCCGTAAACTTCGGCCAAGTTTTCAGCAAGCATAATTGGAAAATCCAGAGGAAATTTGGTCAGCCCGACCCTGTGTTTGGCCAACTGAACAGGCTTGAGTCAGCTCAAGGGTGTTCGGTCAAGTTTTCAGATTTGAAAATGATTTTTGGACCTTGAACTCGGGTTAGCCGAACCCTGTCTCGGGTCAGCTGAAGTGCACTCAGGTCAGCAGAACCGCATCTTGGGTCAGTCGAATTTTGAACTAATCCTTATCATGTAAAATATGATAGATGTTGGGATAAATCAATTGAAACTTAGGTCAGCCGAAGGCAAACTTAGGCCAGCCAAAGACTTAACTTTTTTGCTATAAACAGGGATTTCTTCTCTCTATTTTTTATCAAGAAAAAACACGAAAATATCCTCTCTCTGGTAAAAAGCCATCAATTATAGTCTAGCTATTGGTTCTTAATTCCTAGTTTATTATATAGCTATCTCAGTTCTCATCTCAATCAATCTAACTATCTTTGAGAAGATCCTTTTTAACTTGAGAATTGAGAATTGAAATTGTAACTTTTAGGTAAACTCTTTTAGAAATTCCCAGATCTATCTTGTTCGAGCTATATTGGTTTATCTTCTTCGAAGATCGAATTGTTGCACCATTGAACCTTCATCATCTTCTACTTCAAGAAGATTGGTAATGTCCTTCTTATCTCTTTAGGTTTGTTTGAGATTGCCCGTGAAAATCTCATTTAAGATTTTTGGTGGTAGTCTGTGAAAATCACTTGAGGTTTTATTGTGATAACCTGTGAAAATAAAAAGTCGTTGTATCAGGTTTTAAAGGTGAACCTGTGAAAATCTTTGTTATATTGAAAATCCAAAATAACAAGGAAATGTAATTTTGGGAGTGAAGTAGGTGCAAGTTTTTAAGCACCGAACCACTATAACTCTTTGTGTTATGGTGATTGATTATTCTTTATTTATGTGCTTGATATTTTGTGAAATCTTAAATCGTGACATTAAGGTTGTCCTACTTAAGTTTTTAAGTGAAATGTTGTCCTACGATTTGAACAAGATTTCAGGATTGTTTATTGCCTTACTTATTCTTGTTAATATTGTAATTTTATTCTAATTGTATTTTAAGATTGTAAGAATTTGGTGGTCCTATTCACCCCCCCTCCTTTAGGACATTTATAGCTCTACCTTTTTCGTAGGTCAAAGCACATCAAGATGTTGTATCACTTTTTCAGGGAATAGGTCACTGAAAGTGAGATTACATTAATCATATCTAACCTATTCGCTAAGCCACTTTCGAATGATTCTTTTGTGGATCATGTTAAGGGTATGGGATTATGAAGGGTGTGACTAATCTTCGGGCAAAGTAGGAGATTTGTAGACTTAGTGTGGCCTATTAGATCTCTACATATGTACATATTTATTTGTTGATTATATGAAGATTTTCAATATTTGAGTTCATATGTATAGATGTAATCGTTTCATCATAACTATGCACATAGATATTCAGATTGGCCTTTATGATGAGGTGTGGACAATATTTATTAACAAAAGGCTTGGTCCACTTCATGCACAACGTACACCATTGTGTAGATATGCATAACATGAGTTATGACTATTGATACACATATACGTATAATTTATACTTTTATCCTGATCTATACGATGATCATGATGAGATCTCATACAGATTAGCATGATTAGCTTTGTACATAGTCAAATCATATAAGCCTATATATTGTAACGAGGATAGATCATTAGTTGATGAATGGATCTCATGTGATGATCAAGTAGACAACAAAAGCTTAGAAGTGGATACATAGAGTATACCATTGTCATTTCCTCTATGAGGGAGAAAGACAATTGAAGAACCCATGGATATGGTCAAAATGACATTTATTGTTAGCCAAGGGAAATGACTGTAACACCCCGAGATTTCAGCTCTCGTGTACATAACAACAGCCGAATTCCCAAGGCTATTTGGAATGTGTGAGGGTTACACCCCGTACATAATTTTCACACCAACACGCACATTTCACACTATTTGGAAACCATGAGCAAGACGGTAGAACCAAACTTATATATTATTTCATTAACTAAACTAAATCATCAAACCACGTAACCGCCATTCAATCAATCACCATGTTCATAACTACGTCCTCCCATTAGGACTTATTACAATTTCAAATACTTAATAAATGCTAAAACTATGAATGACTATGCGGTCTCGTCTTCCACCATCTGCTCCCACGAGCCATCATCATCGTCTCCTTGAGGCTCGAGGCTCCTGAGGATCGTTACCTACATGTTCTAAATTATTTTCCACAAAAACATCGTCAAAAGCGGCATAGTGAAGAACTACTTTAAGGTTAGAAATAATAATTGCATAAAAATCATAACAAAACATCCATTACTCTTACTTAATGCAATGCATGATAATGCATGACCTAGGATAGGAATCCTTAGACATGCCACCAGGGGTTTTGAAACACACAAGCCTATAATTTTGCCCGACCACGTGAGAAACGGGACGCTCATAGCCCAAATCTACACGTGACAGTGTATGGGAGAAGTAGGACGCTCTAGCCTATTCTCAATTCTATATACCCACATAGAGCCACGTGCATGCATGAGTTAACCATTCTTTATTATTATTATCAATTTACACCAAGCCACTTAACGTCTAACCAACCTTTGGTACCACCACATCCTTCCTCATGGTTCGTCACTCATCAAAACAATCGTAACCGACGCATCACATCCCAGGATGGCGGCCCGTACTACTAAGGTTCATAACAACCATGCTCAACTATAGTCTTATGGAAATCCTTAACAACTTGAGGAATAATAATAATAATAATGATAATAATAATAATAATAGTAAATATAATAATAATAATAGTAATAAATGGATTTAACAACCACTTAATCAGGCGATTTTGATACCACCACCACAGATCAGGGTAACCACTTAACCGGACTAAGCTAAAAGCACCGTCTCAGGTTAGGGCAACCTCTTAACCGAGTGTTTCGATATTCATCGCCACAGATCAGGGTCCCTCCACATATATAAAAGGAATATAACATAATAAGAATCTCCATTAGACTAATCATGACTATTATTTATACAATATGGAAGGAAAGGTGATCCTTTTAAAGATGGTTACACAAATCTCATATGTGCAACAAACATTCTATTCCTTACTAGTTCTCTAAGTCCAATGAATGTCCTCATCACCATGAGATGGAAAGAGTATCTAAAAGCATTCATATATAGCTAACTAAGGAGAGAACAAAGAAACACATGTAAACAAAAGCATATAAGAATTATCAACCTACAAAACATGAGATTATTAACCCAATCTTAAAGGAGTTCTCACCTTATGATTTTCGACTTATTAGAGATATAAGATGATGAAATAATAGCAAGATGATACTCCTCTCTCTCTCTCTCTCTCTCTCTCTCTTCTCTCTCTCAAATTCATGGGTGGGGGTCACCTCTGGCTAAGAGAGGCACTATATATAGAGGTAGGGTCGGAATTAGGGTTTTAAGGAAGCTACACCTATCTTCGGATGAACGGTTACGGTTTAAAGTAGAAATACATCATCTTTCGAGCCGTTTTGGAAAGTGTACAAAACATGGTTTGAGGAGAGATCTCACATGTTTGTTAAGTCAAGTATGGGTTACAAAATGGTCGTGATGGATTTTAGAATGAGGCCCACTAAGTGATGAACGGTCAACGAGAAGAAAATAGGAAATAATGAGTTTAGAATTAGAAACTTTTGAACGGGCGGTTTATCTGACAATCGGACACCTAGGGTGGGTTTAGATGGGTCCAATGAGGCAGGTAGGGTCCACAAACTGAGGGTCCACAGCCGTTTGATAGGGTTTTAGCGCAAGAGGAGATTCTAAAGAATTCCTACACAAGGTGGGAGAGACTTCCGTTTTTGAGGTGATTTTCCGCGTTGATTAGCTAAAAAGGATCCTTAGGATCCTCTAAAAACTTTCCCAAGTTCTCATGTGAAGAGGTTTCCCTGGATTGGAAGATCCAAATTTCTAACGGTTGGAAGGGAAGATGAGATTGGGTTGGATTCGCAATGGAATGAGATGAAATTTGGTGGGATGGGGTTTTGGAGGGTAAGGAAGAAGATGGACGGCTTGGATCTTCAAAACGACCCCCCTAAAAGGATGGCCTAGACGGACAGCAGCGGCAGCAGACGTTGCTGTAACAATCTTCTACCGGGTCCTGACGCGGGCCGGTCGGCCCGGTTAGTGGGTTTGGCCACGGTGGGTCCCACTATGATGTATATATTGAATCTACTCCATCCAGCAGGTGAGCCATGTGATTTTAGGCATTGACACAAAAATTGGGATAAATCCGAGATCGGGTGGCCCACTTATGATCTATTTTCTGATTAGAGCATTTGTAGGATAATTGGAGGTACTGAAATTCGACGTGTACGGTTAAAATATGCCCAAACGCTCATATCTAAGGTTTTGCATCTTAATGATGGCTAGAAACTAGCGTACTTAAAAACGGCATATTAACTTAAGTTTAACTAATGGTATTTCTGTAATTTTTGCAAATCTTTAGGTTTAGCAAAATCCAACTCTTCTACATTGTTAATGAGTTCATTTTAAGCAACTTTAATAAAGGGTACACCATCTGATCTCCTACGGATGTCCTATATTCGAATTTCAATATTAACGGTCGGTATTTGATAAAAAAATAGAAATAAATTTCATAAAAATTAAAATAAGTATGCTAAATCCGGGGCGTTACAATGACTCATAGTAAAGACAAGATACACTTTGACCAGACGTGCTCGGAATCTTTTTATTTTTATTTTTTCTTTGATTCGATCCGGGAGAAAGGAAAGACAGAAGGCTTCTCCCTTCATTCCTGCCTGCTCGCTTCCACACAAGCCTTGCATTCTGAACGGTTGCCCTTCCTTCAGTCGAACCCTGCTCCCGCTTAGATGGAACAGGAGCCCTGCCAGAACTAGCCATTCATGATGTATGAATCGAGCCACATATGTCGTGAGATTAATTACCTACGAGTGACTAATATATAGATTTTATTTCATGCCACTATGAGAGTATGCTAATCTCATAGGTGAGGCATGTGTCCTTATTACGCTACGCTACATAGCAAGGTCATAATAAGGTGATGCTTGATGCTACTTTAATATGCATTCTTAAGGCCATGCACACAGATTCAGTTGGGACAGAAGCATGCTGAGAAAGCAACCAAATAAAGATCAGGTCATAGAGATGGGTTAGAAAAAGATCAGTAAATGATTGTATGCTAGAGATTATGCACAAGAAACTTATCTAGTGCATCGGGTTGAAAGGACGGTCAGATTTTATTGTGAACCATTTTTTAAAATATATTTATATAGTATTACATTAATATTTCAATGAGCTTTGATTGATTGAGTTTGCAATGTAAAATTCATTCAAATTGAAAAGTAGATAAGTATGCATCATGATAAGAGCATTGATATTTGTGTGCGTGCACGGATGGAATCAAACATGCCTAATTTAGTGTGATCAAATCAATGGTCTAGGACAATCAGTTGGGGATTGGGACGATCATTTTTATATACTTGTGGATTTGATACAATGTCATCCCTTGTGGGTGATTATAGTCTTAGAGGTCAAAAACTGAATCAACCTTATTGAACGGTGTAGATTGTGTTTTTCAATTAGGATGAAACAAGGTAATTTGATACACCTCATTACCACCACCATAACTTAAGGGCCTATTGTTTCATGTCAAATCACAGTAATGTAGAGTAGTGTATAATAAAATAATGATAATGACCTTTTCTACCATATTCGGAAGTAAAACTGAGTACTAACCATATGTAATACTCCTCTTCCATCTTCTCTACCGACATGTAAAGTATTTTCAATGGTTAGATACACTTGAATGTAATTTCTCCCATATGTATTATATCCACACCATCCATCCATTTTACAATATCGTTTTAGGGCCTATTCCAAAAAAAATGAGGAAGATCCAACACTTCTGTGGACCTCAAGGAGTTTTCAATGGCAGACGTCCAATCCTTACTACTAGCTACGGTGTGAGTTCATTTTAGGATTTGTATCTACCTTATTTTTTATCTCATTGCATAAAATGATCACACAAGATGGGTGGACCGTGTGGATATAACACATACGTCGTGGTGGGGCCCACGAAACAATGCCACATCAACCCACCTCCACCTATTCACGCATAGGTTGATTCCAAAGGATTCTAGTGATTTGATAGTTGATAATATCCAATCAAAGGAAAGAAGTAATGATGTAAGTTTTACTGCACATTACTATGGTAGTCCATGAAACTGTTGGAAAATAGGTCAGTGGAAGCATCGAAGAGATTCAAACGATCACCACATGACACACACGCAATCAACATAAAGACACTCCGAATTTTACATGAAAAACCCTTACGAGAAAAAACTATGGCACAAAGCGACAAAAACACTATGAATATCAGAAGATTACAGAGCTAACTACCGACAAGCAAACCAGAAGATGAACAAATCACTCTCAAACCTCACAATCCTTTCCCCAAGCCCTAATCTCGAATTAAGACACCTTAGTATTGATTAGGATATATCTAAGCACAATTGAGAGATGTTTATATAAGCCTTCAACCTGAAAATAGAAACAAGCTATGCAGAATCGTGTAACTCTGCTTATACAGTCGACCGGTTGGACCCCATTGGCCGACCGGTCGAGTATAAAAAAAATAGTCCAGTGACATCAGTCTTAAATCGACCTCTCCAGCCTCAATATACGACCGGTTAGGACCTCCTGCAGACCGATCGGCCGACCAGTCTAAAGAGGCCAACCCTGTCTAGAGACTTGCTGCCTGCATAGGGCGAAATTAGGACCAGTCAGACTAGACTAGCCGACTGGTTGGTGACCCTGTTTCAGTAGGATTTGAAGTCTTCACCAATAATCTCCACCGAGGCTTTAAACGTCGAACCACCTTCCATTTGCTTCATAAATTATCTCATCTTCAAACATATTGTTGTCGCTTTTCGTGCACCACTGCTTCTTCATTAAGTCCTTGCCAATCTCAGAGAAGTTATGCAGAACTTGAACTTCTCTATTGGGACCACCTTGGTCAGCATATCCACTGTATTCATGCTAGTGTGAATCTTCTCTAGAGTCACATCTCCTTCCTTAAGCACCTGTCGGATAAAATGGTGACGCACATCAATGTGTTTAATACGAGAGTGATAAACAATTTTTTTAGCCAAATTGATAGCACTAGAGTTGTCACAATTAATAGGCACGGCCTCCTACTGAAGCCCTCATAGATTTATCATTCCCTTCAACCAAACAGCCTCCTTGAAAGCTTCTGTCATTGCCATATACTCAGCCTTAGTAGTAGAAAGAGCCACCATTGACTGAAGCTTAAACATCTAACTAATTGCTCCACCTGCTAAAATAAATGAGTGTCTTGAAATCGATCTCCTACAATCCACACTACCTATGTAATCAGAATCGACTTACCCAACCAACTTGTCCTTGGACTTCTCAAACGTCAAGATGAAGTCTTGCATACCTCGAATGTATCGAAGTAACCATTTCACAGCTTTCCAATATTGTCTGCCCGGGTTAGACATGAATCGGCTAACAACACCCATAGCCTGTGAAATATCAGGTCTTGTATAGACCATGGCATACATTAAACTGCCACAACACTTAAATAGGGCACATTTGACATAACATGCTTTTCTTCATCTTTCTTGGGACATTGTTCAGAAGAAAGCTTAAAGTGAGTCACGTGGGGAAGGCAAACCGGTTTGGACTTGTTCATCCCGTACTTAATTAACATCCTTTTTAAGGTATTCTGCCTAAGATAACCACGACCTGCTCTTCTTCTTGTCCCTATGAATATCTATGCCGAGAACCTTCTTTACAGCCATCAGATCCTTCATTTCAAATGTTTTTGAAAGATGAGTCTTCAACACATTGATATCAGACATGCTATGACTGAAAATAAGCATGTCATCGACGTATAACACCAGTATGAGAAACTTCTCATCACTTAGTGTCTTATAATAAACACAATGATCGTACTTTCTCCTGAAAAAGCCCTGATTCATCATGAAGGAATCAAACTTCTTGTACCACTGCTTAAGCGACTGTTTAAGACCGTATAACGATCTCCTCAACCTACAAACCTTATTCTTGAAATTACGCCTTTTTGATCAACACACTCGTAGAGGCGTATGCATGCGGAAGCTTGAATAACAACTAGAATTATGGCTAAGTCCTAGAAGGGAGGTGATTAGGACCTTTTGAAATTCTTTTTGTCTATTTAACAGTTTTATCAATTTAAATTAAGCAAGAACACTTCGGCTTCCAAGCCTAAGTGGGTCCAATCACTAGACTAGCATATGATTAAAGTAATTAACAACCTAGTCTAAACGTGCATAAATTAATATATGATTAAACTAATCAAGCACCTAATCTATACAACCTAAGTAGACTATATGAGAATAGATTATATAAGCTCAAGTCTAGTCAAGAAGTGAAAGTATATCTTGTGTGTGTGGATGTGCCTATCAATTGCCTAGCATCCATTCTAATTAAGCATTCATAATTAAACAATTAAACACAATGCATAATACGAAATGTGCTCAAATATAATCACAAACATAATGATGTATAGTGGTTCGACTTTGGATCTACTCCACTCCCGGTTCAAGTACTCAATCCCTTTGAGCACATCGGCATTCACTAGGGAGTTTAAATCTAGTTCTTCCCAACCAAAGTGTTTTAATTCGGATCTACCAAACTAGAGAGTTTACAGGTTCATCCCAACTTACATGTTCACACCGTATTGGTGGCTCCCCTTGGAGACTTGTTTAGGCCCAACAAACGTGCCAAGGAACAACAAAGTCTCTGAAATTTAGGCCCAACAAACGTGCCAAGGAACGACAAATGTCCCTAGACTTTTAGGCTCAACTAACAAGCCAAGGATCGGTAAATGACCCTAAGTTCGAGTTTGACAAACAAACTCTACACTCAATTCCCACAAAAAAGAGTGGTTAGACTCAATACGAATTGACAACCTTACTTGTCGGGTTTGAGCCCAGTGTAGCGCTGCTTCAGGTTGCTTCTTCTCGCTCTCCCGTGCTTGAATCATCTCCCCTTATGCTCCCCCGATCTTTGATGCCGTTGCATCGCCTATGCTCCAACTCTAAGATCAGTAACCTTGCATATGATACTCCAATGGAGATGCCCAAGGTGCTAGGAGGGTAGGTTTAAGATCTCTATAACTAATGGGAATAGGTTGCCTAGAAAATCTCACCTACAAGGATCTCATCATAGAGTTTTAGATAGGAATATAACTATCAAGGTTAATCCAAACTCTAGAGATCAAAAGAGGGACAAGTGCATCTTCATCATGAGCTTGGAATGCTCCATTCTTGTGATGAATCATAAGAAAGATCACTTGAAAGGGTTAGGATTTGAGCCTCTAATGGTCTCGAATAATGGTGGCTTCAAACTCCTCAAAATTTCCATCTTAAGAAAAAAAATGACTCTGGTCTCGAATAATGGTGGCTTCAAACTCCTCAAAATTTCCATCTTAAGCAAAAAAATGACTCTCCTCGTATTTAAAGAAAAATCTCCAACGGTCACAAAATGGGCAGAAAACGATATATTGAAAAGGGGTTTCGATTGATCGGAGTGATCTTCGATATATTGAAATATCCATTCGATATATCGTAGAATCTGTCTAGAGAATCAACAAGCTGTTGGACAAAATTCCTGATATATCGAAAAAGGGTTTCTATATATCAAACACACTCATTTTGATATATCAAATGAGCAATTCGATTGATCGAAGAAACTGTCCAGAGAGGTTGTAAATTTCCTGGACATACTTCGATATATCAAAATGGTCATTTCGATTAATCGAATACTTATCGAACTAGTCTCTGATATATCGAAGACCTATAAAAAATCGTTGTTTGAGCCTGATTGATTATATCAACTTCTACCTCTTTAATTAACCTAATTTATCATGTTTTGCTATATGATCTAATGCTAATAAGATGACTAAGGGTATACCTAGTTGGTCCAAGTCATCTAAGAGGAGTTGAGTGTTTTACTTCAAAGGGTTAGGGTTACCAAGGCATCTCATTTACCTGTTCTTCTTCCTTGATGCTTCTGGTCCACTTGAATCTTCGGTCTTCAGCTGGCCAAGGCTCGACCGACATTACAACACAAGGACCAACGTGATTGACAAATAAGGTGCACTAGTATGCTATAGAAAAGTGCACTAATAGTTCTCGGCACCTTGCACTGTATATCCTTTTGGCTGCACCTATGTAAATCTGTTCTTCCAATTCCCCATACAGGAAAGTAGTCTTTACATCCATTTGTTCCAGCTTGAGGTCGTATTGGGCAACCAGCGCCAACACGAACCTGATAGATACTTTCTTCACAACCGGCGTAAAAATCTCACTGAAGTCCACGCTTTTATGTTGAGCATACCCTTTTGCCACCAATCTAGCCTTGTACATATCTTATTTCTTTCAAAAAATTCACTTACACCCAATTGCTTTTCGGCTTACAAGAAGCTTTAGTAGCTCCCAAGTCTCATTCTTGTACAGAGAGTCCATCTCATCTTGCATAGCCGCCTTCCTCTTTCAGCATCTACATCTTGTAGTGCCTCCTCAAAGTTTGAAGGATCTCCCTCATCCGTAATGAGAGCATATGCAACGTTTGAGTCATCTCTATACCTTGCCGGTAACCTGCGATCTCTTGGTAGGTTTCTTCGCATAGGTGGCTGCTCCACCTGATCATGTGCCTCTACTTGTGTATTAGTCTCGGTCCGTGTCTTATCTCTATCAAACTAAATGTTAATCACTTCTGATTTTTCAGGTTCTTTGGCACATCCTTACAGAACAAAGACCCTTCATCGAATTTGATATTACGACTCAAAATAATTTTCCATATGACAGGGTCATATATGCGGATAACCCTTCACACCATCACCATAGCCCACAAAGATCCCTTTTCTGGCCCTGTGGTTAAGCTTATCTCTCTCAACTGACGGTACATGAGAGTAAGCCTTACAACCAAAGACCTGTAGACATGAGTAGTCTATCGTATGATCACTCCATACTTTCTCAGGGAATTTTACATTCAATTGCCATAGAGGGTAACCGATTCATCAAGTAATAAGCCGTGTTAATGGCCTCAGTCCACAACTCTTTGTCCAACTCAACATATTAATAATGGATCGAGCTCTCTTCAAGAGAGTCTGATTCATCCGCTCTACCATACCATTCTGCTCTCGCGTGTGACGCACTATGTTGTGCCTCACGATCCCCTCCTCCTTACAATACATGTTAAACTCCCTTGAAGTGAACTCACCTCCATTGTCGGTTCTCAAAACTTTCAGTTTCTACCCTGACTGATTCTCCACCATGGCCTTCCAATACTTAAAGGTCGTGAAGACATCGAATTTATTTTTAAGGAAATAAACCCAGACCTTCCTTCTATAGTCATCAATAAACGACACGAATCATGATGACACTTCAACAAGAAGTATGGGTGATGGCCCCCATAAATCAGAATGGACATATTCAAGCACCCTTTTACATACATATTTCCCCCTTAAATAATAACTTAGACTGTTTCCCATACATGCAATTCTCACATATACTAAAGTCTACTGATTTAAAGGAAGGAATCAAAGATCGTTCAGATAGTACCTTCATACCCTGCTCGCTCATGTGGCCCAAACGGGCATGCCACATACGTGCAGACATGGAATCCGCTACAGTCATTGTAGCTCCATCTACTGAAGTGCTCTCAATCAGCCTGTAAATGTTTATGTGCCTTTGCCCTTTCATAATTACAAGGGCCCCCTTTGAAACTTTGCAGAACCGGTCAAAACCAGTGAACTTGCACCTCATCACCTCGAGTGCACTAACGGAAATCAGATTCTTCCTCAACTTGGAAATGTGCCTCACTTCTGTCGAGGTCCATTTGATCCCATCAAACATCTTGATGTGCACAGTACCAATTCCTACAACCTTGCAGGCATAATCATTGCCTAGAAATACCAAGCTGCCCTCATACTCCCTATAAGAAGTAAAGACACTCCTATCTGGGCACATATAGTACAAAGCTCCGAAGTCCATGATCTACTCATCACTGAGAGGTCCTATCTTTTACATTATCAAGACATCGCACACATCACTATCGCCTTCTCCATATTCAATGATATTGGCCTCCCCTAGAGGAATCTCCTACCTTCGCCTTCTTGTTCTTAGGACTCTTGCAGTCCTTTTTCATGTGCCTTGCCTATCCACATCTCCAAAACTTCAAATTTCCTTTACTCTTGATCTTGGACTTAGATCAAGAATGTGACAATCCTTCACCCCACTTCGAATTCCTTCCCTTCATAATTAGTTCATGAGAGGAAGAACCAGTGTCGCCACTCTTTTATCTCATCGCCTTCGACTGGAGGGATGAGACTACGGTCTCAATAGTGATAGTATCCCTACCTGTGCACAACGATTCCTAGAGCGACTCATATGAACTAGGAAGCAAGTTTAGCAGGATCAAGGCTTGATACTCATCCTTCATCTGTTCACCAATATCAAGCAACTTGCAAGTTAGCTTATTGAAAGTGCAGATGTGGTCCTCCACATCGGTCCCCTCTGCCATCTTCAAAGTAAAGAGTTGCATCATCAGATACATTCGGTTTTATAGAGATTTCTTCACGTACACATTCTCTAGCTTGGTCCTTGTCTCTGCAGTGGTCTTCTCCTTCATGATGTTATAGAGGATGTCATCCGTCAGGAACAATTGAATTGAGGTCCTAGCCTTCTCGTCCATCTGGTTCCACCAATCTTCATCCATGTCTTTCGGTCGCTTTCCAAGGGCATTCACAACCCCTTGCTGAGTTAGGATGGTTCACATCTTTATCTTCCATAACTCAAAATTGTTTTTTCTAGAAAACTTCTTTACGTTGAACTTCATGCTCGATGTCATGAGATCGTCTAAAAAATTCTATTCTTCAACCTTCTAACGATATCTCTGATACCACTTGCGGAAGCTCTGAAGAGATTCAAATAATCACCACACGGCACACACACAATCAATACAAAGACACTTTGAAGTTTACGTGGAAAACCCTTGCGGAAAAAACCACAGCATAAAGTGACATCAACACTATGAATATCAGATGATTACAGAGCTAATCTACCCACAAGCAAGCCTAGAAGGTGAACAAAGCACTCTCAAACCTCACAATCCTCTCCCAAAGCCCTAATCTTGAATTAGGACACCTTGGTATTGATTAGGATACATCTAAACATGATTGGGAGGTGTTTATATAAGCCTCCAACCGAAAATAAAAACAAGCTACGCAGAATTGCGTAACTCCGCTTATATAGTCGATCGGTCGGACCCTATTGACTGACCGGTCAAGTATAACAAAAACAGTCTAGTGAGATTAGCCTTAAATCGACTTGTCCAGCCTCAATATACAACTGTTCGGACGACCGGTCAGGGACCTCCTGCAGACTGGTCGACCAACCGATTTGGAGAGCCTAACACTGTCTAGAGACTTGCTGCATGCATAGGGCGAAATTGGATCGGTTGGCGACCTTGTTTCAGTAGGATTTGAAGTCTCCACCAACAATTCCTTTTGGTTGTGACACACCAGGCCCATGTGAGCAGGAAGGAGGGGGAGGCCCCATGCATGCGTGTTGCGTGCCCCAGCTTCCGCTGTGGGAGGGGGGATTGTTGGTTTGTTCCACATCGGTTGGGAGAGGGGCGAGGTTTATCTTCATATATCCTGGGGTTACTCCACCTAATAGGTTAGCCTTTTGGGTATGACACAACAATGGTATTAGATCCTAGGTTATCCGCCTGGTCCATGCCCCAGGCCCACGTGAGCAGGAAGGAGGGGGAGGCCCTATGCATGTGTGTTACACGCCCAAAGTTCCACTATGGGAGGGGGGATTGTTGGTTTGTCCCACATTGGTTGGGAGGGGGGCGGGGTTTGTCTTCATATATCCTAGGGTTACTTTACCTAATAGGTTAGCCTTTTGGGTGTGACACAACAGAAACAAATAAGGCCTAAAAGATCTTAGAGTTAGTCTCTACTTGGAATCTCTCTAGGATGGATGCCTATAAATATAGATGTAAGGCTTTAGTGTGGAGTATATCTCTCTCCTCTCCAACCTTAACCATAGAGAAATTATTTTTCTCCTAAAAACTCTCGTCTACCAAATCTATAGATGTTAATGTGTATAATGCTCTTTTCTCTTATGATTGAGAATCAACATATTTAGTGGGCTTTCTTTCATCTCCATGTGTCTTTCCATGCAGTAAAGAAAACGATTATGGTTATACATTCAAGGTAATTCTAGGTAATTCCGTTCTTAGAAAATTTTATATTAGCTTATGTTTCAATGTTTCCCCTTACAATTACTTCGTAAAAAGTTTCCTCTCATTGGAAAATAAATTCCTTGGTTTACTCAAGAAACATGTTCTTAATCATATTTCCTTCTTATATAGGACATTGTTTTAGTACATGCTTATTTCAAACATTTTGAGTTTCAAATTGCATTTCATGGGTTCATATTTATTGCTCTATTTTGATAGGTTACAATGGAACATGCTCGAAAAATCTCCCAGATCATAACATTCTAGCTCTACAATCATCAGCCATTTTCCCGGTCTTTTTTTTCCTAATTGAATGTAAGAGATTCTCAAGGCAGTAATCAATAGGTAGATATTTGAATATCTAGGATTTTTAGGCATCCCTCGTCCAAAGATCAACAGGCTGGCTTTCTTGGGCATCTCAGGATACTAATGGCATTCCAAGGCCCAAGAAAATACAATCTCTTTACTAGACTATAGATGCCTCAATGGTGTCCCTTGCTGCCAAATCTCCCACAGTAATAATTACAGCTAGTACCCTGGTTCTATATAACATGCTATTACAATAAGTTCCTAGAATCCCATATAGAAAAAAGAATCAATCTCTCCATGAAGTTGGTTTACTCTTAAACTGGTTTTTAACTATTATACAAATCCAAACCCAAACTTCTCCAATTATATTCCTATGTTAGCAACATTTCTCCAACAAAAGAACTGAAAAACAGATATGCGCCACCAAACATTCAAACTTAGATCAACAATATACAGACTAGAAGAATTGCAGTGTCCCTGAGTTGGATTTCATGCACGTGAGGCCAATTGTTTGATGATCAAAACCATTGATATGATGGGTGATGAGGACATCAAGCCCTTCAAGGTATATCAACGAAGGAAGCGCACACCTCAAGCCTCTTCCTTGTGGCTAGATCATCATTAAGGAGCATTGAAGACCCTACACATGTGATGTGGCACCATTGGTCATCGGGCGCCCAAAATTCGCCCACTTTGAAGCAGAACTCGCCAGACAGTTTTCACTGTATTCAGGGCGCCTGATCGGTCGCCTGACCAATAGCCATTGGGTGCCCAACCATTAGTCCCCGGGTGCCCAAAATTCATCAATATTTTATTTTTCGTCGCTAGACGATTTTGGCCCTCATCGGGCGCCCGACACCAGCGAAGTTATTTTTTTAGTTCCATTTTTTACTTAATTTCAAGGGTATTTTAGACTTTTTCTTCTTTCTTAGTGCTTATTTAAGGGAGTTAAGCCCTAATTATGAATTTTAACTTTAATTATTGAATGAAAACAACTTTGGTTGCCTCCTTCTTCCCTCTCTCTCTGTGGATCTTCCTCTTCTTCTCCAATCTTCTTCTTTCTTCTTCATTTCCCCTCCAACATTCTTCTAAGGTATTTCTTTATTCTTCCCTTTCTCTCTTCTAACCCATTTTCTCCATTCTCTACAATCCTAAGACTTGAGGTTTGATCCGAAAACCCTAATCCTCAAGTTTTGATTCCCTAACCCGTGAAATCCTTTTATTTATTGGGCTAGTGAATCCTGTTGCATGTTTAGATCTTAACCATTCAAGATCGGGAGGTCCCATTCCTTGCCGGATCCATTCCACGTAATAATTGAACTCCACACTATGTGATTGTGATGATGGGCCACATTTTTGCATGTTTGTTTTCAATTCTCTTGGAATATGATGGTGAATGCTGAATTTTGAATTACTATTGCTGTTTATTTCCGCTGAATCATATATGATTATATGCATGCATCATAATTAGGGCATCCTACATCAAATTTTGGTGTCAAAGCTTATAGTTTGCATGGTTGTGTTTAGATCGAGTTATCAAATTAGGGTTTCATGTTAGGTATTTTTTAGGGAATTTTCAGATTTAGAAACTTTTCAATTTTAGAAAGTTTCCAATTTTAGAAACTTTCCTAATTTGGAAGATTTCCAGATTTGAGTCACATTTCTTTTAGATTAGTTAGTGTCAGTCCATTATAGATTTAAATTCATCGCATTCATCTTGTAAGTCATATAAGCCGTAGGGGCAAATTGGGTAGGACTTGGTTCAAGTCTTTGTTTGCATGCCCACGAGATGAGGTAGAGGTTTCGGACTTTAACCAGTCATGAACAACGAGCAGTTATCTGAGCAACTTGCTCAATTGATGTAAAAAATAACTGCTTTAGAAATGAGCCAAAAGAATGAGTTCGCCCGCTTAGGCAATCAAATCACCACCACCACAAATAGAGTAGAGCGATTAGAAACATTCTAAAGGGAGAACCCTGTTGTTGGGAAAGATGCGCAATCCCAAGTGGGAGGAATTGTTGAAGAGCATACTCCCACATGTGGAGGTAATGGTGGTCGAGATCATGGAGCTGGTCAGTGGTGTTGTGCGGGAGGCACTAAGCCACATATGATTATTAAGACCGTTACGATCCAAATGAGCGTGCGATGAAGAATGTGAAGGTGGAAGCCCCAAGTTTTGATGGGCGTCTGGATCCCAAGACATTCCTTGATTGGTTAGCTGACATGGATCACTATTTTGAGTGGTATGACATGTCAGAAAACCGTTAAGTGTAGTTTGCTAAGATGAAATTTGTGGGCCAGGTCAAATTGTTTTGGACTAACATCGAGTGCAAGATTGATAGAGTTGGAAGAGCTCTCATCGCACATTGGGATGAGATGCAGGAGATGTTGAAGGAGAAGTACCTCCTTCTCTCATACCGACAGAAGCTCCTTGACCAATGACAATCCTTACGCCAAGGGTCAATATCTGTCGCTGATTACATCGCTAATTTCGAGGAGTTTATAATACGATGTGATATCCAAGAGGACCCTCTAGTGACGCTTTCGCGTTTCAAGACGGGCCTTCGATTGGATCTTCAGCTTGAGCTTTTGACTTGGCCCATCACAGACTTGGATGAAGCATACCTAATTATGCAGGAGTTGGAACAATATTTGAAGGCTCCTGTCATCCGATGCTTTTAGTCCTGAGACTCTAATGCTAGATCTGGTTCCCTGTGAACTAATTCTAACATTAGTAGTCAGCTCATGGCATAGGCGACTGTTCCGCCTAGGCCCAGGGATGATAAGGGAAAAGGTGTCCTTTGTGCTGGTCCTAGTGGGGGTAGTCAAGTGCAATGCTATGAATGTGGGAATATTAGTTACATGTTAAATCAGTGTCCCACGAAGAACCGTGGAAAAGCCTTAGTTATAGGCGAGTCCCATGAGAGTAATAGATAACCAGGGTGATTGTGAAGTGGAAGAATATCACCCTGAAGGAGGCCTTAGTGATGAAGACGAGGTGGACGATGAAGCAGCACTTGCAGTTGCAGGCGTGTGTTAGCTCAGTGTAGAAGTAGTGTCGATTGGCGTCGAAGTACAATCTTCTATAATCTCGCCAAATGTGGAGAGATGAATTGCAAGGTGATAGTGGATAGTGGAAGTTGTCAAAATGTGATTTTCACCAACACCTTGGACCGTTTGAAGTTGAAATCCAGCCCCTCATCCTGACCCGTATAAAGTCTTTTGGGTTGACAAGACTTCCCTTCCTTTCACCCATTAGTGTTTAGTTCCCATTGAATTCAGGTCATACAAGGAGTCTCTGTGGTGCGACATTATACCTATGGATGTTGGTCATATTATCCTAGGTAGGCCGTGGCTAGTTGATAATGATGTTACGATCTTTGGCCGTTCGAATGCGCGTACCTTCATGCATAACGGTAAAAAGATCAAACTTAATCTTATGCCACCAGAGAGCACATCAGGGAAAAGGAAAGATGAGAAGGCCGAATGAGCCTAGGAAAGTGAGGAAATCCAAACCTAAGTCTCTTTATATAATCAATGCAAGAGAGTTTGAGAAAGGGACTAAAGGGGATGCGATGGTGTATGCCCTTGTGGCAAGAGAGATTACACCCGAGGTTCTATTAGAGTTACCCCATGAGGTAACATCGGTTTTGAAGGAATACAGAGATGTATTCCTTGATGATTTACTGAATGAGTTCGTAACCTATGCGGGATATTCAGCATGCCATTGATCTCGTCTCAGTGTTAACTTTACCGAACCTTCCTCATTACAGGATGAACCCTGCAAAGCATGCAGAATTAAAGAGATAGGTTGATGAACTCTTGTAAAAGGGTTTCATTCAGGAGAGTATGAGGCCATGTGTTGTGCCTGCATTGTTGATGCCAAAGAAAGACGGCATGTGGCGCATGTGTGTGGACAACCATGCCATAAACCAAATTACTGTCAAGTATCGGTTTTCTATACCGAGGCTTGGTGATATGCTTGACATGATGGCCAGGTCCACCATTTTCTCCCAAATTGATCTCAAGAGTGGATATCACCAAATCCACATACGCCCAGGAGACGAATGGAAGACAACATTTAAAATAAAAGATGGGTTGTATGAGTGGATGGTCATGCCTTTCGAGTTGACTAATGCACCCAGTACTTTTATGTGGGTGATGACACAAGTCTTGAGACTGTTCATGGGTAAGTTCCTAGTGGTTTACTTCAATGATATTCATATCTATAGCACCACTAAGGAATCACACCTTGAACATCTAAAGTAGGTCTGTAGCGTCCTTAGGACCAAAAAATTATACGCTAATCTTAAGAATTGCGCTTTCATGTCTAGTCAAGTCGTGTTCTTAAGATTTATCGTGTCATCAAAAGGAATGGGTGCAAACCCTAAAAAGGTCAAGGTTACAGTTGAGTGGCCAGAACTGAAGAACATTCATGAGGTGCGAAGCTTTCACAGCTTAGCAACTTTTTATCGTCAATTCATTTGAGGATTTAACATGATTATGGCTCCCATTACTAAATGCATGAAAAATGAAAAGTTCATGTGGTCGAAAGCTGCAGTAAAGGCTTTTAAGGAAATTAAGGGAAAAATGGTAGAAGCTCCCGTTATGCGTCTACTTGACTTTTCTAAAGTTTTTAAGGTGGCGTGTGATGCGTTAGGTGTTGGTATAGGTGGAGTATTGAGCTAGGAGGGCCATCTAATAACATATTTCAGTGAGAAACTGAATGAAGCAAAGCAGAAGTATTCCAACTATGACAAGGAATTTTATGCGGTAGTGCAATCTCTTAGGCATTGGCATCACTATCTCCTACCGCAAGAATTCATCTTGTTTTCAGACCATGAGGCCTTAAGATATTTACATTCCCAAAAGAAACTTAACACATGTCATGCAAAATGGGTGGCGTTTCTTCAGGAAGTATTTGTTTGTCCTGAAACACAAGGCCGGGGTTGAAAACAAACCAGCAGATGCCCTTAGTAGAAGAGTGACATTGCTCAACTCCTTGAGTGTAGATGTAGTCGGGTTTGAGCAATTGAAGGATGAGTACCCCATTTGTCCTGGTTTTGGGAGTACTTATACGTCACTCTCTAGTGACCAGTATAGCACGGGTGATTATGTTCTTAAAGTTGATTTTCTTTTTAAAGGAGATTGACTTTGTATTCCCCAGTATTTCCCTTCATGAATTCCTCATTTGAGAGCTTCATTCAGGAGGGATAGCTGACCACTTTGGTCATGACAAGACTATTGCCCTCATTAAGGATTGTTTTTATTGGCTAAATCTTAAGTGAGACGTAGCCAAAATTTTATGGCAATGTCGTATATGTCAACTGGCAAAGCAGTGAAAGCAAAATACTGGGCTATATACGCCATTGCCAGTGCCACACGCTCCGTGGCGGGACATTAATATGGATTTTGTGCTGGGACTTCCCAAAACGATAAGAAAGCACTATGGCACATTGTTGTTGTGGTGGATCAGTTTTCTAAGATGGCACATTTTCTTCCATGTTCGAAAACAGTTGGATGTCTCTAATATCGTTAAAGTCTTCTTTGATGGTGTAGTGCATCTTCATGATTTGCCTAAGACCATAGTCTCTGACTGTGATGTCAAATTTACCAGTTACTTTTGGAAGACACTATGGCACATGATGGGTACTTGTTTACCATTTTCTACTGTATACCACCCTCAAAGAGATAAAAAAACTGAGGTGGTAAATAGAAGTCTTGGTAACCTATTACGATGTCTGGTGGGTGAGCATGTTAAGACTTATGACTTGGTACTACCTATCGCCGAGTTTGCTTATAATGGCTCTTATCAACAGGTTAACAGGAATGAGTCCTTTTAAAATTGTCAGTGGTTACAAGCCAAGGATGCCCATAGATCTTTTACCCATGTCTGTCACTCAAAGGTCTTCAGAGTCAGCCGATGCATTTGCACGATCATGAATTGCATACATATATTAGAGAACAGATTAATAGAAGCAATGATAGTTATAAATGTTCAGCTGACTCCTATTGTAGATCACAAGATTTTCAAGAAGGAGACTATATAATGGTGAGGATAAGGCCAGAGCGGTTCTCTCAGGGTACCGCTAAGAAATTACAAGCGCGTAGTGCTGGACCATTCAAAATATTGCAAAGAATTGGGTCCAACGCATATAAGATAGACCTTCTACCTGAAATGGGCATTAATCCAACGTTCAATGTGGAAGATCTAGTTCTTTGCCCTAATCCTACCATTGATCCTTCTTCTCTTTCGTGGCCATACTCTGATTTTGCTTCACAACCCACTCCACCACTTCCCCGACCTATTGATCGCAAAGAAGAAATTGAGGGAATTGTGGATGAAGAGATAATTTCTATGAGAGATGGAGGTTTCCTAGAGATATCTTGTAGAATGGAAGAATAAATCACCATCAGAATCTTCATGGTTGACAGAAGCGGAGTTGTAGAGAGTTTATCCGAATTTGCTAGAGCGCCACAAGAGTTTTATCTCTTCGGAGTCGAGTTTTTCTCACCCGAGGGGAGTTGATGAGGACATCAGGCCCTTCAAGGTATATCAACGAAGGAAGCAAGCACCTCAAGCCTCTTCCTTGTGGCTAGATGATCATTAAGGAGCATTGAAGACCCTACACATGTGATATGGCACATAGAAGATCCCAAAATGGGCAGACACATGTGTAGGATGAAGAAGACCCAGATGGACGTCGTCGGGCACCCGAAATTTGCCCACTTTGAAGCAGAACTCGCTAGACAGTTTTTACCGTCTTCGGGCGCTCGACCATTGGTCTCTGGGTATTTGAAATTCATCAGTATTTTAGTTTTTGTCGCTGGACATTTTTGGCCCTCATCGGACGCCCGACCAATTAGTCATCGGGCGCCCAATGCCTATGCAAGTTATTTTTTTAGTTTCGTTTTTTTACTTAAGTTCAAGGGTATTTTAGTCTTTTTCTTCTTTCTTAGTGCTTATTTAAGGGAGTTAAGCCCTAATTATAAATTTTAGCTTTGATTATTGAATGAAAACAACTTTGGTTGCCTCCTTCTTCACTCTCTCTCTGTGGATCTTCCTCTTCTTCTCCAATCTTCTTCTTCTTTCTTCTTCCTTTCTCCTCCAACGTTCTTCGAAGGTATTTCTTTATTCTTCCCTTTCTCTCTTCTAACCTATTTTCTCCATTCTCTACAATCCTAAGACTTGAGGTTTGATCCCAAAACCCTAATCCTCAAGTTTTGATTCCCTAACCCGTGAAATCCTTTTATTTATCAGGCTAGTGAATCCCGTTGCACATTTGGATCTTAACCATGCAAGATCGGGAGGTCCCATTCCTCGTGGATCCATTCCACGTAATAATTGAACTCCACACTGTGTGATTATGATTATGGCCCACATTATTGCATGTGTCTTTTCAATTCTCTTGGAATATGATAGGTGAATGCTGAATTTTGAATTATTATTGCTGTTTATTTCCGCCGAATCATATATGATTATATGCATGCATCATAATTAGGGCATCCTGCATCAATGGGCCTCACCATAGATGGAGTGCCATGGAGATCTCTGAACTCGAAGTCCATTGATATTTGGCCCTACTAATACATGGTTGAGAGAAGAAAGGACTAAAAAAAAATTACATCAACAGCCCACATCCAATGGAGAGAACGTCAAAGAGTTACAATATTCGACCTAGGAGATTTCTAGGGCATCCTCTATCCATGGTTGATGCTCATTATTTCAAATTTTGGACTGTTGGACCATGGACCCCACATGAACATGAATCTTAACTCTTCAACAAATGCTTGATGGGCATTATCCATAATTCCTGCAAAAACTAAGAGCTAACATGCTTGAATCCCCTGCATTTTATGTATAAGAGTCAAGCGAAAAGATCAAGCAACAGCATTTGTCTGAATTTCTATAAGGTCACTTCACTCTTTAAATCAGCACAAGACCCAATTCAGCAATCGTGAGGTCTGTGTTGAATGACAATACCTTCCCAATAGCATCCGGTCGCTGCATTGCAAAATCACCACTGTAGAAACTAGGGAATTTATGTTGGTTGCTGTAATCCAATCCTCATCATTGAATAAAATTCCTCATAATTGATCCTCCCATCCTATAGATTAAATTTTAAATAAATTGTAAGTAACAATGCTTAGTTATAGGATATAAAGCTTTCAACTTCACAAAGTAAGGAAACTTACATTATCTGTTTCCACCTCTGATATTATTTCCTCAATACTGGACTGATCACCCATACCATACTCATTCATGGCCCGTTGTAATTCATCTCTGGTGATAAACCTGGTAAGGGCATGACAGGAGGAAAGTTACATAATATAACCTAGTTGTTGGTCAGTTCTACATGCATACATATTCCAGGCTATCTACACAGCCACATTGCAGAAATGTAGCACGTGTTTTGAAGTCAGATTCATCCAACAGGTGGAATCTTTCATATGTGCCCTGGACCGAAAATCAGGTTGGCACACTCATGAGGCAGGTGGCTAGTGTGCAAACATACAGATGTTTCGAGAAAACTCAGCCAATTGTCCACATTCAATGTACATGTGTAGCCCACTTGATGAACAGCTTGAATCTTGCACAGGTGCTCCAGGTTTGAACATATGGAAAATATAATAACTCCCAAGCACACTCATAATGGATAGAGAATGCAGATATCATGAATACAAGGAAGATAACAGCCTCACCCACTCTTATATTTATCAAAATACTGAAAGGCTTTGTATAAACTATCATCTCTTTCAAGTCTCTGTCTACGCATTGTGGCAGTGATGAATTCGTTGTAGTCGATTGTCCCATTTCCGTCAACTGTCGGCCTGAAATGAGATTGTATTAGCCCGAGAACATTGGACATGTGTGAGGCCAGACAGGATAAGTAATGGGCATTAGATAAAATAAAATTAAAAAAAGAAAGAAAGGAAGAAAGAAAGTTTTGTGGGGTTATGCCAAACGTATCGTACAGCATTCATGAGCTGCTTGACTTGGGTCTCCGAGAGCTTCGACCCCAGTCGAGCCAGCCCTGCCTTTAGTTCTTCATAGGTGATTGTACCGCTCTTGTCGCTGTCCATTTCCATGAACATTACTTTCAAGCCTTTGATTTCTTCTTCTGAAAGATTCTCCGCAACTGACCTACAGATATTTTGAAGCTCATCAAGATTATAACAAGCATAAGACAAAGCGGAGCCATTTATTGCTGTACCTTTGGCGCGAGCTTCTTGAACTTGTTCATTGCCCTGAATTGCTTCATCCTAGAAATAACTGCAACATCAATTGGTTTGTCCGATGCTTCTCCATCTTCTCTAATCCATGGATGCTCTGTATCATTAATCACACCCAAAACCAATAAGTTAAAGGAGTGGTACTGAAGGGTCCTGAACCTCAGAAAACATGCAGTTTGATGATGCTCCCACCTCCATACATGTGGGGCCCATGCTTACATGATCAAGACACCATTGAATATGAAGGACAACCCCATAGGATAGGTGATGGCCAAGAAATCTCCTATATTGCAAGATCATAACCCTAGGACTAGGGTTAAAAAATACAGCAACAGTCCACATTCAATGGAAAGAGAGTCCTTCAACCTGGAATATTTCTGAGACGTTTACCATACATGTCGGGACCTTCCATCAGCATTTTTGTATAACTGATGGATGGACCCCACATCTATGGAATTGAGAGCAGTGGCAAACATAACATCTGAAGAGGTTTAAGGCCATATAATTCCTTAATGGCAAATGACTGTTAAAAGTTAAATGCTACATACGAAGAACCTGCACTGAAGGAATTCGTTTCCTAGGATTGTGTGTCAGCATCTTCCTAACCAGATCTTTTGCACTGTTCGATATAGATGACCAGGGCTTTCCTTCGAAGTCGATATCCCCTTGCAAGATGGCATCGAAAATTCCCTTCTCCGTTTCTGCAAAAGCAGTATATCTGTTAACCAACCATATAAATCTGCTAATTTGCAAACAAAATGAATTTCTGAATAATCTCTTTCATGGTATGAGACAGTGTGATTTTTTAAGAAACAAATCATGTTAAATGGTAATTTTTACCAGCCCAGAAAGGAGGAACACCAGTAAGAAGAATATACAAAATAACACCTGCACTCCAAATATCTATTTCCTTCCCGTAACTACCCTGCATTACTTCAGGAGCAACATAATATGCGCTTCCTACCATATCCCTGTACAATTTTCCTGCCAGGAATACCATAAAAGATGAATCAATATGAATTTCTGACCATGTTACAGTAAAACATATTAACCATGCTGGCATACCTCATGTGGGTATCTTGTGGGTAGAACTTCCATGAGATCCACACCACCCATCAGGTACACTGCCTCGTGATCACCCTGGAACCAAAAAATCATGGTCATCCATAACTCAGGTAGGCCACACCGTAGGACAATGTCGTGAGGACATGCTCACCTTTAGTTTTGTTTAGGGCTCACCATGGTGTTTATATGCCATCCAAATCCATTCAGATGATGTGCCTCATCAGGATGGAAGGATTACACCAAAATCATAAGATTCCAAAACTCAGGTGTGCCGTACCACATGAATTTTTAAGTTTTTAAACTCTTCCCCAATGAGGTGGCCCACCTGAGTGTTGAATCAGCCTGAATTTTGAGATCAAGGTGAACAAGGGGTGGTGTACCTGATGGACAGGATGGATTTCATTCACTTAAGTTGTTTCCACCGCATTAGAGAAAGTGAAGTGACCCGTTTGGAAACCTATATGAGGTATGCAGGTGTTTTCTGAAAGATATGCTTACTTGCAGATTGATTGGGAATATATGATCCTCACCCAGAGGATATGTATCAGTTCGTAAAAGTGTGGCCCATGGTTCAGTGAGTGGTGCCATTGGTCTGTTGGGTCCCACCATATATCTCTCAGAGCTGAAGATCCTAGCCTCCCAATCTCTCCATTTTTCAGTCTAATGTGGACAATTGCTGTATATCGCTTCTTTGAAGCCACCAAATTGGAAGGTTAGGATTGTCCATGCAGTCAATCCATGGTGCGGTGCAACAGAACATTAGTCTGCATCCCTGAACCATGGGCTCCACTTACATAAACATAAAACCTGAGTATATTAGGATATCCTTGAGTCAACGTTCATTTAGTTCCTCTAAGTTGCATAAACACAACTCAGTAGTACGCAAGTCAAGTAGAAGAATCACAGAAACAATTGAAATTGGTGAGATCTCATCTGCGAAATAGACTTTTAAACAAGAAAAATACATCACCTAAATTATTGTAAAGATTTATCAGTTTGGCTAGATTTGGGTTTGGTTCATAGTTCATAACCTAGGTGAATCTAATTTGCACTGTTCTGTGCACTATCACTTTGTTTATTTTGTGAAATCAAATTGCGAAATTCACGGACTTCATTTGTTCTGTTCATGACATTTGGTTAATTAGGTTTGTGGGTGAAATCATTTCAAAGTAAAAATAAACTAGAATTAAAGATATCAAAGGTGAGCATGCTGCCCAAACAGCAATCATTTCCAGCTTTGGACCATAGCTTTTAGGACTTCTCTTCAAGTCCTCTTGCGTTTGGACTCTTAGGGAGGATATAGGCCCACGTTTTGATGAATTTGTAGTCTACAGTTTGTGAATTGAATCTTTCTGATTTTTGAAAATTGGTGGACCAATTCACTTCTATTTACAAAGTGATCCAATTCACTCACAGGCAGGTCGAAAGAATTTGGTGACTATGCTCTGGACACAATTTGGAGGAGTAACTGACTCGATTAGGAGACATGCTATTGATATCTGATCTAACTTGGGTCTTCAAAAAATATCTTTGAAATGGCTCACTCTTCTCCCCTTACAATCTTCTTGATGTTGCTTAGGGTACAAGAATATTGAAATGGTTCAAGGATCACAAGCATGAGGACAGCAAAAGGCTCAAACAATACCATGATGAATTCGATGACGAGAAGGAGATTGACTACGAGCATGGTCAGAGAAGTGACGAATACCGGAACATGGTTTTCAATCGGCCCATGTCCAGAAAAAAACTATCTAATGCAAGAGTATATCAAGAAAGTACCACATATCAATCTGAGAAACATATGTCATATCAAGATAGCCTAACAGAGGAATTATAAAGAAGCACTTACGAAAACAACACAATGACCTACATTCATCAGAAAATAGGCTGACCAGTGGATTCAAAACTTCAATATGGGTGATTGTCAAGGCATCTCCCATAGATATTGTGGCCCACCATATCAATAGTTTGAATAATCAACACTTGAAAATCAGCAAACTATATGCATTTTGCTGATTGGCAAGACTATAATTTTCAAGTATACATAATGAGGAAGTAGCCTCAAAATCACTATTGCATTTCTTTCAAGTCAGAAATGAAAGTAATGTAATTGCAATTTGGAGCCAAGACACTCAATAAGAATGCTGAGGAACTTACAATTTGGTGATTTGCCACTTTATTATATAATAATTGCAATTCAATTTGACAGTGGATCCAAACACATGCTTAACTAAAATACTAAAATGAAAGCCTGAAGTTTCCTCAAATTGCATATTGATTTTTTTTTTTTAAAAGACAAGCAAAATGAGATGATGTTCACAATTGATGAGAGGTAAAGTACGAGGAAATCACCTTTCTCAATGAAGACTGCCAACCCAAAATCTGTCACTTTCAGCAAAGCCCCTTTGTCATTGCTCGACAACAAGAAATTCTCAGGCCTTATATCCCTATGCATCACACCCTTGCTATGGCAAACAGTAATGGCATTCACGACTTGCCTGCAGATGGTCGCAGCGGCCCGCTCAGAGTAATGCCGCTTGGCAATGATGTGATCAAAGATCCCCTCACCAGAGCACAGCTCCATCACAAGATTCACTGACTGCTTATCTTCATATGCCCCCTTAAATTTGACAATGTTTGTATTGCCCGTCAAATGCTGCATGATCAGAACCTCCCTCTTGATGTCCTCCTTATCGTTTTTATTCATGAGCTTTCGCTTTGATATCGTTTTGCAGGCATATTGAAATCCGGTAGATTTCTCACTACAAAGGTAAGTTATGCCGAATTGCCCTCGACCCAGTTCTTTTCCAATTGTGTAGAAAGATTTCAGCATCTTTGAATGGCTTGCCAAGGATGTTGTCAGGCATGAGACGAACAGTCTGGGGAGATTGGGTTAGAGGAGGTGGGGGTGGGGACTGGGGATCAGAAGATTGATTGGTGGCCTGGTCAGGAGATTGGGGAACCTTAGGCTTGCAGCAGCAGGAACCCATATCAGCTGTAATGGAATTTCAGTACCTTCTCCTGCCAAAACCGATCAAAATGCAATCTTTTTGCTGATATTGTCAATAACCAAGACGACCCAAATCAGCATTTGGGAAGATGATGTTGACTTGTAGAAATTTTCGAACATGGACTTTGTAATCGGGGTGTTTAAGAGAAAATCAACATCACATAATTCTGATGAACAAAACCCAATTTGGGTTTTTGGGTTTTACACAAAGCTGTATTAGCAGCATAGCATTTCACTGCGAAGGAAAATCAACATCATATAATTCTGATGAACAAAACCCAATTTGGGTTTTGGGTTTTACACAAAACTGTATTAGCAGTATAGCATTTCACTGAGAGAGAGAGAGAGAGAGAGAGAGAGAGAGAGAGAGAGAGAGAGAGAGAGAGAGAGAGTATGATTTGAGATTACCTGTGGGATTTTCAATGACAAGTTGGTAGTTTATTGATGAGCAGTACCCAAATCAAAATTTAAGAACTCCAAGTACTTACTACTTATTTCTCTTCTTTTGGGAGGTTTTAGCGAAAGCCAAGATCAGAATTCAGCTGACATTGATGGTTCTTATTTACAGAGAGAACCCAAGTTAGAAGTTTGTATACTGACGATGCTCTTGACGATTCTCTTCTAAAGCTGGAATAATTCTTCTTTTATTCTTTTTTTATTAGTTTAGAACCTTGAGACAAGAAAGAGAACATTGAAGAGGACAGCACTTGGGAGTGGATTAGGGAATTTTTGAAAGATACTAATCACCCACGGCCAACTGCATCAAAACTCAATGCATCTATGACAACTTTCCCGCCAACATGCAATGAAAATTCGCTCTATACATTATCCTTATACTTAGTTTTACATATGTTTCCATGCACGGAGATTCTCTTGTGCTATGAGCTGGATGTTACCTCCTTAGGAGATGGTCTAATACTCAAGACAACACATTGGTGGAAAAGCATCGCAAATGGTTTTCAATTCAGACAAGTGGAGCTCATGATTGGGTCATAGACGGTTAAGATGAAAAACATAGCCAACTGTCTATATTCAACTGATCTGGGACTCCTAATTTTATATGAATTTTGGGAGTGGAGTGATGAATCAGAACAACTGTCAGGATTGCTCTATTTTCTCTTCATGAGTTGCTCTATTCCTCCAAGATTTTGGTGGTGATTCTTGGGAAATAAAATTACTAAATTACTCTCATATATATATTTTTTTCTTTAAAAAGTGATGAAGTTGAGAATTGTGGGATTCATGTGGAATATGTATGATGTCTAACCTATCCAACATAATCACCCCGCCATGATGATCCCTCAAATAAAAAATTTGGTCAACCGAATCATTGGATGGGCTACACACGAATTTAGATCTTTTGGGCGGTGCATATTATTTTCTATGGCGTGGCCCACTTTTTAGTTGGATCTGCTAGAATTTCATTTGTTTGATCGTCATGATAAGGGAGATGCTCCGATACTTTCAGTTATAATAGTTGTAGTTGCATAGGCGAATCAATTGATTTGAACTGTCCATAAAGTCCATAACACATCTGATAAGCTATTTGAACTGTCCGTTAGGTCCAGAACACATTTCATGATCTATGATGCAGAACTCCTACCGATCGAATTCTATAACTTATCCTTGATTTGGCCTTATCTTCTATAGCCATCTTATTTTATTCGCTTTAAGCCATTAATTGATGGGATGGTTACACTTGCCAGGCAAAAGTGATTTTTTAGAGTCATGAGTAATCCATAGAGCTGGGCACGAACCAAGCCAGCTCGAAAGCTCGGCTCAGATTGGTTTGAAAAAGCTCAGCTTGGATTGGTTCGAATGGAAGTTCATACCAAACCAAGCCTTGGAGTTGAGCTCATTTGGAAAATCAAACCAAGCTCAAATTAGGGCAGTACCATCTCGGCTCGGCTCGAGCCTTGATTTGATTCAGCTTGGTTTGATTCGGCTCATAGATTGTAAGCACACTGTTTCCTGTGGTGTGATCCACTTGAGGTTTGGATATGATTTCATTTTGGGATCATATCCTAAAATGATTTGTAAAACAGATGGACAGCGTGGATAATACATAAACATGATGACATGGATAATACATAATACATATACATGAATGCACACGGTTTCCTTGCACTTGTAAAATTATGCTCGTGTACTTTTGTTTGAAAAATGCTATTACATGTCTATTTTGAAGCTGCATTGGACGATGTTAAACATTAGAAGGTAAGATATGTTTGTACTTTTTTTTTTTCTAACTTTTTAAATTCTTTTCTATTTAAATAAACAAGCAAAATAAGAGCCACCACCTATTTGAACTTGGCCCGGCCTGGTTCGAAAATTTTGACCAAACCAATCCCGGCTTGAACCAGATTTTTCTAGAGCAAACCAAGCTCGGGCTGCATGGGTCGGCCCGAAACCCAAACCAAGCCAATCCACAAACTGAGGTGGCACAAAAACAAGCCAAACCAAACTAGGGCTAACTCGGCTAGGCTCGGATCGTTGCCCACCTCTAGTAATCCATGATGTGTCCTAAGAAATAGATAGATGGTGTTGCTCATTATTTTCGATCACGTGCGTGATGTATGTGTGCGGACATGCCAGAACCGACTGTACAGCTCGATTCCAACCGAACAACGATAACCTCAAGCGCCAAGATAGGACAGATACTTTGTAATCAACCGTATATGACCGAAATCTAAGAAGACCGGCCGCCTATTCAGCCACTTGCACAATTGTTTAATGATCAGGCAATATTTGGATGGTAGGATTCTTCCTTCCAATAATGGGTTGTACTTTTGCCTTCCGCACGAAAGGACTTTTCAATGTAAAATGAAACAAACAAAAAAGGAAGACTTATAGTCAGCCACTGAGAACAGGGTGAAGATTACCTTTTCGAGAAGAATACTTCATTAAAATGAGTCCAGCGTATGAGCGTAGACCTTGAGTACAACTACAATTATAAGTTACTGGATTAACACTAAGGATTTATTGCTACGGAAAGTGAATTCACAACTTATGCTACGGAATGTAAAACACAGGATTATGCTAATGGAAATAAAGCTGCAAATTGTTGGGCTTGGACGCCTCAAAGCTTCAAGCATGAAGACCACTGACCGGCCGGTCAGGTCACGATGGAGCAAGACAGCAGGTTGCTAGAACCTTTTTGGGCCATCCGGCCAGCCGGCCGACTGGCCGATGGGGGGTTCGACCGGTCGGTAGTTTCCTTTTTGGACTTGGTTTCTTGTGCGGTTTTGCGCAAGGAGTTTCTAATTCCAGGTTTTCTCCTATTTAAGGAGATGTAATCTGAGATTAGTGTTACCACCAATGGGCCAAGGGATTGAGAGGGTTCTAGGGTGAGAGAAAGAACTAGGAGGAAGCTTGGAGTTCTCTGGGTTGAGAGAAAGGGATGGGTTTGTCCTCCTCATGTGAGAATTAGCTTCGAGTTGCTTGGGATTTCTCTTGTGGGCTGTGATCCAAGGTTTTCTTCTGTAATCTCTTGTAACTTCTGATTCATAGTGGATTGATGTCGCTTTGTGCCGTGGTTTTTTACCCTTGAGGGTTTTTTCACGTAAAAATTAGATTGCCTTCTTGTGTGTGATGATTTGCTTGTTGATTACCATTGTGGTGTGTTCCTCGCCTGCTTTGATTGCTTCCGCTGCGGGGCTCCTAACCCCAACAAGTAGTATCAGAGCTAAAAGTTGGGAATGAGGCAGAGAGAATCTGAGAAGAGACATTAATGACGTCTTCTAGCATGAGATTCGTTGTGGAGAAGGATTCCGTGAAAGAACAACATGGAAAGCGATCGGTATCTATGGAAGAAGTAGAGTTGAAGAAGGTGGATCGGTACGTTAATATCTCAATCAAGTTTGTCGACTGCGATCGGGTTTGATCGGGAGCACTATTAATGATGGAGCTACGGGATCGGCAGCGGGATCCACGGTTGCTTGTGTGTGGCATGCCACAAGGGCCACATGTGAGAGCGGGTGATGAAGGTGCAAGGATGAAGTTAATGAGGCATGAGAAGTGGTGAAGATATGATGACTGATGAAGTAGAGATGAAGATGGTGCGTGGCAAGGTGTTGCATGAAGATTTGAGTCGTGGTAGAGTTTGTTGGGCTTGGACGCCTCAAAGCTTCAAGCATGAAGATCATCGACCGACCGGCCGGCTGTCGGTCACGATGGAGCAAGACAACAGGTTGCTAAAACCTTTTTGGGCCATCCGGCCGGTGGGGGGTTTGACCGGTCGGCCGATCGGTCGGCAGTTTCCTTTTTGGACTTGGTTTCTTGCGCAAGGAGTTTCTAATTCTGGTTTTCTCCTATTTAAGGAGATGTAATCCGAGATTAGTGTTGCCGTCAATGGGCCAAGGGATTGAGAGGGTTCTAGGGTGAGAGAAAGAGCTAGGAGGAAGCTTGGAGTTCTCTGGGTTGAGGGAAAGGGATGGGTTTATCCTCCTCATGTGATAATTAACTTCAGGTAGCTTGAGATTTCTCTTGTAGGCTGTGATCCAATGTTTTATTCTGTAATCTCTTGTAACTTCTGATTCATAGTGGATTGGTGTCGCTTTGTGCCGTGGTTTTTTTCCCTTGAGGGGTTTTTCCACGTAAAAATTGGATTGCCTTTCTTATGTGTGATGATTTACTTGTTGATTGTCATTGTGGTGTGTTCCTCGCCTGCTTTGATTGCTTCCGCTATGGGGCTCCTAACCCTAACACAAATTACGCTAAGTAATATCAAAAGCAAGATGCTAAGGGGCATTGCAATGTGAAAAGATAAGTCAATTTGATTTGGGTTAGTTGGTGCTGGACTCCTTGCTCAGTCTCCTACCTTAATTATTTATAGCCCCGGATCAATTATCCAGATGTTTTCTTTAGTGGACGGTCATTATAACTAAATCCCATGATCAGTTCTTCTAGGCTATTTCGTTCTTTGGCTGCACAAATTTCCCTACTGTTTAACATCCTCCACTTGATTGGATTTCCAAATGCTGCCACCTGTTATCCTAAAAAACGGCCACCATCATGCATTCAGACTCAATACCACTACATCTCCCCCAAACAATGCCAGGTGTCCTTTTTTCCATTGGCCGACACCCGGATTGGGATAAAACAAATGGAATTGTTAATTGTGCCTATTTTCATACAAATGATCTTAACCATCCATGTTAAAGGGCATTGATCAAATAGTTAATATTTGTTTGATCGGTGTGATATTCACATGGTAGCCATGCAATATGTGTTGGACCTAATGAACAGTCTAGATCAATGGATAGGACTCTCTAAGTGTCCAAATGAAACTAGAACCACTATAACTGCTAGTGCTCTGAGAGCACTGGAGAATCTCTTTTGAATTAATAACACATACTTGGAAATAGTATGAGAATCTGCAAATAAAAGAATGAACATTGTTTGAGGCCGTGAGTGTGAATCTCAGTCTGCTTTCACCTTTGTACATTAAAAAATAGCTTAGCGAGTGACTAGATTCGAGTCACACTGAGTGGTACTGTCGAGTCAACCAAGTCGCAAGATGAGCTTAGCTAAGTCCGAACTAAGTTAAACCCTTCAGCGAGTTTCGTACTGACCCTGCTTAATATCTTACCAAGTCGACTCGACTGAGTTTCAAGTCTAGTCACCTAGTTTTAGCACCATGTCGAAAAATGGCCGATCACCTCATCAGGTTGGCAATACTGTTAATGGATAACCAAAGGTCTGGCTAAACATATATACATGTGTGACCCACCTTGATAGTGGGTCAGCCAGATTTTTCGAATTGTGATCTTCAAGGTGGGGCCGGCTGCTTTCGTGGTACCGATGTCCTGCAAGTGACATGTATAGGGAAAAGATGGTACAAATCCGAAGTTGTGGTGCCGTTGCCTGCAGGTTATCATCAGATATCTTTTATTATAGGTAAATGTGGCAACATGGAATATGGACCAGCAAATCTGAACCATCAGACTCACAAGCAAGTGGATTTTGCATTAAAAATCAGATTGATTGGATGTTCCTAGTTTTCCAATGGTGTAAAATGTATGGTTAGGAAATAAATTCTTAGCGGCTAAAATTCAACAGTTCAAAAACAGATGGTTAAGATCTCAAGTGAATGCTGGCTATTTCTTTGTGTTTAAACCTACCCAGCGAGTCCACGTAGACCAACGAAATGTCACCACATATTGGCACTGTGTATGAATGATGGACGAAATCTTACTCACATCTCGAAGATATTCTTTACCACATATCCTTCGACAACATGTCATCTGCCAAAAGCAGAATGGCTTATAGCTGTATGCACGTTGCGACAAATGACACTTAACCTTTACACAAGTGGCATGTGTGGTCGAAATAGCGTGCTCAACAAGCTTATAAGGACCCCCCCCCCCCCCCCCCCCCCCCCCACAAGATAGGAAGTCTGTCGCAATCCAGATACATTTGCTAAGGCCGTCTTAAACAATCTTGCCAAAATGAGAATACTTCCTAGAGATGATCGGTGCTTTCACAACTGACTATAAAGATTCGAGAAGCCAATGCCTTCCAAAACGAAAGGAAATCAATGGACACGATGAGGACTCTGAATCCGACTAGGATACATATAGATCTCGTAACCTTTAATGATCTCTGTAGCCATGTTGGCAAGGAGATCTCAATACGAACGATCGCCCTCCCAAATCTACATAAGAAGCACTTGATGAAAAGCTTCAAGCCTTAGTAACACACAATCTCTCTACGCAACACAACGTTGCTTATCTTATCCTTAGCTTTTAGTTCCACCACTTTTGTCCAGCCCCTACTGCAAAACATCTAGAGTGTAGGATAGTGTGAACACTGGAAAATAGAGACATGGGTCTCGAGCGCTTACGCATCCCTATTAGATCATTGGTGGTTGCATGTGTGGATGATGAGTATATGATAGGGTAATAAATAGATGATTGAGCATACTCAGATTTTGAATGTGACAAGATCTGGGATTCTGGCAGGTCACAGAGCATATGTCCAAGGAATGCCCAGAATGCAATGAATGAGGACTAGACAACCACGAGTGTTTTGATGAGACAGGATCCGAGATTCCGGCTAGTCACAAAGCATGGACCCAATGGAAGTCTAGTGAAGAGGGAGAGAGGTAGTGATGTCATGAATGTCGCTCGCATCACGTGCACCCCACTCGTATCTTTTGGCACAAAGCCCCAAGGGTAGGAATGATTTACTTGGCTTGATTTATTTTCCTTGGTTATGTAATACATTTTCCAAAGTTAATAGAATGGCTCATCTGAGTATCTTGAGCACTTTGGGAGTCGCCACTAGCTAGAAAAAAAGCTTCAAAATCCACGATCGGCTAGAGTATAGAATCGCCTAAAGAGTGAGAAGTATGAATAATTCTCAACTCAAATGACTTCGGAATTTATCTGCACCATGGATTCTGGGCAAGGGTCCTCGATTACAGAAAAGGAAGCGGTTAGGCACCCTTTTCTACTTATGCAGAACATGATATCTATTTTGTTAAAGTATACATTTTTAAAGGGATTCAGGGAACTTATAACAAGATAAAAAAAAATTAATAGAATAAAATTAGCCTATAAGGCCTACATAAACAACAAAAGAGACTGAAACAAAATAAAATAAAATAAGATAAAAGCGTGAATAGAAACAACACTAAACTTTCAGTTATTCCTTCAAATCACGTTTTCTGATATAGAAGATCCCTCGAAGAGGCAACTGTAGAGCATAATCTACATGACGTCAGAGCAGAGACTAGTAATAGAAGTGTACGAAAGCAAAAGAAGAAAAGCAAAATAAAAAGGCGAGGCAAAGCAAGGCTTTTGGATACGTAGGGAATATGCGGAATGGATTAAGGATTAATCTGAGATGTAAGAGGGAAATAAGGGAAATTAGAAATCCTTTTGTTTGTAAAAGAGATAATCGGACGCCCCGAGTTCCAACTCTGCTCGGCGACTTCGGTTATATGTTGGTGTTTGACAACCTCAAGGTTGCAATGAAAAAATAACTTGGTGAATTGAGGTCAATCCACAAGGACTATATGAACAACAGTTCTTAAACACAACTAGATCTAATCTAAACTAGAACTAAAGAGCTATTAATATGAAATTAAGATTTCTAAGTTTTTAATCCAGCGAAGAAAAGTGAAGTAAAAAATAATAATTAAATACAACTAAGGATCTAGGGTTCCACTTCTAATCAATTCAATGTCTAGTTCATCGATTCAATTTTATAACGCAATTGGAGTCGAATGAAGATTCTCTCCAATCGGAAGATAAAAATAGTTAAAGAATAATTGATTCACCAATATAACATATATGAACATTAATTAATTGGTTCTCTCATAAAGAACAAAGTAGTTGATCGCAGGGAATCCAAAGCATCTACCGTGCCCATAGTTTATGATAGATCAAAGGATTTTATAGATCAACACTTTTCCAAAAGCTAAGCTAATCAATCTGAGAGAATTCTAAGCATCCAATGTTCTCAGAGTCAACAATGGATCAAAGGATTAAGTAAAATGAAAAGCTTTATTCAAACCTAATCAATCATAAATCATCATTCAAATTATTATACTTGAATCCATAACCTAAAACATCTAGAATTAATCAAAAGCTTCACCCCTTAGCCCTAGCTAAGAGATTAGCTAAGCAAAGCTATTTCAAAAAGAGAAAAACAGAAATCTAAAACTAAGAAAGGAGAAAAGTCAGCATAAATTCATTCCACCGTCGACTCCTCTCTCATCTTTCATCCTAAGATTTATTTGCAATGTGTAGAGCACCTCCTTATATGGAAAATTCCCACCGACTATGGATTTTCAGAGGATTCCACTGACTTACGCAAAATCATGCAACAATTTTCGCACTTTCTTGACTGGTCGACCGTGACTCTCTGTTCTATTTAGTCCATTTTTGCTATGTTTTTGTGTTAGCGTTTGGGGGTCGACCATGAATTTCGGGGTCATTTTTTAATATTTGAATTTGTTTTTTCTGGCCCTGAAATTCTAAACTCTGCAATTCTGGCCCTCTTTTCTTCATTTCTTTGCTTCTCTTCAACACGGTTCAACAATCTTTATTCTCTTTTAATCTTCCCCCTTCCACATGCTTTGATCATCATCTGTTGGCTCTCAAATCTTCAATCAATCTATCTTCTACCTCCTTTGGGTTCCAAGGAAACCTACTACAAAAATTCTTCAGTATGGTTTTCACTGGACCCTAATGTTAAAAAACACCCATGTATATTGCAAAGCAGAACTATGGATGATAATGATGCGAAATTTGTTGTTGAACATGATGATCCTTCTTACCATAATCCATCCTATTCTCAGGATTGATCTCCAAGTCTGATGGTGGTCTATTTCCTTACATTTCTATGATATGTTTGCTCCTGTTTGTTTTGTTTTGTTTTTTTATTTTTTGTTTTTTTGATGACGTAGAGGATGCTCTCTTGATAGCTCACCTCTTAGGTATACTCTCTAACCCACTCCTCTCTAGTTTGTATTGTTCTCATGTTTATACTCATCCCATTATCTTTTCAACATTAAGGACAATGTATCATTTAGGTTGGGGGTAGAGTTTCCTTTGGAAAATCTTTAATTCACTATTTTTTTTTTATAATTTTAGGCTAAATTTTTTATATAAAAAAAATAGAAGCTTAATTCTGTGTATCCATGTGAAGTGAAGTAATTGAATGATTAGAATGATAGGTAGTTAGTGATGAGAAATTTTGAAATCTAGAATCTAGTTATTTGGTATATTGCAAAATTGAGTTCTTTTTATTAATTTTATGTCAGAAAATTGTAAACATTGATGAGTCATGAATTTTTGCAATTCACAATCCGACTTACACTATTTAGGTTAAATTTAATATTCTGATTGTTAGCATGATCATTACCTAGAGTGCTAGGAACCAAGACATGAAAGCCTTGACTACCATGCTCACTAGGAGTTTTGAAAAAGAAATAAAAAGTTAAAGAGAGATAATGTTTGAAGTAACTAGCTAAAAAATAGAAACATAAAAAGGGGCTACCTAATAAAATTGAAAAGAAAGAAGTGAATACAAAAAGAAGAAAAGAAAAGAGTGTGAAAGTTATTGATGAAAAAACTCAAAAAGTTAGAATTCTTATGGAACAGTAGTAAGATTTGAAATAAGTGACTTTAGTTGATCTGACCACCCTTAGTGATTATCAACATGAATGTAGAAAGCCAAGCCTCTAGTTTTGTTATGTTTAGATCTCACTGTGCACTATGGAACTCAATGTTTGGAATTTTCTACGAAGAATGCTTAATCTTGGGATACCTTGAACAAATCAGATAAAACCAAGCCACCTCATGCCAAAGAGAAGGGAGGCATGTACATCTTAAATGAGGATGATGACATTAATGCAAGGATAGCCGGACTCACATGAAAGGTCAAGGCCATGGAATTTAGGAAGGTAGAAGTGGTTAAAGCCAATGAAGTTATTGAAAGTGCTTGTGGTATATGCGAAAGTAATGCACACTTAATCAAGGATTGCCCCACAATTCTTGCATTTCAAGAGGTGTTGCAAGAATAAGTCAATGCCATGAATTCTTATTAACTGCCATTTAGTGCTCTCATGACAATCGCGTACACTCCTGATTGCCAGAACCATCCAAATTTTAGTTGGAGGAATGGACCCACTATGAATGCGAACAACAATTCCCAAGGGCCACCATATGTGCCCCTACCAAAGAAGACCCTTGAAGACATGTTGAAAGCATTCGTGCAAGGGAAAATGCAATTCAATCAAAGCACCACATCGAGCCATCAATGAGCTTAAAATGTTGATTGCTAGGATTGAATCGCACCTAAATGTTAAGGAGAAAGAGACTTTCCCAGCCAGATCTCAGCCAACCAACATGTTGTACATGTTACATCTATCACCACCCTTAGGAGTGGAAAAGTTATAGATAAAGTTATTCCAAGGATGATTGAGAAACTTGAGGAACCTAAGAAACCTAAGGAAGGATGGATCTAACAACGTTCAACATGATAAAGAGCCGGAGTGCGAATATAAACATGTGGCTCCATTTCCTCAAAGGTTGCTCTCATCCAATCCTCAAGGTAATACTCAAGACATATTGAAAGTTTTTAAATAGGTGAAAATCAACATTCCGCTATTGGAGGCCATTAAAAAAATTCCCTCCTATGCCAAATTTCTAAAGGATCTTTGTACAGTCAAGAGAAGGCACAATGTACAACAAAAGGCCTTTCTGAATGAACCAGAAAGCTCCCCTAAAATATAAGGATCTAGGTAGCCCTAGCATCTCTTACATAATATGGAACTATCAGATCGAACAAGCTCTTTTAAATTTAGGGGCAAGTATGAACCTCATACCTTACTCGACATACGAGTAACTTGGGCCTGGTGAACTAAAACCCCACCAAGACAACTTTATAGCTTGTCGATCGCTCAATTCAAATACCGAGAGGGGTAGTTGAGGAAGTGTTAATCCAATTTAACAAGTTCTGTTATCCAGTAAATTTTATCGTCTTGGATACACAACCAATTATGAATGTGAGCACTCAAGTACCTGTTATCTTAGGCCGACCATTCCTTGCTTCCTCAAACTCTATAATCAATTCTAGGAATGGGGTGATGAAACTATCCTTTGAGAATATGATGATTAAGCTAAATGTGTTCAACATGAGAAAATAATAAGGGCATGGTGATGAGGTCCACGAGATAAATATGATTACACCATCGTAGATAATGAGCCCCTTCCCAACCAATGTTCCAACTCCTTAGATCAAGTATGCTTGGCACACTTTGAAAACCTTGACAATCCTATCATTATGGACATAGTGAATGCCTTGTGCAAGTCCAACCCATTGCTTGAAAAACCTTCACCATCTATTGTGGAAGCACCATAATATTTTGATTTAGTGGAGATGATACCATTACATGAAGAGAAATTAGTTAAAGTCTCTCCACCACTTTGGTCTTTCAGACCAAGGTGCATACTTACTGGGAAGATCTATAATTTTCTACATGTTGCACAGATCAAAGCATTAAAAGATTTGTTTTTTTATGAACAAACGAATGTCATCTCCTTTTTTCACCCTAATACAAGTGGTGGATATTTATCATTAAGGGAATGCCATCTCCTTCTATCACCCTCATTCATGATCATGCTTACTAAAATCCCTTTAGAAGATCTTGTCTCTCAGGATTGATCTCCTATTCTGATGGAGGTCCATTTCCTTGCTTTCGTAGGATAAGTTTGCTCATGTTTTCTTTTCTTTTCTTTTTATTTTTTTCGGCGACATAGAGGGTGCTCTCTCAATAGCTCACCTCTTAGGTACACTCTCTCACCCACTCTTTATTTTGTATTACTCTCATGTTTATATTCATCACATTATCTTTTCAACATTGAGGAAATGTTTAATTTAGGTTGGAGTGGGGATTCTAGTGGAATTTTGTTCAGATAACTTGATATTTTCACTAATTTGATCTGAATTTGAAAATTTAGAAAAAATTTGGAAGTGTTTTTGTGAATTGATGTAATTTGGTAGTTTGAATGTAAAATGATAAGGCACTTAGTGATGAGACATTTTGAAGTCTAGAATCTAGTTATTTGGTAGATTGCAAAATTGAGTTCTTTTATTAATTTCTGTCAGATAATTGTAAAACTCGTTGAGTATTAAATTTTCACAATTCACAATCTGACTTACACTGTTAAGGTTAAGTTTAATATTGTGATTGTTAGCATGATGATTACCTAGAGTGCTAGGAACCAAGCTCGGAGAGCCTTGTATACCTTGTTCACTAGGAGTTTTAAAAAATAAAAATAAAAAAGAGATGAAGGAGAGAGAGAGAGAGGAACTCGAGGGTGGAGCAGATTTACGTCGAATTTCTAGATTTCTTAGTTCTAGATTTCTATTTTTCCATTTTTAAGATGCCTTTGCTTAGCTAGTCTCTTAGCTTGGGCTAAGGGGTGAAGTTTTTTTTATTAATTCTACATGTTTTAGTTTATGAATTAAAGCACAATGGTTTAAATGATGATTTTTTATTGATAGATTTGAATAAAGCTTTTTATTTATAGTTAATCATTTGATTCATTGTCGACTTTGGGCACATTGGATGCTTATAATTCTCTGAGAATGATTATCTTAGCTTTTGGAAAAGTGTTGATCTGTAAAATCCCTGATCTATCGTAGACTATGGGCACGATAGATGCTTTGAATTCCCTGTAATCAACTACTTTGTTCTTTTTTAGAGAATAGATCAATTGATGTTCATATATCTTATATTGGTGAATTAATTATGTTTTAATTGTTTTTATCTTCTGATTGGAGACAATTTTCACTCGACTCCAATTGCATTATAGAATTGAATTGAAGAACTAGACATTGTGAATTGATTAGAAGTTGAACCCTGGATCCTTAGTTGCATTTAATTATTGTTTTTACTTCACTTCTCTTCATTGGATTAAAAACCCAAAAATCTTAATTTCATATTAATTGCTCTTTAGTTCTAGTTTAGTTAGTTCTAGAGTGTTTAAAACTTCTCACATATTATCCCTGTGGATCGACCTCAATCTCACCAAGTTATTACTACATCGCAACCTTACACTTGGGGTTGTCGATCAAGTTTTTGGCATTGTTTTCAAGGATTGTTTTGACGGTTTGAGCAGTTTAGGTTTAGGGTTTTTAATTTTTTAGGTTAAGTTTAATTTTTCATTGCGTTTTAAGGTTATGATTTTTCTTTATTTCAGAATACTAACATCGTTTCATTTTCTGTTTTGTTGGATTTTCTAACCTAAATCACCATCGAGTACTATCCTTCTAACTCCCTCTTTTTAATTGCTTCAGTAGAATCCTGCTATAGAATTTTTTTCCTAGAAGTAGAACTAGAAATAGTGTTTTGTCGTGTTCATACCCGAGTGGACATAAGATAGAACAAATAAACTTTTGAGAGATAGAAGATTGGTTGAAGGACTCTTTATTCACCATTGTGTTAGAAAACATCTGAGTGCTTGTGAATCGTATAGAAAAATGATTGTGAACGAACCAAACATGATGAGAATGGAGTGCACAATTTGTCGTCGGTTAGGACTTTGCGTGGCTATCTACAACCAACTAGAGTAAGCAGACCTTCCTGCATGGTTTTTCTAACTAATATAGAAAACGTTGATTTTAAACCGGGCGTAATTCAAGTACTCCCTAAATTTCATAGACTTGACTCTGAGAGTCCATATTTACATCTGAAGGAGTTTGACGAGATCATTGCCGCTTTGCATTATAACAACGCCATTGACGATGTGATTAGAGTGAAATTGTTTCAATTCTCTTTGAAGGAGAGGGACAAGTCATGGCTTCACTCCTTATGGCCCCAAAGCATCAAGATATGGGTTGAGATGACCCGGGAATTTCTTAAAAAGTTCTTCCCGGTTCATAAAACTAATACTTTGAAATGCAACATCATAAAATTTTTCCAAAAGGAGGACAAAATATTCTTTTAATGCTGGGAGAATTTAAAAAAACTCTTGCTTGCCTGCCCGCACCATGGCTACAAAACATGGCGTATAATTAGCTTTTCAATTATGGTTTGAGTTCTAATATGCGCCACTTCATGAACATGATGTGCAATGGCGAGTTCATGAGCAAGGATCTTGATGAGGCATGTGATTATTTTGATATGTTGTTTGTGAATGCCCAATCTTAGAATACCTCGAACAAATCAGATAGAATCAAGCCACCTCAAGCTAAAGAGAAGGGAGGCATGTACATCCTACATAAGGATAATGACGTTAATGCGAAGATAGTTGTGTTAGTGCATATGTTTGTCGCATACTAGTGCACCTTATTTGTCAATTACATGCGTCCATGTGTTATAATTTTAGTTGAGCCTTGGCAATTTGAAGACCGATGATTCAAGTGGACAAGCATCATCAAGGAAGAAGAAATAGGTAAAAGAGATGCCTTGATGACCCTAACCCTTATAACCAAAACAACCCTAAACCTCTATATGACTTAGACCTAATAGGAAAACCCTTAGTCATTATCATTAGCCTTAGAACACTTAGAAAAATATGATAAGTTAGGCTAATAAAATAGGTACAAGCTTCTGTAAATGAACTAGACCAAACAACAATTATAGAGAGGAGTTTGATCCATCGGAGTTCAGTCTCGATGGGACTTCGATCCCTCGAAGATTTAGGTTCGATTCATCGTAAATTTAATCTAGTAAACTTGAACTCTTTGGATAGTTTTTAATCCATCGAGCATCTCTCTTCGAGCCATCGAAGTTGGATTTTCGAGCCATCGAGGAACAGTTCTAATCCATCGAACATATGTCCAGCAACCTTGTAGAACTCTCTGGATAGTTTTTCAATCCATCGAGGTTTATCTTCGAGCCATTAAAGTGGAGTGTTTGATCCATCGAAGCTATGTTCGATCCATTGGACAGACCGTTTTTCTACTCATTTTATGACCATTAAAACTTTATCTATAAAAGCGGGAGAGGCGATCTTTGGGCTGAAGAGAAGGAGTTTAGTGATTTAGAAGCCACCATTATTACAAAAAATTAGGAGCTCTAATCCTAACTTATTCAAGTCATTCACCGTGTGATTCATCACAAGCATTAAGCATTCAAAGCTAAAATGAGAATGAACTTGTTCTATCTTGATTCCTAGGAGTTTAGATACCTTGATCATAAGTAGAACCTTCGTCTAAACACCTCCTAGGAATCCAATTAGGTGTATTCCTCTAGGCAACCCATTTCCAACTAGTTGTAGAGGATTCACCACCTCTTAACACCTTAGGCATCTCTAATAGAGTATCATATGCAAGGGAATTGATCATTGGAGCTGGAGCATTGACGATGCATCGCCATTAGTGATTGGGGGAGAAAAGGGTAGCTGATTGAAGTATGGGAGAGTGGAGATCAAGCAGCCCGAAGTAGCGCATCAACGTGGTTCAAATCCGACAAGTAAGGTTGTCATTTGTAAGAGTACATATGCTCTTTCCTCAGTGGAGGATTAAGTATAAGAGTTTGAATTATCAAACTCGATAGGTTCGGTTGTAGGACCTAGGCCATTTGAGAGAGTTGAGTTAAGTCTCTGTGTGGAGCCTCCAGCAGGAATATACGTATGTTGTATAGGTTGGAAGGAACATTGTTAAACTCCTTAGTTGGATGAAACCATTAAACATCTTAATACGTTGGGAGGAACCTTATCAAACTCCTTGATTGGGTGGAACTATTAAACACCTCGGTAGGGTGGAATCGATTTAAAACACTTAGGTTGGGAGGAACCTGATTTAAACTCCTTAGTGAAATTCAGTATGCTCAAGAGATGACTACTTGAACTGAGATTTGAGTAGACACATAGTCGAACCACTATACATGCTTGTGTTTGTGATGTATTTGAGCTCAATGTTATCTTAACAGTGTATGTTTAATTGCTTAATTATGAATGCTTGATAGGAATACATGCTAAGCACTAGATAGGCACATTCGTACATAAGATGATTTTCACTAATTGTGTAGACTTGAGCTCTTATGGATGCATCTCTTATATTTACATTTGTTGCATAGATTATGTACTTGATTAGTTAAATCATTTGATAATCTATATGTTTAAACTAGGTTGCTTAATTACTTAATCTTATGCTAGTCTATATGATTGGACCCACTTAGTCCTGGAAGCCAAAGTGTTATTGCTTACTTAGCTTAAATTGTAGAATAATTTAAGTAGGCAAAAAGAATTTTAAAAAGGTCCTAATCACTCCTCCCCCCTTTAGGATTTAGCCATAATTCTAGTAGCTCCTCCCTATGCTTCCGCACGCATAATGCCTCAAGTGTGAGCTATAGGGCAATTTCAATTGTTATCAGAGTGGGTTGCTCTTCAATGACTTAACCATCTAGAGTAAAATCCGATCTCGGAGCTTGAACAATACGAGGCTTCCCTGAAGGAAATGGAGATCTATGAATGTTTAAAGCTATCTACCATCCACTACTCTGCTAACCCCGAACTCCTTACTGCGGCTTCGATGTTCTGGAGCAGATCTACTAACACATCTCATTTCAATGTGGTCTAATGAGTCGGACCATATTAGATGTTTGCGCTTTTACCCACCTTCTCTTTTTCGACAGCCCTGTTTGTCTGAAGCTTGTCATATACGAGCCAAAGGGATTTAATTATCAAGGTAGCAAGGCCTATTTTTTATTCCTTATAATGTTCATGAAGAATCATGGCCTGGTCGACCACATAGAGCTAACAGCTTTCTTTCTTCTCTAGATTTTCTGACATCTCCTCTGCATGAATGCACACAACATCGTTTAAGAATTCATTCCTCTTAGCGAACGACTGGCTTTAACCCCTTTCATCCTTGGCCATGTTTACCGAGCAATGTTCAATTTGACCATAAAGGGCATCTACAACTGCAGGCAGCCCTCTTTGGCTAGTTTAAATGTGGCTTGTTGAATACTTCAATTCTACCCTTGCCTCTGGTCCTACTGACAAAACTATATTATATACTTCTTATAGACATGGGAATATGAATTATCCTATAAACAAGGTCTCTTTCCTTGACTACATGAATAGCTTCTTCTTCACTCTTTCCTTCGACAAGGATCCGCATTCATTTACTCCTTTTCCTAAAAAAGAATATGGAACGATTGGCTTATGGGCAATGCGACCAGTACTTCGGTTTCCTAAGAGATGCATAAAGCTTGGGAAAGTTTCCTAATTGCTAGGGATCTTCCCTATGTTGTCGTCATCGGCATTGGCTCAAATGCAAAAGCTGGGATCCAGTAGTATTGTCCCAACTTACTCGTCCGACAATTCAGCCATATGCAAGGTTCCCTTGCCCTTCTACTAAAAAAACCTTCAAGTAGCCCTCTTATTCTCGCATTGTGGTACACTGATGTCATGAATTACATTGGCATCAACGAATTTTTTGAAAATATGAAGGCTTCCTTTGTATTCAATACATTACTTGATCGGCCGGGCCTCCTCAAGCCTGTTTGTGAATGGTGGGATTGGCAAAATCATTGCCTCTATCTCCCACTCAACTGGAATAATTACTGAATCGATCTATTGGATGATTGAACCTCCGGAAGAACAAATGAAGAAACAGAAGAAAAAGAAAGAGCCGAAAATTACCCACGCCCCAATGAGGACTTGCAAGGCATCATCCGCTTCATCAATTACTATGACTGCCCGCCTTGCAAAGCAAAAGAGAACTCGCTCTACACAAGCATCGGCCACCATCTAAGCTCCTGTAGCGACCAATCCTTCACCGCAGTAAAAGAAAAGAAAAATTAAAGTTTGAAAGGTTTCAATTATACGTCTAGCTCCTGTAACTCAGTCCAAGAGAAGAAAACTCAACATACCAGAAGTCACCTCGTCCGAAACGGACACTCCAACTCCTTCACCTTCTAGAATATCTGTACCGATTGTGATGAATTCTCCACCTACTAGCCCGCTCATCTGCAACATTGTTTCTTCTCCATCCATAAGCCCTACTATTTCAACTTCACCAACGACTGCATTACTTGCCCCCGCATCAACTTCTCCTCAAAAGGCATTAAGTTCACTGCCCCCTGTTCCACACAAGATCAGTGACCTTAGGCCAGCTCTGAGTCCGCCACTGAGACCTCCGACTGCCCCAATCCGAGTTGCGATTGCTGCTCTAACTGTATCTCCACCACCAACAACTTCTTTTACAATGCAGAGAACAGTCCGTACAAAGAAGACAAGTAACCTTCTGGTCAATAGCATAAAAGCTTGGGAAACTTATTATGGTACCAAATTTTACCTAGGGCTTACCATGAAAGATTACGCCTGAGAGATGTCTCAAGGGCTAAAAAAGCACAAAGAGGCCTAACAAATGGTATGCTAAATTTAAATATGATCCAACCGCCATTTATGATAAGAGCCTTAACAAACCTTTTCGGCCGAATCCTCTGCTATAACGACCCAAGATTTTTGACATTCATGTATAACACGACGGCCGAATTCCCAAGTAAATCATGGACTACTTGATTTGTTAAATAATGAAATATAGCATTCAAGCACAATGGTGGAAACAAATATTCATCTTATTCTATCAAACTTAGTACTTCATCATCAATGTTTAAATAAGGGAACCAACTAATATCCATACTAATCAATCAAAACATCAAACCATGTCTTCTCTGGAAGACTTATTACAATTTCCATAAGTGTAACCACTAATCAAAAGAAATGCCTAATAAATGAAAATATCAACTAAATTCTTTCAACGTCTTTATCTGCCATGTGATCGTACGAACCATCAAACTCTTCACCTTGAAAGTCGAGTTCGATACCTGGATCTTCACCTGCATCATTTAAATTGCAATTGGGATAGCATTAAACACTATCACAGTGGGGAATATTCCCTCCAAGATAATCAAGAATAATAATGTACAAAACTCAAAGTAACGCAATACAATAATATCTTTATTCAAACAAAACAATCAAGTAAAAATCTTTGTTAAAGCGATGCATGGAATGCATGCTCTGGCTAAGGCACCCTGACTAAATGAACGTGGGAAGCCCAAGTTCAGTCACCCCATACACACTCGTTAAACGAATGCGGGAAGCCTAAGGTTGAGACACCCCATACACACCCGTCAGTCACTAGTCACCAGAGTGAAATTAACCCAACTAATGGAAGCGGGAAACCCCCAATATACTTCTACTAGATAGTGCATGGCATGAAGTGGAACAAGTTCTCAAAACTTCATCCATGACACCCAGAGGGGCTGGCTCACCAAGTCGAGCCCTAGTGTATGCATGAGTGTGTTTTCCCTTTTATTAAGTATTTTACATACAACCATTTTTAGCAACTCACTAGACACTATGGGGAGTCGCAAGCGACCCAGCATAGGCCGACAGCTCGAGCCTAGTGTCCATGGCACCAACCCCGGCTCATGACAATTTGTATACCATTAGTGCCCACTCATTGTCTCGTTTTATGATTTCATCATGTCCCAAGAAGCCAATGTTGTACATCATGCCCAAATTCATTAAAATACTCATATAATGTAAATGGGTCAAATCAAGCATCATGTACATGTAAGGATCCATTAACAAACAATCACTTCCTTCTCTTAGTTAAGTCAAGATATATTCTTCCATCTCTCACAGGTTCCATCTCTGTACATCGAATAATTTTACCAACTTAGGGACAAAGAGTATACAATAATGGAATGCCCATATGGTGATCTTATACACATATTTCATATCACAATATGAAAACCAATGTTACTTGTAACACATAGACTAAGCAAAATAAGGGCATAGATTTCACAAAGATAAATAACACAAATACACATACTTTTTAGTCAAAATTCTAAATAAGGAATCACATCATTATGTAATGGTATTCATTATAAATTCTACATTAAACTTCATGTTATGTGGATCAGCAATTCAAAACAAAATAACTTCACATACCACAAAAGAAACTTATGATAATCGTGATATTATTAATGAAAGGCTTGAAGAAAAATTCTCACCTTAGGATGGACTTAGAAGAGGGTTGTAGAAGATCCTAGCTGCTGGAAAACTATGAGAAATAACTCCCTTCTCCTCTCTCTCTCTCTCTCTCTCTCTCTCTCTCTCTCTCTCTCTTTTCTCTTTCTCTAGGGCATGGAGGCTAGGGTTAGGAGAAGGGCTTGGAGGTGCGTAGTAAGAATATGGAGAGGGATGTGCGCATATGGGGAGAGAAAAGAAGGGCGTACGCGTGAGGTCTTATGTAAAACCTCTCGAGGTGGGTTTCTCAAATCTCAATATTCAGGTGATCTTTGATCAATTCCAATCCATTCATCTTATCCAAGCTCGAAGATTAGAGTCAAAATACGTAAATTTCTTGATGATCAACATTCTAGATTGGCCGATCCTTGAAATTGGCCTAACGAGTGCTAAATGGGCTTAATCTCAATTAACGGTCTACACTTGATGATCAGGGCCCAAATTTTGGAACAATATGTAGTCATGATAAGCAAACAATTGTACAAAGTTTAGTGGTTGATTGATGGTGAGAAATACCTAGATCTGAAATTCTAACTTTTGACGGAAAAGGAAGGGGCTGGCTTTGTGGTTTAACGGTGTAGGATTATAAATCGGGGTCCGAATTTTGTATAAACTCATAGTCATATGAGTATAATGGGTGGTCCAAATTTGATGATGAGAAGTGGGTAAATTGAAATGTTCATATTTAAAAAGAGTTGGTAACTCGTTAATTTCTAAAACGGGATAACTTCGCACATAAGAAAGAGGCTTATCAAGGTGGGGCACTCAAATCACACTATTGGTCCATGATAAAGATGATCCAAGTCACTCATATGAAGAGAAATATTCGAGTACGACTAACCATCTACTTTCCTCACTCGATGGACGTGAAAATCAAGGGTTAAGGGGCTGATTTGATAATTGGACCACTTCTACTATGATTTAAGGGCTGAAATTAGACGTGAATGGTTAATATGTGCCCAAAAGCTTAAATCTAGGGTTTTGCGTGAAAGTGATCGTCAGAAATTATAATACTTAAAAATGGCACCTTAACTTAAAGTTTAACTAATGGCATTTTTGTAATTATTTGACAAGTGCGTGATTTTTGAAATCCGATCTTTCTACGATATCTTTGGGATCATTCTAAGCAACTTTTGTAAAGGGTCCCCTATCGGATGTCCCGCTGTTCACAAATCAACGGTAAATGTCCGATGATTAATAAAAAATAAATTAAAAATGAATTTTCAAAAATTTTCAAATAAATCTCGAAAATCTGGGGCGTTACAAACCATGCCCCTTAAAAACAAACTTTGTCCCCGAAGTTTTCTAAGCACCGTCGATAAAAGATTGAGGGCAATCTCACTTTATAATTTCTCGTCTAACTTTCTGAACTATTCAGGGTCAGACGCGATCACAATACACCTCCCTTAAAAATAAATCCGTACTTCGACATCGATTTTTTACAAGCTCCCCCAAATTTCTGTCCTATCATGCTTCCACTGCGCACTCTGATTTCTAGATGGTTCTGAATATATTGATTGGTCTCTTATATCATTCAATCATCTAGCGCCCTAATATTTCTCAAGTTTGGGTGGGTGCTCTTATAGTCAAGGATCTAAGATGATTAGGGTTGAATAATTATCAAGGATGTCTGATCGTTAACGTAATGACTGATCAAGAGTTTAGAGGATAAATCTGAGTTTGATTAGGTTGCCATGATCGGATGGTCACTTGAATGAGTGGATAAACAAGCGGATAACAAAGTGAATGAGATATCATCGACGGTCCTTCAATAGCTGAAGGTGCGATGGAAAGATGAGGTTAGGGACACCGTATTCTAACTCTTTATAGGGTTTAAGTGGCTAAGCTTCTACGTCCTAGGGTCGTCTATACATCATCTTATTTTGGTCATCCAAAGAAAAGCAATCACACACATTCCAAGAGAATGCACAAAAGTTGTCCAGTTAGAACAAGGATGCGACTTGTATAGTGTCGACATCACGGGCAAACGGTTCAAGTAGATTTAGATCCGATACTTAGATCTTCTACTCGCATTTAAGCATTGAGTTCTTTAGTATTCATTCGAAATTCCGAGTGACGCCCCTCGGGATTTGAACTTGGATCCAATCGCTTACACATCGCATAAGATAAGATTCCGCTCTCCCATGTGGCCGATTTAGCCTAACATCATGAGGACCTTTATACACTCTCTCACAAAGCAAACATCAACAAATAAAATTCAAAAGAAATTCATAAATACAAAACATCACAACCTTACGGGGTCATATTTACTTCCGTCGCTAGCTATGATCAAAGGTCTATTTGGGGGTTAGTAAGTAGCATTCTATGGTCATGATAACCTACCTAAGTTAATTGAGTTGGGCCCAAAATTCATAAGGACGTATAAGAAAATGTTAGGAAACACTTTTAAGAGTGCATGCTTACAAACTAGGTCTAATCAAAGGGGTTTCGAGGCTAAGGACTAGGGTAGCGCCGAATCTGGAACGCAGGACCTATAAGCAATCCTGGAATTCGTTCTCTCAAACCGGGCATTGGTTTCTCCTAAAATTTGAAAGGTAGGCTGTAGGTTAAGTTTGGAACATAATTAATTTTTCTCAGAACAATATTCCTACAGTAACACATGTTTCTGGCCTAATTAAGTCCAAAAAGTGTAGCAGGTCAGCAGAATTTTATGCAAGATCTTCACTACTGTCAGAATTTTCTTGATTTATCTACATGTCCGATTGATATGAAATTTTTTTAGAGTTCTAATAAATAAGTTAAGAGTCTCTGTAAAAATTTACAAAAATTTTGTAAGTCTGAAAGTACATTTTCTAATGGGAGTACTGCTGCTAGATTTGAAAATCTGACCTAACGAAAAAATTCAAAATAAAATAGATAGACGTAAGATTTGAGCGAGATAATTCACACAATTCAGTGAAACGCTGATCTAAACATGGAGAATTGATGAAAGCCCCGAACGTCAAGCAAAAAGTGAGAATTCACTTCCCAAAAATCCTAAAGTTTACAGATTTCTACGTTTATCGGTTATCCTAATGATTTCAAGGGGCTTAAGTTTTGATTTCTAGGTTCATAACATCACAAGCAACCAATAGGGGTTGAACCTAGGTTTTCCTTTTTTTTTTCTAGTTCATGGGGACCTAAGCCCTAGGGTGTGTTTATTATGATAAAGGTCGGGCTTCTCACCCAAAGGCCGCGATTGTGCTCTGATAACAACTGTAACGACCCGAGATTTTTTTACTTTTGTGTATAACACGACGGCGAAATTCCCAAGTAAATCATGGACTAATTGATTTGTTAAATAATCAAATATAGCATTCAAGCACAATGGCGGAAACAAATATTCATCTTATTCTATCACACTTACTACTTCATCATCAATGTTTAAATAAGGGAACCAACCAATATCCATACTAATCAATCAAAACATCAAACCATGTCTTCTCTGGAAGACTTATCACAATTTCCATAAGTGTAACCACTAATCAAAAGAAATGCCTAATAAGTGAAAATATCAACTAAATTCTTTCAACGTCTTCATCCGCCATGTGATCGTACGAACCATCGAACTCTTCACCTTGAAAGTCAAGTTCGATACCTGGATCTTCACCTACATCATCTAAATTACGATTGGGATAGCGTTAAACACTATCATAGTGGGGAATATTCCCTCCAAGAAATCAAGAATAATAATGTACAAAACTTAGAGTAACGCAATACAATAATATCTTTATTCAAACAAAACAATCAAGTAAAAATCTTTGTTAAAGTGATGCATGGAATGCATGCTTTGGCTAAGGCACCCTAACTAAACGAATGAGGGAAGCCCAAGTTGAGTCACCCCATACACACCCGTTAAACAAATGCGGGAAGCCCAAGGTTGAGACACCCCATACACACCCGTCAGTCACTAGTCACCAGAGTGAAATTAACCCAACTAATGGAAGCGGGAAACCCCCAATACACTTCCACTAGATAGTGCATGGCATGAAGTGGAATAAGTTCTCAAAACTTCATCCATGACACCCAGAGGGGCTGGCTTACCAAGTCGAGCCCTAGTGTATGTATGAGTTTGTTTCCCCTTTTATTAAGTATTTTACATACAACCATTTTTAGCAACTCACTGGACACTATGGGGAGTCGCAAGTGACCCAGCATAGGCCGACAGCTCAGGCTTAGTGTCTATGGCACCAACCATAGCTCATGAGAATTTGTATACCATTAGTGTCCACTTATTGTCCTATTTTATGATTTCATCATGTCCTAAGAAGCCAATGTTGTACATCATGACCAAATCAATAAAAATACTCATGTAATGTAAATGGGTCAAATCAAGCATCATGTACATGTAAGGATCCATTGACAAACAATCACTTCATTCTCTTAGTTAAGTCAAGATATATTCTTCCATCTCTCACGGGTTCCATCTCTTTATATCGAATAATTTTACCAACTTAGGGACAAAGATTTGCAATAATGGAATGCCCATATGGTGATCTTATACACATATTTTATATCACAATGTGAAAACCAATGTTACTTGTAACACATAGACTAAGAAAATAAGGGCATAGATTTTACAAAGATAAATAACACAAATACACATACTTTTTAGTAAAAAATCTAAACAAGGAATTACATCATTATATAATGGCATTCATTACAAATTCTACATTAAACTTCATGTTATATGGATCAGCAATTCAAAACAAAATAACTTCACATGCCACAAAAGAAACTTATAATAATCATGATATTATTACTGAAAGGTTTGAAGGAAAATACTCACTTAGGATGAACTTAGAAGAGGGTTGTAGAAAATCATAGCTGCTGGAAAAATATGAGAAATAACTCCCTTCTGTTCTCTCTCTCTCTCTCTCTCTCTCTCTCTCTCTCTCTCTCTCTCTCTTCTCTCTTTCTCTAGGGCATGGAGGCTAGGGTTAGGAGAAGGGCTTGGAGGTCCGTAGTAGGAATATGGAGAGGGATGTGCGCACATGGGAGAGAAAAGAAGGGTGTGCACGTGAGGTCTTATGTAACAACCTCTCTAGGTGGGTTTCTCAAATCTCAATATTCGGGTGATCTTTGGTCAATTCCAATCTATCCATCCATCTTAAGAAGCTCGAAGATTAGAGTCAGAATACGTAAATTTCTTAATGATCCACATTCTAAATTGGTCGATCCTTGAAAATGGCCTAACGGGTGCTAAAATGGGCTTGATCTCAATTAATAGTTTACGCTTGATGATCAAGGTGCAAATTTTGAGAAAATATGTAGTCGTGATAAGCAAACAATTATACAAAATTTAGTGGTTGATTGATGGTGAGAAATACTCAGATCTGAAATTCCAACTTTTGGCGAAAAAGGAAGGGGCTGGCTTTGTGGTTCAACGGTGTAGGATTATAGATCAGGGTCCAAATTTTGTATAAACTCGTAGTCATATGAGTACAATGGGTGGTCCAAATTTGACAAGCGATTGATGGGAGAAGTGGGTAAATTGAAATGTTTAGATTTAAAAAGAGTTGGTAACTTGTTAATTTCTATAATGGGATAACTTCACGCATAAGAAAGAGGCTTATCAAGGTGGGACACTCAAATCACACTATTAATCCGTGATAAAGATGATCCAAGTCACTCATATGAAGAGAAATATTGAGTACGACTAACCATCTACTTTCCTCACTCGATGGACATGAAAATCAAGGGTTAAGGGGCTAATTTGACAATTGGACCACTTCTACTATGATTTAAGGACTAAAATTTGACGTGAATGGTTAATATGTGCCCAAAAGCTTAAATCTAGGGTTTTACGTGAAAGTGGTCGTCAGAAACTATAATACTAAAAAATGGTATCTTAACTTAAGTTTAACTAATGGCATTTTTGTAATTATCTGAAAAGTACATGATTTTTTAAATCTGATTTTTCTACGATGTTTATGGGATCATTCGAAGAAACTTTTGTAAAGGGTCCCTAATCAGATGTCCCGTTATTCACAAATCAACAGTAAATGTACGATAATTAATAAAAAAATAAATTAAAAATGAATTTTTAAAAATTTTCAAATAAATCTCGAAAATCTGGGACGTTACATCTGCTGTTTCCAATCGCTCCTTGGCCATTTGCGAAGATCATAAAAAAAACCCTCAATCTATCGACAGCTAGGTTCACCACTATGGCCGTTAGCTCTGACCTAGGTGGTCTTCTTTTCCCTTCATTTCTTCGTAGCTACTTTGTAACCCTTTTCCTGCTTTATGTTTCTAAAACTTCCTACTTGCAGTTCTTTGCGAAGTGTCAGCCAAGAATCTCTCGACTAGCTCTTCTTCTGCCTTTCATCCGACAATACATACAGCTGTGACTATCTCACCTACTGCAGAAAATCCTCAATCAATTGATGAGGCAATTGAAGAACGTACCACAGGTTTGCCCAACTTCTGTTCAATCATCTGCTCGATCGTTCTCTCCAGTCTACTTCTCCCTCTTGCGATCGCCAAAGACGTCTATCCTTTTCCAATGAGGAAAGAACTGCAAATCCTTCCACTATTGCATCAGATCCAACCGTTGCAATTGTAGACACCATTGATGATGCCTCTACCCCTTTAGCTAGAGGGTTAGAAGTTGTTGCCGATGCCATCAACGTGCTGAAGAATGGGCTCGATCGGGATGTTGACATTCCCGAATCTCATGCCTACTTAAGTGAGTTCTAGCAACTTCAAAGTGATATCAACGCGATCGTTCGATCTAGCACAGTGGGCAATGTGACTGCAGAAGATATTGAAGAATTAGCTCACCTAATTGGCTGATTATAGAATTTACATTCGTGACAATGATCAACTTGAAGCCCAGTTGGCTCTACTCTTAGATTTTCTAGATTTTCTACGAGAGTCTCATGAACTTTGAAATAGCATCGGCCACCTTGAAGTTGCATAGCAAGATGCAGGCTCGCGAGTTGATAGGGCAACTCAGGTTCATGATGATATGATCACTTTCTATGCAAGACTCCAAGAATCGGATGCTGCGCTTGAGCACTTGGCCAACCATATCGCCGAATTGAAAGTACAACTGAAGCTTGCTAAAGATTAATATGAGGATAAAGCGCGTAATCAAGCATAAGACATGCAATCGATCAACTCCTTAGGTTGAATCAGCACGTCTGGAGGCTCAAACTATTGAAGAAATCAAGAAGTCGATCGTCCAAGATCAACGATCACTTGCAAAAAAACGAAAGTGCAGTACAACGAGTGTAGGAATTCCTTGCCCGATTTTTGGCATTTTTATTTTGAATTTTTCTGTCTTTGTCTGTTGCAACACTGACTTTTCTTCTTGTTTCACAAAGGCCAATTTTGTATGAAATCTCTTTTCTCTTTCTTCCCATTCCATGTCGATTTGACTTCTGATGTGGCATGCATGACTCAAATGTCATGCGTCAAACTTGATCATTATTGTTGCCGCATCCTCCATGTTTCCCAAAAATTTGGGAAAATGAACCGTCGTGCCTCACGACAAACTGTTTTTAAGGCAACTGTGATAAAAAGGATTCCCTATTTAAATGATACTTCACAATGGATCTACACCTCCATTCACCCCTCCACAATTCGAACAAACATTCTGCTCTCATGGATTCTTTCCAAACTTCTTCCCAGATCCTTACTCAGGCAAAAACTTCTTACAGGAACTTTTTGAGTTCAGTCTCCCTGACTATGGCCAATCTCCCCTCTGGTTCGATACTGGGGCCTTCCTTTGTGGCATACTTGAATCGATCACGAGCTCTGAACCACTTAATGAAACCGTGGAAGTTCTTAGTGAACTTCAACAACTTAGGGAGACATATTTCCAATTGGAGTTCGAAATCCAACGGATTAGAGAGTACTAGAGACAACTAGTGGTTGTATATGGAGATGCCACCTCCTTAGCATCAGTCCTTTCAGAAAGACTGGGACGATAGACTCCGATGGACTCGGGTTCGTCACATAAACTGGACCATGCTTCAGACTCTTCAAGCCCAATGCGCCGAAATCCTGGCAGACATCAAAGAAAAGAAGAAGTCTTATGCTCCTGCTGACCTTGCTACTTTGGACGACCTTGTCCCATTCCTAGACAGCCAAATCACGGTCTATCAAGCTCGCTCAACTGTCAGCCATTCCAACAAACGCCAGGCCGAGCATGAAGCTTCACAGGTGAGCCTTCATATGGAGCAAGTTCTGGGCTTCTTCCCTATCTTTGTACAAGAAGGAAGCGAATGGCAATGCTTGAAAGGAGTCTCTGATGTAGGAAAAAGTTGCACCATCCGCCACTTTGAATTCTTGAAAGAACAACATGCGTAGATGACTCACTGGCCAGGCCCTCTTATGTTCAATTTCCTTTCATTGTACTTAATTGATAGGTTGATAGGGCCAGTTATCTTTATTTGCTCCCTTTCCTTCTTGCACTATGTAGTTTGGCCAACGCCAATTATCTTTTAATGAATTCCCTTATTCCAACTTCTTGATTTTCCTGATGACGTATTTTGTGTAAATGAGGACCGATATCTATTTTCATTGAGATCGGTCATGGCCATAATCTCGGTCTGGCCAGTATAACATTTTGCCAAAAATTCGAGCTCTTTCATTTTCTTGATTTGAATGTCAAAAAATTCTACCAAATACGCCTACCGGTGTATCGACCGCGCACTTAATTTTATGAGAAAGAAAGTGGCCTAATACTTGATAATCGCCCAACTCATATACGTGATCCACTTGGCCATACTTTCTTCATCTTTCGTCGTAATAGGTGCAACAAATAGAATAATTATAATAACTGTACTGCATCAAACCTAGAGAGACAAGTCATTTAATAAGGTGTCATGAATGTTACAGGTCATAACTAACCGTCACGCCCGCACATTGTTGATCTCTTAAATGTGCATATTCTAACCCCATTTTATCACTAACTATGCTTGAAATACATGATTAAAGACCCAACTAATTCATGGTTTTGTGGTTATAGGAATAAGAGAGAGGATTCATCAATTGGAGGCTTAAAGGTGTTATTCACAAGCATTGAAGATCAAAGGACTAAGCGTGAAAGGGTGGAAGAAAGAAGCAAAGGAGAAAAGAAAAGAGGGCAAGAAAAAAGCACCCAAGATCGGTCGTCCGACCGGTTGTCCATAACCCAGGATCGGTCATCCGACCGGTCCGAGTACTCAATAGAAGGGGGCATCTACATAGCTTGCTGGACCACCCACGACCAGTCGTACGACCGGTCATCCACTACTCAGACTGGTCGTGCGACCGGTCCTTGAATTAAAAGTCTGGGTGTGAATTTCTGAAAATCTCACTGGACTGTTTTTACGATTTTGAGACCGGTCGTCCAGGAGCTCAGACCGGTAGTGCGACCGGTCGTCTGCATAACAGAGCGTGACCCACAAGCTCCAATTTTCTCTACGCAGTCTGGGATTTCTTGCGCAATCTGGAACTCTCCGCACTATTCTATAAAAGAGGACCTAGGGCTCCTTCCTAAGGCATCCTAGAAGAGATCGAGCACAATGGGAGACGGCGGAAGTCGGATTCGGAGTTCTACAACTCCTCCTAGTTTATTTTTCTAGTTTTATGCTTTGCTTAGTTGTTTTCATGTTTCCTTGGATCATGAACGGCTAAACTTCTTAGCTAGGGATAAGAGGTGAAGCTTTAGTGAATCTAAGATGTTTCAATTCGTTTGATTTGGTTTCAAGTTGGATTATTAGTAAAGAACAATGGTTTGAAGTTTAAATAAAGCTCTAAGTAGTTTTTCTTAATCTTATGATGGCTCATGGATGTTTAGAAGAATTGCTTGAGTTCTTAATTGTTTTGAGCTAGTCTAGACCTGTATGATCCGAGGAATTGGATTCAATACGCTCTAGATCTATGATCCTCATGTGGGAACTTCATGCCAAAGGTCTATTTTTCCTGGAATTTCTGAAGTATGTAAGACTGTGTATGTGATTTGAATCAAGTTCAAATCATGATCTAGTTATATCTTGTGACAGGATTTAATGATGATTATGGTTGTGATCTTAACCTATGGGAATTAGGAATGACCTATGCAATTGAGTGTGCTCAAGTCCTAGCTTGAATTGAGAGAATCATGTACATGAATCATACATATGACAGATTGATTGTTTTAACTACTCTATCATCCGACTATATAGAACTTAATTTCGATTCTAGTTGAGAAAGTAAGAAACCACAGCGAATTAAGCATCAAGGATTGCTACAAGTGGATCCTTGAACGCCTAGTGCTTTTTATTAATTGATTACTTTCAGCTTAGTTCACAATTTGCTATCTTCACCAAATTACTAAATTTTATTTAGTTAGTTCTTCAGTAGAAACCATTAGAAGTGTTTTGTGAATTCCTACACAAGTCCCTGTGGATCGACCTCGGTCTTACCAAGATTATTACTACATCGCAACCCTACAGTTGGGGAAGTGAACACACGTCCCCCTTTCCTCGAAGACAAACCATCGTATTAACTGCAGAAAATAAGTCTATTTAATCATCCTCTCTCCCCCTTTTCTTTTAAAATTCCAAACTTATCTCCTTCGTTAAACAGATGGAAACCACTTTCTTTTACGAATGTGCCCTTGACCTCTTGCACAGAATCACCTCCACAGGGATCTCTTACTTTAGCAACCCTTCCATGCTTTCTGACGTATACCCTTTCATCCACGATGCTTCAGAATATGCGGCTAATGATCCTCCTCTGAAAGAAGCTTTGGAGATAATCAATCGTTTAGAAAATCTTGGGAATTCATTCTACAAAGCAAATGATGAATTTGAAAAATATTCCGAACTTCTGAAAGAGAATATGAACTCTAATGACGAAATGCTCAAGTTAAACCTTGAACATGATGAAGTTTGGAATGAACAATTTCTTTATACCAGAGAGTCTTCTTTCGATCATGTTATACTTTGACGACTTCGCCTGAAGCGAAAGAAATTAGAGAAAGACATCGCAACTACAAATCACCTCTTCCATGGTCGGGATAAAACAGATACAGAGAGTCTCAAAACCTTTCTTCAGGCTCAAATCAACCTGTACCAAGAACGATTCAACAACAAATCTACTCACAAGTCAAGTGCAGATGATCGATTAGCCGAACTCAATCATCGCATTGACTTCCTTTAAAAAAATGCACGTCGAAGGAACAATGCGGATAAGAAAGAAAAGGGAAGCCAACAAGACCCAGTCTCGAGTGGCCAAAGACTTTGAACGCCTTACTACTTCACTTGAGTGATGTTGCTTTACTTTACAAGTTAAATCAGTCAGCTTTGCCCGACTCCTTAAATTATTATTTTTTTGCACCTCGGCCAATAGGCCGCTTTCTATCTATTGTCTCACCTTTCTGCGCTTTTCCCCTTTTCTGAAGGTGCATGAATCATCGTTGCCACTGGCACGCCTCTTTCTCAAGGGCTTTTTCTTATTGTGTTATTGTTGGGTTTCACTGGATATGTTTGGATAAGTTCGTATACGACCAGAGTCACCACTAGCCAATTACTTCGAATCTACAGTCGGCTAGACCCTATAGAAACGTTAGAGAATGGAATCCGAAGACTCCTTCATCTAAAATGACTCTTTTTATCTGCAGTCAGGGATTCGAGGTAAGGGATCACAGTTACAGGGTGGGAAGGTGTTAGGACCCACTCTACCCATACCGAAGTGCGATCTTTACTTCATAGAATCTAACTAATACTTGAAGTTCTGAATTATTCCTTGTACATTCTCACAAATGATATAATGGATGAATATAGGTTTGATCAGTAATAGTTTCTGATGGGCAGGTTCAAATTAGATAGGCAAGCCCAGAGCATACGCTCGAACTAACAGGTGCTTTATGTGATATGTATGATATGTGTTTGACCAGTCAGTGTTTCTGATGGGCAAGTTCCGAACAAGTCGGCGAGTCTTAGAGCATATGCTAAGACCTGATCAAGTGCTTATAGTGGAATGATAAGCAGGGGGGTTGGAAAAATAAGAAATATTGCACTTATGCTAAATGCGAATGAGATGATACTGGCGTAAGAGTAGCTGGATGAACTGAAGTATCGCAAGGATTGACTTCGAGCGTTTAAGATTGGGATTTAGGTAGCTTGAGAGACTTGGACTAGGGTCAGACTAGACTGGACCAAGGCTAGACTCTTCTCACTTGGGCTCTCCTTAGTAGTGGAATGGGCTAACGAGGTGTAGATGAGTCGCTTCTCAAAGAGGAGGACTTGGAGTTAATGGATGCTGAAAACGAAAGGGAGATGGGGTATTTATAGCTGCGAGAAGTGGTAGCTCTCGTAAATAGGGCCAATTGGCCCCTTGAGGCCACCCGTATGACCATTTAGCTCCAACTTTGGAGCGTACAGACTTTGAATCTGAATCAAGAAATCCTCAAGTCCGAGGTTCAGAGTTGCTTCGAAGCTGTGGATCGGAACTAGGTGAGTTGATTGGGTTTGAAAGATGGATTGACAAGGTGAGTCGACTAGGTGTAGGGGTTGGGTTGACCCAATGAGTTGACACGGTGATTTGACTCAGCGGGTTGACTCAGCAAGTTTGACTTTTTTAGGAGTTTTGTACTGGTTTTTTTCTATAGATGGTTTTTCGGGCTGATGTTTAGGGTTGAGTTGACTAGGTTTATGCTTGAGTTGGGTTATGGATTGGGGCTTGCAAGGTTGACTTTGACTGAGTTTGGATTTAAGGTTTAAGGGTATGGACCTCCATCCATTCAGATATCTCAACCAGCTTGATAGTTGAAGGTGGGGTGTCTACATCTATGTTATATGTTTTTTTATAAGACTTTTAGTTTTTATATTGATTTCCATTAAGCATTGGCCCACGTGTTTCACTCGATCACTCGTGCCCTTGTACCACCTCCCAGAGCGAGAGGTAATGGATCTTTAGGAATTGTCCATTAATCGGCGCTTTGGCAAGCTTCCCATCTTGATCTCGCAAATGATAAGTGCCACCTTTCAATATCTACACAACAGTATATGGCCCTTCCCAAGTACAGGACTACTTCTGTCTTAAATCTGAATCTTTTCGGCCGAGTGGTAATATGGTTTTCCAGACTTTATCGCCCACCGCAAATGATTTTTTCTTAACCCTTTTGTTATAAGCCCTGGCGACTTTGGCTTTATTTACCATGATTGAGTCTAAAGTTCGTAACTGGACTTCGTCTAACTCCTCAAGTTCCGTGAGCATGGCTTCAGTGAACTCAGCCAGGGTTAAACCAGCTTGGTGGGTGACTCTGAGGGATGGAACTGTTACTTCCAAAGGGCGTACTGGATCATGCCTGTAAGTAAGGGCCAAAGGACTCATTTATTTATTTATTTTTGAAAGAGTATATTACCATTAAGCCAAAGGAGAAGAATACAAGAAGATACACATTCGGGCAGCCTCCAACCTAAAAGTACAGAGACTGCCTATCATAACCCCCTTTGGCCTAAACAGAAGGAGCAAAAAAAAAAAAAAAAAAAAAAAAAAAAAAAAAAAAATCAAGCACGAGTCTCTCTAATAGATCCCAACCTAACTTTGTCTAAGAAGTGATTACCCCTAATATTGTCTTGGAGCGATCTAACCGGGTAAAAGGCCTCCATTCTCTGAGCAGCACTTCCCAAATTTGCCAACCCATCTGTCACTGAGTTGGATTCCCTGAGAACATGGTCCACCTCCACGAGGGCCCCCCTTCGCACGCCGCTAAATTTGGTTTGCCAGTACCTCAGGTGCCAAGGAAGCTTACTTCCCTTCGTCAACGCAGCCACAACCATTTCAGAATCAGATTCCAATATGATTTTGGTAAAGCCATGGGCCACACATCTAGATAACCCTTCAACTATAGCCCTCAATTTTGCTGTGGAGTTAGTTCCAGTCCCGTAGCCGCTGACAAAACCAAAGATGAAATCTCCCTTGTAATCGCTACAAACACCCCCCCCCCCCCCCCCCCCCCCCCCCCCCAGAGTTGCTCGGGTTCCCCCCAGAGGAGCCATCCACATTGATTTTTACTCACCCATCTTTAGGCCTCTCCCATTTAACGACTGAGCCTCTCATGCCCTTCACCCTTTTCATGGGTATCTGGAGAAGCTCCAGCGACAACCTATAGGAAATGCATGTATCCTTTGGAGCCTGAATGGATGGGCTGATGAGCCTAACCCAATTCAGAACCCGATTGATAACTTATCCATCCCCACAGTCTGCCCATCAAATCTGCTCCCATTGCTTTCGCGCCAAATCTCCCAGAGAATAATGGGAGGCACTAGTCCTCTCAGTAGAGAGAATCCGTCTGACATCTTGGCAGGACGCCACCATTAGGTAAGCCGCATAGACAGCGGTTGGGCTGCTAAACAGGGGATGCTGAAACAGGCTCTAAAGAAGGTCCATATCTGGAGCGAAAGAGTGCTGGCAGAGAACAGGTGATCGATTGACTTAGAGGAAGCAGTCGACCCCGCGACGCAGTAGTTGCATCTCGACGCAAGGGGGATACCCTTCTCCCCCAGTCTTTCATCAACCGGGATTCCCTTGAGGAGCACCTTCCAGGTGAAGACAGATTTTCAGAGGGAGTTTAGCGTGCCACACCCAACATGCCCAACTCTTACGAATCCTAGACTCCCTGACCACATTCCAGGCAGACTTCATCAAGAACTCACCTGAACACTCAAGTGGCAAAATCCGAAGATCTGTTGCGTCACTGTTAACCATGCCTTTTGCATCAATCTATAACCAAACCTCTGCTAGAATGAAAGGAGCCGCTGGTGAGGCCTAATTAATCCCTCCTGGGCTAAGCAGATCTTTAACTATGAAATTCCTTAGCTGGGAGGGTACCTGCTACCCACAAACCTCTTCGAGCTGCCCTAGTCCCGTCCAATTGTCCAACCACAAACGACATTCACCCTTCCCCACCAACCATCAAGCATGACGCTTAATGGTTGGGAGCAAGGCCAGGAGGCTCTTCCAAAGGGGGGAGGCAGAGGAGGGACCCCACCTATGCTCAGTGACAAGTTGAGGTCTCCAATACTTATCTCTCATGACCCCAGATGGACTACCCTTCATTGTTGCTAACCTTCCAAGCCATCTTTAGGCAGAGGCTCTTCATCATATCTTTGAGGCGCTTGATCCCAAGGCCCCCCTCCTCTTTCGGCAGTGAAATTACCTTCCAATTAATATAGTGTTACTTCTTTCTCCCCTCGTACCAGCCCCAAAAGAAATTGGCAAAAGATCCTTCTAAGTCATTTAGAACCTGCATAGAAACCATCGTGGTAGCCAGCGTATGAATGGGGATGCTCACAAGAACATGCCTGATCAACATTGCTCTGGCTATAGGGTTAAGGCACCTGCTTTTCCAGCCAGCAATCCTAGTTGAAATCTTATCCATCAACGGTTGAAAATGGGCTTTCTTGACTCTACCTTGGACGATCAAAACCCCCAGGTACTCGAAGTCTCTGGTCGATCTTTAGATTCCTGTCAGCCTCTAGATGGATCGAATCCTCGAGACTGACATCTTGTTCGAGCATATGAAGCTACTATTCTCAACATTGATCTTTGGCCCGAGCTGAGTTGGTATTTCTCCAAGACCTGCTTAATATTGGCTAGAGGTTTCTTATTACCATTGGTGAAGATAATTGTGTCATCCGCAAATAATAGGTGAGTCACCACCTTACACTTACGCCCGTTGTTGTACGGCTGGCAACAACCCGACTGAGTTAGCATCTTCAACCCTCTACTCAAAACTTTCACTGCTACGATGAAGAGGGATGGAGAGAGAGGTTCTCCCTAGTATAACCCCCTAGAAGGCTTGAAGTAGCCAACCGGCTCTCCATTGATCAGCACGGAGAACCAGTTGGAATTCCAGCACTTTTCAACCATACCCACCCACTCTGAATTAAAGCCAAACTTCAACAAGACCATCTTGAGGAAGGACCAATCCACTCTATCAAAAGCTTTCTCCATGTCCATTTTGAAGATGATATTCCCCCCTTGACATTCCTATTTATGTCTCTGAAAATTTCCTAGGTGAGGGCATACTTTCAGCCATAGAACGACCTTGAACAAATGTGCCCTGTTCTCCTGAAACAAGCTTTGGCAGTAAGGAGTTAAGCCATAACTATAACTTTAGCCAAAAAATTTTAAACAAAATTACAGAGGCTGATTGGCCGGAAATCTGAAAAAGTTCCCGAGTAAGACGTCTTCAGGATAAGACAGATCAGCGAGGACATGACGGCCCTAGGAAGGGATCCCCCCTGAACAAAAATAGAATTGCCCTCATTAGGTCTCCACTGATGATATCCCAGCAGCCGCTGAAAAAGCTTTAGGGAGCCCATCTGGGCCAGGGGCACCATCTTTAGGCATTGATTCCACCGCCAGTTTTACCTCTTCAGGCGTCGGGTCAGCCATAAGGGCCACATTATCTTCACGTGTGATGCAGGCTTGGATAAGATCTAGGAGCTTACCCGGGGGGGGTCACCGATTGAGTCAACAGCAAGTGAAGGGACTCATTCATGTACTCGTTCAGTGTGAATTTCTATAAGCCCATAATGCCTCATAGAGATTCAGATGTCATTCTTGAGAATTGTCCTTGATCGTCTTCCTTATGATATTTTTTATTACCTTGTTACTTGCCTCTGCTTGGCCATTTACCTGCGCATAATATGGGATCGAATGCAAAATTTTAATTTTGTATTGCTCGGCCATGGCTTTAACTTCATATGTTGAAAAAAGAAGCACATCGGTCCATTATAATAGATTCCGAAATTCCAAATCGATGGATAATGTGCATTTCAATGAACTCGATGATCTCCCTACCACCGACTCCTTTCATAGGCTTGGCTTCTACCCATTTAGTAAAGTAATCTGTGGCCAAAATAATGAAGGTGTCCTGGTTCGAGGATGCTGGTTGGAGACGGCCAATTAAATCGATTGCACATCCTCTAAATGGCCAAGGTTTAATAATTGAATGGATTTCGGCGACTGGGGCATACTGGATAGGCCCATTCTTTTGGCAAGTTTCACATCCTTTGGCGTACTGAATGCAATCGACCATCATCTTAGGCCAGAAATAGCCAGAACACCTTAATGTTAAATGCATCTTTCTGCCTTCCTGATGTGCCCCACAAATCCCTTCGTGGAGTTCCCCCATGGCCAACGTGGCTTCCTATTTACCTGGGCATCTTAACAGCACCCTATCGGGCCCTTTTTGGTATAATTCGCTATCAATCATAGCATAATTGATAGCGTTCCTTCGAATATTTTTATTGACTCATACTTTTGGGTACTGGAGATATCCCATGATAGGTGCTCTCCAATCGTCATCGTCCAGCTCCAATTGGCATACCTCCATAGCATTCTCTCGCTCAGACACTGAAGGTAAAGCCCTGGTTTGCACCATGATCGTCCTCTCAGCTGATTTTCCATAAGCTTCCAGGCCAGCAGCCAATTGGGCCATTTCATTCGCATTTGTATTATGTCCGCGAGTCACGTGCATCAGCTCTACCTCATCGAACATATCTAACATTTGAGATGCTAGAGCATAAGAAGGAAGCAATACAAGACTTGTACATTTGAATTTTCCAACCACTTGATTTATCACTAGTTGGGAATCGCCCACTATGATTACATTCCTAGCCCCTAATTCCATAAGAAGTTCTAGGCAGATTATCATGGCTTCATATTCAGCCTGATTGTTCGTACATTCGAAGTCCAGGTGAAAAGCATATCCATGCCTGTTTCCACTTGGGGCAATCAAAATGAGGCCTTCTCATGAAGCCTTACTTGTCCTAGACCCATCAAAAATTAATTTCCATGGTGTTAGAAAGACATGATCCAGATCGAGCACTTCTGGCGGTAGTTGGGCTTCCAGATCCGATGGATGATTGGCCAGAAAATTCGCCATGGCTTGCCCTTTCACCACCTTTTGAGGAACGTATTTTAAATCAAATTTTGATAAAGTTAAAACCCATTTGCCAATTCGTTCGCTTAATATCAGCTGGTTTAACATATATTTCACTAGATCGGTTATAACCACTACATTAACCCTTTTTATTAGTAAATAATGTCGTAATTTTGTGGCCGCAAAGTACAAAGACAAACATAATTTCTCAATGTCTGAATATCATCTTTCTGTATCAAGCAAGGTTCGACTTGGATAATAAAATGCACGCTCCTTCTGGTCATCATCTTCCTAAGCCAAGAGAGCACCAACCGATCCCTCCACGGCTGCAACATAAAGTTTCAGTGGACGATCCTTCATTGGTGGCATCAACATCGGCGAATTCATCAAGTATTCCTTGATTTGCTTGAAGGTTGCCTAATGCTCGTCTTCCCACTTGAACTTGCTTCCCTGTTTTAATTTAATCAAAGGAGAAAAAATAGAAGTTTTCCTTACACAGTTAGAAATAAAACTCCTCATAAACTTTACTTGGCCAAGGAATTGCTATAATTCTTGCTTATTCCTTGGCATCTGAGCATTGATGATCACACATGCCTTATTCTGGTCAACTTCGATCCCCTATTGATGCACAAGGAATCCTAGGAAATTACTGGCCGACACCCCAAAGGCACACTTGAGAGGGTTCATTTTCATTTTATGTAATCTCATTCGCTCAAAAACCTTTCGTAGATGAGCGAAATGATCCCCAATATCAGCTGATTTAACTACCACGTCAATGAAATAAACCTCCATCAACTGGTCAATCATATCATGGAATATAACATTAATGGCCCTCTGGTATGTAGCTCCTGCATTTTTAAGCCCGAACGGCATAACAACCCAACAGTACATACCTAAGGCACCTAGGCAACGAAAAGCCATTTTTGGCACATCGTTTTTGCTATGTAAATTTGGTTATATCTGGAGTGCCCATCCATGAAAGAGATAACCTGATGCTCGACTATCTGATTGATCAGTTGATTAGCCACTGACATAGGATATTCATCTTTTGGGTAGCGAGGTTCAAATTCCTGAAATCAATACAGACTTTGAGCTTGTCATTTTTTATCACTGGCACAATATTCAAAATTCATTATGCATATTTAATCTGTCTGATGAACCCTACTTTAACGAACCTCTCAATTTCTTCTTTAATTTTCAAAGTGACCTCAACCATCATACGTCTAGGTAGTTGCTTAAGCGGCCGATAGCCCTCCCTTATTGGCAATCTATGCTCTACCAACTTACGATCTAATCTGAGCATTTCGCAATAATCCCAAGAAAAACAATCAGCGAAACTTTTAAGCAGAGTCGTAAGTTCAGCCTGCTCTTGTAATGTAAGTAGGCCACTTACAAAGGTAGGCTTGGGATTTTGTTCAGTTCCTAAATTCACTTCTACCAATGGGTCCTGAACTTGAGCTTGGGAATCCTCAAGCTTCTCGGGCGCTTGTTTCAAATCAGAGATAAATATCCCATCGTCGGCCACATGATCGGCCGGAATAATGGTATCAGTTATATTAATAAAGCAGCCATCTCCTCTGCATGAACCTTCTTTGAGTTCTTTTATTTTGGCCGTCAAATCAGCCATTTTTTGCTTGATTGAAGTTGTAGTCATCATGGTCTTCTTCAATAGTGCACTTCAGGACCGGCCGATGAGGCACAATGTCCATCGGCCGCTCCCCTTCCATCTGAAGGATTGCTGATATATCTTGTATGATGTTATTCAGAGTTTTTACAGTGGAGATCCTCGTAGGATGTCCATGTTTGTTCCTTCCTGTGAAATGTATCGGCCCAACCTCCTCGCCATAATAATATGCTTCACTTGCATTCGAGACAACTAGGAACAATTTATTATCGGCTAAGACCAATTCCATCCTATCTTGATTCTAAAATATTATAAATTGATGCATCGAAGATGGGATGCATCCAAAAGAATGGATCCAATCTCTTCCCAATAATGCATTGTACCTAGAGGAAGTTTGACCACACAAAAATGCAACCAATAATTTCTTAGTACCCATCATTAAATCGACCGGCAACACCCCATGGGTGTTTCTGATTCCTCCCGCAAAATTTCTAACTGTGACATCGGATGGAATCAGATCAGACGTAGTCTTCCTTAATTTTGGCATCTTCCTAATTGGGAGGAGATTCATAGCAGCCCCATTGTGAACTAGAATTCAAGTAACGGGACAACCTTCAAGGTGTGTAGAGATATATAAGGGCTTGAGATGCTGCGTCATGCTGGGGGTTGGGTTTTCAATGACCACGCTCTCGGAAGAAGATCCGGGCTCTACCTTTATCATGTTTACTGGAGGTGATTGACTCGTCCCTAGCTCTGATGGAGGAAAAGAACCGTGTTGTACTACCATAGGGGGCCTCCATTCCTCAACATCCCCTGCCATCTCATTTAGTTGGGATGGCTTAGCCTGGAATTTTGATGGCAAAGTAAATACCATGTTGCATTAAAAAACCATGGGTGGCAATGTTCCAAACACAATTTTCGAATTCAAACATTGCCCCCTAAGTGTATCTTCAACTTTTGCACTGTTATGGTCTTCGGTTGGCTGCTCGAACTGACCCTCACCATGATGTGCAACCTACAAGACTCAAGCCTCCTTCATAAGCTCATTTAGTAATAAGTCATCACCTGCTAACGACACATCACTAAAGTCTTCAGATGAGTCGTCAGTTCCTTCGACAGGTCCAACATTTGTATTGGCACGTGCTTCTTCTTATGACCGATCGACCATAAATTAGTCAGGCACTGGAGATGAAAGAACAACGTCAATGATATTAACAGCTATTGATTCCCCATCGGTTTGAGGGACTTGCCAGAAGGGCCAAGAATTTTGTTCTTCTTCGTGAGTCATTATCTCTCTTTCAAGTGTTGCTTTCCTCTCGGAGCAGCTTGGCGTCATTGACAATGCCTTTTCTGTGATCTAGTCATAATTTCAGGGGCTACTGGGAACTTAGGGTGCCTGATCCTCTGCCACACATCAGATCGGGTTGGTGGAGGCTTCACCATCCGTGGCCGAGCTGGGGCTAACTGCTGAGGGTGATGTCGTCGTACAGATAATGTCCTTGACGACTTGGAATCCCAATACCACCTCTTGGAACTGTCCCGATCATTCCCGTATGACTGGGACGGTGACCTCGACAGCTGCAATTTCCTGGCACAGTGGCTGCATAATGGTGCATCACATTCCTTGCGCAACTGATTTTTAGGTTGCCAAATAGACCATTTTGTATTCGGTCACATAAAGCTTGATTGATGATTCGATTGTGATGACAATCCACAATACAACTCAAGACCGAGATCGACCTTCCGACGCGAACGATTATTGCGCCTGAAGTCGACTGTCACATATTGGCTTCAAAGGCTGGTGGGAAAGGATCTGTATCGAACAACATGGCATGTTCTTCCTTTTCGAGGAATTTCAAGAGGCCCTTGTCGATATTATCTTGGATTACGTTCCTAAAAACAACACATTTGCTATTAGAATGATTTCGGGTCCCATGTCATTTGCAATATTCCCCCTTTCCTTTCTTTAGCTAGTTGGTCGTTTGTATCTTATGGCTAACAGGTACATTGATAAATGTCCCGGCCAACAGGAACTCGAATATCTCATCTGCCTTCAAAATATCAAAACTATAAACTTTTTTCATTTTCTGGGTGGCCGATGTTGTTACTTCTGCCTTAATTAGGGTAGAGCATTCCAAGGGTTTCTTGGCGACCACTTCTGCAATCGTTACTTCATAATTAGGATTATAATAATATGTCCCAATTGACGAATTCTTTTGCCTAGAACCCTCTTACAAAAGTTCATCATACCTTGATACTTTCCGTGTTAAGTCGTACAAGTCCACAAACTCGGTCCCGACGAACTTCTTAAGGAGTTTATATTCCAGTCCATCTAGAGCAATCTACACAAACTCAGCCTCTGCAGTGACGACCTTGCATCGGCTTCTTGCCTTTTTAAATCGAGCTATACAATTCGAGATTGGCCATGGTCATTTCCTGATCTTTGTAAAAGAATTGGGAATGAAATTTTTCCTCCAACTCTTGTCATGAATGGATCGAGTTAGGTAATAGGTCCGAATACCATGTAAATGCAGCAGCGGTTAACGAATGTCCAAACAACTGCAATTTATAATAATTGTTATTAGCTAATTCGCTGCATTGCATGGTAAATCGCCCTCATGCTCCATAGTGGATTGCCCGGAGTTACTCAAGAACAACGTAAAATCAGGCCAATAATTTCTTAACATGGGGTGTTGTTGGTCGATCCACTTTGGGTACAGTTTATGATACATTGGAATGGTATTACAGCCGAGAACCTGGCCAGCAATTTCATGAACCAATTGAACGAGGTGGTCTCGGTCTATCCACTGCGGATCCATTATAGGATGTGAGTCAACAAGTGGACGACCTTGCCCTTCATTCATATTTCGAGGGAAATGTTGAGGTATCGGCCCTCCAGACGACCCAGGATTGCGAGTTTCAGGCACAAATATCCTTCCCTCCCTTTTCGATCGTCTATGCTCGAGTGGTAAGACCGAATTCCATACCTCAGGCATTGCAGAGGGTTGAGTGTTTCGTTGTAACGGAGCCCCTAGCAGTGGTTACGCAGCGTTACTAACAGAATTACCCTCATTGTGTGGTACTGGGACCGTTGTCCTTTCCGTAACCACACTCAGCAATCGATGCATGGCCTCAGCTTGGTGGGTCATCCATCTATTAAGATTTTCATTCTGAGCACGAAGATGTTCGGCCTGGAGATGTATCATCTCAGCCTGAACTCTCCCTTGCTCTTGGACTTGCTGAACATTCATCTGAACCTCTCTGAGTCTAACTGTGACGTCCTCTAGTGATATCCCTTGAGTTACGGATGATGTCGGTTGGTTACCTAAGATAAATGTAGGATTATGGTTCAGACTTAATTCGGCAAGTGTTTGGGTTGGAACGGCCTCTCTTGGGGACACTGGAGTAGGAGTTGCAGGTTCAGTACCAGCCGCTCGATTGACTCTTCCGGCCATTTTTATATATACCTCACCGGTTAAACAAATTGAAACAGCTTCCCACCAGACGTGCCAAAAAAATGTTGTCCTCGATTTTTTGGTCACACTTGTGAAGTGATTGCGGGCGGGCCAGAATTGAATGCACGGCTTAATTCAAACCATATAACAATGACCCCACCGAGATAGGCAGATACGCTGTAATCGGTTATATATAATTGAGATATGTGAAGATCAATCACCTATTCAGCCACTCGCACAATTATTTGATAAAAATCAAGCGATATTTGGAGGGTAGTGTTCATCCTCCAAGGATGGGTTACACATTTTCCTCCCGTATGAAAGGACTTTTCAACACATAATTACAAATAATGAAGTAAATGAAAAAGGAATACTCACAGTTGGCTGCGTGAAACTCGTTGTAGAACTCCTTTTTGTATAAGATACTTTATTATAGAGAATCTAGTGTATGAGCGTAGACTCCAAGTACAACTAGGATTGCTAATTACTGCGTAATAGTTATGCCACTAATGCTAAGAAGTGCAAAAAGCATGACCATGCTAGTAAAGACAAAACTAAAGATAGAGATGCTGATTACCCTAAGGAATGTAAATGGCAAGATGCTAAGAAGCATAATAATTTATTTGAGTTGATTTGGCTTGGTTGGTGCTGGACCCTTTGCTCTGTCAAGGTCCTTCTGATTTTATAGCCTTGATCGACCACACGTTCGAGGACTCTTAACGATTTACCTGACATGATCGATGTTCCAGAATTTTCTAAGCTGTCATCTGTCATTGTAACTGCTTTGCTGACTTAGCCATGATTATGCTTCACGGGTTAAATATCATTGCTGTCGTGTCACATTTTATTTGTTCCACGTGTGATACCACAGACAATCATGTTTTCTCACCTATTATTTGTATCTAGGCCATGTAACTCCATATGTCTTCCTCCAATTCGATTCCTCTTTAATCGGCCAGAAAGAAACAGGGTGCAACAAGATGTATGATAAACTAAAATCCAAGCTTATTTGAACTCAACTTATTATCAGATTGGTGGACCTTTTTTCAACTCACAAGTCTCCATCAATCATAGTTTAGTCCTTCTTATATAATTTGATTTTGGAACTGTGACTTAGGTAGGGCCCCTTTGGTTACCACCAAATAAGTTACTTTTTAACTTATGTTAAGTAATTAAGTTACTTTTTTCACTTAAGTTAGTTTGGTAAACATCATTATAAAACTAACTTATGTGCCAAAAGCTACTTATCTTATTAAGAGATTTTTTTTTAATTACTTGTGACTTTTCTACTTCTCTCTCACCATCCATGTCAAAGGAGGCTCAGTCTCACCATCCATATTAAAGGAGGCCCCACATGGTGGACTGTCCATATTGAATGTGGGGATCACATGGTGGACGGTCCACATAAAAGGTGGGTCCCACATGATGGATGATCCCATATTAATGTGGGGCCAACATATGGATGGTCCACATCAAAGGTTAGCCCATAATGATAAAAAGCCCACATCCAAACCAAGGCTGGTATGATGGACGACCCACTTCAAAGGTGGGGCCTATATGATGGATGGTCCACATCAAAGGTGGGCACTACATGATGGGCAGTGGACATTGAAGCTAGGCCCCACATGATGGATGGCCCATGTTGAGGTGACCACACCTGATATCCACATCAAAGGTTGGCCCTAATGATGAAAGACCCACATCTAAGGTAAACCTTGGATGATGGACAACCTACAATGAAGGTGGGGCCCACATATGGATAGTCTGTATCAAAGGTGGGCTCCTGACGCAAGGAGGGCATGGTAAGGCCATAGGGACTCCTCAACCGGACTTCCTTGAATCCACGAGGGAAAGTAGAGACAACAGGAATTAATTCTTAGAAAATTCATAATAATTGATTGAATGCCAAATAACGTGATTACAATGCTTTAAACAATAAACTAAACCCTAGAAAAAAAAAAAGTATTAGAGTCCAACTCAAACTAAAAAACTTAGAAAACCCGACTTACTATAACTCATGATTTTTAACAAAAAATAGAAAGTTTTTAAACCGGCCCAACCACGTGATTTTATGCATTCTTCTACGTCCATGTTGGGAATGACTTCTAAAACCCTACGGATCAAAAGTTATGATCAAAACAAAACTTACTATAAATAGTAAAATCTAAATAAAACTAGCCTAATGACCGACAAGCAGGTCGAATCTCGCAATTCCAGCATGGGTAACCTGGCATAGTGGGGTTGAGTGGCTTTAGTAGCTCAAGCTACCCCAAAATCATATATTATATGTCTAGAAACTCATTCCGGATTGAGAGATACGATCGTTTTACGGTCCTCATGGTCCGAATCACTTCTGACCCTGACCGGTCTTCTTTTGATCCATCTAAGCCATGAAATAGTCGGCGACCCATGATCCACATCAAGGTGGGCCCCACATGATGGACATTCCACATCAAGGTAGGCCCCACATGATGGATGATCCACATCAAAGGTCGACCCTAATTATGTGTGGCCCATATGCAAGGTGGGCCCTACATGATGGATGGCCCACATCAGAGTTGGGGCCCACATGATGGACAGTCCACATCAAAGGTGGGCTCCACATGATGAGTGGTGGATATTGAATGTGGGCCCCACTTGATGGATGACCAACATTAAATGTGGGCCCTACATAATGAATGATGCATATTAAAGTTCAGGCTATAGTAATGAAGGTGGGTCACAAGCTTTGGATCATGCGGATGTTTGGGTTTTCCCTTCACCCTGTCTTTGCGACCTTATTAACAGGTTGGATGGCAAACAAACATCACGGTGGGCCTAGGAAATTTTTTATGGTGGGTGTTCAATGACCATTGATCCTATGGTGTGGTACATGGAGTGGATATACGAGATATACATCAAAGCGGGCCCCACGGCAAGGGACACACCCACTAATTGGGAAAGGAGATGCCTGCCAGCGCAGGAGATGCCCGCACCCGACCTGCAAGCGTATCGAATAATTGCTAATAATTGTCCTGCTTAAAATAAGATGATTCCTCATACTGTGGTGCGGAAGAGAAGCCTGCCATGGACTGAATGGAATAAAAGAAAGACCGTGGAAAGAGGCAGGCCCAGTGGAAGAAAGGGATTGTTCCAAATCTATTTTATTTTCCCTATCATCTTAACACTATCTTCTCTTTTAAAAGAACTTCCAAGAAGGACTCATGATTCATACATTATTTTATCGTTCGAGGGCTCAGAAGGTTTGCAATGTTAGTTACGTGATGGCCGCATCAGCCATTATGTAGCAGTATCAGTTGATTCAATTATCCAATTTGGGGTTAAATCGGTGAGCCTTAAAACTATTATCTTAATGGCCGTTGCTCCTCATCAACATTAACCATTAGGAAAAAAAATTCCTAAAAAAATTATTTTAAACTACTAAATGTAAATGCTTCAAACAGATGTAGGGTGGTTGCATGTACAACACCATGCCATTGATTAGGGATTTTAACCTTATTAATATTTTGTAATTTTTATGTTTTGTTGATTTTTGCATAAACAGTAAATGCAAGGAAATAAAATCTTAAAAAATTAATTTCATTAGTTTAATACTAAATGTGAATACTTCAAACATATGTACAATGCTTAAATGCTTACACAAGATCATTCTATAGATTAGGGATTTTCACCCCCTTCTTTACTTTTTATAATTTTTTATTTTTTGTTGATTTCTAGATGAACAATAATTATGAGGGAAGAAATTAAACCCCAATTTTTTTTTATTTGATACTATATATAGATTCTTAAAACAAATGTAGTATGCTTACAGGATTTTAACTCTATTTTTAATGATAAAAAAAAAAAATTGCTGATTTTCGCATGAACAATAACTATCAAGAAAAAAGAAACTCAAAAAGTTTACCTTTTCATTTAATATTTAATGTGAATGCTTGAAACAGATGTAAGATGCTTAGATGTACAATACCATACCATAGATTAGGTATTTGAACCTATATATGTGTGTGTGTGTATTGTTAAATACTAAATGTGGATACTTCAGACAAATGTAAGACGCTTACAAGTACAACGTCATGCCAAATATTAGGAATTTAACCCCCTTTTTGAACTTTTCTTTAATTTTTGCATGAAGAGTAACTATGGGAAAAAAAAAAAATTTAAATGTGATATGTAAATATGATTATTATATGAATGTCCATTTAAGAGAGTTTTACTTTGTATTGAATACCTGATCCCATATTGGTAAAAGAGTTTACTACGGAGGTTAAGTTTAACCTATAAATAAGCATGCCTCGTCCTTGTTGGGTTGGGAATTGCTTGAAATCTGTAATTTTTTTTTTTTATTAGCTTGCATTCAACCCTCATAATCTTAACAAATTAGTGTTAATACGTACATACGGTGTCAACAGGGTAATCAATGCTTAAGTACAGTAATTGTTGTTGTAGGATAAAGTTGGTCGTCGAGAGATACAATCAGGGAGTGATTGAAAGAAGTTGCGGCCAGTCTGTCCAACTGCGATCAGCTCGGCTCGTGGTCATTAAAAGGGGTCGCATCTCAGCATGCGAGCAGCTCGACTCGTGGTCGTTGAAAGGGATCGCATCTCAGCATGCGAGCAGCTCGGCTCGTGGTCATTGAAAGGGGTCGCATCTCAGCATGCGAGCAATTATCCCTGAGCCTGAGCATCCTCCGTTTTTCTAGTACCAGCAGCCCGTATAGGCCGGTCTTGGGCTTATCTCTGATCATGGCTCCGAATCTCAGGGGAGCACCATCAAGGAACGTAATCAGCTAGATGTCCAATTGAGTTAGGACTATCCGCTTATCTAAGGATTCATCGGATAACCCTCTATCCCCGGAATATCAGCAGTAATCTTAACGTCTTGCATAATAGACTGGGTCACTCGGATTTGTATAAATAGATGACTCCATAGAAAATAAAGGTACACGATCTCTAAGCTCATACCCGGCTGTTTACTTTACAACCATGTCCCATCTGACTTAAGCTTCGGAGGGCCAACGGCTGGACGCCGACCACCCTTAGTTTTCTCTTGTGTTTTTTCAGGTTTGGAGGGAAGTTGGCTTGAGGGAAGGTGAACGTCTGGAGAATCCTGTTACCAAATCCGACGTAAACAGATTGGCGTCGTCTGTGGGAAACAGGTCGTCAGGATTAGCCATTCTAATCACTGATCGTGATCTCCCACCATGCCTCCCAAAAAGACGGTTCATCCTTCCACTTCAAGACAAACGTTACCTCCACCTGACATTACCGAACCAGCACCTAATCTCCCTCAGACTGCTTCAACGGGCATCCCCCGGGGGGAGTCTAACGTGTCATCACAGAACCCATTGTTCGATGTATCCAGCAGTCAAGAAGACGTTATGCGTTTCCTGGGAAACACACTTCTAACTCTCAAAGTCGGGTTTCAAGCCTTATCTAATCGGTTTGATCAGCATTTTTTGGAACCACAGCAGCAACCTCCGGAAGGGCCGTCGGTACAACCTATACCAATGGCTTCCAGACATTCTGCGGGCGAGCCACAAACCCAGCCAAATCCTCCTCCTTCAAATCGAATGCCACTCGGCAATCAAGTCCCGGTACCCCCTCCACATTCTATACACTCTAGTACCTCCCGACAACAGCAATCTCAGGGGTCTGCCATCGAAACTTCAGGCTACACCTTACTATGGGAAGGAGATCTCAAAAGAATCCACGATCGCTTCAACAAAATGGAACAGCGATATCGGACAAATCGACCACCTATTGCTGTTGCGTCAATCCATCGATCCAAATCTCCCTTCACCTGCAAGGTCATAGAAGCACCCTTACCTAAGAAATATCGCACGCCTATCATCACTCCGTATACAAGCACTGGCGATCCTCTTGAACATCTGGAGACGTATAAGTCTCTTGTAGAGCTGGAGGGACATGGTTCAGAAATTATGTGTAGGGCTTTTTCCCTAACCCTAAAGGATGCAGCGCGTACATGGTTCTGGGGCCTAAAACCCCGATCCATCGGGTCCTTCTCTCAACTATCAGAGCTCTTCCTTTCTCAGTTCATGGGAAGCATCCGTACCAAAAAGTCGGCATCTCACTTAATGGACTTGAAGCAACAGCATGGGGAGACGATAAAGGAGTTTACAGTTCGGTTCACTGCAGAAGCCATCCAGACTGAAGGTTATACCGAAGATAAAGGCCTCACCGCCCTTATAGCTGGAATTACAAGCGAAAAATTGAGATTCTCCTTGGATCAAAACCCTCCTAAAACTATGATGGAGTTTCAGGCAAAGGCCCAGAAATACATCAATGCGGAAGAAGTCGCTTTGGCACGTCACGGTGTACAGGGCAAGAAGCGTAAGCCTGAGGAGATTTCTCCTCCTGACAAGAAATACCGACGTGATCGACGGGACTGCTCCCCTAAGAAGCCTTACTCTGGTAAATATCATAATTATACCCCTCTTGTCCAATCTCCTGAGAAAGTATTAATGCAGATCAAACACAAGCCTTACGTGAAGTGGCCTTCAAATATCAAATCTGATCCTAAAAAAAGAGATAAGAGTAAATTTTTCTATTTCCACAAAGATCATCGGCACAACACCCAAGATTGTATATCTCTGCGAGATCATATCAAAGCCCTCATTCGGAAAGGTCATCTTCGAGATTACGTAGCCCGATAGGGTCGGTCGCCAAAAAGGGCAAAAGCCCCATCATACCAAAAGAAGTCACCTCAACATCATACTTCGCAAGAAGACGTTGAACCCACTGGTGAGATCCGGACCATCGCCGGAGGACCAGCTGGCGGGGGAGATTCTCAAGCATCAAGAAAAGAATATACTCGCAAGGCATCTCAGAAGCCCCAACATATCTATTGGTTGGAAAAGACGCCCGATGTGTCGAATCCCAGCCATCATCCGATCTCCTTTTCTCTTGAAGATGCAGAAGGGATTTACTTCCCTCACGAAGACTCCATTGTGGTCGCATTAAATGTATCAAATTATTTGACTCATCGTATTATGTTGGATATAGGTAGCTCAGCTGACATTCTCTACTTGGAAGCCTTCAATAAAATGGCACTCGCCGGAGCCTGCTCAAACCGGTCTCAACTCCCCTTGTCGGCTTCGAGGGCGAAGTTGTGACACCGGAAGGAAGCATTGACCTTCTAGTCACCTTTGGAGAAAGCCCAGCTAAAACTACTATCTTCGTTAATTTCCTCGTGGTAGATTGGAGATTAGCATATAACGCCATTTTGGACCGACCTTCGCTCAACAAGATAAGGGCAGCTTTACAGCCCCTGTACCTATGCATCAAATTCCCTACTCCAAATGGAGTCGGCGTTGTACGGGAAAATTAAAAGGAAGCTCGAGCATGTTACAAGAACGCTGTACAAGATCGAAAGAAGGCTCAGGCAACGCCGATTATGATGGTTACAAGAGATTCATCGGACCCTCCGATAGCTACAACGTTGGACCCAAGAGAGAGCGCTCTTCAATTAGGCACCCTGGGAGAAGAGACAGTCGCAATCGACCTATCTGAAGAAAATTCGTCCAAGAGGGTCTATGTTGGATCTTCTTTAAGAGATGTATTTCGCGAAAATCTGGTTCGTTTTCTCACCGAATACCAAGATGTATTTTCTTGGTCCCATAGTGATATACCAGGTATCGACCCCAGTGTCATAGTGCATCGCTTGAATGTTGATCCGAAGCATAAACTTGTTCACCAGGGTCGACGTGCCTTCACCGCAAAAAGGTAAATTGTAATTAAAACCGAAGTCAAGAAGTTGCTTACCGTCAATTTCATAGAGGAAGTTGAAAGTACGTCGGTAGTCTAACACGACACCTACGTATGTGCGGAAGCTTAAAGAACAACTAGAATTATGGCTAAACCTATAGGAGGGGGGTGATTAGGACCTTTTTAAAATTCTTTTCGCCTACTTACACAATTCAACAAATTAAACTAAGTAAGCAAGAACACTTTGGCTTCCAAGCCTAAGTGGGTCCAATCACAAGACTAGCATATGATTAAACAATAAACAATCCTAGTCTAAGCATGTATAGGTAAATAAATGATTTAACAAATCAAGCTCCTAACCTATGCAACCTATGTAGACTTATGAGAATGGATCAATGAGCTCAAGTCTATACACCTAGTGAAAGTACATCTTGTGTGTGGATGTGCCAAACTAGTGCCTAGCATACATTCCTAACAAGCATTTAAACAATTAAACATCCAATGCTAAGATATAAATGTGCTCAATACAATCACAAACACAAGCATGTATAGTGGTTCGACTTTGGGTCTACTCTACTCCCGGTTCAAGTACTCAACTCCTTTGAGCACACCGGCATTCACTATCGGAGGTTTTAAATGAGGTTCACCTCTCAACCTTTACACGGAGGTTTTACTGGTTCACCTCTGAACCATAATAAGAGTTTTTGACAAATGGCTAACTCTCAACCCGAACGGAGTTTTGGACATAGGCTAACTCTCAACCCGACGCACGTTCACTCCCGTGTCGGAGGCTCCCCCTTGGAGACTTAGTTTAGGCCTAGCTAACGGGCCAAGGAACGGCTAACGTCCCTAGATTGAGTTTGACAAACAAACTCTAAATGGACTCTAAAAAAGGACAACCTTACTTGTTAGATGAGCCCCTTGTTCAGCGCCAGTTTGGGTTGCTTGATCTCCACTCTTCGGTGCTTCAATCAGCTTCCCTTGCTCCCACGATCATGTTGCCGTTGCATTGCCAATGCCTCAACCACATTTGATCAAACACCTTGCATGTGATGCCTTTGAGATACCCAAGGTCTACAACTAATGGGAATGGGTTGCCTAGAGGTTCTCTCCTACAACGATCTCATCTTAGAGTTTTGGACAAGGATATGCTAATCAAGAAGGTTCCAAACTCTAGAGATCAAGAGGGAATGAAGGTCATCTTCTTCATGAGCTTGGAATGCTCCAATCTTGTGTTAAAGCACAAGGAAGATGCCTTGCATAGGTTGGGAATGAGCCTCAAATGGTCTCCAACAATGGTGGCTTCACTCCTCTCGAAATCCCTCTGCTTTTGCCCAAAAATCGAGTTCCATATATAGAGAGAATGAGCTCCAACGGTTATAAAACAGGCAAAATGGCTAGTTGCCGACCGGTCCTGACCGGTCGGCCAAAGGCCAAGTGAAGACAGGGTGCTTACTGTCTTGAAGAATAGACTGTCCGACCGGTCGTGATCGGTCAGAACAGCCCAGCCGACCGGTCTTGACCGGTCGGCCCCAGTGGCCTGCTCAATCCAGCACCCCCTGTCCTCTCTGGATCTCAGTCTGACCGGTCCTAACCGGTCGTTCCAGTCTTAACCGGTCGGTCCAGTCCATCCGACCGGTCGTGACCGGTCAGTCAAGCCTGGGTTCAGCCTGGTGGTTGCTGACCCATTACTTTCTCAACCCTCTTACATTGGCCAAGGTTTGGGTGCACTTTTGGAACACCTAGGGCCAATCTATGATGACTAAAGGTTTCCTAATCATGGTCAAGGTCATCAAAGAGGTTAAAGGGTTGGGTTTTGGTCAAGGTTAAGGCACATCAAGGCATCACTTTTACCTATTTGTTCTTCCTTGATGCAGCAGGGCCACTTGAGTCTTCGGTCTTCGTCTTCATTAGGCTCAACCGACACTAGACTCACTAACGTAAGTGATTGACAAACAAGGTGCACTAGTATGCCACAGAAAAGTGCACTAACAATCTCTCCCTTTGTCAATTACTTACAAAAACCTAACCTACCAAAACACAATACATGTTCAAGATATTACATTGATAAAGCATTAAATACAGGACTCTTGACATGCCTAATCTAAGCTGCTCCTCTTCAGTTTGCTCCCTCATAACCTGTCAATCCCTGCATCACAAAATATAGCAAACTAGTTTTGTTGGGATTTGATCTTTCTCCCCCTTTTTGTCAGCAATTGACAAACTATTCTCTCCCCCTTAATGATATATCAATAAGGTTAAGGTAAGAGTAGATAGTATGTCACAGTTATAACTATAAGCACATGCTAACAAGGAGAGTATAGGGTGCATGAATCATAAAAACATGGAGCATGCTAAGGAACATGATTAACAAGAAAATGTAACTATTTAAGCATAGTTAATCATGCATAATTGGTCAAAGATATACATTTGCAATAAAAGCACAAGGGCTTATAGCCCAATCAACCAACCTCTCCTGTTGGTATATCAAGACCAATACTAAGCAAAGATTAGCATACAATGAAACATATAGTTCAACAAGATAAGCTAATCTAAGCATGTATATAGTCTAGCAAGAAAATATGCAAGATGAAAGCAAGGCTAAACTACCAAATTTGGGCTTATGAGGCTTGAATCCTCTGATTTGCCTATACACATAGAAATGAAGCTGAAATCCTCAGATTTTCCTATTAAAACATTTCTAGCTACCTTTATAAACTATGTTGAGATTGATAAGCCTAAGGGAACTAATTTCCTCAACACCCTCATAAAATGTAACATGAGGTAAGGGGTTGGGAACTCCTTCTTCTCCTAGAAGGGATAGCGGTTGGGATCCCCTCTTAGATAAGCAGGAAGAGGGGTTATGGTAGAAGCTGAGAGAGCAAGATCTTTATGTTGGCTCTCATCACAAGCGGAGTCACCAGATTCGGACTCCTCCGTATCATCCCAAGTGGCAGTCATTGCCTTTTTACCTTTCGGTTTAGGCCCATTAGGACATTCCGGGGCAATATGGCCACGACGACCGCAACCGTAACAATGGACGGATGAAGGCATGGATGATTTTCCTTTATGTTTATCACCCTTCTTGTCCTTCTTGTCACGGCTACTCCCTCTACCAAATTTGAGGAATCTCTTGAATTTTTTTTCAGTTTCTCTTCCTCATCATCCTCATCATCACTATCTTCCTCCGACTCACTCTTAATTTTCTTATGTTTAAGAGAGGACTTGAGAACGATCCTTTTCTTTCTAGAGGGGGCCTTAAAGTGTAGTTCATGAGTTTGTAGAGAACCTATGAGTTATTCTACTTTCATGTTATCTATGTCTCTACACTCCTCTAAGGCAACTATCTTGGAGTCAAATCTATCCGGGAGGGACTTAAGAATTTTTCTACAAATCCTACCATCCAGAGCCCGATCACCTAAGACAAACATGGAGTTACAAATATCTAACAATTTAGTATAAAACTCCATGAAAGTTTCAGTCTCTTCCATCTTAATGTTTTTAAATTTGGTGGTTAAGAGCTGAAGCTTCGAGCGTCTTACTGTGCTAGTTCCCTCGTGGGTAACCTCAAGTATATCTCACGCTTCTTTTGCAGTTGCGCATGTGAGAATGCGCTGAAATTCGTCCGAAGAAACCGCACAACAAATCGCATTGAGAGCTTAGGCATTCGCCATGTATTGTGCTCTCTCTGTGTCATCCCATTTTGAATCATCTTTGGGAATGACAATGTAATTCACATCAACCTCCACTTGCTCGGTGGGCAAGGTGTATCCATTTTGTGTGCTTAGCCACACCGGACGGTCCATGGATTGGAGAAAAATTCACATTCTGGCCTTCCAATATGCATAATTGGACCCGTCAAAGAATGGTGGACGGTTGGTGGTACTCCCATCTCGATTAGACATTATGCTAGTGCTCCGGTACCGGATCTTTCTCTAGACGGTTACGTCCTTGAAGAGCAACCCGCTCTGATACCAATTGAAAGTACGTTGGTAGTCTAACACGACACCTACGTATGTGCGGAAGCTTAAAGAGCAACTAGAATTATAGTAAACCCATAGGAGGGGTGTGATTAGGACCTTTTTGAAATTCTTTTCGCCTACTTACATAATTCAACAAATTAAATTAAGTAAGCAAGAACACTTTGGCTTCCAAGCCTAAGTGGGTCCAATCACAAGACTAGGATATGATTAAACAATCCTAGTCTAAGCATGCATAGGTGAATAAATGATTTAACTAATCAAGCTCCTAACCTATGCAACCTATGTAGACTTATGAGAATGGATAATGAGCTCAAGTCTACACACCTAGTGAAAGTACATCTTATGTGTGGATGTGCCAAACTAGTGCTTAGCATACATTCCTATCAAGCATTTAAACAATTAAACATCCAATGCTAAGATACCAATGTGCTCAATACATCACAAACACAAGCATGTATAGTGGTTCGACTTTGGGTCTACTCCACTCCCGGTTCAAGTACTCAACTCCTTTGAGCACATCGGCATTCACTATCAGAGGTTTTAAATGAGGTTCACCTCTCAAACTTTACACGGAGGTTTTACCAGTTCACCTCTCAACCATAACGGGAGTTTTGGACAAAGGGCTAACTCACAACCCGAACGGAGTTTTGGACATAGGCTAACTCTCAACCCGACGCACGTTCACTCCCGTGTCGGAGGCTCCCCCTTGGAGACTTAGTTTAGGCCCGGGTAACGTGCCAAGGAACGGCTAACATCCTTAGATTGAGTTTGACAAACAAATTCTAAATGGACTCTCAAAAAAGACAACCTTACTTGTCGAATGAGCCCCTTGTTCAACGTCGGTTTGGGTTGCTTGATCTCCGCTCTCCTGTGCTTCAATCAGCTTCCCTTGCTCCCACGATCATGTTGCCGTTGCGTCGCCAATGCCTCAGCCACACTTGATCAAATACCTTGCATGTGATGCCTTTGAGATGCCCAAGGTGATAGGAGAGTAGGTTTGAGAACCCTACAACTAATGGGAATGGGTTGCCTAGAAGTTCTCTCCTACAACGATCTCATCTTAGAGTTTTGGACAAGGATATGCTAATCAAGAAGGTTCCAAACTCTAGAGATCAAGAGAGAATGAAGGTCATCTTCTTCATGAGCTTGGAATGCTCCAATCTTGTGTTAAAGCACAAGGAAGATGCCTTGCATAGGTTGGGAATGAGCCTCAAATGGTATCCAACAATGGTGGCTTCACTCCTCTCGAAATCCCTCTGCTTTTGCCCAAAAACCGAGCTCCATATATAGAGAGAATGAGCTCCAACGGTCATAAAACGGGCAAAACGGCTAGTTGCCGACCTATCCCGACCGGTCCCGATCGGTCAGCCAAAGGCCAAGTGAAGACAGGGTGCTTGCTATCTTGAAGAATAGACTGTCCGACCGGTCATGACCGGTCGGCCCCAGTGGCCTGCACACTCCAGCACCCCGTCCTCTCTGGATCTCAATCCGACCGGTCTTGACCGGTTGGTCAGGCCTGGGTTCAGCCTGGTGGCTGCTGACCCATTACTTTCTCAACCCTCTTGCATTAGCCAAGTTTGGGTGCACTTTTGGGACACCTAGGGCCAATCTATGATGACTAAAGGTTTCCTAATCATGGTCAAGGTCATCAAAGAGGTTAAAGGGTTGGGTTTTGGTCAAGGTTAAGGCACATCAAGGCATCACTTTTACCTGTTTCTTCTTCCTTGATGCAGCAAGGCCACTTGAGTCTTCGGTCTTCGTCTTCATTAGGCTCAATCGACACTAGACTCACTGACGTAAGTAATTGACAAACAAGGTGCACTAGTATGTCACAGAAAAGTGCACTAACAGAAGTTGACTACCCGGAATGGGTCGCGAACGTGGTCCTCGTTCGAAAAGCTAATGGCAAGTGGAGAATGTGCGTGGACTACTCTGATTTGAACAAAGCATGCCCGAAAGATAGTTTCCCGACTCCGTGTATCGACCAGTTGGTTGATTCAACGGCGGGGTATACCCTACTCAATTTTATGGACGCTTATTCTGGTTATAATCAAATTGTGATGCACCCGCCCAATAGTCAACACACTGCCTTCATCACTGACCGCGGCTTGGATTATTACAAGGTAATGCCTTTTGGTCTTAAGAACGCAGGAGCCACCTATCAGCACCTGGTCAATAAAATATTCGCCGCGCAAATCGGTAGGAATATGGAAGTTTATGTCAACGACATGCTCGTGAAAAGCGTCGTAGAAAACGACCACCTTGCGGATCTTCGAGAAGCCTTCCTTTAATCGAAATGAAGTCTCCGTCCACTCTCAAAGACGTCCAACGTTTAGCTGGTCGTATTGCATCGTTGAACAGTTTTATTTCGCGTGCCTCTGATAAGTGCTTACCTTTCTTTAAGCTCCTTCGAGCTACCGCCAAAGCCGACTGGCATGGACCCCGCAGTGCGAAGAAGCATTTCAACAACTGAAGCAATATATGAGTGCACCCCCAATTTTATCGAAACCTGTTGCACACGAGCAACTTCTTCTTTATTTATCTGTGTCTTCTATGGCCGTTAGTGCCGCATTATTAAGAGAAGATTCAGGGGTACAAAGGCCCGTTTATTATATTAGTCGAGCAATGGTGGATGCCAAAACTCGATATTCTGATATGGAGAAATTAGCCCTCGCCTTAGTTACGACCGCTTGAAAACTGCGACCCTATTTCCAAGCCCACGCTATATTGGTGCCAACAAATCATCCGTTAAGACAAGTCCTTCAAAAACCTGAAGTTTCAGGACGATTAACTAAATGGGCGATTAAGATCAGCGAGCATGATATTTCATTCTGCTCAAGAACCGCCATTAAGGGTCAGGCCGTGGCCAATTTCATTGTCGAATTCACATATTCCTCCTCCAATGATAACTCTACGACCAGCGACCAGACCCCCTGGTCTCTCTTTGTGGATGGGTCTTCACGGGCCACCGGTAGCGGAGCGGGCTTAATTTTGGTTACTCCAGACGGGTCGCGTTTTCAATATGCTTTACGATTTGACACTCACAGTCTCAAATAATGAAGCATAATACAAGGCTTTGATCGTCGGCCTTGAACTGAGCAAACGTTCTCTCGATTCAGAGTTTACTTATTCATAGTGATTCTCAGCTCATAGTCAATCAAGTACTCGGCAAATTCGAGGCGAAAGAAGAGCGGATGGCTTTATACAAATTCCGAGTGCTCATCCTACTCACAAAGCTGAAGAAATATGAAATAATTCACATCCCTCGCGAGAAGAACAAACTCGTAGATTCTTTGGCAAAGCTAGCCTCCGCACCAGAATCTGAATTATTGCAATCTATTCCCATCGAGCATCTTCATGCTCCAAGTATCAACCAAACAACCTCCGAGCAAGTGGTCATGGTATATTCCTCTCCATGTTGGAAGGACCCCATCGTCCTTTATCTCAGAAATGGACAACTCCCGGATGATAAAAAAAAATTGCACGGCAAATCCTTCATCGCGCTGCCAGGTATACCTTACAAAACAGAACGCTATTACACAAGAGCTTTACTTTACCATACTTGAGGTGCCTTCACCCAGAAGAAGCGCATCACGTTCCGGATGAAATACACTAGGGGGCATGTGATAACCATCCATAGGGACGGTCTTTAGCATATAAAGCAATTAGGCAGGGGTATTACTGGCCCACTATGAAGGTGGATGCAATCAAATTCTCCAAAAGATGTGACTAAGTGCCAACGATATTCTCCTATACCTCATGTACCGTCCGAGCAAATGATGCCAATGAATGGCCCTTGGCCCTTCGCCCAATGGGGGGTCGATATCATCGGGCCCTTGCCCACCAGGAAAGGTCTAAACAGATTTGCAATCGTAGCAGTCGATTATTTCACCAAATGGGTCGAGGCAGAACCATTAACCAGAATCACTGAAAAGCATACCACTAGGTTCATGTGGAGAAATATCATATGTCATTATGGGCTTCCCCATATTATAATCACCGACAATGGAAAGCAATTCGACAACGCCGCATTCTCAAAATTCTGTGAAAAATGGAAGATACGAAGTGTTCGCACCTCCCCGTATCATCCTCAGGCTAATGGACAAGTTGAAGCGGTGAATAAGATCATTAAACATCATTTAAAGACCAAGCTCGGTGAATGTAAAGGCATGTGGCCAGAACTCTTGCCGGAAGTCTTATGAGCCTATAGAACTACAACTCGCACATCGACTGGGGAAACTCCTTTTTCATTGGCTTTCGGCACCGACGCAGTGGTCCCAGTCGAAGTTCAGGTGCCCTCGTATCGGATCGAGCAGTATGACCCCACTAGTAATCAAGAAGGTCTAAGGCTCCATCTCGACCTCTTGGAAGAGCAAAAGGATGCATCCCAACTTCGAGCAGCAGCTTATCAACAGCGTATCGCTCGTTATCGTAATGCCAAGGTTCGACCTAGAGCTTTTCAGCTCGGCGATTTAGTCCTTAGACAGCACCTCGAAATTCCTTCTCACTCGTTGGATCCAAACTAGGAAGGCCCCTACCGAGTTATCAAAATTGTGCGACCAGGCACATATTATCTCGAAGATATGCAAGGAAGGCCTTTACGTCGCCCTTGGAACGTAGAGCACCTACTCAAATATTTTTCATAAATTTGATGTAAATCCTAACGACATTCAAATAAAGATGGATTTTTTAGTCGCTACTCCACTAGTTGGACCCGAATAGCCCCGAAGGGAATATACGCATTCCCTTGACCAAACCCTCTGCTTCCGGCAGAGTCAAAGCCTCAATCGATAGATTAGTCTATCTCAAAGCGGACATGGTCATCACGACCCCCAGATTGAGCCTAACTCATTCTTTCATGAGTTAAGTATCCAAGCATTCAACATGTGATCAACAAAAAAGGGGGGGGGGGGGGGGGCATGGAAACGGAAAGAAGGTACGAGCTATAGTATCAAAAAAGATTTTCATTTCAATTGACTAAAATAGTCGAATCGTTTACAAAGATACATTTCTGTCCAAAAAGAAAAAGAGGAGAAGGGCGGCAACTCAGAAATCGGTCATTCCTCGTCTGGGGCAGCTTCTCGACTTTCTGCCTCGGGGCCTGCCTCGGGAGCACGTGCAGCGTCTGTAGCCCCTGTGACCTCATTCTCGGCTGTAGCTCGCTCTCTAGCTGCGACCTCGAAGGCCACTCTCTCGAACTCCTCGACGTTAAAGGAAGGAGCAATCTGTTGCATAACCCTGACCGCAAAGTCGCGACCAGCAATATACGTCTCATAACGCTCCTCGTCGTAGAGTTGAGAGGTTCAAAACTCCAGGACTGCACGAGGACCTTCTTCAGATATCATTTTGACGAGGGCCACTCTTTCCTCCTCCCAGTGAATGGAATCGTCCTTCAGCTGAGCGAGAGTCTTCTCAGCATCTTCAAGCCGATTCCGACAATCCTTGAGCTGATCCTTGAGGGAGATCTTATCCTGGTGAAAGATCTCCTTCTCGTTCTTGGTATGAACTTCTTGGAGCCTCACAAAATTAAGGTCCAATGACTGAAAACGATCAGTCAGAGCTTGAACCTTGGCGATGAGGATTTGCTTCTCCACATTTATCTTCGCAATTTGGGCTTCCTGGGATTTTATTATACGGTCCCTTCCCTGGATCTCACCCTCCATCGCTTTCTTCTTCTTCTCCCCATCATCGACGATGTGACGGGCAGCATCGATGTCACGCCTAACTCGCAGCGTGAGGTCCAGACTCTGCTAAAAAAGAGAGAAAAATTAGAGGCAGTCTACCAGATGAACTATTCAAAGAAGAAGGAAAGATGGAGAAAAGGTTGTCACCTGAACTAATCTCACTCCAATGTCGGTGGAGAGAGCCTCTGGACTTGGTTCAGGGAGGCCCCCAAAGGAGTTGGGGGCAATGTTTTCAAATATAAACTTGCATATTGGATGCAAGTGTGGTGGGATGACGTAGACTCCCGACCCTAAAGGTTGGGCTACGACCATCTCGCAAGAGCCTGTCTCGCGAGCATCCGCGGGCCCCGAGGCGAGTGTGGCTGATTCGTGAGCAGCATTAGGCTCGCATGACACCTCTCTCAGAGGAAGACTTGGTTCCGTCCGATTGCCTTTTGGCAAGTTATCGATGACCTCGATTATTGGCTGACCGCGAGAGCCAGCCAGAGGGGTCGCAGCAGTGGGAGGGGTCGCAGCAACCTCCTCCTGAGGAGCAATACGCAGTTGTGAGCCGCAAGCAGGCCCCTCTGGTTGAGTGGGTGTAGCTGAAGGGTCAGCTGTTGACTTCTTTTGCATCTTCAAGGCCGTGCCCTTTAAACGAGGAAGCACCCCCAGCACACCCCTTTTGTCCCCAACGTTCGTCATCTCTTCTTGGGAGATTAGACCGGCGGCAAAGTGACAGCGAGGGTCCAAGGCAGCGTTAACGTTACGGGCAGCCACTGAAAGCTTGGAGACTTTGATGAGTTTCTCGTTAACTCCTCCCCGCAAGTTTGACCTAGCCCCAATCGGAATGCCTGCGAGAAGAAGAGGAGGGCAAGTTAGTCGAAGCAACACAAAACTCATTTTCTCTTCAGGCAAAGGGGTAAAAGTTCAACCCACCTTCGCCAAAGAAGCGGTTAACATTGTGGCCTTTAGGGTCGGAGCCTGCATCAGACTCCCAATTGCCGGAGACGTAGAACCATTTTTTCCTCCACTCGGGATAATTGGAGGATGGGTTCCCCAGGATAACGTTATCCCGGTGCCAGAAACAAAGGTAGTACCAACCCTCACTGGCTGGGGCCTTTTTTAGCTGGTACAACCTTAGAAATTCCCCATTGGTCAGATCCTCGTTACCCGCTTGTTTCCAAAGAACAAAAGCGCTTAGAAGCACTCTCCAGCCATTTACAATAAGTTGGCCGGGGGCAATCTTATAAGTACGGAGGAAGTTCTGGATGAAGGGATGAAGGGGAAGACGCACGCCAAGCCGGAAAAAATATTCGTAAAATGCTACACAGCCCGGCGGCGGGAAATCGGCGGTCTCTCCTCTCCCTGGTAACCTAAGTACGACAAAGTCCGAAATCCGATATCTCTCTCGTAAGTTCGAGAGTTACTCTTCCGTCATGATAGATGGATAACCGGCGGCAGAATATCTCCCCGCCGGTACTCGAGCATTGTTCGATTCAGAAGAATCGGGAGTATCATCTCCCAAATGAATGATTTCTTCATCAGAAACCCCCGCCATCGTAAAGGAAAAGGACAAGAAGAAAGAGAAAAGAAAAATAAGAGAAAGGAATACCTCTGTGAAGAGGTTTACACCAAAGGCAGAAGGAGAGAAGAAGAAGGGTTTCTAAAACTCTGCGGCAGAATTTCGAAAATGAGGTAGACTCCACAGGATCCAATATTTATAAGCAATCATTCCGTTTGATTTGGGTGACACGCGGCGGCTTCTCATCCGGCATAACAGTCGAACAGGCACGAGCATTAAATTCAGAGGCAAGTGGCGAGCGTCGCTTCACCTCTCTCGGCTTAAAAGCTGCGGAAAGCTGGCAATCATAAATGCAAGGTCACTCCTGATAGGTTACGTACGATCTCTCCTCAAACAGGCGGTTATATATATACAAACAAAATCCTTGGTGCAGCTTCTCAAAACGCTAAGGATTTGGGGGGCATCTGTTGTAGGATAAAGTTGGTCGTCGAGAGATACGATCAGGAAGTGATTGAAAGAAGTTGCGGCCAGTCTGTCCAACTACGAGCAGCTCGGCTCGTGGTCGTTGAAAGGGGTCGCATCTCAGCATGCGAGCAGCTCGGATCGTGGTCGTCGAAAGGGGTCGCATCTCAGCATGCGAGCAGCTCGGGTCGTGGTCGTTGAAAGGGGTCGCATCTCAGCATGCGAGCAATTATCCCCAAGCCTAAGCATCCTCCGCTTTTCTAGTACCAGCAGCCTGTATAGGCCAGTCTTGGGCTTATCTCTGTTCATGGCTCCGAATCTCAAGGGAGCACCATCAGGGAACGTAATTAGCTAGATGTCCAATTGAGTTAGGACTATCCACTTATCTAAGGATTCATCGGATAACCCTCTATCCCTGAAATATCAGCAGTAATCTTAACGTCATGCATAATAGATTGGGTCACTCGGATTTGTATAAATAGATGACTCCATAGAAGATAAAGGTACACAATCTCTAAGCTCATACCTGGCTATTTACTTTACAACATTGTCCCATCTGACTTAAGCTTCGGAGGGCCAACGGGTGGACACCGGCCACCCTTAGTTTTCTCTTGTGTTTTTTCAAGTTTGGAGGGAAGTTGGCTTGAGGGAAGGTGAACGTCTGGAGGATCCTGCTACCAAATCCGATGTAAACAATTGTTACAATAAACATGCTGTCCATTTCGCTCATAGTAGTCTATAGCAGGATATCAACAAAGAGTTCACTTGGAGCCGTCCTAGGCAAACGTCTGGTCACTCAACAATTTCTACGGGAAATGGTGGAATGGTCCACATTGTTGGCCTGAAGGATTCCATGTATGAATATTTGCCATTCCATGCGATAGGCGTGGTGATGTCTAGCCATATCAAAGTTATACCATCTTTGGACAACGGCTTAAGCATCTGCATAAGAATATCGAGCAAAAGGCCGTCTTTCAGAAACTGCTGCTCTGGTGGTGGCGATTTGCTCATTGATATGAAAACAGATGATGACTAAGTTCCGATTGGAGGTGAGGCCTTATTCAAGGATCTGGTGCCATTGATGGATGGAATAAAACCGCTGCATCCATTTTAGCATGTTGCATCGTTGGTCCATGGGTGGAACACGCCTGAGCTCCATTTGGAGGAGATAGGATGAGAGATTGGTAGCATTGAAGACAACTGCCATTCTGTGAGTGGTGAATAGATACCAGAGGAGACAAAGAAGCTCCTTAGTACAACCATAGTAATCTTTGAAGGACAGTGGGGTTAGATGTGGGTAATCAGGATGTGGAATAAGTTCGAGATGGGGAGGGTTGTTCCGTAAATGGATTTCAAGGTGAGAACGAAGCTGGAAAGGATTGCGGTGTGCGAATTATAGGCCATCAATGATGTCTTCTATTTGTGCATGTAAGTTCTACGATCCTGTCTATTGGGTAGACACAGAATGGTTGTGGGATTGCAATGCAATATGGCCCGAGTATTCTCTCTTCCTTCTGGCAAAGAATGTTATCTTGGGGATGCCTAGACAAAAAATCTACTTGAGTATTTGTTTTGCTTTTGATGTGGGAAACAGTGAATGACCATTGGGAGAACCAGTATGCCCAACGGAGCAGTTGGGGTTGGGGTAACTGCTTTTGCTTGAACTTGAGCATGTTGGGAAAAGATGACATATCCATTTCAATATGAAAGATGTGTGTCCTATGAGGTGAAACTGGCACTTGGTGATGGCTCGTTTAACTGCAAGGATCTCTTTGAATGTGGAATGATGGTGTTGTTCTGAGTCCTTGAAACTTCCCGATTTGTACCTGCAGATAGTTCGCTTCCTCAAGAAGGAGAATGGCTCCCCAGTGTTCGTCACTGGTGTCAGTTTGGAGGATACAATGTCCTTTGTGAGATAGGATGCCAAGCGAGGGAACGCAGGATAGACACTGTTTGAGACTTTGGACAACCTTGGTATGGTCAGTTGACCAAGGAGGTGCGGTTATAGACAACTGTTTGGAGAGGAGCCTCCGGAGAGGAGTTAGATGTGGAATGAAGTCTTCCACATAATTGACGACAAGTCCCAAAAATTGCTGAATCTGTTTAGTGCTTGTGAGAAAATCAGGAAACTCATTAATTCCAGTAGCAATGTGTGGTTGGGGACAGTAGGTGCCATTGAGCATTTTCATCCCAAGAAAATCTACATCATGGGTGAACAGGATCATCTTCTTCTTTTTTTTCAGAGAGCATGACTCCATAATGTCGGACAATGGAGTACAAATGCTCAAGCAGGCGAGTATGTTCCTCCCTATTGGCGGAGAACAGGAGGATGCCATCAACTGTAGATCAATGCATTTGGTAGCAGAGGTTGGAAGATGTGCACCATGGTCTGCTAAAAGGAGTCTGGGTCCTCTGTTGGCTTCCAAGCAGGAAAACCCTGCTTGGAGCCTTTTCATTGGTCCACATCACACTGCATGATGTCAGTTGATCAGGTTGCACTGAGGCGTGACTAGGTTACAGTGAGGATGTGATAGGGTTGCAGACCTATGTGATGACGTGGTCTAATGAAAAGGCGCCAAGCAAGGTTTCTATGCTTGGAGCAAACAGAGGACCCAGATTCGCTAAAAAGAGATGGAGCAGTTTTGAGTCTGAAAGGAAGGACAGTCCATTGGTAATGTGCATTGGGAACTGTAAATGCAGTTTTTGCTCGATCGGCTAGAAACCTATTTTCAGATTGTCAGAGTATAGTAGGCCCATATACTAGGCCCATGTACTAGGCCTTACATTGTACTTTTGTACTATATCCTTCCACCTACCATCTATTGTATACCTATTGTACTACATTAATTGTACTCGCCACCTACTATGTAAGTCTACCATTTAAGCTTATAAATAGGCTCCTTGTATAGTTTTTCAAAATAATCAGAATAAGATATTCTCCCTTTATTATTCTTTGTAAACATGGTATTAGAGAGTTGGTTCTGATCCAAGCCCTTGATCTTGTGCCTACCATTGTGATCTGTCCGACTACCAGAGTATCTCTGTCGTGCCCAGATTTGCACCATCACAGCCTGTGCCCATCTCTATTGCAAACCCATATCAAACTCATCTGTTGCAAACACAAATCAAACCCAACCCACCATCCCCAAATCAAAACATCTTATATCAGCTGGTTCTTAATCCAATCCCAAATCGTCTACTTTGGTCACACCCATCCAGCACATTCTAGTCAACCTACCATTAAATCTGGTGACCTCTGCATCTCTTGAAGCCACCTTCGTCACCCGCGAACCTAGATCTATCATTGTCACAGATCCTCAGCACCTCACCTCAACTCATCTTTCAAGGCACCGCACTCCATTGCCCTCATTGCCATTGCAATTGCAGTGGCTACCATTGCCATCCATGTTCCGCCGGTGCACATCATCACACCAACAACACCGCCTCATGCACTCCACCAGCAACACTCCTCTTTGATTCTTATCTTCTCCGGTGACGATCGACCTTATGTCAAACAGCCTTCTTTGTGGATGTCTCATGTCTTATCATCCGCACATTCGGTTTGCAAGTTTGATTTTGATATTGTGGGCCATCATCTGCCTAACGTATCATTAGCCCAGTGTGGGACCATCTACAGTGAGTTTGGACTGTTCTAGTCAACAAACATCGATGATCTCTGTTGACGCTTCACTCATGTGTTGAGTCCTTTTCCTGCACAAGCAGGGACCCTGCTTCAGTTGGCCCTTTATTATCTGGTTGTTAAATGCTGATTCGATCACTGTTGTTATTGCTGATTGTAATGGTATGCTAGATGCTTACACCGAATTCAGTGGTTGTCTGTTGAAGGACGTGATAATCGGGGCCCATCTTCATTCAACAAACTATTTAAAGGGCTAATCTCTGACGACATTGTATTCTGGACTTGTGCTGAATTTGGCCCTATTTATTACTCGCTTTTACCTCATTTTCTCAAAGCCCAGTGCAATTTCTTCTTACCATGAACAAATCCAACACTTCTCAACCTATTCAGACTATCTTGGATGGACCAAACTACATCTTTTGGGCTCAAGCTATGACTAGCTTCCTCAAAGGATGTAAACTTTGGTGCTATGTTACTAGGTATATTAGAAAAGCACAATAAGGGACAGACGAAACAGATGCCAAGTTTGCCGATCGACTCGAAGATTAGGACAACAAAAATCATCAAATTATCACTTGGTTCCGTAACACCTCCACCACATCTATCAGTCTTCAGTTTGGTCGTTTCGAAATTGCCAAAGCCATCTGGGACTTCTTGGCGCAATGCTACACCACATCTGATTTTTCTCATCAATATCAACTTTTGAGTCATCTTCATCGTATGCGACAAGAACCTAGCCAGTCTATTGATAGTTTCTTCTCTCATATGCATGCAACTTGGGATCAGTTGGCTCTTTCAGAACCCACATGAACTTGTTCTTAGGATACTGCACAATTTACCAAGTACAGAGATCAGCAATGTTTGGTTCATTTTCTGATGGCTCTTCATGATGATTTCGAACCTATTCGAGCTACATTGCTTCATCACAACCTTCTACCCATATTCGACAGTGATGTCTCTAAACTACTCTCCAAAGAAACTCGCCACAGTACTCTGAAATCTCAGCATACCGACACGGTTCTTGTTACTCATCATTCTAGGGGTGAACAATCTTTCTCTAAATTCTGTAAGTGCTGTCGTGAAACTGGTCACTATCGACTTGATTGTCCTACCAGAGTCTGTAAGTTCTATCATAAACTGGGATCCGGTCATTATCAAGATGATTGCCACACAACTCTCGATCCAGAGGAAGTCAATCAAAATCTCAACACCACAAATCCATGCCTGCATCTCGATCTACCGTTGCTTCTGCTACTGAGGATTCTCTGGCTTTGGACACTTCTCCATCAATCTCTGTTACTGACCTTAAATCCATCCTCAAACAAGTCCTCTCCAATTCTGGTACTCAACCTTCCACTACTCTTCTTCTGCTATATGTTGATGACATGATCATTACTGGTGATGACGGCCTTGTCGACATCTCTGCTCTCAAACAGTTCCTTAGTCACCACTTTGAAATGAAGGATCTTGGATCTCTCAGTTATTTTTTGGGCCTTGAGATTTCATCTAATTCTCGTGGCTACTATCTCTCACAGGCTAAGTACGCTTTTGATCTTCTAGCTTGTGCTAGTCTCACAGATACTAAGACTGCCTCCACTCCTCTCGAGCATAATGTTCATCTCACTCCTCTTGAAGGTACTTTACTGAGTGATGCCACCCTCTATCAACAGTTGGTTGGCAGTCTTATCTAGCTCATTGTTACTCGTCCTGACATCGCCTATGTTGTTCACCTGGTTGGCTAGTTCATGTCGGCTCCTTGCTCTACTCATTTTACAGCTGTCTTGCGCATCCTTCGTTATATCAAAGTCACATTGTTTCATGGACTTTATTTTTTTTCAACCTCTTCTTTTGAGTTGCGTGCCTACTTGGATGCTGATTGGGTAGGTGATCCCACTGATCGCCCTTCTACTATAGGTTTTTGCTTTTTCTTAGGAGACTTGCTAATCTCTTGGTGAAGCAAGAAACAAACTGTTATTACAAGGTCAAGCACTAAGGCTAAATATCGTGCTATTGCCGACACTACTCAACAACTCCTTTGGCTTCGCTAGTTACTCGAGAATATAAGGTGTTACACATTCTACTACCACTATTCTTTATTGTGATAATCGAAGTGCTATTCAGATTGCCCACAATGATGTCTTCCATGAGCAGCACCAAACACATAGAGATTGACTATCACTTTGTTTGTTAACATATTGGCAATGGCACTGTGTACGTCTCCTTTCTGTTACGTATGCTGACCAAACTGCTAATATCTTTACTAAAGCACATCTACTGGGGCATTTCCAAGACTTGGTTTCCAAACTCAAGTTGGTTCCTATTCAACCTCTTTGAGTTTGAGCGGGGATGTTACTGTACAGTAGGCTCATATACTAGGCCCATGTACTAGGCCTTACATTGTACTTTTGTTCTACATTCTTTCACCTACCATCTATTGTATACCTATTGTACTAGACTTGTACTGTACTCTCCACCTACCATCTAAGCCTATAAATAGGCTCCTTTTATAGCTCATCAAAATAATCAGAATAAGATATTCTCCCTTTATTATTCTCTATCAACACAGATCAAACTTGGAAAATATCTTAAGCATCAGAAAGCTATTCGAAGAGGGATGTTGATGTAGGAGAAGAACCCCATGATCGAGGGCGTGGATCATGCACCTTCCTGCGGGAGATAGACAGGAAGAAAAACAAGAGAAAACTAAGGAATTTCATATTTTAGAGTTTCAACCCAAACAGGAAATTGTTATTCCCGTTTTTAGATTTCGGCCCAACTCGTGGGGCCCATCTTGATCATTTATAATGATCCGTTCCGTCCATTTTGTAGAGCTGCTCGACGCCGAGAAAACGCAACAAGTTTCACGTCGATCCGAGTTACGGATTGATCGTGGGGTCCAAAATAGTACAAACTATCCAGAAAGTTCTGAATTCCGCCCACTGAAACTGGAGATGGTCCAGGTGGCCCACTACTACTGATATGGAGAATCTAAGCCGACCATCTTGAAGAGTACGTCGATATTAGTAGAATCACAAAGTTTCGTGGCAATCAGATATGTGGATTGCTCGTATCAGCGGAAGGAAGACAGTGCTAGCGTTATACAGTTGCGCAGATTTTTCTATTTCTTTTCTAATTGTATTAGGATTCTTTCCTTCCTTTGCAAGTTAGTATTAAGTACGAATTTAGGATTTAGTTTATTATTTAAAGCAAGTTAATTATGTTTATTTATTATTCATTCAATTATAAAAAAAACAATTATTTGGAATTTATTTCCTTTTTTATCTTTTATTTCTTCTCGTGGATTCGAGATCTATCGGTTAGGGAGACAGTGATCGACCTACCACGTCCTCCCTGCGTCATTGGTATCAGAGAATATTGCAATTATTCATGTTGGCGTGGAGAAGAAGTCGAAATTTTTTTTATTCATCTTCTCTGATACCAATGACGCAGGGAGGACGTGGTAGGTCGATCACTGTCTCCCTAACCGATAGTTCTCGAATCCACGAGAAGAAATAAAAGATAAAAAAAGGAAATAAATTCCAAATAATTGTTTTTTTTATAATTGAATGAATAATAAATAAACATAATTAACTTGCTTTAAATAATAAACTAAATCCTAAATTCGTACTTAATACTAACTTGCAAAGGAAGGAAAGAATCCTAATACAATTAGAAAAGAAATAGAAAAATCTGCGCAACTGTATAACGCTAGCACTGTCTTCCTTCCGCTGATACGAGCAATCCACATATCTGATTGCCACGAAACTTTGTGATTCTACTAATATCGACGTACTCTTCAAGATGGTCGGCTTAGATTCTCCATATCAGTAGTAGTGGGCCACCTGGACCATCTCCAGTTTCAGTGGGCGGAATTCAGAACTTTCTGGATAGTTTGTACTATTTTGGACCCCACGATCAATCCGTAACTCGGATCGACGTGAAACTTGTTGCGTTTTCTCGGCGTCGAGCAGCTCTACAAAATGGACGGAACGGATCATTATAAATGATCAAGATGGGCCCCACGAGTTGGGCCGAAATCTAAAAACGGGAATAACAATTTCCTGTTTGGGTTGAAACTCTAAAATATGAAATTCCTTAGTTTTCTCTTGTTTTTCTTCCTGTCTATCTCCCGCAGGAAGGTGCATGATCCACGCCCTCGATCATGGGGTTCTTCTCCTACATCATTCTTCCCCACTTGAAAAAAACTCGTCCTCGAGTTTCGCTTTAGGTTAGGGCCATGATTTGCTTCTAACTTCGGAAGTCGATGCTTGCGGGCCTTATCCTGGAATGCAGCAAAAAAAAATTTCGACTTCTTCTCCACGCCAACATGAATAATTGCAATATTCTCTGATACATCAAAAGTTGGCTTTTTCTGATAAAGGACAATTTCCTTCACAATGAACAATTCATCAGGAAGTTCGGCAACTACGATCACCTCGATTTCCTGCATTGCTGGCGTGACGCTTTCTGGGATACTCATGGATTCTGTCAAAACTGACTCCATAATGTCTGGAATAATTTTAGACTCTCCTTCCCTATCCTTTAAGATTGGGGTATTGATTTCCTCCACCTCCTCAGAATTTTGAATATCTATGGTGGTGGGTTGTAATTCAATGACCTGATCCGAAGTTGCATTACTTCGAAAATCTCTTTCAATATACTCCCCACGATCATTCCCACACGTAGGCCGTCGTACGATGATGTCTTCGACCTCTTTATCGCTAGGTTTTGAATCGTCTGGGGTTGCCCTATGATAAGCCACCTGGGGTGCTCTACAGAACATGGGGTTATTCCGTACAGCGAGCACAGGTGGTTGTTGACTGTTGCCTTGGGCTTGGGGCAGATTTAATGTCGCTACAATACGGTTGAGGGTTGCCTGTATACCTTGCAGGATCAACCGGTTCTCCCGTTGTGCTGCTTCAAATGCTGCCTCGAAAGCTGTCGCTGTTAGATAGTCCCTTGGAGCACCGTCCTTAGGATGAGGATCCAACCCTTCATTAGAGGTCATCGTCCTGAGGAAGAAACCTCTCTCTGATACCAATGACGCAGGGAGGACGTGGTAGGTCGATCACTGTCTCCCTAACCGATAGTTCTCGAATCCACGAGAAGAAATAAAAGATAAAAAAAGGAAATAAATTCCAAATAATTGTTTTTTTTATAATTGAATGAATAATAAATAAACATAATTAACTTGCTTTAAATAATAAACTAAATCCTAAATTCGTACTTAATACTAACTTGCAAAGGAAGGAAAGAATCCTAATACAATTAGAAAAGAAATAGAAAAATCTGCGCAACTGTATAACGCTAGCACTGTCTTCCTTCCGCTGATACGAGCAATCCACATATCTGATTGCCACGAAACTTTGTGATTCTACTAATATCGACGTACTCTTCAATATGGTCGGCTTAGATTCTCCATATCAGTAGTAGTGGGCCACCTGGACCATCTCCAGTTTCAGTGGGCGGAATTCAGAACTTTCTGGATAGTTTGTACTATTTTGGACCCCACGATCAATCCGTAACTCGGATCGACGTGAAACTTGTTGCGTTTTCTCGGCGTCGAGCAGCTCTACAAAATGGACGGAACGGATCATTATAAATGATCAAGATGGGCCCCACGAGTTGGGCCGAAATCTAAAAACGGGAATAACAATTTCCTGTTTGGGTTGAAACTCTAAAATATGAAATTCCTTAGTTTTCTCTTGTTTTTCTTCCTGTCTATCTCCCGCAGGAAGGTGCATGATCCACGCCCTCGATCATGGGGTTCTTCTCCTACATCAGATGTGCGGTTTAGTAGAAGAAATTTCTCATCGGCGAGGAATTCATTCAGAGGCTGGTAGTTGATGATGAGCCTGAGTTTTCCTCTAACCTGCTCCGCTCGCTTACTAACATAAAAGGCTTCGCAAGACCAAGGGGATGAGGTAGGCTCGATGAGCCTCCGTATCAATAGATTGAAGAGTTCTGAATGGGCCAAAGCAAGATGTTAAGGTGTAATGCCCTTATGAGATGCTTTGGTGGGATTTACATCCTCATTTTTTTAAGGGCAAGTGGACGAAGAAGTCAGGATTCGTCCACAATGGTTGAGCATGTTTTTGCTGGAAGTCAGCATGGTTGTATGCACAACAATCTTGCTTGAGACGTTCTTCAACAGGGATCAACGCATTTGGCGCATCTTCCAACCCCTTCTGCCAAATGCGTTGATCTACTTTGGTGGGCCATGTTAAAAGGAAAGAGTTTCCTCCCTTGATTTGCCTCTCTCTCTCTCTCTCTCTCTCTCTCTCTCTCTCTCTCTCTCTCTTCTACGACCCACCAGAGTTTTGGATCAGGTTGAAAGTTGGTCCTCGGGGGTTTTTTGGGGTGTTGCATTACATGAACGGTTCAGATTTTGGGCTTACATCACGTGTGATGAGTTCTCAAAAAGTACTCACGAGTTCTAGTGAGCACTCTTTGAGAACAAATATACTAGGAACTAGAATAAGTACCAAAATAAGTACGATCATGTGATATCACACTTTGACGTGGGCCATCATCATGTAGGGCTCACTTAATGCAGGGTAAGCTTTTGCCATGGCCATGCCAAATGCGCATCTTCCAACCCCTGTTGACCCGCGTCAAAGTGTGATATCACATGATCGTATTTATTTTGGTACTTATTATGGTTTGTATTATATTTGTTCTAAAAACGTGCTCACTAGAACTCGTGAGCACGTTTTAAGAACTCATCACACGTGATGTAAGCCCAAAATCTGAACCATCCACGTGATGCAGCACTCCAAAAAACCCCCAAGGGCCAACTTTCGACCCGATCCAAAACTCTGGTGGGCCGTGAGAGAGAGAGAGAGAGAGAGAGAGAGAGAGAGAGACGCAAATCAAGGGAGGAAATTGTTTCTTTTTTCCATGGCCATGCCAAATGCGCATCTTCTAACCCCTACTGACCCACGTCAAAGTGTGATATCACATGATCGTACTTATTTTGGTGCATATTATATTTGTTATAAAAAAAGTGCTTACTAAAACTCATGAGCACTTTTTGAGAACTCATCACACATGATGTGAGCCCAAAATCTAAACAATCCACGTGATGCAGCACCCCAAAAAAAACCCCGAGGACCAACTTTCAACCTAATCCAAAACTCTGGTGGGCCATAGGAGAGAGAGGGAGAGAGAGAGAGAGAGAGAGATGAAAATCAAGGGAGGAAACTGTTTCTGTTTGCCATGGCCCACCAAAGTTCTGGATTAGGGTAAAAGTTGGGCCCCAAGGGTTTTTTGGGGTGCTGCATCGGGTGTACGGTTCAAATTTTTTGTTACATCATGTGTGATGAGTTCTCAAAAAGTGTTCATGAGTTCTCGTGAGAACTGTGCCCAAGTGAGCATTCCTCTCTCTCTCTCTCTCTCTCTCTCCTCTCTCTCTCTCTCTCTCTCTGTATATATATATATATATATATATATATATATATATATATATATATATATATATATATATATATATATATATATATATATATATATTCAATGACACATGGGGTAATCTATCATAAATCTGAACCATTCATTCATTCATACAACTAAGAGTAAGCCATGATGGTGTAAAAATCATGCCAGAGTTCTGGATCAGGGTAAAAGTTGGGCCCTGAGGGTTTTTTGGGTTGCTGCTTCACATGGACGGTTCATAATTTGGGCTACATCATGTGTGATGAGTTCTCAAAAAGTGCTCATGAGTTCTCGTGAGAACTGTGTGCAGGTGAACATTCCTCTCTCTCTCTCTCTCTCTCTCTCTCTCTCTCTCTCTCTCTGTGTGTGTGTGTGTGTGTGTGTGTATTTCAATGACACATGGGGTAACTTGTCATCAATCTGAACAATTCATTCATTCATACAACTAGGAGTAAGCCATGGTGGTGTAAAAATTATGCCAAGCTGTTGATTGTAAATTCTCAATCAATAGCATGGAAAATGGACAGCCAAGATTGAGCAGAGAAAGAAAATAGCTATGATCTTCATCTCGAAGCATCTACTAGGTAGGTCCTAATTTGTATTGCCTATGATCCCAACACTTTGGTTTGATGATTCTAACTATGTGATCTATGACTCGTAAACAATGGAAGGTTGTAACAAATTTGCCCCATCCAAAGGGTTAGGATCATCTGATCAGCGCAATTCTTGCACCATGGCTTGCAATTAGTTGTATGAATGAGTGAATGGTTTAGATCAAGAATAGGTCATCCCTTATGCTGTTTAAAAGGTTTGGGGATGTTGGTAACGTCCCCACGAAGGTGGGAGACATCAGTGAAACCAATACATACATACATATTACAATTATATATATATATATATATATATATATATATATATATATATATATATATATATATATATATATATATATATATATAATAAAACAAGTGGCATAACCCAAAAGTAGCAGATACGGTTCACCATAACTAAAGTAACATTTCAAACAACCTATGGATGTGCTCGGTCATATCATTACTTCATGAGAGCTGTAACTTCGTGAGGTATTAGTGTTGTTGAGGCAACAAGTGATATACTACTGAGGCCCTTTTGTAAATTCAGGAGAATAGACTTGGAAGCCAATGAGTTGAGGTCCATCTTCAAGAGGGATGTGCATCTCATTCTCCAGGTCAGAGTCGCTTGAATCAACAACCGAAAAATCAGCCATGCTTCTCCTCCGCCTATGGGTTATGCTAAACACTGGTGAGTGCAATGTTGCTATTCTAAATCCCGCTGTAGTTACAGCTCTCAGATCAACCACTAGTGTAATTTCATCACCTTCGAAGGAGATAATGCTTGCATTAGATACATTTACCATCTTCTGAGCTAACCAAAGATTTGAGTTCTTGATTTGTTAGCAGTTGTCATTGAGCTGAAATCAAAGGAAAATGAATGAATCAGTGGGAAGGAATTCCCAATAGACTATCCTCGTCTCAATTTTCTGCCATCTTCCCCTTCTAGCAAAGTATTCAGTAACAGTAACAGTGTCTGTAATAGCCAGCCTTATGACTTTTACGACGAGGACTGTAATAACGGTCAAAAGATTTTTAAAGGAAGGAAATGCACGGCCTTGTATTGGACCTTATGGGCCCGTATCAGCTCATTACTTTTCCTTCTCACCCTGTAAGGGCCTGTTTGAAGTGTGGGATTAGGTCTTATGGAATTGCATTTGGTCCCATGTAAATCATTTCCAACGTTTGGAAATGGCAGGAAGAATTGGATTAATCCAGGTATCTTATTAACCAGTCCCAGCAGGAGATACGGTGGGATTTCTGAAATCCACTATATCTGTGGGCTTCATGTTGATGCATGTGTTTTATCCACGCTATCCATACATATGCGTCCTTTATGTGTGACAACCAAGTTGCATATGCATAGAGATGACCTACACAGTTGTGAAACCTAGTCTGTTGATTGCAATTTCGTGATCCACCAAATGCAAGTTTCACTTAAAACAGTGTTTTTCCTAAAAGAAGAATTTGATCCTAAATGTCGATTGGACAGTCAAAATTGGCGTAGGATGCCCTAATTATGATGCATGCTCATGAACTCATATAATCCAGCGGAAATAAAAGACAATAATAATATAAAATATAGCATCAATCAGCATGAACTAAGAAAATTACAAGGAAACATGCAATGGAACGGGCCATTCATCACAACCATGAAGTATGAGATTCAATTATTGCTATGGTTGGATCCGGCGAGGGATGGAACCTCCTGATCTTGCATGGTCATACCCAAATATCCAATGTGAATCACTAGTCCGAGAGATCAAGGATCTTCTCGGATTAGGGATTTTGGAATTTGAGAAATAGGAATTTTGGATAAAATTTCAAATCTATGATCTAGAAGTTATGAGAAAATAGAAATAGAGAAAGAGGAAATAACAAGTTTACCTTGGAAGAAGTTAGAGGGTCACACAAAGAAAAGAGAAGAATGAGATCAAGGAAGAAGAAGAAACACCATGAGAGAGGGAGAGATGAAGGAGGGAACCAAAGGTTTGCTCTTTTTCATTAATCAATAACTTATCTCGTTTTTAGGCCTGAACCCTCTTAAATAACCAATAAGAAAACATGAAAATATCAAAATACCCTTAAAAATTAAGCAAAAACGAAACTTAAAACAAATTGCGCAAAAGTTAAGGCGCTCGGGCGCCTGAAGACATCCAAAAACATCCAAAAATCTCTTACACATGTCCTCCCAATGTGGGGTCTTCAATGTGTCAAATCACGTGTGTAGAGTCTTCAATGCTCCTCAATAGTTGCCTAGCCACAAGGAAGATGCTTGTGGTGTGCGCTTTCTTCATTGATAGACTTTAAAAGGTCTTGTGTCCTCATTAACTCTCCTCAGGTGAGAAAAACTCGACTCCGACGAGTTAAATCTCTTATGACGCTCTAGCAAGTCTGGATCAACGCTCTGCAACTCTTCTTCAGTCAACCACGTAGACTCTAATGGTGGTTTGTTCTTCCATTTGACAAGGTATCTTTGAAAACCTCCGTCTCTCGTAAAAATGATCTCTTCATCCATGATTTCATCAATCTCTTCTTTGCGAATAATGGGTGGAGCAAGGGGTGGAGTAGGTTATGAAGCAAACTCAGAGTGTGGCCATGAAAGAGAAGAAAGATCAATAGTAGGTGTTGACGTCAGATTCTGGTAACAGGTCCCTCTGAAGTATACACCCTTCTCAAAGTGAGCTCTCCTCCAAACCTGAAAGCCAAAGAAGAAAACTAAGGGTGGCCGGTGCTTGGCCGTTGGCCCTCCGAAGCTTTAGCCAGAGGTGACTTGATAATAAGATGAAGTGTGAAACGTAGGCTTAAAGATTGTGTACCTTTATTATCTATGGGGTCATCTATTTATGTAGATCCGGGTGATCCAGTCTATTATGCAAGCCGTTAAGATCACTGCTGATTTCAGGGGATAAGGCACTTATCCTGTTAATCCTTAGATAAGGGGATGGCCTAACCACTCTAGACGTCTAGCTGATTACGTCCCTTGATGGAGATCTCCCATAGTTCGGAGCTACAAATAGAAACAAGCCAGAACCGGCCTATATAGGCTGTTGGTACTATAAGACGAGGGACGTCCTTGCCAGAGACCAGAGACCAGAGACCAGGGTGCTCATATAACCGGGGCTACTCATATGATGGGAGCTGCTCATATGTCGGGAGCTGCTCATAGGATGGGAGCTGCTCATATGTCGGGAGCTGCTCATATGATGGGAGCTGCTCATATGTCGGGAGTTGCTCATATCTCGGGAGCTGCTCGTATGATGGGAGCTGCTCGTATGATGGGAGCTTCCCCACTCAACGACCAAGAGCAGAGCTGCTCATATGATGGGAGCTGCTCATATGATGGGAGTTGCTCATATGTCGGGAGCTGCTCATATGATGGGAGCTGCTCATATGACAGGGGCCTCCCCACTAACGACCAAGAGCAGAGTTGCTCATATGATCGGAGCTGCCCATATGACGGGAGCCTCCCCACTCAACGACCAAGAGCAGAGCTGCTCATATGATGGGAGCTGCTCATATGTCGAGAGATGCTCATATGACGGGGGCCTCCCCACTCAACGACCAAGAGTAGAGCTGCTCATATGATGGGAGCTGCTTATATGCCGGGAGCTGCTTATATGACGGGAGCTACTCACATACAGGGGGCGTATAGCCGGTCGCAGGTTTGAGTGATATACAAGACGTGAGCAGGAAGGCTCGCTAGTCAGATGGTTTGGTCGTGACTTTTATGGAGACGCTCGTTGTTCACATATCTTTTATACTTCTTCGATGACCAACTTTATTCTATAATAGATGCCCCCCAAGTCCTTAGTGTTGAGGAGCTACGAGAAGGACTTGTCTGTATATGTAACTGCCTATTTTTGGAGGAGAAGCCGTACATGATTGAGCATGCATTTATGAGTGTTAGCTTTCTGCATAAAGATAGGCTAGCCTATCAATTGTGTATTTGGCCCTGCGGTGAGTAGAGGACTTAGTCAATTCATGCTAGAATGTTTTACTCAACTCATGAAAATGAGTTGGGCTTACTTGGCGACCATGTCCGCATAGAGATAGGCTAGCCTATCAATTGAGTCTTTGGCTCTACTGTGAGCAGAAGACTTAGTCAAGAGAATGTTTATTTTCTCTTCAAGGATATTCAAGTCTAAAAAATGGAGTAGCAACCTAGTTATAGAGTCCCTAGCTGAACAGCTGGAATGAAAGAGATCGTCTTTATTTAGGAATGGTCCAATATTCACATGCTTTATCAAAAATATCGAAGTAAATGTTCCACATGCCAAGGGTGATGTAGGGGTCTTCATCGCGTGTCTTTCAGATAATATGTACCTGGTCGAGCAATCTCGATGACTCGATATGGGCCTTCCCAGTTAGGATCCAATGACCGAGTGGCTGTTCCGATGTTTTACCTGAGCACCAAGTTACCGAGCTGAAAAACCCTGAATTTGACCTTTGAATTATGACAATGGGCTATACGTTGTTGATAAGCCACTACTCAAAGACGAGATATGTCAATTTTCTCTTCTAGGAGATCGAGGTGAAGTAATCGACTGCCACATCCTTTTCCCATAGGTAGTGGTCTGATTATATCGATTCCCCATTGACCGAAAGGCCAAGGGCCGTCCATCGGCGTCATTTTCTCAGACAGAAAATGAGGGATTGGAGAATATCGCTAACATTTGTCACATTTCTTTGAGAATTCGATAGCATCCGCCTTCATAGTGGGTCAATAGTATTATTGCCTTATTGCTTTGTATGCTAGAGATCGTTCTTTAAGATGATTACCGCATGCCCCCTGGTGTATTTCATCTAGAACACGGTGTGCTTCTTTTGGATGGAGATACTTTAAATACGGTAAAGTAAAACTTTTACGTAACAATTTTCCATTTGTAAGATGTACCTGGCAGCACGATAGCGAATTATTGGGTTGATTTTTTATCATCTGGGAGTCGTCCGCTTTGGAGGTAAAGGATGATGGGGTCCATCCAACATGAAGATAAAAGCAATGTGACGACCTGCTCTGGAGCAACTTGATCGATACTCAGGGTAGATAGATGCTCAATAAGAACAGCTCGTGTCAGATCGGACTCAGGTGCAGAAGATAATTTTGCCAAAGAATCTGCGAGCTTGTTTTCCTCTCGAGGAATATGACTTATTTCATATTTGTTCAATTTGAGCGAGCAAGATGAGTACCTGAGATTTGTACGAAGCCATCCACTCCTCATTTGCCTTGAATTCGTTGAGCACTTGATATACAACAAGCTGAGAGTCGTTGTGAGTGAGCAAGTTTCTTATTGTGAGTATATTTGCTAATTCGAGGCCGACAATTAAGGCTTCATATTCCGTTTCGTTATTTGAGGCACGAAAGCTTTAACGCTATGACGATGGAATCCTTATGAGGAAAATGGATTCATTTAGCATCTTTGTGAGAGAAAGAGATTGGATGATGGCTCAAAACTTGACGAGCTGGATGATTTCTCCACCCAGTAAATATGCTAAGGCTTCTGGCATGCCTTTCGAATATATGCTTTTCTTGAGGCTTGGGAATCTCATCCACAAGCCGGACCACTTGCGATGGTCCGAATTTCGCCCGCAAGTTCGGCACTTCCTGTGAAGGACGACACTGCGGTAACTTCTTCCTTCACGCTTGATGTTCACGATGCACTGGGGGATCGGATCATTTGGGCGAACAATCTTGCTGTGCGACAGTCTTAAAGGTGTCCCTTTCGAATGAGGGCTTTAATCTGGTCTTTAAGAGATATACAATCTTGGGTGTTGTGCCCATAATCTTTATGGAAGTAACAAAACTTTCTTTTGTCTCTTTTTTCGAAATCTGATTTGATCATCGGCGACCATTTAACATACAACTTATGTTTGATCTCCATCAGTACCCTTTTCTGGTGACTGATTAAGAGGCATATAATTGCGATATTTCCCAGGATAAGACTTCTCTGGAGAGCGGTCTCGTCGATCACGCCGATACTTTCTGTCTGTTGGAGAAATTTCTTCAGACTTTCGCTTCTTTCCCTGAATATCATGACGAGCCAAGGCTACTTCTTCAGCGTTAATATATTTTGAGCTTTGGCTTGGAACTCGATCATTGTTTTAGGAGTATTTTTATCCAAGGTGAATCAAAAAACTTCGCTTGTAATGCCTGCTATAAGAGCGGTAAGACCCTTATCTTCAGTATAACCTTCGGTTTGAACTGCTTCTGTCGTAAATCAGACTGTGAATTCTTTAATTGTCTCTTCATGCTGCTGCTTCAAAACTGATAGATGAGATGCAGGTTTTTTGGTATGGATGCTTCCCATGAACTAAGAAAGGAAAAGATCCGATAATTGAGAGAAAGACTCTATAGACCGAGGTTTCAGACCGCAAAACCAAGTACATGTTGCATCCTTTAAAGTTAAAGAAAAGGCCCTACACATAATTTCCGAGCTATATCCGTTTAGCTCCATAAGAGATCTGTACGTCTCCAGATGCTTGAGGGGATCACCGAAACCGGTATATGAAACAACGCTAGTCGTTCGATATTTTTTACGTAAAGGAGCCTCCATCACTTCGCGAGTAAAAGGAGGTTCAGATCGTCGAATTATTGCCAGAGTAGATGTCGGGAGGTTAGACTAATATCGTTGTTCAATATCAGCAAAACGGTCTTCAATTTTCCTGAGATCCCCTTCCCAAGGTAGAGTATAACTGGATGTCTCAACATCAAATTGTTCTTCAAGTTGATGTTGTCAGGAAGCACTAGAGCGGATAGATTGTGGGCATTGATTAGGAACTTGATTGCTGCGAGGAATACGATTTGAAGGAGGGTTGGCATGAACTTGTGGTTCATCTAGAGAATGTCTAGAAGCTGCAGGCGTAGGTTGTAACAGCGGTCCTTCTGGAGGGTGCTGCGATTCGAAAAAATGTTGGTCAAACCAATTAGATAAGGTTTGAAATCCAGCCTGGAGAGTAAGGAGTGTATCCCCGACGAAATGCATAATACTATTGAAGCCACCAAATATATCTTGGAACGGATTCTGTGTAAGAAGGTTGGGCTCTACAGGAGGAATCCCTGTTGAAGCAGCCTGAGGGAGGTTGGGAGTTGGCTCAGGGATGTCTAGTGGTGGTAACGTTTGCTTTGAGGTGGAATGATGAGTTGTTTTCTTAGGAGGCATAGCGGGAGGTGACAATTTGTAATGAGAACGAATTGAATACTCGGTCCCACAGACGGCGCCAATCTGTTGACGTCAGATTCTGGTAACAGGTCCCTCTCAAGTTTACGCCCTTCTTGAAGTGAGCTCTCCTCCAAACCTGAAAGCCAAAGAAGAAAACTAAGGATGGTCGGCGCTTGGCCGTTGGCCCTCCGAAGCTTTAGTCAGAGGTGACTTGATAATAAGATGAAGTGTGAAACATAGGCTTAGAGATTGTGTACCTTTATCATCTGTGGGGTCATCTATTTATGCAGATCCGGGTGATCCAGTCTGTTACGCAAGCCATTAAGATCACTGCTAATTTTAGGGGATAAGGCACTTATCTTGTTAATCCTTAGATAGGGGGATGGCCTAACCACTCTAGACGTCTAGCTGATTACGTCTCTTGATGGAGATCTCCCATGGTTCGGAGCTACAAATAGAAACAAGCTAAAACCGGCCTATATAGGCTACAGGTACTATGAGACGAGGAACGTCCTTGCCAAAGACTAGAGACCAGGGGTGCTCACATAACGGGGCTGCTCATATGATGGGAGCTGCTCATATGTCGGGAGCTACTGATATGATAGGAGCTGCTCATATGTCGGGAGCTGCTCATATGTCGGGAGCTGCTCATATGATGGGAGCTGCTCATATGTCGGGAGCTGCTCATATGATGGGAGCTGCTCATATGTCGGGAGCTTCCCCACTCAACGACCAAGAGCAGAGCTGCTCATATGATGAGAGTTGCTCATATGATAGGAGCTGCTCATATGACGAGGGCCTCCCCACTCAACGACCAAGAGCAGAGCTGCTCATATGATGAGAGCTGCTCATATGACGGGGGCCTCCCCACTCAACGACCAAGAGCAAGTTGCTCATATGATGGGAGCTACTCATATGTCGGGAGCTGCTCATATGACGGGGGCCTCCCCACTCAACGACCAAGATCAGAGCTGCTCATATGATGGGAGCTGCTCATATGTCGGGAGCTGCTCATATGATGGGAGCTGCTCATATATCGGGAGCTGCTCATATGATGGGAGCTGCTCATATGACGGGAGCTGCTCATATGACGGGAGCTGTTCACATACGGGGGGCGTATAGGCAGTCGCAGGTTTGAGTGATATACAAGACGTGAATAGGAAGGCTCGCTAGTCAGATAATTTGGTCGTGACTTTGACGGAGAGACGCTCGCTGGTCGCATATCTTTTATACTTCTTCGACGACCAACTTTATTCTACAACAGTAGGATTAGGGAAAAGGACTAGATCTTCCACATTGAACGTTGAATTAATGCCCATTTCAGGAGGAAGATCTATCCTATACGCATTGGACTCAATTCTTTGCAATACTTTGAATGGTCCAGCACTACGCACTTATAATCGCTTAGCGGTACCTTATGAGAACCGCTTTGGCCTTATCCTCACCATTACATACTCCTTCCTGAAACTCTTGCAATCTACGATGCGAGTCAGCTGAAAGCATATAACTATCATTACTTCTATTAATCCGTTGTCTAATATATGTATGCAATTCATGAATGTGTCATGAAAATGCATTAGTTGACTTTGAAGACATTTGGGTGACAGATATAAGTGAAACTAAAGGATACTCTGAAAAAGCAACGGATTGAAAATAAGCAAACCTACGGAAATAAATAATCTTACGATCTAGAACTTGAAAAACTGAAACAAAAGGACACTTCTCATGGGTGACACATAATTTCTCATTATAAGTATTATAAACAAGGATGATGTTCAGGTACCCCAACACTTGAGAACACACACTATTAATACCAAGTCTTGAGCAGATCTTGGCATCAGCCATTATCTCCAAAATGTCATCAAGATGCGGAGTAGGGATTTTGGCCATCATATCCACCATGAAGTGAATACATCGTAAGGTGGAGTAACACTTGACTGAGGCTTTGTGGATGGCCAGTATATGCCCACATGTGCGTCATATGCCATTGTTTTTAAAGTGAAAAGGGCGGGCTTGGCACACAAAATAAAACTCCAACTTAAACTTTCCTTATTGAATTCTTCCCCGCAAAGTTTATCAAATTGACTCTACATTTTTGTATTTTCTACGGGTTCACCTGGTATAGAGGAAAGCTTGACAGAATTGATCTAGGGACAAGATCGATTGTATGTTGAATGTCCCATTTGGGTGAAAATTTATCCCATAAATCATCTGGTCAAATATCAAAAGTCATGTGAGTGTCTACCATCATATCCTCACTAGTCTCCATTTCAAATTCATTCGTGTGCATTATGGTAAGAGACTTAGATTGGGACTTTACATCACTTAAGTCACACATGACATCTGGAAGTGGTGCGATCTCAATTTCTTCGACCTTTTCATCACTAGCACACACTTCGTCATTCTCAACGATGATGAGCGATGCCTCAATTTCTTCCATTTCCTCACTACTGACGTTAGGCACATCCTCTTTCACTTCATAAACAACCTGATTAGATTCTTCCAACTGGCCATTCACTAAGGTATTATCTCGCTTCTAAGGAAATATACTTGGCGTTAAACACTCCAATTGTTCAGAAGCCGAGATTTCCTTAATGATGCGTTGGACCACTTTACAAAGAGGGGACCATATTGGTTCTGTGTTAGGATGAGAAGGTGGGGTAACTCTCTTCTAAACCAAGGGCTTTTGACGATAAGAGATGGGAAGATATTTTTCTTTCAAACGCTCTTTCATCTCGTCTCATTGTGAGATCGGGGCTCTCCCAACTCTATCAATTCTTCGCTCCAAATCTGCCCAAAACGACTTGGCTTGGCCTTCCAATTTTCACTTGGCAAACCTCACTCGACGATTATTCGACATATCATACCAATCAAAAAAATAGTCCAAGTCTTCAAGCCAATCAAGGAATGTTTGTGGGTCCATGTAACCATTAAAGTAGGCCAACTCATCGGAGTTCGACTTTCCAATAGGTCTCAATGGCCACACGACAACACTTAATGGCCCTGAAGATCTCAAACGCCTATACTCCATTCACTACAGGGAGACTCTATGGACTGGGTGACTCACAATATAAATGCGATGCATTTAAACTACAATGAACTAACACTAACTAATTCTAGATTATGCAACTCAAATATGAAAATTTTCCAAATTAGGAAACTTTCTAAAATTGAAAAGTTTCTAAATCTGGAAATTCTCCAAATTGGGAAACTTTCTAAAATTGGAAACTTTCTAAATCTAAAAATTTTCTAAAACAGACCTAAAAATCAAAACCCTAATTTTTTTGATAACTCGATCTAGACAAAACCATGCAAGCCTAATCTCTGATACCAAATTTGATGTAGGATGCTCTAATTATGATGCATGCTCATGAACTCATATAATCCAGCGGAAATAAAAGACAATAATAATATAAAATCTAGCATCAATCATCATGAACTAAGAAAATTACAAGGAAACATGCAATGGAGCAGGCCATTCATCACAACCACGAAGTATGAGATTCAATTATTACTATGGTTGGATCCGGCGAGGGATGGAACCTCCCGATCTTGCATGGTCTTAACCCAATCGATCAATAGGGATCACTAGTCTGAGGAATCAAAAAGGTTTCTCAGGTTAGGGATTTGAAAACTTGAGAATTTAGGATTTTGATTCGATTCTCAAAGTTAGAATTTCAAGGATTGGGGATGAGAGAGAGAGAGAGAGAGAGAGAGAAGGAAGAAAATCTTACTTTAGAAGAATATTGGAGGGGCACAAGAAGAAAAGAGAAGAAGAAGATTAGAGAAGAAGATGAAGTTTCATGAGAAAGAGAGGAGGGAGGCAATCAAAGAGGCTTTCATTCAATAATAATCAACTAGTGAAAAAATATTAAAATACCCTTAAAAATTAAGCAAAAACGGAACTTAAAACAAATTGCGCAAAAGTTCGGGTGCTCGGGTGCCCGAAAACGTCAAAAAAATCCAAAAACCTCATACACATATGTCCTCCCAATGTGGGGTCTTCAATATGTCAAATCATGTATGTAGGGTTTTCAATGCTCCTCAATAGTCGCCTAGCCACAAGGAAGATGCTTGTTGTGGGCGCTTTCTTCATTGGTAGACTTTAAAAGTTCTTGTGTCCTCATAAAAGATATCATGGTATTTCTAGACATGCAATCATGATGCAATAAAAGTGTTATTAATTCCACCTAATGCAATTCGATACCATTTAATCCTACATTCCAAAGAGGCCTTTAGGCTTTAACTATCCCGTTATGAACCCCCATTTTTTTTTCTTTTTGAGAATGGTCTTACAGCCCTGTATCACGTAATGGGTCCCACCTTTACTGCTTAGTAATGGCCGTTATGGCCATTAGGTAAGTGTTTTTGCATACCCTGCCTTGTATGCAGTGAGAAATATTGTGACTTCTACTCACATGCCTATGGGTTTTATATTAATGGGACTCTGTTTTGGCAGTTCAGAGCTACATTGAAATTGAGACACTCTGGCTACCTGCCATCTATTTTCCTTCATAGAATGTATGGGTTTTCAGCTGAAATTCTAACATAGAAACAATTTTGGGCAGTTGCAAATGGGATTTCACAGACCCATTTTTGAAAAGCTGTGGCTTCCTCAAATCATCGAGATCTTTGTTTCCGTGCATCTATATACTCTAACTAAAACTATCTGGAGGGTCAAAGTGGTTTCCCATCAGTCTTCTTTTCTTGCTTTTCCAAGAATATCTTTGTAATAATATTGTGATTTTATGTTGCTTTGAAGGTAATGTATAATTGCTCGATTTTGAAACCGAAAATTCACTTGTCTGTGCCGTATCTGTCAGTTAGCTGGGATCAAACCCAAACCTCAATTTTGTTATTTTCTAATAATATAAAATCCATTGCTTTGAATTGTCTTCTTTATTGTTCTTTAGATTGGAAAATGCTGTTTTATTTTAATACTAACTTGTTAAATGGAATTGGTTCAAATTTGTCCAATCATATTCAAAATAAAGTCATCATCACTTGTAAGAATTACTTGAAGAAGAATTACAGATATAACATATCTTCGGTTTCCTGACTGCTGATCTAATATATTCATTGAGGAGAGAGGACATGATCCACACACATATAAGAGTGTGAATTACCCTACCTTCACAGGACATTAACAACATCCCCAAGGATTTAATGATGGTGCATAGTCAATCTTCATTCCTGATAGTCCATTCTTTTATGCCGCTGTAGTCCGTAGGTGCACTGCGAGCGGATTAGGTGTTTCCCGGGTTACTGTGGGGCCCACCTTGATGATTTATTTATTTTCGTATATCCACGCCGTCCATCTGTTACTCAAGCCCATTCTAGAGAGGATTGCCAAAAATTACACAGATCCAAATCTCAGGTGGACCACACCACAGGAAACAGTGGTGATTGAGTGTCTCACCGTTAAAAATTCCAAAGAGGCCATAGTAAGGTTTACGTAATGTTTATTTGCAATCCAACCTGTTGATAACGTTAAGAAGATCTGGATGAAGGGAAAATATAAAGATCATCTAGATCCAAAACTTTTGTGGCCTGCAAAACGTTTTAATGGTCATTCGTCACTTTTTCTAGTGGTATAGTTCACATAAGATTTGGATCTTCGTAAGGTTTGGGATCTCATCCTAAAATAAGATGTAAAAATAGATGGATGGCATAGATATACAGAAAATACATGAAGGTGGCCCCACATGGCTAGGGTAACACCCACTAAGCTGTTACCTAAGTAACAACTAATATACTCCCAGGTGCACCATGCTCGAAGTCAAACTCCTTAGGCAACCATTGTTGGGAACCCATGGAAGCACAGAGGAGAATCAAAAAAGCAAAACACAAAGCACACAAACAAATCCACGCAAAGATAAACTGATTTTCACGTGAAAAAACCCTTGCGGAAAAAAACCACGATACAAAGCAATATGTACGATGATCTCGGAAGTTACAAGAGATGATCAAACCCGAAACAAAGACCCCAAGAGAAAACCCAAGCTCTCTTTCTCTCTTTCTCTCTCAGAACTCTCACACAAACCCTAGTCCCGTCTTAGAAACGTATTAGAATTGTCCTAATTCTAATTACACCTGGCTTATATAGCTAAAAAACTGAAAATAGAAAGAAACCGCGGAAAAATCAACTTAACAAATAATAAAAAAATGCATGCTTAAGATTAGGTCCACCTATCATCTTGAAACACCCATTCGATGGGCCCCACCATGGATTGCCTATGATTATGTGTGCAACTTGGGTGGATTGGGTCTGGTTGAGGGTTAACCCAAACCCCACCTGACCTTAATAGGACACAACCTGCAATCCCACCCGACCAAAATTCCTTTATACTCAACCCTAAGCCACTTGTTAAAATTCCTCATCTAACCTAACCTAACCTGAATCTGCTTTACCCAAACCTAACATGGATAGATAGAGATCTTTAGGGTGTGTTTGTTTTGCTATAATGGTAAGTGTTCAACCCACTGTTTCGTGGGGCGTGGTCCACTTAAGCTTAGGATTTGCCTCAATTTTGGGTTCATGCACTAAAATCACCTCGGACAGCGTGGATAATTCACATGTATCACAATGGCCCCACATGAAATTTACACTCTCCTCGATTTGCATGTACAAAAAGCAAACGGTCATAGTCATCTTTGGAAAATGTGAAGAAAATTACATTGTAAATAATTATTACTAATTTACTCATATTTACACAATGTAAATGCAAAACAAACAAGCCCTTAGCGATATAATCACACTGCACTCCACTCCGTCCATCCAGTTGTTGTACACACCGTGATGTGTGTTTATGCTAGCGGCCCACTGATCAGTGGTGGCACCATGAGTATGTGTGTCTCCCATGCCACCCCTCCATTTTTTCAGATCATTTGAGATGGGCCAGGTCTAAATCTCGGTGGACCACACCCTAGACAGTGAGCGCATCCACTTCTGGACGGTCCATCTGTCTAGTGTGTGGGGCCCACTGTAGGAGTGAACTGCTGCCGTTGAAACCTTCCTGGGGCCCACCATGCTTGTCACCCAATCCGTTGATGAAGCCAAATAATCCTGCACACATGACAATCTCAACCCTCTACACATGACCCTATATACATGATAACCTCAATCCATAACACATGGGCCACTGGGTTGCCTATTTTAAAGTTTGTGGGGCCCACCATGGGGCAAATGTCAAATCTACTCTGCCCATTGGATTTAAAATTTAATTTAAGGTCATGGTTCAAAGAATGAGTCACATCTACGGATAAGGTGGACCACATCACAAGAAAATAATTGTGAGTGAACAGTCACTGTTATTGGTTGTTGTGGGCTATAAAGAGCTCGTATCGGTGTGTAGGAAGCACCTTCTCATTCAAATCATGGGCCACGAACATTACTAACGGATTGGATCTACCTTCCAATGGGCCCCTTGATCAAACGATGCGAATTAATGCATCGGGAAGCGTAACAATCAAAACCACACTTTCAGTTGTACTAACTTTCGACCAACCAAGATCAGTACACACTATGCTCTGTGGGACCCACAATGAAGCTTATGTGTCATCTAACCCGTTCATAATATCAAAGATATATGTGTGAAAGATAAACAGAAATATCCAAAAGCTCTTTAGCCTACCATTCGATTATCAATGGTAGTGTGAAACTCACACTGTTTCTTGTGCTATGGTCCACTTTATCTATATATAACTTTTAGTTTAGGACTATGTTTTATAATGAGCTGGGAAAACAGATGGACGGTGTGAATCGAACAGTTACATCACAATGGGCCCCACACAGAGGTGCAAATTTGGCCACCCCATGACTTAATAGTGCACATGGCCATCATCACTACTCTACAGGCGCCGAGCTCAAAGCATGAGGGTATTTTTGTCCAAATTTTTCTTCAAAAAGTAGTCAGAAGACCATAAGGCCATTGAGGGAATTCGGCCATTACACGGTGTCAGTACAGTCAAAATCCTCTCTTGTTTTTATAAGGGGTGGTTCATGGACCTGACTGTGAATCCTCTATTTCGAGAAAGCAGATTGTCCTGCCCCGCATGGACCATAATCCATTCAGGCAGGGCTCTGTGAGGCCTACCATGATGTAAGGGTTTTATCCACTTGGTTCATCCATTTCCTCATATCATTTTAAGGCATGAGCCCAAAAATGAGGTAGATCCATAGCTCAAATGGACCACACCAAAGGAAACAGCAATGATAATGACACCTATCGTTGAAGCCTTTATAGGGGCCACTGTAATGTTTTTTTATCATCCAACCTATTCATAAGTTTATGTAGACCTAGATTGAGTGAAAACACAAATATCAGCTTGATTTGAAACTTCTACAGCTCCCAAGAAGTTTTAATGGTGAGCATTCAATTCAAACTTTATGGTCCATTTAAGCCTTGGCTTGCCTCATTTTTGGGTTCATACCTTAAAATGATCTGCAAATATGGATGGATGACGTGGATAAAACCCTTACAATACAATGGCCCCCACATAGCCCTACCCGGACGAATTATTGTCCGGGTGGGGGTAGAACGCAATCTGCTTCCTAACTAAGAAAATTCCTGCAGAAGTCTTTGGAAGGAAGTTCCCACGCTAGGATGGTTGGTGGGGCCCACCGTGATGTTTGTGAGAAATCCAACCCGTCCATCCGTGACTTGAAGTACGTGTAAGCCTCTGCAAGAAGATCAACTAAATCTTCACGTACTCTCATCTATTCTTAGGCGAGTTATTTGATGCTCCGATTGTATAGGATGCTTCATCTGCAGGCACCTAGAAATGGTACACGTGGCATATAATAACTCAAAATAAATCAGCTAACTTGTGGGGCGTTCTGTCTTTAAGTTAAAGTATAAAAATTAGATTAGTCAAATAATCCTAACTTCCTATTTGTGACGCTTGTTTTTTGAAAGGAGATCAATGGATATTTTTTATTTTTAACCGATGATACCCAAAAATCTAATATTTTGATAATCAAATTAGGCTAATTTTCCAGTCCTAATACATTTAATATATTTCATATAATTTGAATGTTTTAGTTCTAATTATTTGTATGCCACGTAAGTAGTTTCTAAACTGCCATTGTAACATCTATCATACTCTGCTCGAGTATCAAAGTATCTCTCCAACTTTTGCACCCGTTCAGTGACAGCAATAGGCAGTGGGGCCCGCCATTATACATGTGTTTTATGTCTAAGCCTTCCATCCATTTTTCCAGCTCATTTTGGGGCATGAGCCCAAAAACTAAGCATATCCAAAGCTCAAATAAATCACACCACAGGAAAAGGTAAGGATAATGACACCCACCGTTGAAACCTTCATGGGGCTCGCCGTAATGTTGATTTTCCATCCAACATGTTGATAAGGTCATAGAGACCTGGATGAAAGGAAATTTAAAAAACCGGCTTCATCCAGAACTTTTATGGCTGCCAATAAGCTTTTAAAGGTTGGCGTTCAATCACAACTTTTCTTATGGTGTGGTCCACTTGAGAACTTGATCAGTTTCACTTTTGGGTTCATACATAAGATGAGGGGAAAACTGGATGGATAACGTGGATAAAACAAGTACATCACAGTTGGGGCCACAGCGACCAACTCTGTGCAGATAGTTCGCGAAACAAATGGACGCAATAGAACAGATGTAACACATACGTAACGACCGCAGAACGTAGGGCTGCAGGGCGACGATGCGTCACGGTGGGGCCAACATATATTCCCTACTAATGTACTTCCCGCGAATTTCTTTGGTAGGAAATTCGTATCCCCAATATGTTATATAAGAATTCCACTCTACGTCCCATTTGTCTTCTCAATCTCCATGTGCATAGCTTCCCTGCGTTGCTGTGCACCTCTCTCGTTTCCATCAAATTCACTTGATCTAATCTCCCTGTGTTGTTGTGCAGTTCTCCCATTTTCGTCGAATTCACTTGATATGATCTCCCTGTGCATAGCTTCCCTGCCCTGCCATGCACCTCTCCCATTTCCATTGAATTCACTTGATCTGATCTCCCTGTGTGTAGCTTCCCTGTGAATTCACTTGATCTGATCTCCATTTTCTGTCGAATTCACTTGATCTGTAGATGGCGGTTCCTTGGAATACCTTTATCCTCAAATCCAATTTCAAGTAGTGGTATCATCTCCTCCGTTGGCTAGATAGAACCTTCAACTGCCTCCTTTCTAAATACCTTGATAAGAAAGTCATGGCCAATGCAACCCCTATTGATGATGTATCCTCCTTCGATGTCATCATTGACCACCCCCACAAACCTTTCTAACCACATTTATTGTCCTACCACCCACAACACTGCCTATCCGGGCATACTGGAAATCAAACAGGCGTGGACCTCCACTGTCTTCCCCATCATAATCTTCTTCCACGGTGGAAGCTTTTGTTGCTCAGCATGCCAACAACGCCGGTGAACCGAGATCCAATCTCTGGTCTCACCCACAAACGATAAACAGGAAGAAAATAATAACTAGAAAAGAATCACACAAACCAACAATCCACAAGACAGAGATTTACGTGGAAAAACCCCAACAAGGGTAAAAAACCATGGGTGCAAACTTCACTATGAAGAAAGAACGAAGTTACAAGCAATGCACTTTCCTTCTCCTATGCTCCCATGCACAGAGATGGCCCTTTTGCTAATCCTCTCGCCTTTTTCTCACCTTGGACGTATAGAAGCCCTAATCCCTATTCCTAATCCCGGTTTACACCCCTTTTATATAGTAAACCCCGCAATTAGAACACTAAATAGGAAACCTGCGTCTCAAGCCCGCGACCAGTCGGGCGCCCGGTCATTTTGACCGTCGGGTGCCCAGCCAATGCAAAGACCGTCCAGCGACAAAAAACATGAAGCAGATGAATTTCGGACGCCCGGCTGCTCACAAAACAGTCCAGTGGACTGAACAGCAAAATGGCTGAATTTCGGGCGCCCGCTCCACAGACCGTCCGGGCGCCCGACCATGTTCTGATGTGAGTGGTTTGTCTCCACACTCAACAATCTCCCACTTGGAGACACATCACCACATGATCCATCTTCTTCTACATCCGGAGTGCACCACCTCCCAGTCTTCAAGCCTGAAGACCAACCAAAGCTGAACAGAGCTTCAGCTTCTCCCGTGTGACCGCCTTGGTCAACATATCTGCAGAATTCTCACTTGTATGAATCTTCTCCAAAGCAATCGATCCATCTTCCAGTAACGAACGTATGAAGTGATATCTGATGTCAATATGCTTTGTCCTTGAATGAAAGGCTGAATTCTTAGCCAAGTGTATTGCACTCTGACTGTCACTGTACAGCTTGCAATCTGCTTGCTTCTTCCCCAACTCTTCCATAAAACCTTGCATCCACACCATCTCCTTGCACGCTTCTGTAGCTGCAACATATTCTGCTTCCGTTGTACTGATGGATACTATCTTCTGTAACTGAGAGATCCAACTGACTGCAGCACTACCCAGGGTAAAGACATACCCTGTAGTGCTCCTTCTGCTGTCAATATCCCCTGCCAAATCTGAGTCGACGTAGCCTTGTAGCTTGATTTCCAATCCTCCATAACACAGCCCTACATCCACAGTACCTACCAGGTATCTAAGGATCTACTTCACAGCTTCCCAATGTTCCTTCCCAGGGTTGTTCATGTACCTGCTAACAACTCCCACTGCTTGAGCAATGTCTGGCCTCGTGCTAACCATAGCATACATGAGGCTCCCTATGGCTGACGCATAAGGGACTTTAGCCATGTAGTCCCGTTCCTCCTGCGTCTTAGCTCCTTGCTCCTTAGAAAGCTTGAAGTGGTTGGCTAATGGAGTGCTAACCGGCTTAGCACCTCCCATGCTGAATCAATCAAGTACCTTGGCTATGTACTCTGCCTGTGACAAAACCAGCTTCTTGTTTTTCCTGTCACGCTTTATCCTCATGCCTAGGATTTGTTTTGCAGCTCCTAAATCTTTCGTGGCAAACTCTCTAGACAGTTGTCTTTTGAGATCTGAGATGTCCTTCATGCTTGATCTGGCCACAAGCATATCATCAACATACAGAAGAAGAATGGTGTACGACGTATCAAACTTCTTCAAGTAACAACAGTGGTCTGCATGACATCTCCTGTACCCGTTTCCCGACATGAAACTGTCGAACTTCTTGTACTACTGCCTTAGGCCTGCTTCAACCATATAGACTCTTCTTCAGTCTACACACCTTGTTCTCCTTTCCTGGTGCCACGTATCCTGTCTGCTGATGCATATATATCTCTTCTTCAAGGTCTCCATAAAGAAAGGCTGTCTTAACATCTAGCTGCTCTAGATGTAAGTCCTCTGTAGCTACTATACTCAAGACCATGCGAATCGTAGACATCTTCACCACAGGTGAAAATATCTCTGTGAAATCGATACCTGCCTTTTGTTGGAACCCTTTCACAACCAGTCTAGCCTTGTAATGTTTCGAACCATCGTGCTCCTCCTTCAGTCTGTAAACCCACTTGTTATGAAGAGCTTTCTTGCCCTTGGGTAGAGTGACTATCTCCCACGTACGATTAGACTCAAGAGAGTCCATCTCATCTTCCATGGCTTGCTCCCACTTAACCCGCATATCTGACCGTAACGCCTCTTCAAAACACTCTAGCTCACCATTATCTGTCAACAGTAGATAATGTAAGGAGGGTGAGTATCGGACCTTGGGTCTCCTCTCTCGAGTAGACCTCCTCACAACCGGTGTCTGCGGCTCTGCCTCATCATGCTCCTGTGCATGCTCATCCTGTGGCACTGTAACACCCGTGTCCGGTAGCTCTTCCAACTCTACGAATTCCTTCTCATCGGCCTTGTCCTGCTTTTGCTGCACACTGTCCTTATGCATCACCTTTTCATTGAAGATTACGTCCTTACTTCTGATAATTTTCCGGTTCTCTGCATCCCAAAACCGGTAGCCAAAATTATTCTGCCCGTAGCCTATAAACGTGCACCTCCTGGACTTCGCATCCAGCTTATTTCTGTGCTCTGCATCAATGTGAACATAAGAAGTGCAACCAAACACTCTGAGATGTGCAAGGTTCACCTCTTTCCCAGTCCACATTTCTTCTGGTAGCCCACCATCCAATGGTGCTGAGGGACTTCTATTGATGAGATATACGGCAGTATTCACAGCATCTGCCCAAAAGGTCTTGAGCAATCCTGCATGTAGCCTCATGCTCCTAGCGCGCTCAAGGATGGTCCTGTTAATGCGCTCGGCCACACCGTTCTGCTGCGGTGTCCCTGGAATCGTTCTCTGATGTTTGATTCCATTTGCTACACAATACTCCTCAAACCTCTTATCATAATATTCTCCCCCATTATCTGATCTGAGACACTTCACAGTTTTACCGGTCTCATTTTCTATCATAACCTTACACTTCTTAAATACATCGAATACATCTGATTTGTGTTTTAAGAAGTAGACCCACAGTTTTCTACTAGCATCATCAATAAAGGAAACAAAATAACGTGAGCCACCAAGAGATGATACCTGTGCCGGTCCCCACACATCAGTGTGTACAAGCTCCAATAGATGCGTCTTTGGAGCGCGTCCTGTCTTCTTGAAGCTAACTTTCTTCTACTTGCCATACACGCAGTCCTCGCAGAATTCCAGATCGATTGCCTTCAACCCTGGTAGCTTCCCCTTTGACAATAGCACTTTCATCCCTTTCTCACTCATATGTCCTAATCTCTGATGCCATAACTACCCGTTCATTCCAGTTGATGCAACTGCGAGTGAACTATACGATCCGGAAGTCACATACAAAGTGCCTTCCTTCTTGCCTCGAGATATAACCAAGGCACCTTTTGTGACCTTCCATGCATCGCTCGTGAATGTCGTCACATATCCGGTATCGGCCAACTGCCCCACTGAGATCAGATTCCGTCCCAAACTCGGTACATGTCTGACATCTTTCAGCTTCAACACCGTTCCGTCTTTCTGACTTAAATGAATGTCTCCTTTGCCAACAATACTGCATGGCTCATCATCACCCAGGTAGATTCTTCCAAAGTTACCTGAGACATAATCACGAAGAACTTCTTTTGATGAAGTGGCATGAAACGAAGCACCCGAGTCTATAACCTAAGACTCATTACGCGCATCAAGAGACAAGATCAACGCCTCTGTGTCACTCTCCTCGGATAGATTCACTGAATCCTTCCCACCTTCAGAGCTTCCTTCTTGTTTCTTAAGCACTCTGCAATCACGCTTCATGTGCCCCTTCTTCCCGCAATGCCAACACCCGTCCTTGTCTTTCGATCCCTTGGACTTATTCCTCGACTTAGAACGCCCGTGTTTATTGCTACCTTTATTTGAAGATCTTCCTCTTCCTTCAACGTTTAGAGCATTTCCTGAATCCCCTGAAGTTCCTGATGCCTTCCTTCTAGATTCTTCGCTTAGAATTAGACCGGCCACATCATCGAATTTCAACTTTGTAGATCCTGAAGAATTGCTCACGGCAATCACCAAACCATCCCAACTGTCTGGCAAACTGGACAAGATCAATAGAGCCCTGACCTCATCATAAAAAGTGATGCCAACGGATTCCAATTGGCTCGTGACTGTATTGAACTCGTTTAGATGTTCAGCCACGCCCCCACCATCTGACATCTTCATGTTGAAAATCCGTTTCATAAGATGAACCTTGTTGGACGCCGAGGGTTTCTCATACATCGTAGGTAAAGCCTGCATCAATTCTTTTGTGGTCTTTACTTTGATATGTTGAAGGCGACGCTCTTAGACAAAGAGAGTCGGATTGTTCCTAAAGCCTTCCGATCCATTAAAGCCCCTTCATCATCTGTCATCTTCTCTAGTTTCTTCTCTTTTCATTCTAGAGGAATGTAGAGGTCCTTCTGATACAGATAATCCTCCATTTGCATCTTCCAGAAGGCAAAGTTTGAACCATCAAACTTCTCAATTCTAGTTTTTCCATCTTCCGCCATCGCTCCCAGTTGAACTAAACCAATAGCTCTAATACCAGTTGTTGCGCAGCACGCCAACAACGTCGGTGAACCGAGATCCAATCTCCGGTCTCACCCACAAACGATAAACAGGAAGAAAATAATAACTAGAAAAGAATCACACAAACCAACAATCCACAAGACAGAGATTTACGTGGAAAAACCCCAACAATGGTAAAAAACCACGGGTGCAAACTTCACTATGAAGAAAGAACGAAGTTACAAGCAATGCACTTACCTTCTCCTATGCTCCCATGCACAGAGATGGCCCTTTTGCTAATCATCTCGCCTTTTTCTCACCTTGGACGTATAAAAGCCCTAATCTCTATTCCTAATCCCGGTTTACACCCCTTTTATATAGTAAACCCCGCAATTAGAACACTAAATAGGAAACCCGCGTCTCAAGCCCGTGGCCGGTCGGGCGCCCGGTCATTTTGACCGTCGGGCGCCCGGCCAATGCAAAGATCGTCCAGCGACAAAAAACATGAAGCAGATGAATTTCGGGCGCCCGGTCACTTTGACCGTCGGGCGCCCGACTGCTCACAAAACAGTCCAGTGGACTGAACAACAAAATGGCTGAATTTCAGGCGCCCGCTCCACAGACCGTCCGGGCGCCCGACCATGTTCTGATGTGAGTGGTTTATCTCCACACTCAACAGCTTTGCATACTCTTCTCTCAACATCGAAATCTATGAAACTCTCTACCGTAACTTTGTGGGCCTTTGCAAGGCTGTCGTGGTCTCTGTGAATTACTGTCGGTCACCTAAGCATTGATATGCATATGCTTATGACGATGGTTGGACCACTCTTGAATGGGTGACCTCGCAGTCCTAGTTGCGGAGAGGGGACGACTCCAAGGCACATGTGTTCTTGGCTAGAGACAGTTCTAGTGGAAACATCGTGCACCATGTTGCGATGCAAGCCATGGAATCTGGCATCAGCCTACCAGGCAATATACTCATCAACCCTATGTTTGGTTGGGAGAAGAGAATCGCCTTGAAGATCAGGGTAGATGGATAATACTTTGTTACCATTGAATATCGGGACTGGTATTAGAAGGCCTATTTTCCCGTTGGGACTGGTATTTTTAACCGATAATGCATAGAAATCTAATATTTTGATAATCATATTAGGCTAATTTTCTGGTCCTAATACATTTAATATATTTCATATAATTTGAATGTTTTAGTTCTAATTATTTATATGCCACGTAAGTAATTTCTAAACTGCCACTGTAACATCTATCATACTCTGCCTGAGTATCAAAGTATCTCTCCAACTTTTACACCCGTTCAGTGACTGCAATAGGCAGTGGGGCCCACCATTATGCATGTGTTTTATATCTAGGCCTTTCATCCATTTTTCCAGCTCGTTTTGGGGCATGAGCCCAAAACATAAGCATATCCAAAGCTCAAATAAATCACCCCAAAAGGAAAAGGTAAGGATAATGACACCCACCGTTGAAACCTTTGTGGGGCTCACCGTAATGTTTATTTGACATCGAACATGTTGATAAGGTCATAGAGGGTTGGATGAAAGGAAATTTAAAAAATCAGCTTGATCCAGAGCTTTTATGGATGCTAATAAGCTTTTAAAGGAGGGCGTTCAATCATAACCTTTCATGTGGTGTGGCCCACTTAAGAACTTGATCTGCTTCACTTTTGGGTTCATACCTAAGATGAGCGGGAAACCTGATGGAGGGCGTGGATAAAACAAATACATCACAGTTGGCGCCGCAACGAACAACTCTATGCAGATAGTTTGCGAAACAAATGGACACAATAGCATAGATGTAACACATACGTAACATTCGTAGAACGCAGGGCTGCGGGGCAGTGATGTGTCACAGTGGAGCCCACTTATATTCCCAACTAAGGTACTTCCTGCGAAATTCTTTGGCAGGAAATCCATGTCCCCAGCATGTTATACAACAATTCCACTCTACATCACATTTATGTCTTCTCAATCTCCATGTGCGTAGCTTCCCTGCGGTGCTGTGCACCTCTCCCATTTTTATCGAATTCACTTGATTTTATCTTCCCAGCGTTGTTGTGCACCTCTCCCATTTCCATCGAATTCACTTGATCTGATCTCCCTGTACGCTGCTTTCCTGCGCTGCTGTGCACCTCTCCCATTTACGTAGAATTCACTTGATATGATCTCCATGTGCGTAGCTTCCCTGCACCTCTCCCATTTCTGTCGAATTCACTTAATCTGTAGATGGCAGTTCCGCAGGATACCTTTGTCCTCATATCTAATTTCAAGCAGTGGTATCGTCTCCTCCGTCGGCCAGATAGAACCTTCAACCGCCGCCTTTCTGAATACCTTGATCAAAAAGTCATCGACAATGCAACCCCTATTGATGGTGTAATCCTCCACGGAGAAAGCTTGCACTCTCTTCTGCCAACACCGAAATCTACAAAACCCTCTGCCATCACTTTATGGGCCTTTGCAAGTTTGTCATGATCTCTGTGAATTACCGCCGGTCACCTGAGCATCGGTATCCATGTGCTTATGATGATGGTTGGGCTGCTCTCAAATGGGTGGCCTCGCTATCCTGGTTGCAGAGAGGGGAGGACTCCAAGGCACATGTGTTCTTGGCTTGAGACAGTTCCAGTGGCAACATCAGTGCACCATGTTGCGATGTGTGCCATGGAATCTAACATCAGCCTGTTGGGCAATGTACTCATCAACCCCATGTTTGGTGGGGAGAAGAGAATCGCCTCCGAGATTAGGTTAGATGGAAAATACTTTGTTACTATCGAAGATAGGGACTGGTATTGGAACGCCTATCTTCCCGTTGGGACATGTATTTTTAACCGATGATGCCTAGAAATCTAATATTTTGATAATCAAATTAGGCTAATTTTCTTGTCCTAATACATTTAATATATTTTCATATAATTTGAATGTTTTAGTTCTAATTATTTATATGCCACGTAGGTAATTTCTAAACTGCCACTGTAACATCTATTATACTCTGCCCAAGTATCAAAGTATCTCTCCAACTTTTGCACCCATTCAGTGACTGCAACAGGCAGTGGGGCCCACCATTATGCATGTGTTTTATATCTAGGCCTTTCATTCGTTTTTCCAGCTCATTTTGGGGCATAAGCCCAAAAAATAAGCATGTCCAAAGCTCAAATAAATCACGCCACAGGAAAAAGTAAGGATAATGACACCCACCGTTGAAACATTCGTGAGGCTCGCCATAGTGTTTATTTTCCATCCAACATGTTGACAAAGTCATAGAGACCAAATTTAAAAAAATCGGCTTGATCCAGAACTTTTATGGCTACCAATAAGCTTTTAAAGGTGGGCGTTCAATCATAACTTCTCCTATGGTGTAGTCAACTTGAGAACTTGATTTGTTTCACTTTTGGGTTCATACCTAAGATGAGCAGGAAACCGAATGGACAGGTGTGGATAAAACAAATACATCACAGTTGGGGCCACAGCGACCTAACTTTGTGCAGATAGTTTGCGAAACAGATGGACACAATAGCATAGATGTAACACATATGTAACATTTGCATAACGTAAGGCTGCGGGGCAGCAATGTGTCACCATGGAGCCCACTTATATTCCCAACTAACGTACTTCCTGTCGAAATTCTTTGGTAGTAAATTCGTGTACCCAGTATGTTATATAACAATTTCACTCTACGTCCCATTTATGACTTCTCAATCACCCTATCCATAGCTTCCCTGCGCTGCTGTGCACCTCTCTCATTTCCTGTCAAATTCACTTGATCTGATCTCGTTGTACATAACTTCCCTACACCTCTCCCATTTCTGTCGAATTCACTTGAACTGTAGATGGTGGTTCCGTGCTATCCTTCGTCCTCATATCCAATTTCAAGCAGTGGTATTGTCTCCTCCATCAGCCAGATGAAACCTTCAACCGCCACCTTTCTAATAGTAATACCATGATAAGAAAGTCACGGCCAACACAACCCCTATTGATGGTGTTGTGAAACTAAAAACTTAATGCGGAATAAATGGATCGTCTATACATCGAATAATAGAGATTCCATACTGTAATTTAAAAGCCATACCTGATTGGGAAGACATTCCGATGCCGCAGTGTTGCCGAGAAGAACTCTTGGTCTTCCTGCACCTTACACCATTAGGAGAATCACTCAATGGGACTAGGGTTTTCTCTTGTATGTTGGTGAGGGGACCAAGACATATATTTATAGGAAAGAGGGTTAGAGAAGCTTACCCATCATACTTCTCTCCTCTAGGGTCTCCACACCGTAGGTTTTCATATCAGGCTTAATAACCGCGAATAGGGACCACAGGTTCAAGCGTTCCGCCCCAAACCTATTTGTAATAATCACAATTGTAGTGGGGCCCACTGAATCGCTCAATCTGAATAATCCAACGGTCATGATCTAAACCGATGATTATGTGTGGCCCACTTAATGGAGTTTTACAGGTGTATCCTCCTTCGATGTCATCATTGACCACCCCCCACAAACCTTTCTAGCCGCATTTACTGTCCTACCACTCACAACACCGCCTATTTGGGCATATTGGAAATCAAACAGACGCCAACCTCCAGTCTTGCCCATCATAATCTTCTTCCACGATGGAAGCTTTGCACACTCTTCTGCCAACACCGAAATCTACGAAACCCTTTGTGGGACTTTGCAAGGCTAACGTGGTGGTCTCTATGAATTATCGCTTGTCACCTGAGCACCGGTATCCATGTGCTTATGACGATGGTTGGGCCGCTCTCAAATGGATAACCTCGCAGTCCTGATTGCAGAGAGGGGAGGACTCCAAGGCACATGTGTTCTTCGCTACAAACAGTTCCGGTGGCAACATCGTGTACCATGTTGCGATGCGGGCCATGGAATCTGGCATCAGCCTGCTGGGCAATATACTCATTAACCCCATGTTTGGTGGGGAGAAGAGAACTGCCTCAGAGATCAGTTAGATGGAAAATACTTTCTATCGAAGATAGGGACTGGTATTGGAAGGCCTATCTTCCGGTTGGGTTAGATAGAAACTATGGACCTTGCAACCCTTTCGGCCCCAATGGTGGAAAGCTTGACAATCTTCCTTACCCCAAAAGCCTTGTTGTGGTGGCGGGTCTTGATCTCACCCAAGGTTGGCAGTCAGCCTACGTCGATGGGCTTAAAAAGGCCGGCAAAGATGTGAAGCTGATTTACGTTAAGGAGGCTACGGTTGGATTCTACTTCTTCCTGAGCAATGATCTTTCCTACAATGTCATGGAGGAGATGAAGAACTTTGTGACTTCAAACTGTAAATAGACTTACCTATAGCTACAGGCATACATAACAAAAGCTTGTTTTTCCCCTTTTGCTGCCGGTGAAGGTCTGCAATGTACAAGGTATACATCGGTGAAGGTCTACAATGTATATGCTTCACCATTGAGTGTGGCTCAACCCACTTTCAGTGAAATTCGTCAACTCAACCCACTGACTCGGTTGACACAGTGCAACTGATAACAACTTATGCTGAGTCCCTCAGTTTGCAGGAGAGAGTCGAACCCTCAACCGTAGGAAAAGTTGATTCCTAGATTTTTAGGATGGCCCCTATCTTGACCTGTACAAGCCTTCACTAAACACAGTCAAATCTACTTTCACATCGAGTTACAATGAACATTTTATTAAGTGGGTTCATCAGTTTGATCAGCATGAAGTGGTACTAACCATTCGATGGATGGGCCCCAACTCATCCAATTTGATTTTTATTGATGAAATTGAAAATTACTGGATAACGAGGGAAAGTGAGGAAGTGAATTTCTATCAGTGGGCCTGGCCCAGAAGTAGAAACAACCAAATATTAATTAGACCGGGTTGAACCCTCCTGCCCAGAAATGATCCATCACACAAAGAACCAAATGAGTTAGTGGTTCTTGTTCCACTGGGACACTTGAACAGTCCAACCAATCATTCCAGACTGTCCATTAGGCCGGCTGCACACTTCAAGGGCTATGATGAAAAAAATCACACCAATTGGATGATCCAATCCACCCATAAGTTGGACTTCTATTTTAGAGCCATCCTTTTTCTCTCAAGCCATTGATAGAATGGTTAAGATTACGTGTTAAGAGTGATTATTTAGAATCATAAGTGATCCAGCGTTCACTAGACCATACATAAGTCCATCCTCCCAACTATGGGGCCACGATGCAAACTTCCCGCCAATCTAATGGTCTGGTGGGCCCCACTATATCTTGGATGGCGATAGTTAGTACAAAGTGGCCAGTTCGATTTGACGAATTTCAGAGTGATTGGATGGTAGGGATTATTCCACTAGAACACCCCTTTGGACCATGAGCAAGCTCACTAGATGAACACTATCAAGTGGCAGGCTAGACTAGACTTAGCAATGGCTGGATTTTCATGTGACCACAAAGGATACTGTTGCTGCAGATGTTTCCATGTCTCAAAATTGCTAATATAAGAAACGGTATTGATGAACCAGCAACAGGCTCACCAGGTTCCTCCGAATGCGACCCAGCGATTCATGTGCTAGGCCCATGTATGGTCCAGTATGTAAATATTAATTATATGGAGTAGATATACATAGTATTGACATACATCATTATCATCCCAGCCCAAGCTGGACCGCTGATCTTGAAATGAGACTGGCCCACCAATTGGGCTGAATTTAGATCAATGAGACATATGGGCCTTGGTATCGAGGCCAAAATGCGTGATGAACTGGCCCAACTCACATAGAAAGTGAATGGTTATAAGAAAGTGAGCAATGGTCCATACACGAGTATGGTCAACCTAATGAGTGGACCACCCAGATATTTTATCACCTGATCAATGTCTACAACTCCCGTTAGTATGCTCGCATCAATTTAATCCATTGAGAAACTTGGGCCCCGTGGCTGCTGATATGAGAGGCCCAACAAGTAGGGGTGGTAATGGGTCGGGTTGACCCATGGGTCAACTGGTCCAACCTTACTTTTGTGGTAGGTTTGGGCGAAGCTAAATGGGTAGTGTTGGGCTTAGGCTAGAAATGTGACTTTTATAAGTGAATGCATCAGGCCTAGGTTGCATTGGGTACCTGCCTGCCCATGTAGGTTATAAATGGGTTAGGCCAGATAACTCGACTCGACTGACCCAAAACCTCAAACAAAATAAATAAGAAAATTATAGATGATTTTACTTTATTTATGTAATGCCTGAGTTAAGGTAGTGCATGGCCTTATTGTGGCATTCCAACTTTAAATCTCAGATGGTTTGTAGCCGGTTGGGTCGGGTCTACAATAAAATGGGTTGGGTTGGGTCAGGTTGGGCTTGATGAATTTGGAAATGGGTCAAGTCGGGTCAGAGGTTAATGGGTTGTGTGGTGGGTTTGGCAAGAATTCCTAACCCATTTAGTAAATGAGTTGGGCTTTGACTGATCACAACCCGTTGCCACCTCTACCACCAAGCATTGAGGTGGAGGCGTCATTTGGCTAGACCAGTTTGTTGGGCTCTTCGGGCAAACGCAATGCAGGCTAAGGTTGGTTTTAACATCAAGTTCTATGGGCCACCTAGGGCTAAATTTTTGGGCAAATGGCTGAGCCAGGCTTACATTAAGAATATCTTCTATTCAACTATGCATGACCCCAGGTCCAGGCCCATTTATATATGTCATGAGTTAATGTTAGTATTTTAGAAACACAGTAGCTTAAAACTTTTATAAAACAATGAATTTTAGATGCTTTAAGGATTCTCATGTAGAAAACAATCAAAATTCTGAACTCATAAACAAATCATTTACCTTGAGTTGGGCCAGACTCTCTCTTAGGGCCCTCCTTTTGGGTGGGATTTATAGGATTTATGTAAGGAAGATTAGGGTTTTTAAAGATGCACCTCTTAAGTGTACCTTATTCTTAAATATTTTTATATGCTCTACTGTATTAAACACCCCTGATCTAATGCCTATGCAAATCAATGAATGGATCATAAAATCCTAACCATTAGATATTCATCAAGTGTGATTAAAATATGATTAAAACAAAAGATCAACAATTGCAAATATTTAATAAACATTTAAAACCATTCAAATACTGTGCCTAGCTAAAAACAGCTTCATGGATGGTCTATGGCTGAGATTTAAACGATAAAATTGTTCCTCAGGAACCAGTGAACCCTTGTTGAATTATATAGGTCTTGTCCACATCATTATGCATGCAACCAACCACATCCGAGTATGGAGTTGCCAAAGTAAAGTCCTAGGGTAGAGCCAAAGCACATTACATTAAGAACTATAAAATTTAAACCAGCCATGATGGGTCTCCTTATCCAAAAGAATTAAAGAAAGCTTCTAATGTAAGCATCTAAAAGATTAACAACAAGATCTTATATGTCCATGAACAAGCATACTCTTATGTGGGACACGACGAAGGTAGCACTTGTTGTTGAGCTTGATGGTGGAGACATTCTATACTGACTCGTCATTGATTTCTTTACTAAGATGATCATAGAAAAATAACCATATATTCATCTTGAAACTTGAAGTGATTATGAACTAACAACCTACCGAGATTTATAGAGCACAACTCTCCCTTGACTAGTGACTGTTGTACTTAGGGGTGTCAATGGGCTGGGTTAGGGTCGGGCCAAGCTATGTCCAAACCTGGCCCGACTCCCCCCAACATATGCCCAAATCCGGCCCCAACATATGCCCAAATCCGGCCCGGGAACGTGACGGGCCACAAAGTCTAACTAGGGCTGTTCAAAAAACCGACCGAACCGATAAAACCAACCGAACCGGACCGAACCGATCGATTTCGGTCGGTTTTCGAATCTATTTCAGGTCGGGTCGGTTTTTTAATATAAAAAACCGAGAGTGTCGGTTCGATTGTCGGTTTGTAAAAATTATAAACCGTTTTCAACCGAACCGAACCGATATGTGTGTGTGTGTGTGTGTGTGAGAGAGAGAGAGAGAGAGAAGTTGAGGTTGGCCCCACTTCAATATTTACATGAAATCCACTCTAACCAGTAAGGGTGCCACCCCAAGTTAGGCCCAAGACTGAAATATCATCTTTATCTGTAATTCAAGTGGGCCATTCCAAGAAAAAGAGTTTGGAGGGTAATGTGGCCTGTACACTATTTCCAATTGTGTGGTCCGCCTGTATCAAAGATGACGTTAGTTTTTCATATTTAGGCCTAAAATTGGGTTAGTCACCTGCTAGTTGGAGTGGATTTTTAAAATGCATGATAGTGGGGCCTATTTAAACTACATTACCAATTACCTCATGTCAAGTAAAAGAATTTTACGTAGACACCAACTTTGCAGCATAGTGAGGGTGTGAATTAGGGTAACAGTTCAGTGGGTGTTATCCTAACTGTGTGGAACCACCTTGATGCATGTTTTGTATATCCATTCCATTCATTTGTTTTCATCTATCATTTTAGGACATGGTTCCAAACCTCGAGAAGATCCAAATCGCAAGTAAACAATACCATTGGAAACAATGATGAATAACCATTAGAAGCATTTTATGGGCCACAAAAGTTTTAGATTGAGGCCCAAATCGATAAAACCGACAAAACCGAACCAACCCGAGTTTATCCGGTTCGGTTCGGTTGGTGATGATTCATCGGTTCGGTTCGGTTGTTAAATATCCAAAACCGACTAAGTCGATTCGGTTGGATATTTTCCCTCAAAATCGAACCGACCGAACCGTGCACAGCCCTAAGTCTAACCCAAATCCAGCCCAAGATACAAATGCAGGGTCCGGCCCGAACCTTATCAGCCCAAGCCAGCCTTAGACATAGAGAGAGAAACTGTCCTTTAATCCTATGCTTTTCCACGCATGAAAAAAATTCATTAAATTTACAGAGAATAAAAGGAGCTTTAGGACAAAGATTGATTTTTGAAGAAAATTTGTGTAAAATTTAAATTTTGAGAGGGAAACCATTTTAATTTAAATTTTAATTTTAAAAAAATATATATTCGGGTCGGGCCGGGTTGACGGGTTTTTGAACAACCCAGTCCAAGTCCAGCCCATTTAAAAAACGTGCTTATACTTTAGGCCCGAACTCGACCCGCGGGCCTAAGACTCCAGTCCAAGCCCGACCCAAGGCGGGGCCAGGCCCGAAAGCCGGTCGGGCCAACCCGGTCCATTGACAGCCCTAGTTGTGCTTAAACTCAAGATTTTAAGGACAACATAAAAAGCTACCTCTTTTAACCTGAGTAGATGAAGGATTAAGTAAATTTACATATTAATTGTGGCATTAAAAACATGACCTGACAAGAACCATGGTCATCATGATCAAAACATAAGATCAACATTGGCTTCTTAGGGCATAAGATACTGACAGTTATGTTTTTATGGATATAGGCACGGTCTGAAATAAATTTTAAGCCTGAAATTTAAACAGGCTGACCTTGGTCTAGCCCAAGCCTGGCCCCATGATAGCCCACATAGAAGGTTCTTATATTATCCTAATACTTGGACTGGACTGGGCCTAGCTAAGGTCCTTTGCCTATGACAGGATTTGCTCATAGACTGGCCTGTTTAAAGACTTGGGGCCTGCTTTAGCTGGAATCGAGGTCTGAGGACTGGGCTAGGCCCCTAAAATATAAGCATGTTTATTGTCCATCCAGACAGTCTATGAGCCCATTAGCCTAGCCCAGCACAGCCCATGTAAGTTCGAAGGAGTTCTTATTTATTTTTATTTTTTTAAGATATCACACACGGCGGGTACACGCTTAATGAACAGACCGGATCTTGCATAAAAGTGAGTGGTCGGGCCAAGGTCCAAGTTTCAGACCTTATTTAGCATTGGTGGGTTACAGGAAGGTGGGGCTTGCCTGGCGTGGCCAAAACTCTGGACTAAGCCTGAACTCAGTTCCTTCACCAACTGGCTAGATTTGGACATGCTTTGCTCTTGGATTGGGCCATTTCCAACTCTAATCGTTAACTTGAGTTGAGCTAACGTCCTCTGCAACCTAACTAGGGGAGGGTTTTAGCCATCCTCGAGCCAAGGTTGATGTTTATTGTGTGAAGTATTGAAACGAAGTTGACAGTTGTGTCGGCGATATGTAAGACAATCCCGCGCCCCCACCTATAAAGAAAAAGAAGAAGAAAAGATTGTATCATTTGAAATACGTAACAGTATAGATAGTGTGCAGTTTTTAGGATAACTATAGAAACCTTAGGCAGATTTTAGGAAATGGTTTAAAAGCGAGCTTCTTTTTTTTTTCTTTTTTCTTTTTTAAAAGAATTCAACCGAAACAAAAGCACCTACACATACGGCATTGTCTCCTTCTCCTTTTTGCTTTTGAACATCACGATGTTTGTCCTAATGCTAAACAAACTTATCTTTTCTCTTATTAGTCATATTTCTACCACGCAACGATTTCAATATTGATATATTGTGATATTGAGAGAACTACAACACCTCTTCCTTTAGTGGTGCTCATTATTGTTTAATCATTATACTGCGTTCATTCGAAAAATAAACAAGTACGAACTAATAATGGTTATGAATTTGACTTCTACTCATTTTTCAAGAAAGACGTATCGTCCAACAACAAAGTTGTGTTGTAATGCTGCAACAAAATAGTGTTATTTATCACAAACATCATCACATTTTAAAGGTTGCATGAACGTTACGGTTCTGCTGTAAATGCATACTCACAACATTATATTGTTGGGGAAAGATGCACAATGCGATGGATCTCACAATTCTCAACCCACAGAATTATGGAATATGAAAGCACAACCATAATCACCGCACACCACATAACAGTTTTTTTGTGAGGAAATTCCTCTAGTGATAGCGGTGAAAACCACATGACCTAATCCAGTCAACAAATCCACTATGTAAAACGTATTACACAGCGATTACAAGTTTATTACAACACTCGGATTCGATATCTTCACCCCTTAGGTGGATCACAATCAAATAGAATGAATAAAGGAGAGATCTCACCAACGAGGATTGAGAAACCCTCATAAACTGTCCTTGAAGAGCCTATGAATTGAGGTTAATCACGTGGATAAACTTCACGATCCCGGTCTTCTTCACTCTCTTCAATCTAGACTCCTCTCTCTCTAGGAATTATTTCGTGTTTTATCTATTTTCCCTCGTGAATTCGAGGAAGTCTGGTTGAAGAGTCACAAAAGCCTTGTGAATTCAAGGTAGTTATTTGGTGAGGGAGACGGTGATCGACCTTATCACGCCCTCCCTGTGTTAAGCGGTATCAGAGCAAGGAATTCACCTCTAGACGATGGCTTCTAACCAAGGGTTGAGTTCTCATCCTGCAAATGATGCTCCAAAGGATTATCTCACAGTTGCGGCTTTCGAAGTAGCGCAGTGGCAGAATCGGTTGCTCCTACAAGGTATAAAGGAAGCCCTCGACCGCATCGCGGCAGCGTTACTTCTGCCCCAAGTCCAAGGCAATGATTAACCACCAGCTCTTGCGCTCGTTGTACGGAACAACCCCATATTCTGTAGAGCACCCCAGGTGACCAATCGCAGGGCTACCCTAGGCGATTTAGAACCCAACGATGAAGAGGTCGAAGACATCATTGTATGACGGCTTGCCCACGGGAACGATTGTTGAGATTATGCTAAAAGGGATTTTCGAGGTAAGGGTGAACTCCCTAGTTTTAATGGCTTACTGTGCATAGAGTATTTTCTCGATTGGCTTGCAAAAGTTGAACGTTATTTTCATTATATAGATATTTTAGAAGACAAGCGAGTTAAGTTAGTTGCATACAAGTTAAAATCGGGTGCCTCTGCATGGTGGGAGTAGTTGTGGCTCACTCGTACCCACCAGAATAAGTTGCCCATCTGAACATGGCCACGGATGAGAAAACTTCTTCGATATCGGTTCCTCCTCCGAGATTATCAGTAGGTGTTGTTCCAACAATACCAAAATTGTAGGCAAGGGAACCAGACCATTGTTGAATACAACGCAGAATTCAATCGTCTAGCAACGTGAAATGACTTGTCAGAGACTAAACCACTAAAAGTAGCGCGATTCATCGGCAGTTTATGGCCCACTATTAGTTAGTTGATCATTAAAATTTGGGTGTTGAGTAAGGGTTGGGAAAATCCAACCCGAATTCAATTTGAGTCAAGTTAGGGTTGAGGTGGGAACGACCTGACTCGAACTTTGACTTGTCCTGACACATTGCCACCTCTACTACACCTCATTACTGAGAAACAGTTCGTTATGTCGACTCAGGATATCTAGAATATGTCACCTAATTGGGCCACATGCCTCTATGCTCTGATTCGCACCATCCATTGTCGATCTGGATACTCCACTGACGAACCGTATTAAGAAGAGTACTCTCAAGGATGATTCTAACCACATCTACAAGCGTTGATGAATGTGGAAAGAACATTTTCAATGGCTCATATTCAACTCAAATAATTAACAAAATGTGATAAGTTTAAGAGTGATTATTGTGATGTATATCGATTATTATGTCGTCAAGGCAATGGACAGTTTATATCATCAGACCATCTCTGCATGTGGGCCACAACTAGAGATAGATGTTGGCGACGTTGAGTCGCAACACAGGCAAAGCCAATTCTTACGAATGTTGGATGTGGGTGTTGAAAACAACTGACAGAAAATAAAATAAATGAAAAACTAAAGCAGAAAAATAAAGAACTTATGTGTTTTGAAGAACTGAGTCAAGCGTGACGAATCACTGCCCTCCTTGGACCGCTCTCCAAATGGAACAAGATTCACGAATAGTTGGCCTCCAGAATACAACAACTATCACTCGTGTCCCGACTGTGCACTCGCTGTATAGGGCTCGAACCAGTAAGTATACTGCAAACTTGAAGTGCAGTAACTCAACTAGTCAGAGAAAACAGAACCAGAAAAACCGAGTGAAGAGTTTTAACAAACTTGAGAGAGGAGTATTTTGGATGATTAAAACAGATTAATCAAGTCTTATTTATAGATTTGATTAAGTGCTTAATGCACCGTATAGAATTGGGTTAAGTCCGTTGAATTTAAAGCTAACTGATGCGACCACCCGAACAGATGCGTCTCTGAACGTTTAAAAAGAAAAGACCGTTATTGGTGCGAGTACACTTTCAGTGTCCGTTGGAGCAAAAAGAATGTGTGTAAGTATACTGACAATAGACCTGAACTCGGACCCGAGCCCAGCCTGCATAGCCCCCCACAAACCACAAAATTCACTTGCCCCTTGAGGGCCTAGCCCATGTGCAAAACCTTTATTTTTATACTTGTGTTTTTCATTGTTTCTTTCCAATGTGGGACAAAGAAATGCACAAAACTTTCAAAACCAAACATGTGGAGGGAAACTTCTTTTGAAGAAAATTTTAAAACAAATATTTAAAAATCATTTTAAATACAACAATTCCCCACATGTTTTCAAAACATCTCGAATTTCGAGTAGAACAGTTGTGTAATAGTGTTGATGTCTATCAGACTTTAATCAATATTTAGAGTAAGCAAGACAGGTTTACATGAATCAGGTTACTATTAGTGTTTAACCTAACCCTTTAGCGTAAAGGGCCATACAGGCCACTCACACAACTATTCTGATACTATTGGTTATGCTGTTTGGTGCGTTTCGGCCATGCAACTTTACTTGGGTTTTCATGAGCGCTCTAGAGAATAATCTAATATCTCATAGGAAGCAGCATCAACTTCCATACTCATATAGATGAATTCCATCAAGTGTACACAGCAACTGGATACACCACCAATCTTGGTTATGGATTCATTAAGTGTTCAAACTCATCCTCCCAAACGCTGATATTTGCATTGCGTACATCTCAGGAAGGGCTAACTCATTGCAGTGTTTTCCAGTCTCCCAGTGTTTTGTTGTTTACCCATTGAACATATCGCATAGGATATCCACTTGTATGGGTTGGGTTGCCAACACTGGTATCTCATAATGTTAGGCTCAACCACATTCCTTTCGATGTTTCTATGACTAATCCTTTGGATAGTCCTTTGGTCAGAGGATCTGCCGGATTCTTTTTGGATCGTACAAAATCAATAGCAATAACATCACCAGTCAGCAGGTGTCTAACAATATTATGTCGAAGTTTAATATGTCTACTTTTACCATTGTAGATTTTACTATTAGCTCTGGGTATACCTGTCTGACAATCACAATGAATAGACACAGTTGACACAGACTTTGGCCAAAGAGGTTTCTTAGTCATTCAGCTTCTAAACCTGCATTTTCCAATGCAATAAATTATGACTCCATTGTCGATCTAGCAATGCGCATTTGTTTAGTAGACTTCCAAGATACTACTCCTCCAACAATTGTGAATACATATTCACTTGTGGATTTAGCTTCATCAAAGTCAATTATTCAATTGGCATCAATATAACCTTTCAATACTGGCGGATAACTTGTCTAAGATATACCATATGTAGCGGTACCTTTTAAATATCTTAATATTTTATTAGTGCATTCTAGTAATCATAACTAGAGTTATGTATATATTTACTCAATCTATTTATACCAAAAGCAATATCTGATCTTGTACAGTTCATCAGATACATTAAACTACCAATTATTTGAGAATAAGCATGTTGAGATACACTACTTCATGTATTCTTCTTAAATTGCACAGAATAATCATATGGTATACTAGCAAGTAAGCAATCGAAGTGTTCAAACTTCTTTAATATCTTTTCAACATAATATGATTGAGATAATGTAATATTATCACATTTTCTGATTACTTGAATACCTAAGATCATACTTGCTTCTCCTAAATCTTTCATATCAAAGTTAGAAGACAGGAGTTATTTAGTATTCACACGTTTTAGATTGGTTCCAAAGATGAGCATATCATCTACATATATACATATAATGACACCTTCATTATAAAAACATTTATTTTATATACATCTATCTACATCATTTACAATATAACCATTTGATTTTAAGACATTATCAAACTTTATATTCTATTGTTTAGGGGCTTGTTTTAAACCATACAAGGACTTAATAAATTTACACACTTTGTTTTCTTGTCCTATGATTTTATATCGCTCAAGTTGTTCCGTGTAGATTTCTTCTTCTAACTCACCGTTTAGAAATGTTGTCTTAACATTCATTTGATGAACTCTAACTTATAAATGGATGTTATAACTATTAATACTCTAATTGTTGTATTTCTTGTAACAGGTGAATAGATGTCAAAATAATCGTATCCTTCATTCTGCCTAAAACCCTTGCTACTAATCTAGCTTTGAACTTATATATAATTCCATCATGTCTAACTTTCTTTTTAAATACCCATTTACAACCTATAAATTTGTTTCTAAGAGGAAGATTTACTAGTTTCCATGTGTTATTAGATAATATTGAATATAATTCTTCTTTTATAGCTTCCTTTTAAAAGGTAGCATCTGAAGAGTTTATAGCTTCTGAGTATGTTACAGGGTCATCTTCTAATAAGAATATGAAAAACTCATCTCCCATATTAGTTTCTTTTCTAGCAATTTTACTTCTTGGTTCTGGATCCACTTCATTAGAAGTGTTTAGGTCTTCCTCAATTTCATTAATAGTGTTTATAGTTTTACTGGTTAAAGTCATATCCAATGCGCTATCATCTTTTGTTTCTTCCAAACGGGATCTTAAAGGAAAAACAAGTTCAAAAAACTCTGCATCTTTTGCTTTCATAATAGTGTTTGGATCTAGAACATTATTCTTTGATTTTAGAATTAGAAATCTATATGCGGCACTATGTTAAGCATATCCTATGAATATACAGTCTGATATTTTTGGACCTATCTTAGTTTTCTTGTTCTCGGGTAATCCTACATTTGCAAGACACCCCCACACTTTTATATATTTGTAACTAGAAGTATGACATTTTCATTGTTCATATGGTGTCTTTCCTGACTCCTTGTGAGGTATTTTATTTTGAACATAGCAGGCCAATAGGATAGCTTCCCCCCTACATGTTAAGAGGCAAACCTAAACTGTTTAGCATAGCGTTTATCATATCTTTTAGAGCTTTATTCTTACGTTCTGCTATTCCGTTTTATTCTGGTGTATAAAATACAGTCGTTTCGTGAATTATGTTATACTTTTCACAAAATTCATTAAACTAGATTGACACATATTCTCAACATCTGTCTTATCTAAGTCTTTTAATTTTCCTACTTAGTTGGTTCTTAACTTCAATCTTATATTTGATAAAGGCTTTAAATACATCATATTTATTTCTAAAAAGGTAAACTAGAGTGTATTTAAAACAATCATCTACAATAGTTATATGGTATCTTTTACCACCTCTAGACATGTGATTTTTAAAATTACCTAAGTCACAATGAATCAACCTAGTAATTCAGAATTTCTAACTACAAATTTAAAAGGTTTCTTATGGAATTTTGATTCTACACAAACATCACAATTTTGTATGTCTTCTTCTGTTATATTAGGTAACAAACCTAATCTTTTTATTCTTTTTATAGATGTTACATAAACATGACCTAATCTATTATGCCATAAAGAAGTAGACTTAATAATATAAACAGAACTGGATGACATCTTATTATTATCAATGTTTACAATATAAAGATCATCATTACAATAACACTTCCCAATGAAAGTATCATTCTTAGTCATTACAAGCTTGTCAGAATCATATATAAGTTTAACACCTTGTTGAGGAGTAAACCAGAGATCAAGTTTCATCGAATATTAGGCATATGTAGGACATTGTTCAACATCAACGTCTTTCCCAACGTAAGCTTCAGAACTATCTTTCCTTTTTCAGCAACCAAAAAGGTCCGAGCGTTTTCCATAAAGACTTGTTTATCATTCATTTCTTTATAAGAAGTAAACATGCTTCAGTCCTTACACACATGCCGAGTTGCCCCGGTATCTAGTATCCATTTCAGGTTTGTACAAGGAAGACTTCGATCAGAACTGCAACGACTGTATTAAAATTTCTTTCTGTTTCAGTAAAATTAACTTGTGGCTTTTTGCTCTTTTTCTTTAGCCTACATACATTTGCGTAATGTCCTAATTTTCCACAGAAATGACAACTACCTTTCTTTTTGAACTGTTTGTTTTGTTTATTTTTCAGCCGACAATCATTATAATAATGTCCAATCTTTTTACAGTTGTAAAATTGTATCTTACTTTTGTCCTTCTTTTCCTAACCTGATTCGACTAAGTTAACCTTTGAGACAGATTCATTGGCATCACCAATTTGATCTCAGATCCTATTTGCCTCCTTTATACAAATGTGAATAATTGTATTTTCCAAAGAGACGTCATTCTTCTTATGTTTCATTTTATTCTTGTATTCTTTCCAGGAATGAGGTAATTTCTCAATTAATGCTCCAGATAAAAATATATCGTCTAATTAAATTCCTTCAATTGTTAATTCATGTACCAGACTCTGATAATCATGAATTTGATTTGTAACAGGTTTATCATCTGTCATATTAAAGTAAAGGAAATTCGATATTGCATATTTTTTAGATCTCGCGTCTTCGAGAACATACTTCTTCTGAAGTGCATTCCAGATCTCTTTCGCAGAATCATACAAAACATAAATATCGTATAATTCGTTTGACAAGGTATTTAGTATGTAGTGTTTACAATTGTTGGCATCTTGAACTTCAGTTTGGTTTGTTGGGTCAATTATAAAAGAATCTGACAGTATGTAGAAGACTTTCAATGTTTCTAAAGCAAATGAAATTTTCTGTTTCCACCGCTTATAGTTCTGTCCAAAGAAAGGATCAGTCTTGGACAATTCTGTCCTAAGATTGACTGTAATGGTGGCATAGGCCCTCATTCTATTTTCTCTCCAACTTTAAATTTTGAATTTTAAATAGAAGAAGAGATTGGAAAGAGGGGGAGAGATAAGATGTGACAAGGGGCCCTATCACATCCAAAATCCTCTCTTGATCAATCCCTTTTGTAAAATGAGAGGCATACCCTTGTTAAGGCATCCCAACCAAGAGAATTTCTTAAAAAGAAAATAGAGAGGATTAATGCTCATTGTCCATTAAAGGTACCTCTAGATGAACTAAACCATTAATCATTGTCCCATGAGCATCTTAATCGTAAAATCAATGATAAAATCCTCTCCACTCTTATAGTAGTTAGGCATACCATTGAACGTAAGTTGTCCATCTTCGATTTTGTGTGAAGATCCCTAAGATCATATATATATATATATATATATATATATATATATATATATATATATATATATATATATATATATATATATATATATATATATATATATATATATACCCTCATATCTTACGGCCGACCCATCCAGGCCTTTCATTCTATAGGTATGTCTTGGCAATGCTGACCCTTCCTTTTCAATGCTTTGTAAATCGATACACAACTAGACTCTTTCCTATGTAGCCCATGGAGACAATGTATGAAATGAATGGTTGTTGTCATGTTGCCAGCTCGAAGGGGCTATGCCCAAAGGAAAGTTGTAGCAAAATTGTGCCATATCCAAGACCCAATCCTTCTAGTTAGCACCAACAAAGTGTTGTATATACTCCTCTAATAGTGGATTGACTCTCTTAGTTTGCTAGTCCAATTGAGGTTGGATTTTTGTGGAAAAGCGTAATTGCGTCCCAAACAACTTGAATACCTCCCTCCAAAATCGGCATGTGGACATGCGAATCCCTATTGCCTAGATGTCTTTAGGGATACCCAGTACTTCACCATATTCTAGCTGAACAATCTTGCGCCACCACTGTCATACAGACTAGTGGTGCCATGAAGAACTTCACAAACTTACAGAATTGATCAATTACCACAATGATATATCCAAGTTCTCCCACCTTTGGCTAGAGAGGCCAAGTTCATCAAGATACATAAGATCTCTCTAGCATTAGTAGTGGCTCACAACACCCCTACATTCTTGCACTCAACCTTGTCTTGTTGACATAGAAGGCAGTTTTGTTCATCTCCTTGTATATCATCCCTCATATCTGACAAATAGTATCTTGCTTCAAGCCACGATCTGATGTTGGCCCGATTGACCCATCCACTTAGTCATGGCACTCCCCCAGCATCCCCCTTATTAGTTATCACAACTTTGGCATGTAAAGCCGGTCTCTTTTTGTGACCAAGAGTTTATCTTGCATCTAAAACCACTGAGCCCTCCCTCCTTAGCCATCTCAACCAAGATCCTTACTCTCCAACCCTCCCTAATGTGGTCAGGCATGCTTCCTTTTAAGTTGATTCACTGTCACTACTTCCTCTAGCTTAAGTGAGGCCAACTTTCCTTTGCTGCTTGACATGTCAGCAACATGGCTTATCCTTCTAGGATAGTGCTCCAACATATTGAACCCCAACAAGTTCTGCTAGCATGCCTGCTTTGACCTCAACTTCTTATGACTCTAGAAGTAACTAATGGTGTGCCTCTATAATGATTCGTGACTTCACATCCTAATGAAACTAGGCCCTGTTTGCATACTTGCAAAGAAAATGTAAAGAAAGTAGAGTTCTCAATAATTCCTTTTTCTCCTTGAAAAATGTGGAAAAAGAAGTGTTTTCTCCTATTTAAGAGAAAGTAAAACTTTCTTGAAAAATAAGCATCATTTTCCATCTATCTTGTTTAGGAAACATTTTTATGGTTTAAATGTGTCTATATAAAAGTTTTTTTTTTTTTTTTTTTTTGAAAGATAGAAGGGGTATTTTATTTATGTTGTTTAGGGTTAAGAAGGATATGAAGAAGAGTTAGAAGAGGAATAAATCAAGCCTTTTTTCTTCTTCCATCTCCTTTTGTGATCCTTATCCTTCTCTTCTTCTCTTCCAACCTTCACAATGGATCTAAACATGGTGTCAGAGCAAGATTACATGTAATGTTATCATCTTCATCTCGCCATCATCACATTGTCCATCACTATGGTCATCATTACATCATTCTGATCATCTCAAACTGGCCAAGTCATCATGCACCATCTTCATGTTGCTCATATTCACACAGCCCATCATCATCATCATGCGGCCCAATATCAACACGTTATCCAACATTTCCATCATCACATCATCATTACTAAACAATCTCCATCATCACGATTACACACGGAAGTTGCAAGTCCCAAATAAATCAACCTAGATGGTGATCATTTCATGAGAGCATGGTGGTCTAACAATCAAGCCAGTGTAAGTATACATCCTTCTAGCTAATTCAGTCTAGAATCAATCATCATGAAAGATCATCTGGTAAGTTCTTAATTTACTGCTTGATTTAAATCCTGCAATATAGTGGAAGGGAGCTCCATGGTGATCACAAAACTCTTATTTCCATGAGAATAGTCAAAATAATCCTCCCAAAGTGATGATTACTACGAACTTGATGGAAAGAATTTCTTTGGAGATTCTCAATCTACAAAATGTTTATCAGAAGTCAGAAGAAACTTGCATATATTACTAGTTACAAGAAAAATCCTGCAGTAGATGATCCATACCATAATGACTGGAAAACCAATAATCTAACCGTGATGTCATGGTCCACTCTATGCAACCCAATATTAGTCACGGAATATTATTCCTAAGGACAACAAAGGGTGAGAATAGGTTGCCAGTGCATTCTCAATAGGATGACTTAGTCTAGAATTACAAGTTGCATCGTGAGAAAGAGTGGAACCCAATATTAGTCACGGAATATTATTCCTAAGGACAACAAAGGGTGAGAATGGGTTGCCAGTGCATTCTCAATAGGATGACTTAACCTAGAATTACAAGTTGCATCGCAAGAAAACAAATAACAAGGAGAGATGTTCGTTGAGTACCTTGCCATAATGAGCTAGAACCACATTAGCCTATGGAACACTCCTAATGATATTAGAAAGCATATTGGACAACAAAGAGTCTTTGAATTCTTGGACACACTTCATTCGAATGTTGAGTTACAAAGGGAGCAAGTCGTAAGAAGGGATTCCCGACCTTTTCTGGAATCTGTCAACTATTACATTAGCGGTGAGGCAAGTTGAATAGAGGTGCATATCAATCATGTTATTCCTGAGAGATCTGCTCTAGTTACAAACTCTAGACCGTCTAAAATAAGTAGATCTGAATGGGGATGGTCAAGTTTTGCTTTCTACTAATAATAAGGAAAAAAATTGGACTCTGTCAGAAAATGTCATCAAGGAACAATGATGCAACTTAGTTCCCAACTAGTGTCTGAAACAGAAGAATCTCATCACCAACATGGTTGCTAGTAGGTAGAATGGTAACTCAATGCTAGACCTACTAGACCAAACCATCCATGAACTACAGCAACATTGGCCGCTCTTAAGGCATCACTCCACTCTAAAGAACCCAAGTAGTCACGTATCTTTGTTATCACATACCATGTTTCTGTCAAATCACTACTTTCTCTAAAAGTTGTGATACCATGTTTCTGTCAAATCACTACTTTCTCTAAAAGCTTGAGCTGTTAGAGGATGGCATATCAATGTGTATCAAGGGACTCTATCACTCCCCCACACATGCGGGGTGGAACTCCGTACAGGAACATACTGAACAAGGGTGGAGGGACACTCACACCATAAACAGGCCGGGCACGACTTCCCAGTCCGAGGGCAAGACTTGATTTTCCTGCCCCCGTGGGAGGATATATTACCGGGGCATATTTGTCACTCCTAGGATTTGAACAAAGGACCTTCCGCTCTGATACCATGTCAAGTGACCATTTTCTCTAAAAACTCGTGCTGTTAGAGGATGGCATATCAATGTATATCAAGGGACTCTAACAGTTTCAATCTTATCCTTGCATCCTGAATTATTGATTTAGGTGCTTCATGGATAAAAAAATGATTTCATTTCCTATTTTCTTATTTCTAGCATAAAATTGGCTAATGAATCTCTTTCTTGCGTTTTTTTTATAATGTCAACTTCCTTCACCTTTGTCATTACCTCAGTTGCAAATGTTGTGTCTTTTTCATCTAGCCTGATGTTTGTTAGTTCTCTCACTTAATAATTGAACTACAACATCAATTTCTTTCCTCACCACTGATGTCCAAGACCTAAGAATGAGGAAAAGGATGGGTGGTGGTCATGAAGATAATGGACCATATGTGATCTTTACAAACACTGCATTTATTTATGACCCATCTGCTACAAATTAAAAAATAGGTAATGCCTATTGGATACTCCTTTTGGATATTTATAGTTGAAATCCCTTCAGTAACTCTTGTCCAATAAGTTCATTAATAATTCAAATTTTCGAAGTGAAACATGTAAATATGTCATGTAAAAACATTGTAGAACATTCCCTTTAGCAACAATGAGAGTTTAACTAATTTATCTCTCATTCAGTTCAATGTTGGGGAGACTTGCTCCTATAATTTGTGTTTGGTTATAAACAATTTTCAATAGATTATTTCTTTTATTGATGATTACTCTCATTTTGCATGATTTATCTCATTAGGAGTAGGGGTTGAAGGCATTGAAGTTGTCAAAATAGCTCAATAAGATGGTCCAAACTCAATTTGACATAACAGTAATTTTTTCCAGTCTAACAATGCTCAAGAATATATATACCAAGATTTGCATGGTTATTTTGTAGAACACAATATAGAATCTCAAAACTCATCCTTGTAAGCATAACAAAATGGGGTGGAAAAATCATCATCGTTTAGAGGTGATTAGGTCCATCATAGTAGGAATGAAGGTACCTAAAATCCATTAAGATGAAACAAGTCTTGCGGCAACCTATATGATTAAAGGACGTCAACCCTATTCAGCATGGCATGCATCCTCTGAAACTTTTGAAGCCTGACTTTACTTTGTTCTCTATTCCTCCGATGATATTTGGATGTCTCGGCTTTTTGTACATTTCTCGGACCTTCTAAAAACATGTTAGGCCCTCAGGTCACAAAATGTGTAATTTTAGTAATACTCTAATGTTCAGAAGGGTTAATGTTATTATCATGTGACAAGAGGGTTAATGTTAATGTGACAAGAAAATAGTGTCTTTAATGATGTTGTTTTTGTTACAATGCACCTTATTTATCCTCGCAAGACAACATCTCTTATCACTTTCATTCGAATGATCCATTTCTCCTTCCTGTATTAATCAAATGTCCTCCTAATCCTGTTCAGATGAGTCTCATACAATTGGAAAGTAGTTGAAGGTGTACACTCGAAGGGAAGGTAAAGGCCATGTCATCTGGAACTGTTACTGATCAAACCTTCTATTCTACAACTTTCTAAGCTCACCTATTCTTATGCCTTCCTCATCAAATTTACTTCCTTGCAGAAAGAAAAATGTTTCTGCACTTCTCATTCCATCAGTAATTTTTTCTCTTATAGATCTCTTTCTCATTCTCATTCCTCCCCTGCATATCTTTCCTCCCTTTCCAATCCTACCAAGGTTGCAAATGCTCGGGCTCAGCCACACTGGAAAGTTTCCATGATGGAAGAGATTCCGGCTTGTCTCACAATGAAAGAGGTAAAAGATTATAGAGAAGAAAGTTGAGCGGGTAGCTTCTCTCTCTCGGGGGGGGGGGGGGGGGGGGGGGGGGGGGTTGCGGAGGGTGGATTCCGGCTTGTCTCGTGTGTGTGTGTGTGTGTGTGTGTGTGTGTGTGTGTGTGTGTGTGTGTGTCTATTTAGGGATATAATAGACTCTTGAATTTGTTAGCTATTGAGAGATTGTTACTTAGTTTGTTACCATCTTGTTTCTTAAAACAAAGGTATTTGATGGTGTGCCTATTTAAAGAGTTGCAAACTCAAAAGTTCAAGAGCAATTGAACAGACTTTCATCTAGAAACTTCTACCCTCACTTCTATACGTGTATTTATTGAGTTTTCTTCTTCTTTAATGTGTTTACTGCAGTAATTTGTTGCTCTTAAGAGAGTAATTCAACTGGCCTTTCGTACAAAGCCTCCATTCATCCTAATGATTGAATAGGGAGATTACAGCAATTGTGGAGCCCACTTCTGTGACAAGTGCTCATACAAAGTTAGGATTTGGTTTGATGCATGTGTGGGGTTACTTGTGCCTTGGAGTTCCACACCCTACAGTCGGATCCCCCAATCGACACACGAGAGGCACACCTCCATGTCCTAATATTTACTTGTATGTCAAACTTTCAGCTACTCTTTCAGCTTTGCATGTCTTCTTCCGAAACTCTAGGATGTCCTCCTCTACACCATAGTTCTAACACTCGGTGACCCTCGCCGACTCAAAACTTGAAGAAGTCAGTTCAACATAATGACATTTTGGAACAAAGTCATTTGGGTTTAGTGAAAACGCTGGTCAATTGATCAGCCAATGGTCTTGTGGATGAAATAATAAAGGCAGGTGAGAATCAAACCTGTGGCCTGCATTATGCAAGTAAACACTATAGCAACCCTAACATTGACTGCTTCTTAGTTAATTTCAAGTATTCTATCGATGATTCACAAATATTAAACTATTACTAATTAGTTATTAAATATTGAGTTGAATTAAGTGAAGACTCATCTCAAGTTGATCCAACCAGGCTGGACATCAAGTCATGTCGAGTTTTCAGGTTTTAAATGATACCCTGCATTATCTTTCTAAGCTGTCAATGGGTTGGGTTTGGGTCAGATCCTATAGTACCTATAACAGGGCTAACCGGGTTCAGGTATCATTGGGTCTGGGTCCTTTCAGGCAAGGGTCTAGTTCTTGAAAACCCAGACCCGGATACCCTCGGGTGTCCGTATCCATCGGGTTTTTGAATCTGGGTTTCAAATTGAGTTTGAGACAAATAAGAGCATTTATATAAGTGTGCTCTCTATTAAAAAGGAAACATCTCACGAAGGACCTAGGGCCGTCACATAAATAGGCATTGGATTAAGAAAAAACACCCCAAGCCTTCTCCAGCGTTTCCTAGTCACCATACTCCATTTTCAGACCACAATTTCCTCTGAATTCCACCACCAATTTAGTTGATATTAGAATGTCTGCATTTGATCTATAGTAGATCTTAAGCAAGCATGACTGGTAACACTTGTTTTTTCAGTCAAATGATAGCTCTCAAGTAAGACCATTCAGTTCAATCACTAAAATGCTATCATGCATTAAGCGGATGTTGGTACTAGGTATCAGCATGCTCTAACATATATTCTTCAGGAAAGCAATGAGCTCCCTCCCTCTCTCTCTCTACAACTCAGTTTTGATATGACAATTATCAAATATTGATAATCAGATGGACTCATAGCATGCTTCATCCCAAACTTCAAACATTTAACTTTTTCACAAAACTGGTACTTGTTACTAGCATGAACATTGATCGCACCGAACAGTTGGAGAGAAAAGGATGTCTTCTGCATTGAGATAAGCCTGGCGAGAAGTATAAAACCCTATGATCTCAAGAAGTTAGATTCCGTCTTTATAAACTTCAAAAACTGTTTCAAGTAAATCGACTGCCACAATCACTCTCTCCCACCACCCAACCTAAAAATTATTTCCTTCAAGAAAAAAATTGAGGCATACACCTACAAAAATAAATTTTTTTCATAAATAAATAGCAAGCAATTTCAATATATGCAATGAACCTCCAAAGGTTCAAATAATGCACAAGTCAAAGAAGCTCTAGCCTTTAAGAATTTTTTTAATAGTAAGCCTTTAAGATTTACGGAATATAACATGTAAAGATGCAACCAAATTTACCTTTCCCACCATCATAATCAACACAAATGTTAATATTTAGAACATGTAACTGAATTCATAGAGCATCAGTAAAGACCAAGTCATGCATTGCAGATTTCATATAAAAAGCCCACTGATGATTCAAGCTACAATCAGAAGCAAGGAGGAAACCACCCAAAAAAGAGGGAGAGGGGGAGGGGAGGGGGGTTGGAAGTACATAAAAGTGCTATAGGCATGGGGACTCATCGCCACTCACATTTTCTGGAGGATGTATAGAAAAAGGTAAGAGAAGGCAAGGTCTCCAAAAAATTTCAACCAAGAAATTCCCCACCCAGAAGGCAGGTTAGCCTCCAGCAGATTGTGGTAAAAATTCAAACCAGTGAGTCCTGGGTTGGGGAAGTACGTGAGCCTGACATGTCTGAAATCCAGGCCACTCTTTGCAAGAAACAAGTCTTCTGTTTCAACTTATTTGAAGCAAGTCTACCAAAATCAAGTTCCTTTGACACATGTCCAGCATCACACCGGTTCTGTATGAAATGGCATGGTTCCATAGACAGTATGGCAGAACAGAACCCAAAATAGAACTCCAGCCTGGTGGTCATATTGTGTACGAAGCTTCTAATCTGATAGTGTAAAGTTTGAAAGGATGCACCACAGAAATTTAGCAACTTTGGCCTCAAAAAAGCCAATTCAAATCCATAGTTCAATCAGCCCATCCCACCTAAATAAAATATCCAATCAGCGGGACAAGCTTAATCATATTGACATTATTTATCTAAACAAGAAGAGAAATTGATGAAATACATCACCTCTATGCCAGTCCTGGTCACCTTAGTCGAGGGAAGAAATTTCTTCACGAAATCCAAATCAAGCTGAGCCAGTAATCGTTATTCACCTAGTGAGTAATTTTCAGAGTTCCAAGACAGCACGAGTTGCAAACCTAAAGGCTTGAAACCAAAAATGAAGTTCTGAATCACATTAGGAAGACCCTCTAGAAGAAGTAAATTGCCGAGCATGAAGATTTGAATATAGCATTAAAGCTTAGAAGAAGTTTTGGCATCACCTTTCATGCTAATAGCAGGAATATATCAGATCTGCATAACTACCAGGACGTATTCCAGTGTGCTTGTCGCATTGTATGTCACCCCAAAATGAACTTGAACATGTATGAAGGTGATATATCAATCTAGACCATCCATCAAATCAAGCCCACTATCCATAACCCTAGTTCAAAAAGATAAAGTGACTGGAGGATGCTAACATCTGACCAATTAGCATGCAAAAAGAATGGTCAGGATAATTGATAGCAAAACCGATAATCATCAACTTGAATCATCCAGTTGGCCACACCTTGGATTATTGATGGTTATAAAGAATCACTTCAATTGGACATTGCTAGCCTACAAGCATTCAAAGAATGCAACATTTGCACACATATGTGACATGCCAACATTCTTCTCTCAGCCAAATACAGTTGTTTAGACACTTGAACACAAAGAATCCCGCACCTAACGCTTCTAAGTAAGATTCTCTATTGTAAACAAAGGTAAATCATTTACTTACAATTAAAATGCAAAACTACTTTACTTTCTACAGAAATACTCTTTAAAAAGTGAAACTTCCCCTCTTCCTCTCACCCTCTCATTCCAACCCCTGAACAGCTGTAGAAAGTCATTTTACTTCTAGCACATGGGACAATTGGTGGCCTCTTAAAAAAGAAAAACCACTCAAACAAAAGATAAAATTGTTTCTTTTTATTTATCCTCAATTTCATAGTCTTTTGAAACGTTAAACGTATTTTTTGTCAGTAAAACTTCAAATGTTTGCTAGGCGTAGTCTGCTTCCTTCTTTTTTTCTAGTCTAGAATTATTATTTTTTAATTAATAAGAAAATTCCTCCCTCGTTTCAAACGGAAATACTAAAATTCTGCAAGTTTTTTCTTGTCTCTCTAAGACACAAAATTTAAGAAAAAAGAAACAGAAACGTTTATATCATACATGTTATTCCCGTAGGTGAGATCCAAGGACCCAGCTACAGTATATGCGTCATGCATAGCCATTATGGCATAACTGTAGATAAGATCCATGTACCATATGATTCCTTATTAAAGAAAGGCAAAGTCATTAATAAGGAAATATAGCACACTCTACTAGGAAAGAACCTTTTATTTAATTCTTCTATTGAATAAATTCAAATTTTCATTCATAAAAAAATAAAATGGAAAGGTAACAACAAAATATTTTCATAAACTATTTGGTTCTTTAATTGAATAAAATCTACGGTCGAATCCTACACTTTGTACTGGTACAGGATTTTGACAATCATATCCATGTCCATGCAACATAGGATGCAAGCTATCCAATCCAAGGGTTGGAAAACAGATGGTTATAGCGAAAACTGCCAACATTCCATTGGCTACAATCATCCAGTCGATATGATTCTTTGAAGGTGACCTAGAAAGTGTGGGATGGACTGGATGCAAAATCTAGAATTGTGATATGAACTGCCCGCATGTTCAAATGCAATTAGGTGTAACATAACTTGCAAGGAACAAAATGCAGAGAAGCATTTCCAGTTACTGTTGCACTAAGAAAATGCCATTAATTATTCAGTTGCAGAAGGGATAATCTCAAAACTGATTGATCAGTTTATGAAGAAAAAGATAGATTTTCATACAGACATCCACAAGAGCATGATTCGCCACAAATTCATCCAGCTAAGTCAGACAGTGTCAAAGTGACTGGCTTCAGAGCAGAAAGATTTTATCCACAAGAGCATTATTCACCATGAATTCATCCAGCTGAAGTCAGACGGTGTCAAAGTGACTAGCTTCAGTGGCCAAGCTGGGAAACTTGAGTGGTACATGAACTCCATCAATGGTCCTGAAATAACAATAGTGTTCTGTCCAAATTTCCAAGAACACAGTGATTGACAAAAGGTCAAACCATCAGGCTTGCTTAACAATTTCTGTTAAGAACATGTCATAGACCCTGCAGCATGAGAGACAATCTCCTGAAATATGAAGTCAAGAAAAAGGAAGAAAAGAAAAAGAAAAAAAACAGAGAAATGCACAAGAACGTCTCTTCACCGTGCTCTTCTCCAGCCAAGTCACGCAGTGCAAGCAGAGAGAATTTTTAAGGTACATGGCCTCCAAAGGATCAATGTTTGGAACAGGCAACTAGGAGCCACGCGTCTCATGTTCAAGTCCAAAATTTCCAGGTACATTGAGGTGCCCGAACATAACTAGAATATCATCAGAGCTTGATTTCCTACTAAAGAGTAAGAAAATGACAGACATCACATAGCCTGCACCACAAAAGACAATGTCTAGAAATGTAGTGGAGAGTTCATAAGGGCAAATAGAAAGATCAATGAGCGCACACCATGTTGTCACCAATGCACTGATCTATCCATGTCAAGCAAGCTGGCACGACACCTGATTTTAGAGACCGAGCACTGAAATTGGGGATGAAGACGAACTCCACAATGATCAGTTTCGAAAAGGCAATTTGCAATCATGTTCAATTTAAGGTACGGGTTCTCAGGCACAAAAGGTACAGAACTTTCATTTCTAACCGCTGGTACCCTGAAAGAGTATTTTACGTGAAGTGTCATGTAAGTAAACCAATTAAAGTGGTAAGAGGTTCAAACAGACAACCATAAAAAAAAAAAAAATTTAAAAAAAATTGTAAATGGTAGCTCCATGTAAACAAGAGCTACTTGCATATAAAGGTACAACAAAAGCCAGCTAGCTGATATAAAACTAAGAGTTTTACGGTAGCTGTAGTTATAGGAACATGGAAAGAAGTCTTGTAGTATTAAACAAAAACAAAGCCACAGCAGTTTCAAGAGTCTGATTTTAAGCAATACTTGCCGTGAATCCAAAAACTATATCATTGTTGGGGAAAAGAAGGGCACGAAACAAAACTGAGACAACTGAACAGCCCAAGGAGCTCTGTGAAGTAAATTCTGCAAAAGTTCGCACCATCTGCAAATATGATAGATCAAAATAAACAATTCAGGGAGCATGTGTCTTTGATTTCTCCACCAGGACAATCCGACCATTCCACTCCGTTTGATCAATAGCTCGGATCGCTGCATCAGCATCTTCATCTCTTTCCAAGGATAAAAATCCAAAACCACGAGAATCCCCCGTCCTTAAAGGAAAAAAGAAAGAAAGTTAAGGCTTCAAGCTTTCATCGCCAGCAAAAAAATTGCAGATAAAAAAGTCTTCAGGAGTCTTATATCTATCCATTCTGCAAGTTCTCCCAAGCAAACAAACATAAGCAACATAAGTGTGACAAAAATATCAAGGAAAAGAGCAAAAGAAAACCCGGCAATTAATGCCAACATCTTTGAACAATGTCCATTGGTACCTTGATTTAGGGAGAAGGGCCATATTTCAAACAGATTGCACAAAATTTCTGTACTTCAGAGCTTATTAAAATGATTAAATTGTCTGGAGTTGTTCATTGAATATCGCAGTGACAACCCAAAACCAAAAAAAGATAAGCAGGGTCAGCAAACTGCCTCAACATTCATGCACACAAATATAACCTGAATACTTAAAAACAACACCACTAGTGAAGGAGGACTTGGCCAAAAATCCTTCAATTTCTTGTGTATAACCCTTATATTACGTAATATTCTGGCATGAAAATGGAGCCAACATAAAGTTCTTCCCCATTTCAAGGCATAACCTCAATTCATGCATTTTGTATACACGTAGGCAAGTTCTCTAATTCATACACTTCAGCAGTGTTCGAAATATCAGTATCACATTATGTATCGCACCCATGGGATATGGATATGTATCAGTTATCGAATGGGATATATCAGTTGTATCGCATAATGTATCGTTGTTGTTGGAAACATGGGGAAACATTGGGAATTTGGGTGAAATTTTCAATGAAACTTCAGTGATTGTTAAAAAAGACATCAATACACGATTAGAAATCAAAATATTACAAAAAACAAGTGCACATAATAGGTTTTCTTTGTATGGAGTCCTAACCTGTGCGTTGTCTAACTGAATTGATACAAGTATATTCAAAGTCTATTCATATAATTTAAAATATAAGAAGAAGTGTGGAAACACAAACAATACATTCAAAAGCAAAAGAAGAATCACTAGATCAAGTTACAGACATGTTTCATTTTATGTTTGGACACAAAGATTGCAACCAACTTGCGAGAAATTGGAAATTTTTTATTTTTTTCAATTTTCCGCAACTCGGCCCATCTCCTCCAAATCTCAAAATTGAAGCTCCCAATTCATGATTTTTCATGCAAAACATGAAAAAAAAAAATCATGGATTTGTAACAATTTGACACTAATTTAATATGATTTACAGAAGAAAAAAAGGATCGAAAATTGACAATGCTCACCAGATCGAACATGTTGGATATATCGCACTACTTGTGCATTTCGTATCGCACAGGTGGGATACAAGATATATCGTGGGATATATCGGCCGATATTGTCGATATTTAAAACATTGCACTTCAGTACATCAATTAAGATGATTTGTCCTCATTTTGCACTGAATGAGGGAGTAGACATGGTGCATTATTAGTACGTAACCAGGTGCCTATCTGTGTAGGGTGCTCTCTTTAGCTCTCCAATGAGGGAAGTTTTCTTGTCATTTGACTGATAATGGGATCATTTTGATCATCTTGCACCCATGACCCAACATTGTGGGTAGTTAATAATTAACCGTGACCATATTGATATAGAAAGCAAAACATCCCTGTAAACAAGTTCATTAATTTAGCAGCTCTACTAGTTCTATGCAGTGGTATACTTGTACGAGTTCAGATTTTGGGAGCCAAGGGTTCACTAGAATCAAACTTGATGCAGCCTAAGAGGGTTTCCCATGAAATCCCCAGAGTGGAGTCCACAATATAGCTGGACAGTTTTGTAACTTGTAAGCCCCTAATGGTGGTCAGATCTTAGTTGCACAATCCATCCAATCAGGTGCCGCTCCCACTTTGAATCACACTTCGGAATCGCACTCCCACTCCCGCTTAGTAGACGTTTATACTTGCTAACATATGAAAACAGACGCTTCCCGCTCCCTCACCCAAATCTGTTGCCACATCGCTTCACGCTTTGTGCACTATAGGTCAGATCAACCTATGGGTCCCATTTAAATGATCAATTAATTAGTGACTGAGCATGTGCTTTCTTTGCTGAAACTATGAAGAGGCATTCAACTACTAGAGCTAAGCATATGGCACGCTTGCCTCAACCTCTTCTGGTATCTATTGGGCATTGCCACAAAGTCTAGAAAGAATACCTCTTTATTAGATGGGATGCTCGCCCCTTCAAAATACGCAGAAAATTTTGTGGATCACACTACTTTATTGGGTACTGATGGAGAGAAACAAAAGATTTTTTAAAGATAAGTCTTCTTTGACTGATAAAATCCTTGAGAGAATTAATTTATCTCTTATCGAGTTGGGCCCAAAATTAAATCATTTTAAAGAAATAGCTGTTTCTGATATGTTTAGAAGCTAGTAAGAAGTTATAAACAGCTGTGATAGTTCGTCGCTGAAGATAGCTCGATGGTCTCCTCCACCCACAAGATGTTGGAAGTCGAATGTGGATGGCAGTTTGATGGGTAACACGGGGAGTTCCAGTACAAGAGTGGTTCAATATGACCAAGGTAGTATTGTCTTGGTCCTCTCTGACCCACTTCAGGTCAGCAATTCAAATCAAGAAAAGATGGAAGACTTCAAGACAGGTTTGAAGCTCATTAAATAGTGGGTGAAGTACCCCAGTCACCTTGCCAATTCTTTGGCCAACGCAGTTATCCCAGGATTCCGTGTTGTCTAGTGACTCTTATACATTGCCTTGATGGATTGAGATTGCACTTCTGCTCCTTAACAAAATTTGTTACTTACAAAGAAAAAAAAAAAAAAAGAAGTTTTTCTATGAATGGGTGATTGTATTACAAGGGGCCCAGAAAACGGCCACAAAGAAAAACAACAAACACAAACAACACAGCAGATATCCAAACCAAAATGCCCAAAAAGAACACAGCATTTTTTGGAATAGCCAGCCCAAGCCCCAAAACAAGCAGACAACAAGAGCAGACTCACTGCATCCCAGGCCCGAGCATACTCACAAATCGTGGATTCCTGCCGAACCTCAGAAATCATAAGGTCCTTTCAAAAGACCCCTGCTTTTGCCAACTTATCAGTTCAAATATTGGCCAACCACTGACATGGACAAATACGAAGCATATGAAAGACCTCACAACCAATGTTGTCAAAATCGTTATCCTATTGAGAATCGTAATAGGAGTTGAATCGTATCAAATCACAAATCGTATCGTAAATAGGAAGATTTTTTTTATAATTTTCTTAAAATTTTGAAAAAATGTGAAAAATTCAAATAAATCAAAAAAAAAAAAAAATTTAACTCATCAATCATCTTTTTGCCATCAATACGCAAGTAGTGTTTTGAATAGTGCCTGTAGCATAGCGGTGGCGTAATGTAGACACTACATAGCGTTAGCAAATAGAGCAAATCCCCTGGAGTGTACGCTACAAGGATCGTAGCGTGCATAGTGTATATAGCGTGCCATAGCGTATGCAATGTTTTAAATATTGACGATATCGGCCGATATATCCCACGATATATCTTGTATCCCACCTGTGCGATACGCAACGCACAGGTAGTGCCGATATATCCCACATGTTTGATTCAATGAGCATTTTCAATTTTCGATCCCTTTTTTTGTTGAAATTATGTTAAATCAGTGTCAAATGGTTACAAATCCATTGGTTTTTCATGTTTTGCATGACAAATCACTGACTTCGAGCTTTGATTTCAATATCCATTGGTTCTTCATGTTCTCCATTTTTTTTTTTTTTTAATTTTCCTTCATTGAGACTAATTTCAAAGTATTTAGGAGTATTTGATGAAATGATCATCACATACGCTCTAAAATCGAAATTTGAGTGTAGGTGGTCCGATTTGGGGAAAATTCAAGATTTTCCCAATTTCTCCCAAATTGCTTGCAATGTTGCACTCCAAACATGAAATCAAGCATGTATGAGAGCTGATCTACTGATTTGTTAAGTCCTTATCAATTTTCTGAAAGTAAAAATCATTTTTTAATTAAAAATTAATAAAAATATTATTAAAATATTATTTATTCGGAAATTTCCCTTCAACCAGTTGTCAATTGAGACCAACCAGTTATCATCATGTACACTCTAAATATTATGCATTCAATTTGAATATAGTTGCATTAGTTTAGTCAGACAACGCATAGCTTAGGACCCTATACAAAGGAAACCTATCAAGTGCACTTCTTTTTTGAGATGTTATGATTTAAAAGTGTGTATTAAGTTCTTTTTTAACAATACCTGAAGTTTCATTGAAAAATTCAACCATTTTCCTGATGTTTCCCCATGTTTCCTAAAAAGTGCGATAAATTACCCGATACAAACGATATATCCCGTGCGATAACCGATACGTATCTATATCCAAAGGGTGCGATACATAACATGATATCGATATTTTGAACACTGAGCGTATGTAGCGTATGCTACGCCTTTTTTATAATAAATGGTGATTATATTTTGTATTTTTTGAAAGGTAATTATATTTTGTATTTTGTACTTAATACTCACAACCTGTGGGATAATTTCTTTTTGTACTTGTGACTTATGGTTTCAATTAGACATTATTAATTATAGTTTGCCTAAAAAGTTGTTAATGTGATAATAATTTTATTTGGTTTATGTATGTGAATTGGCTATTGATAAATGATGATTAATAACTTGAACATGCTTATACTTGAAAAAATGAATCATCATTTAGGCATTTTTATTTTTATTTTTTTGTTTTTTTCTTACTATTTATCATATTTTTTCTATATCGTGTAGCTTACGCTACACGCTACGCTATTTACACTGCACACTACAAAGGGTTGAACACTACGTAACCCACTACTGCTATTTAAAACACTGGCACCTAGTAATACCATGTCATGATAGTGTTAAAGGTTTTTTATCTTTCCTTGTTTTTTTTTTTGTCTTTTAAGAAATTTCACTTAAAAAACATAAAAGGATCCTTTAATAATTTATGTTCTTGTTACTTTCTTGAATGTAAAATCACATTTGAAAATCAGCATTTGGTTCTGTAGACAAATGAAAAGGATATTTTGATTTCTAACCATCATTCCAGGTTACATATAAATCAATGTGATACACACACACAATGTGTGTGTATCATTTAATCTCTTATAAAGAGCAAAATAAAATAGTTTAACTTTCCTAAACAATTCTTAAAGCCCCCAACAATTAAAAACATAAAATGAAAGCCAAGTGAAGCTTAAAATAGAAAAGAACAAGTATAATTTGAATCGTAAATCAGGATTTGAATCATAAATCTTAGGATCCAAAACATAGAATCATAGGATTCATATAAAAGAGGGATTCAAGGTAGTATTCAAATTGTTTTGCTTAAGGGCGTGTTTGGATTCATGAAAAGCATGAGAAAGGAAATAGTGTTTCTAGGGAAACCTTATTTCCAAGAAACTGTGAGAAAAGAAATATTGTTTTCCTTGTTTTTTTTTTAACAGGATTTTCGTAGAAATTTAGAATCTATTTTCAAGTTTGTTGTTTGACAAGGATTATATTTTCAAGTTTGTTGTTTGGCAAAATAAAAACTTTTCTTGAAAAGATTTTAAGTAGTCACTAGCATGTGCTAGATTAGCACATGTCGCACATGTGGTGCATGTGGGATGCTCAGAGATGAATAGTAGCACATGTGGCATAAATGGCATATGTGGGCACTTGAAGCTGAATTGTGGCACGCGTGATACATGTGAGGCGTTTGAAGTTGTACGATGGCACGTGGCACAAGACATGCATTGGCACATTCGACATGTGGGCACTAAAGGCTAGATGATGACACTTGTGCACGTTGGCACCATTGGCACATAGCATATTTGGAGAATTGAAGGTGGACAATGGCACATGTGCACATTGGTGCATGCTGGGTGCTTTTCGCATGTGGGGCACAAGTAAGATGAACGATGGTACATGTGGCACAATAGCACATGTGGAGCACAAGAGAAGATGGATGGTGACATATGTGGCACATTAGCACATCGAGGGCTCTTTACACATGTGGGGCATAAGATAAGATGGATGGTGGCACATGTTGCATAGTGGCACGTGTGGGGAATGACTGAAGATGGACTATGTCTCATTTGGCACATGTGAGGCAATTAAACATGGATAGTAGCGCCATTTGGGCTTTAACCCTTGATAAGCCCATTTTCCTTCCACCATGGGAAAATGCATTTCTTAGGGGTAGAGGAGGGAAAATAAGTTCATTTATTTTCCTACAAAGATAGAAAATGGGAAATGGTATTTCCCACAATTTCCCACAAAGAAAGGCTTACCAAACAACGGAAAGTGAGTTTCATGGGAAACACTATTTCATTTCCCATACTTTCCATGAATCCAAACAAGCCCTAAGATTCAACTCAAATCATATATCGTAAATCGTAGGATTTTGACAACCCTGCTCACAACTTTGACTTCTTTAAGAATTTTAAGCCAATCTCCATGGACATTTCCCTGTTTAACGTTGTTGATGACATTCTTTGAATACCCCCATGATGGGACTAAATAAAAACCTAGCTCCTATCTTTGCACTTTGGAGGACAATAGCGAATTCGACATAACTTGAATCACTCATCCCTGAGGGGCCCGAAAATTCCAGTATTACATCAATCCCAATCAGCACTTGATTCCCAATAGAGTAGCCCTCAAAATTGAATTTGAGATGATTACCTAGGGGATGATGCAGAACAAGAAAAAAGTCAACTCCACAGGTGTTGCAGCCAAACCTTGGCTTCACAAATCCATGAGAAATTTTCCAGTCCTTGTAAGGGTGTTTGAGTTAGTCAATTATTGAGATCTTTTTTTTTAAAAAAAAGAAGTAGAAGAAACTGATTTATTTATTTTTTTACATTAAAGGAGGAAAAACAGAGCTTCCAGAACAACCATAAAGGATGCGAAATCCCCCTAGCTGCTAGGACATTAGCATCAATATCAACTGTACCTGCAAAAAACTTTTCAAACAGAAGATTAAGCACACTCATAGCTGCACCAAGAGGCTTCAGCTTACTCCACAGAATCTCATTCCTCCTACTGAACAACAAACAGGCCTTGAAGGCTAAGATGATTTAACGTCATAAACTAAATCATCTGTTCAAATGGTCCTCATCTTCAAAGACATGCTGTTTCTCTCTCAAGTTACAGCAAAGGTTTCCATGACAATAATGATGGTCATAACGGCCAGCACCTTTACCTTTACAATATGGTTTGTAACAGCCATTATGGCCTCCGTAACGGCCATTACAATCTATTTTTCTTATTGAAAAGAAAAACTGAAAAACCTGTATTGGCCCCGTAATAGACCGTTAAGGGGTCATTACAGCCTTTACGAGGGGTGTAACAGGCCATTATGGGGGCTATAACGGTTGGTACAGGTCTTTTTTACAACCCTGTAACATGTAACGGTTGTGACCGTTACCTTTATGTAATGGCCTTTACAATCCCATAACGGCAGTTACGGCACACCATGGCTACAGCTCCCAACAAACAGCAAGAGGTAAGAGCTCAGAACTCTACCCCTGGACTTCAACAAGCTGCTTTCCCAAGTTTTGGCGCACCTCGTGCACCTTTCCGTTAAGCAGCCACCCAATACCAACATATTGAAGAACCTAGCCATATTTTATGAGCAAAAGAACGATGGAGCAACAGGTAATTGGCAAATCCCTCCTCTTTCTAGCACATTACATATCTGTTGGGAATGCTGAGGCTCCTCTTTAGAAGATTGACAGTTAAGATATTCTCCTTCACCACTGTCCACATAAAAGCCAAAACCTGGGAGAGAGCAGCTGAAAACCAGACCAAAAGGATTCAGTATCATTCCTAGTGAGCCTCTCGAAAAAAGATTTGATGGAGAAAATATCAGAGTCTGTCCACCTCCAAAATTATAAAGTCATCTTTGGTGCTTCCAATTGTTGCATGTTCTACCAGACCCATCAACTCCACATACTTCAATATTAATATCTCAGCATCTCTTAAATTTCTTCCAGAGGTTATGTTCTAAACTTGATTCCTCCAGAGAGCAACCCTACAATCTTTAACAAGATCATCTTCACTGGCAACCAATCTAAACAGCTCAGAATCTGTCTACTAGCACACAATCCCCTAACTACACATCCTCCCAAAAGTGGATTTCGTCACCTCAATTAACCTTACATCTGGTTCCATATGCTAGAACTCTACCCCATCGTTCCTTTATGCCCTACCTTACAAATATCCTTTCACACTTCAAATTTCACCTAGCTATTTGCACAATTAAGGTCCCAACCCCTACTATCGAAGCTTCATCCACGATTCTCCTCTACAAGGCCTCTCTTTCAGTCCGAAATCTCCATCACCACTTGTGCAAGCTTCAGTTTCTTTCTTTGATCCAGCAAAGCCCCAATCCTCCTCCACTCTTAGTAAGTTGGACTCTTTACAATTCATGAGGTGAAAATTTTTCTGTCCCCTCTTCCCAATATAGAAAATCATGCAGAATCATCTCTAGTTTGTTTGCAACTGCAACTGGAACTTTAAACAAAAAACAAAAAACTAAAAGTAGAATGGAAGGTTCAACATTGCTGCTCTTATCAGTGTAATTTGACCACAAAATGAGAAACAGCTTTTCTTCCACCTCACCAACCTCATCTTGACCTTTCAAATAACAAAGTTTCAAGCCACAACTTCCACATCAGCTCCAAGAGAAGGCTGAGGAATGAAATTGGAAAGGCCCCACTCTTACGCCTTAAGATAGAAGCCACATCCTTCACCCAATCCTCTAAGGCTTCAACACAAATGAGCAAGCTCTAGTGCAAATTGAGTTCAAGCCCAGAAACTGCCCCAAAACATCCCAGTAGGCGACTAAGTCTCTGGATCTGATCGTCCGTAGCCTCACACAGCACCAATGTATCATCTGCAAATTGAAGGTGGGAGATTGACCAAGAAGAGCTTGCGTGGAACCATATTTAACTCATCTGCACTTAATATCATCTTGTTTACACCTTTCGCTGCAAGCAAGAATAAGAAGGCTGACGATGGGTCTCTGTTTCTTAATCCTTGGGGGTTGACAAATCCACCAGAGCTCTGTTGATGAGGACCGAGAAGGATGCCAAAGATACATATGCCTTGATCCAGCTACACCACTTCTCTAAAAATCCCATTCGCCACAACATGTATAAGAAATGCTGCCAGTCCACATGATTGTAGGCCTTTTCCATATCAATTTTGCTTACCACCCTTTCCCTCTTTAATTTCACCTTTGAGAGTATGCACTTGTTAGCCACAATCTGCCAGAGATAAAAGCACATTCAAACAGTGAGATTATCAGAGGCATCATCTCCTTTAGATGCTCTGCTAGCACCTTTTAAAGTAATCTTATACACACTTCCTACCAGACTAATCGGTTTCAAATCAAACAACTCTGCCCCCTCATCAATTGACTCTGTCCAACATCTCATTGTTTTTTATTAAGTCCATAAACCCCTTCATACCATGAATACCCATCTATCATTCCAGACTTCTTCTTCTTCTTCTTTCTGCAGATTTTTTTTACAGAAAGGTCAGCTTCTTCCTTTTTTCTCTGTATCAGAATAGCTGCCCAGATGCAATCTCGACCATTGATCTGTGTGATAGAATCAGATATCTGCATTTTTTTTGGATTTCGTACTGGTTTTTATGGAGAACACATCTATAGGAGCTGATTGGTGACAGGATTCCAGTCCATGGGGTTTTTGGTTCATTTGTCTCTTGGTGACTACATATACCTGTACTGTTTTGTTCAGTTTTTTTTCCCTGGATTTCCTCGCTGAATATTTTTGCAGTACTTCTTCTTTGAAGGCTGTTTGAATCTCTGGGATTATCCTTGCATACTTGTTAGAGATGTATCTTTTGGCTACAGGTTAAAATCTGGTTACTTAATCTGTCAATGATTAAATGGCCACATTGTCATCAAAGATTACATCGAGAACCTCGCAAAGTGGGTCTGAAATGCAAGCCTTCAACAGAATAATTTGACGAACCATTTTGGAAATTGCATGGCAAACCCCAATGTTTCTAAGTGCGGTGCACATAAATATTTTGTGAAATCAAGAGGAAATCCGTTTGCTACTGGTGATAGCAACTCTTTTGGTGAATTCATTCAGGGCCTTCATGCTGAATATGAATGCATGAGGAGATTGTCAATCTCCATCAGGGTAATCTTATTTCCACTTCCTCATCTACCCCACCCTTTGTGCAATCAGATACTTCAACTTTCTCTCTGTGTCACTTCCATCAAATAGCCCTTGGTGCATAGACTCAGAAGCCAATAATCACATGTCAGGTATGTTAATCCTTTCCTTCCATTATTCATGCTCCTCTTGGCAAAGATAAGGTAGCAAATGGCACCCACTGCTGGAAATGTAGCAGATATTTATGTAAGATGCCCTAATTATGATGCATACTCATGAACTCACATAATCCAGCGGAAATAAATCACAATAATAATATAAAATCTAGCATCAATCATCATGAACTAAGAAAATCACAAGGAAACATGCAATGGAGCGGGTCATTCATCACAACCACGAAGTATAAGATTCAATTATTGCTATAGTTGGATCTGGCGAGGGATGGAACCTCCCGATCTTGCATGGTCTTAACCCAATCGATCAATGGGGATCACTACTCCGAGGAATCAAAAAGGTTTCTCGGGTTAGGGATTTGAAAACTTGAGAATTTAGGATTTTGATTTGATTCTCAAATTTAGGATTTCAAGATTGGGGATAATAGAGAAGAGAGAGAGAGAGAGAGAGAGAGAGAGAGAGAAGGAAGAAGATCTTACCTTAGAAGAATATTGGAGGGGCACAAGAAGAAAAGAGAAGAAGATTAGAGAAGAAGATGAAGTTTCATGAGAGAGAGAGGAGGGAGGCAACCCAAGAGGTTTTCATTCAATAATAATCAACTAATAAAAAAGATTTAGGGCAACACCCTTATAAAATTCGGAATTAGCATAATTACCAAAATACCCCTACTAATAAAATTTCAAAAAAAAGACATTGGCATAAAAAAAAACGTGCGCACACTAACCCAAAACTCAAATAAGTAAAAATGCATAAAATAAACTCAAATCTAAGATATCTCATGGGCTCCGATGATGGTGTGATGAAAGTGGGCCACGACGAACCAACGGTCCGATCACATCATCATCGCGATCCAACAGTCAGATCATCTCCTCCAAGCAATTTACACGTCTTCCCAAGGTGGGGTCTTTTCAAATGTCTCGGACTACATGTCAGTGTAAGGTCTTCAATACTCCTCAAGTCGTCGCGAACGATCCAGGCCCGTCATCATCGAGCCATAAAGATATAGGTGTCACTCACCTTCTACACTGATAAACCTTAAAGGGCTTGATGTCCACATCATTCTCTTTGTCTGAGAAGAACTCGACTCCGACGAGTTAAAACTCTTGTGGCGCTCTAGTAAATCTGGATTAACGCTCTGCAACTGCTCTTTCAACCATGTAGATTCTGACGATGATTTATTCTTCCATTTGACAAGATATCTCTGGAAACCTCCATCTCTTGTGGAAACTATCTCCTCATCCACAATTTCCTCAATTTCTTGTTTGTGAATAATGGGTGGAGGAAGGGGTGGAGTAGGTTATGAAGAAAACTCAGAGAAAGGCCATGAAAGGGATGAGGGATCAATGGTAGGATTAGGGGAATGGACTAGATCCTCCACATTAAACATTGGATTAATGCCCATTTCAAGTGGAAGGTCGATCCGGTACGCGTTGGACCCAATTTTCTGTAATATCTTGAATGGTCCAGCACTACGCGCTTGTAATTTCTTAGCGGAACCCTGTGAGAACTACTTTGGCCTTATCCTCACCATTACATAGTCTCCTTCCTGAAAGTCTTGTAATCTACGATGAGAGTCAGCAGAATATTTATAACTATCATTGCTCTTATTGATCCGCTGTCTAATATGTGTATGCAATTCATGAATGTGTCGTGCAAATGCATCGGCCGACTCTGAAGATCTTTGAGTGACAGACATGGTTGAAACTAAAGGACTCTCTGAAAAAGCAACGGACTCGAAATAAACAATCATATGACCTAGAACCTGAAAAACTGAAACAAAAGGACACTTCTCATGGGTGACACATAATTTCTCGTTATAAGTATTATAAACAAGGATGATTTTCAAGTATCCCAACACTTGAGAACACACACTATTAATACCAAGTCTTGAGCAGATATTGGCATCAGTCATTATCTCCAAAATGTCATCAAGATGCAGGATAGGGACTCTGGCCATCATATCCACCATGAAGTGAATACGTCGCAAGGTGGCATGACACTTGACTAAAGCTTTGTGGACGGCCAAGATATGCCCACATGTGCGCCATATGTCATCGTTTTTTAAAGTGAAAAGGGCAGGCTTGGCACACAAAACAAAACTCCAACTCAAACTTTCCTTATTAAATTCTTCCCCAAGAAGTTTATCCAATTGATGCTGCATTTCTATATTTTCTAATAGGACAGACCCAGGGACAAGATCGATTGTGTGCTAAATGTCCCATTTGGGTGAAAATTTATCCCATAAATCATCTGGTGGGATATCACAAGTCATGTGAGTGTCTACCATCATATCCACACTAGTCTCCTTTTCAAATTCATTCGTGTGCATTATGGTAAGAGACTTATATTGGGACTCTACATCACTTAAGTCACACATGACATTTAGAAGTGGTGCGGTCTCAATTTCTTCAACCATTTCATTACTAGCACACACTTCGTCATTCTCAACGATGATGAATGATGCCTCAATTTCTTCCATTTCCTTACTACTGATGTTAGGCACGTACTCTTCCACTTCATAAACAACCTGATTGTATTCTTCCAACTGGCCATTCACCAAGGTATTATCTCGCTTCCAAGGAAATATAATTGGTGTTAAACACTCCAATTGTTCATAAGCTGAGATTTCCTTAATGATGGGTTAGACCACTTGACAAGGAGAGGACCATATTGATTCTGTGTTTGGACGAGAAGGTGGGGCAACTCTCTTCTAACCCAAGGGCTTTTGACGATAAGAGATGGGAAGATATTTTTCTTTCAAACGCTCTTTCATCTCGTCCCATTATGAGATCGGGGCTCTCCCAACTCTATCAATTCTTCGCTCCAAATCTGCCCAAAATGACTTGGCTTGGCCCTCCAATTTCCACTTGGCAAACCTCACTCGACGATAATTCAACATATCACCAATCAAAAAAATAGTCCAAGTCTTCAAGCCAATCAAGGAATGTTTGTGGGTCCATGTGACCATTAAAGTAGGCCAACTCATCGGAGTTCGGCTTTCCATTGGATCTCGACGGCCACACGACAACATTTAATGGCCCTGAAGATCTCAAACGTCTGTACTTCCATTCACTATGGGGAGACTCTACAAACTGGGTGACTCACAATATGAATGCGATGAATTTAAACTACAATGAACTGACACTAATTAATTCTAGATGATACGACTCAAATATGAAAATTTTCCAAATTAGGAAACTTTCTAAAATTGGAAAGTTTTTAGAATTGAAAACTTTCTCAATCTGAAAATTCTTCAAATTAGGAAACTTTCTAAAATTGGAAACATTCTAAATTTGGAAATTCTCCAAATTAGGAAACTTTCTAAAATTGGAAACTTTCTAAATCCAGAAACTTCCTAAAACAGACCTAAAAATCAAAACCTAATTTTTTTGATAACTCGATCTAGACAAAACCATGGAAGCCTAATCTCTGATACCAAGTTTGATGTAGGATGCCCTAATTATGATGCATGCTCATGAACTCATATAATCCAGCGGAAATAAAAGACAATAATAATATAAAATCTAGCATCAATCATCATGAACTAACAAAATCACAAGGAAACATGCAATGGAGCGGGTCATTCATCACAACCACAAAGTATGAGATTCAGTTATTGCTATGGTTGGATCCAGCGAGGGATGGAACCTCCTGATCTTGCATGGTCTTAACCCAATCGATCAATGGGGGTCACTACTCCGAGGAATCAAAAAGGTTTCTCGGGTTAGGAATTTGAAAACTTGAGAATTTAGGATTTTGATTCGATTCTCAAATTTAGGATTTCAAGGAATGGGGATAATAGAGAGAGAGAGAGAGAGGGAGAGAGAGAGAGAGAGAAAGAAGAAGATCTTACCTTAGAAGAATATTGGAGGGGCATAAGAAGAAAAGAGAAGAAGAAGTTTTATGAGAGAGAGAGGAGGGAGGCAACCAAAGAGGCTCTCATTCAATAATAATCAACTAATGAAAAAGGTTTAGGGCAACACCCTTATAAAATTCGGAATTAGCATAATTACCAAAATACCCCTACTAATAAAATTTCAAAAAAAGGTTTAGGGCAATAATAATATAAAATCTAGCATCAATCATCATGAACTAAGAAAATCACAAGGAAACATGCAATGGAGCAGGCCATTCATCACAACCACGAAGTATGAGATTCAATTATTGCTATGGTTGGATCCAGCAAGGGATGGAACCTCCTGATCTTGCATGGTCTTAACCCAATCGATCAATGGGGATCACTACTCCGAGGAATCAAAAAGGTTTCTCGGGTTAGGAATTTGAAAACTTGAGAATTTAGGATTTTGATTCAATTCTCAAATTTAGGATTTCAAGGAATGGGGATAATAGAGAGAGAGAGAGAGAGAGAGAGAGAGAGAGAAAGAGAAGAAGATCTTACCTTAGAAGAATATTGGAGGGGCATAAGAAGAAAAGAGAAGAAGAAGTTTTATGAGAGAGAGGAGGGAGGCAACCAAAGAGGATCTCATTCAATAATAATCAACTAATGAAAAAGGTTTAGGGCAACACCCTTATAAAATTCGGAATTAGCATAATTACCAAAATACCCCTACTAATAAAATTTCAAAAAAAAAGACATTGGCATAAAAAAAACGTGCACACACTAACCCAAAACTCAAATAAGTAAAAATGCATAAAACAAACTCAAATCTAAGATATCTCATGGGCTCCGATAATGGTGTGATGAAAGTGAGCCACGACGAACCAACGGTCCGATCACATCATCATCGCAATCCAACGGTCCGATCATCTCCTCCAAGCAACTTACACGTCTTCCCAAGGTAAGGTCTTTTCAAATGTCTCGGACTACATGTGTAAGGTCTTCAATGCTCCTCAAGTCGTCGCGAACGATCTAGGCCCGTCATCATCGAGCCATAAAGATATAGGTGTCACACGCCTCCTACACTGATAAACCCTAAAGGGCTTGATGTCCACATCAGATATCATCCCTATTTCCTTTGACTAGTCATTGTTCTCTTTATTCCTAATCTCTCTGCTAATCTCTTATCTGTCAATCACCTTACAATATTATTAAATTGTTCTGTGACCTCTTTTATCACATTGTATTTTTCAGGATCTGAAGACAAAGAAGGTGATTAGTGATGGTCATGAGGACCATGGGTTGCCTCTTCTCAACTCACACAGCAATCTCCCTACTAGTTGTTTTAGTTTGAAATTCGAATAAGGATGATGTTCACATGTGGCATTGTCAGTCTGGACATCTGTCCACTAGTGTTTCAAAATAATTGTTACTTGTCTTTCAATATGGATCAGTTTATTTGCAAAACTTGTGAACTCTCGAAAAATCTTGTAGTGTTTTTCCATCACGAGAAAATAAGAGGCACAAAACTTTATTTCCCATAACACATTATGATATTTGGATTGAACCTTTTTTTTTCTACATATACAAGTTCATTGCTTTGTTTCTTTTATTCATGATTGCACCATGTTTCATTTATTAGGATATAAGCTTATGGGGCATGAAAATATTTTCATAATTTTTTAAATTTTCATGAGTATCAAATTAATTTAAGGCATCCATCCAAACTCTTCAAAGTGACAATGGTGGAGAATACATTTCTGCTGAATTTCAAGTGTACCTTGAGGAGCATGGAGTCAAATCTCAAACTTATGTGTGCATACTCTGTCAAACAACCACTTTCTCTAAAAGCTTGAGCTGTTAGAGGATGGCGTATCAATTTATATCAAGGGACTCTAACACTCCCCCGCACGTGTGGGGTGGAACTCCGCACAGGAACATATTGGGTAAGGTTGGAGGGACACTCACAAGTCACACCATAAACGGCCCCCCATGGGAGAATATATTACCGGTGGCATATTTGCTACTTCCAGAATTCGAACATAGGACCTTCCACTCTAATACCATGTCAAACAACCACTTTCTCTAAAAGCTTGATACCATGTCAAACAACAACTTTCTCTAAAAGCTCAAGCTGTTAGAGGATGGCGTATCAATGTATATAAAGGAACTCTAACATACTCCTCATAATGGAGTGGCAAGGGGGTTGGGGGAAGAATTCGACATGTTGTGCAGGTCACTCGAGCTATACTTGAAAAATGCAGGTATCAAAGATTTACTGATCTTATGTTGTTCTTTCCGCCTGCTACTTGATAAATCGCTTACCAACTAAAGTTTTGAATAATCAGAATCCTATAAACATCAAAAGCATCACTCTGTTTTGTTTGTCCATAACTTTGATTCCATAGAATAAATTAACTCATACTTCTGTCAAATGCATGTTTGTGGTTGAAAAGGAAAAAGGATATGCAACAATGGATGTGACATTTTTTTAACTGATTCCCTACCATTTTATAATAATAAAAAAACAGATACCTTACATCTAGAGGAATCTCCTAGTCTGTCTCATTCTTCCTGTCCCATTTGATGTTCTTAAGTCCTAACTCAAACAATGCTGCTATGAAACTTCCTATTCAATCTGAACATCCAAATAAGGAGATATTTATGAACAGAAGAAGAGACAGGATTCACAACCCTCTATGAACATCACTAGGAAGGTTTTGATCTCTCGGGTACTTAAAAAATGGACCATCATGGTTCTGATCTTGATTTCCCTGTTGCAGCAAGAAAAGGAACTCGAACCTGTACTTCACATCCCATTGACCAATTTGTTTCCTCTATAGTTTATCCTTGTTACACAGGTCATTTCTTTCTGCAGTTGATTGTCCCAATTCCAACATGTGTTGATATTGCTTGTGTGGACCCAAATAGAGAAAAGCCATGCAAGACAAAATGGCTCACTTGAGAAAAGATCAGACCTGGGAAATAACCAGTTTACCAGAAGGGAAGCATCCTGTCAGTTACAAATGGGTTTTCACTCTTAAGCATCATCCTGATGAAAGCATTGCTCTTTACAAGGGACGGTTGGTCGCTACGAGAAACACTCTGGATTATGGAATCCACTATCTGGAAATATTTGCTCCCATTGCTAAACTTAACTCTATCAGAGTTCTTATCTCTTACAAACTAATTTGATCAGCTCAGCGTCAAGAATGCATTTCTCAATGGCGATCTCCCTAAAGAAGTTTATATGACTCCTACTGGCTTTACTCAATAGGAGGAGAAACACCTTGTTTGCCCTCTTAAGAAAGCTATTTATGGGCGTAAACAATTGCCGAGAGCCTGGCTTGACACATTTACTGTTACACTCATGAGTTTCGGGTTTACTCGGTGTGGCTGATCATTCAATGTTGGCCAAGCGACGAGGTGACAAAGTAACCATGTTAATAGTTTATGTAGATGATATCGCCCTCTCAGGAAATGATTAAATCACCATAAAGAAGCTAAAGAATCATCTTCACCAATCCTTTGACATCAAAGATCTTGGTCCATTAAAATACTTTCTCAGCATAGATGCCACTTGCTGAAAAAAGGAAATTGTTATTTCCCAAGTAAAATATGCTCTTGATCTTCTTCAGGATACAATTAATCTTGGATGCAAACCCATAACACTTCTCTTGATGCCCACAGTAAAATTTGGTTGGAAGATGGTGACTTCTTTCTAATCCTCAAGTCTTCCATGGAATTGTTGGAAATTTGATTTATCTAACAAACAGTCATCTAGATATAGCTCACTTGGTTGGAGTTGTAAGCCAATTCATACATGCCCCTCGTACGGTTCATCTCAACGTTGTCAACTGAATACTTTGTTAGAAAAAAAATATCAGCAGGACAAGGGATTCTCATATTATGGTCATTTACGAGTTACAGCATTCTCAGATGCAGATTGGGCAAGAAATCCTGATGGCAGGAGATCAACCTCTGCATATTGTATATTCATTGGCAGAAATCTTATCTCGTGGAAGAGTAAAAAGCAGGTTGTTGTAATCAAATCCAGCGGCGAGACTGAATATAAAGCAATGGCCCGCACTGCTTGTGAACTACTCCAGCTAAAAAAGTTGCCGACACAATTAAAGTTTCCAGTTCAGGAACCTATGGAAATAGGGTGTGACAATCAAGGTACTTTCCACATTCCATGAACGAAAAAAAACATATTGAAGTCAATTGCCACTTCATCCGAGAAAATTTTGTTGGTAAGGAGATTATCACTCCATCTGTCCGATGTAAAGGGCAATTAACTGATACATTTTCTATATCTCTCCCTAATGCTCAACTCATTGCTGTTACCGGCAAGCTAGGCATGATTGATATCTATGCTCCAGCCTGATGCATGCATCCTCAGAGCACCATACCTTTCGGAGCTCTCGTCTAAATTTTCTCTATGCTCAAAGATTTGCGCTTATCTTGTAATATTCTGTAATTTCTAAATATAGGATTTACATTGTCTATTTAAATGAGCCCTCTTCTCAAGAGAAACCAATAAAAGGAAATACAATTTTCTCTATTGAAAACTTCTTCTATCATTTCTTTCTTTCATTATCAGTTAGATTTACACCTAACTACAGACTTCCTGTATGTTGTTGATCTCTCTTTATGTAGTTCTATCCCATACCTCCATTGTACAAAGTATCCATGAAGATCACCTCTTGAATCTCGGATTGCAACACCTAGCATCTTTTTTTTTTTTTTGGAACATTGATTAAATTATATTGAAAGAAGAGCCGAAGCCCAAATATACAAATAAACACAAAAAGAAAACCCAAGCGCTTCCCACACAAAGCAAGCAAAGGAACCCAAAATTATTACACTTCCGCCCACTCCTTCACATTAAGGATAGCACGCCTAAAAACTTGCACGGCTCCATCACTCCTGTTCCTGAAGCATCGATCATTCCTTTCCCTCCAAAGAGCCCCAATACTCGCTAGCATGCTTAAACGCCATCTCTTTTTCCTTTCCTTCGCCACCCCTCCACCGTGCCAAGCTAGTAGAAGATCATCCATCTCATTAGCCAGCATCATCAACCAATCCACTTTTCCGATGTGCGGTTGCCGTCTCGTTCCTCAGAAATGCATATCTTCCCATCCTACTATCGTCTAATTTGCTTCTCAAAACAATAATCGCCCCTCTATTGATTTCCTCGTGCTACTCCAAGGAACTAACCTAATTTCCATGGTATTAACGATAGAGCCTGACCCTATGCTCTAAGCATCCTTGCTACCTCTCTCTCATAACCCTCGTCATTGACGTTGGATAAAGGTTTGTCTTAGATGACCCTGATCCTATAGCTACCACACCTAGAATACCAATCCAACTGATTACCCTCTCACACAACATGTTGAGATCCACCTTGCCCCTAACTCCTCTGAACCTTTAGCACCCAGATTAGCCAAGGTCCCACAACTCTCAACATCTCTGGTCTCTGATTCTTCTTCTCAATCACCCCAACTTCGTTCTCTAGTACTCAAGCCCCCAGCTTCCCCCCTCCTACTTAAGGTGACTCAGACGCTTCAATGGTCATTGTCCTTTAACCCTACCAAAATCAATTGTTAATAGAGTTGCTAGCACTTTTTCTAACATAGGACCCCCTTCCATCGACATTGTTCACAAGATGATCAAAACATGTCCTATGTGGAGCAATCATGCTCACGTCCAACAAACCATTGGAGGTTGAGTGGTCACTGCACCAATTACTACATCTGGCATCTCCTGAACCCTTATTTTATCTCACCACGCCCTGATGTGTCTTCCATCCTTCCAATCGACAACGGCTAGAGTGCCAAAATTTCCTACACCTCGATCCCCCCCCCCCCCCCCAAAACACACACACACTTTTGAAGCAAAGATGATGGGACCCATGCCAATCCAATGGATATCGTTTTCTTCTGCCATCTAAGCTAGAATTAAACAACTCCAATAGAGGAACCCTTGCCACATCATCCTCTTCCTCATGAGTTTAGTGTCACCTCCAATGTTCAAATCTTCATCCTCAAAAAAAAAAAAAAAAACTTCTCTTTAATTACTTTTTTTCTTAGTTGTTTCGATGTCTACTTCTTCTCTTCGCACCAAAGAACTTTAACTCTCACGCATTCCACAATCTCTCATCTAACTGTTCTTGGACCCACCACCATCACCTTCTCGAAACAGTTACATATCTCCACAAAGGTCTCCAAAAACCACGCATATAGAAGAATTCCAAAAAAATCTGATCCAACTCACTATCATAGCTCAGGTGCTTCCCCAAGCATCAACCATGAAGCACTCATACATGTGGTTATGAGTATCACTACCAAGGGGTGCATCAGCCCAGCCAAAAAAATGACATGATAGGCATTGGCATCACATATCGGATTGGCCCATATAGGACAGTATCAGCCCATATCAGTCAAATTTGTAAGCAAAAGAATTAAGGAAAAATATCAAAAAACGAGAAAATGAGATATTCCAAATTTATCTTCTTGTATTTTGGACATGTATATAATGTTTTATTAAACAATTTCTTGATGAGAATGATGTTTGTCGGCTCGACTCGTTGAAAGCTAGTCAAATTCACCTTATTTGAACAAAAATCAAGGATGATTTGATAAATGAAGACCAATTACATTAAAATACAGCAAAAAGAACATGAAAACATGACTTAAAAGGTGAAGTTCTATCCTTTTTTTTCCTTTTTTTCCCATAATGGTCCATGTAAGTGCACTTTTTAGTAGCATACTGGTGCACCTTATTTGTCAATTACGTAGGTCCTAGTGTCTAGGTGTTGGTTAAGCCCAAAAAAGATAGCGACCGAAGACACAAGAGGACAGCTGCATCAAGGAAGAAGAAACGGGTAAATCAAGGATGCCTTAGTGAGCCAAAACCTTTGAACCTAAACCAAAACCAAACCTCTAGATGACTTGACCTAATAGGTAAACTTTTAGTCATCCTAAAATGGCCTTCGGTGTCCCAAAAGACCACCCAAAGAAAGGCCTAAGAGGTACTTGAGTGGTTGTAAACATACAGGAAAAACAGCCATCCCAAAAGGCCTGGCAACCTGTCGCAGGAAAGACCAGTCGCCAGAGGAGTCTTCAAGTCAGCAGCCAGACTTGTAAAATAGACCAGTCGCAGGTCAGTTGCGACCGGTTGCCAGTACCGAGTGTGCGACCGGTCGCCAAATGACCGTTGACTGCCGTTTTCTGGCCATTGGAGCTTTTGCTCTATATAAGTGCAGCCCGATTTTTTGTGATTAATCCTAACCATTAGCTTTAATCCTAACCATTCCAAGTCATCTTCCTTGTGATTAATCACATGATGGAATATTTAAAGCTCAATTGAAGATAAACTTGTTCTCTCTTGATCTTTAGAAGTTTTAGACACCTCCACCATAGGTATATCCTTAGTCTAAACCTCTCTAGAGATCCAATTAGGTGGAATTCCTCTAGGCAACCAAATCCTACTAAGCTGTAGAGAATTCACCATCTCTTCCCATCATCTTGGTCATCTCATGAAGATCATATGCAAGGCAATTGATCGTTGAAGCTGAGGCCTTGGCAAAGCATCAGCAACAAGATCGGGGGAGCAAAGAGAGCTGATTGAAGCACGGGAAAGCGGAGATCAAAGAACCTAAAGCGGCACTAAACAAGGGGCTCAATCCAACAAAGTTGTCAATTGTAAGAGTCTAGTTGCACTCTTTCCTTATGGAGGATTGAGTGTAAGAGTTTGGAATCAAACTCGACCAAGTCTCCAAGAGGAGCCTCCGGCGAAGTGTACGCTAGGTTCTTGAGTAGAAGCGAAGGGTTGGGAGGAACCTTATCAAACTCCTAGGTTGGATGGAACCCATAAACATCTTGGTTAAGAGATGAACCAATAAAATCTCCGTCATAGGTTGGGAGGAACCTTGTTAATCTCCCCGGTAGGGTGGAACCGAGTTAAAACACCCAGGTTGGGAGGAACCTGATTTAAACTCCCTAGTGAAATCCGGTGTGCTCAAGGGCTGAGTACGGGAACCGAGAGTAGAGTAGGAAAACCGAACCACTATACATGCTTGTGTTTGTGATTGTCATTTGAGTCATTTCTATTCTAACATTGTCTATTTAATTATTAATTGTATGAATGTTGGAATGAAATGTGTGCTATGCATTGATAGGTAGATTCTCACATACATCTTGAAGTTTCACTTCTAGACTAGTTGCTTAGGTAATTATACCTTTAGTAGTCTAGATAATTGCACATTAATTAGGAGCTCAACATACTGCATCATTATAATCTATATGCTTAAGCTAGTTTGCTTAATTGCATTATCTTTTATAGCCTTTGTGATTGGACCCACTTATGCTTGGAAGCTAAGTGTTCTTGCATAACTAGTTTAATTGCTAGTTAGTTTAATTAGGCAAGAGGCGTTCAAAGGATTTTAAAACAGTCCTAATTAGCCCCCCCTCTAGGACTTAGCCATAGTTCTATAAGCCCCGCAAGCTTCCGCACGTAGCGTAGGGTATCCCCCGATGCAATTTCAATCCATTCTTCTTTGATTTGTTGAACACCAATCAAATCTTTTGTTTTGATTCCCAAAATAGGCATAGATCATGTCCAAAATGACTCTATAACCTTACTTCATGATCGAAATGAAGAAGAAGGACAATGAGAGAAAATGGAAAACATTTTCAAAATTTGGGCTTTTAAGGGCACATAAGCCCATATTAACACTATTGTTGCTGATATGGCCCTTTTCTTAGGGTGGTTTGATTCAGCCCTATATCACATTTGATGTCAAGCCGATATGGGTACAGTACGACCTTATTGGCCCATATGATACAAATATTTAAAACTACGCACATACTCAGTCTTGTGGACGATTCAACCTATCCCCCAAGTGCAAACCACAAGTATTATACACCAAACCCACTAAGATGCAAGAGAGAGACAAGAGAATGGAAGAATGTTTTGTATTACTAAAGTTCCGAAGTACAACTTTTGATTATGGTTTAAAATGAAGACCCCTACTTATATAGACCCAAGCATGATCACTTGAATTGCAATTCAATTAATTTGAGTTCAAATTCGCAGTTCGATACATTTCAAAATTCTTCAATTTGATGGGGTAGGCTCATTTAGATCGCTTTTGAGTTCATCTAATTCGCAGTTCAGATTCATCTAGTTCAATATACTAGTAAGATACTCCAGTGCAACACTTGTCTTTCACACACGCACACGCGCGCGCGCGCACAAACACACTAGTATGATCAGTTCAACAAAGATGATCTATGTGTATAGTCAAAGTTCTCCCATCTGAAAAACAAGTGTCCATGAATCAGAGTTTATGATTGTTCAACCAATCTGATTTCGGGACTGTGACTAAGTGACAGTGGGCTCCACAGTTTAGTCGATTCAACTTGAGTTAAGGTTTGTCACTAGTAAAGTTTCTGAGTGCCTCGATATAAAGCATCATACACTCCTGAAGTATCATATTACTCCCCATTTTTTTGTGTTGTTGTTGCCATAGGCTAGAGTCCACAAAGTAGTGGTGACTATGTTCCTCACATGTGGAACTCATGCATGGATGATATCTAGACCACTTACATTATGAGGTACCTTGCGGACAGAGAATGTATCTAAAATCATATCGATATAGCAAGCATGACCATCCAATTGATGGCAATCAAATGAGGATGGTTAAAGGAAAAAAGTAATAGGTCCCAACTCCAAAATCAGCTTATAACTATCAACTTCTCGTTGTAATATTTGGATTATGATCCATCCACAATTGGAGCAGCAAATTGGACAATCAATGTTTCTATACAACAACACGGTGTACAGTTTAAAACACATGGTAATTACATGAGGTATGTTGCCAGTATATATTGCCACAAGATGAAATCAACCAACTAGGTCAGCTTTAACTCTCTATTTTGCAAGAGCAAGCACGTGACAAACTACTGATCGAACCGAAGCTGCTAGTTCAATTGTAACAACCGAACATTGGTGAATCGAACTGCAATTTTGGTTGCTCAACCAGAATTGCAGTTCAAGGATAGACTTAGTGATTTAGGTAACAATGGACCCAAGAATTCTGTAAAACCTGTACATGGATGGTTAGGAAGTCACCATGTGGCAAACATCCAACAGCCAAAAATACTCTAGAACCTTTCTAGAATAATCTACACTCAATTTTGTATAAAGACCCACTAGAGGACTCTAAATCTAGCCTTACTCTAGAAATCTCTAAACTATGTAAATTGCCTCTAGCATACAAGTAGTGCCAAAATTGCTACGTCCATGTATAAACCTCTTTGAGTTGTTTGGTCCATAACGATCTCCCTCACATATTGGGTAGAAGCTCATCGATGATCCTCTGTGTTGGTGTTCCTCAATTGACACAATGTGTCGTCCCATCTTTGTCTCCCCAAATAGGTTGCAAGGTTGAGATTGTCCCAACCTTGGCCTTCCCTACATGTCCGCCCCCCCCCAAGCGACGTGGATAGCCTATTGAACGCTTCAGTAGCAAGAGAGCTACTGAAGTGACATGACAACATTTGATTGGTGCAAACGAACAGTCAAAGGCAGGGCCCACAATTGAACAATAAATGCTCCACTATTAACTTAGCTAGCATCATTTTGTGGTGTATGTACCCGGCCAAGAGGGGAAAACCTCCATTTCACTCTCATGTCTCTCTACATCAGGCTCTCTCCCTCTCCCTCTCTCTCTCTGTTTCAAAAGAAGAGGAACCAATTGGTGTAGTTTTTGCCACTTAAGGACGATTATTTTATCTCAAAAAGTTCAAAAAAATCCATGCAATTTTGAAAAATCCAACCTCGCCTTTCAACAATGGCCCTAGTCTCTCCCCTCTACTACATTCTGTCTGCAACCGAGCAAAATCTCGATAAAGCAAAAAACCAAACCCTAATTTTTCCATTACCTCTACAAAAGTCATGGCTCGCATGGGATTGTCAGCACTTCCAACACCATCCCCCCACAGAAACCTACTCACAGATAATGTATCGTCCCCTAAGGTTCATATTTCAGCCATATCCTCTTCTCCAGACCATTCATCACCTCCTCCTTTAGAACAAGCCACTATGCAAAAATTCAGTTCTGACAGAGCCTCTCCATTAGTGAGATGGCCAGACCAAAAACTCCAAGAAATCAACACCACTCATCCCCATACCTTCTTCAACTCCAGCCATTGGCATCAAAGAAGCAGATGTGGACCCCATAAATGAGAATGCAGAAGTTCTTGAGAAAACCCTTGGTTATGTGGAACCCATAGTGAAATGGGGTTTTTCCACCTCTCAGCCAAGTACGCACACGACCAAAATAGCATTAGCAAAGCTAATGAGGGTGCATTTATAGTTCAGATGTGGCCCCCGCCTCTGACCGTTCGTCTCCACCAACAAAATGCCGCCACGTCACTTCAGTAGCTCTCTCGAAGTAGGCAATCCGCATCCTTTGCCATGACCATCTCTTTTAGGTGATTTCACCTGGGAGAGTCACCCTTGTGAACTCTGTCATGTTCTTTGTCGCCACAATTGTCGAAGGTCCTGCACGGCCTGTCCTTGCAACTCCTACTACAATGCTACAACCCGTCCATGAAGGTAAAGTGTTCCTTCTCAAGCATGTTAGGAATCTCTAGTATGAGCAATGATATCTTGACTTACTTGCAAATTAAAACCCTAAATGCTTCAATTGCTTCAAGTTTCACTATGCTAAGTACTTGACATTCTCAAGATAGAATTGCTTCTTGATGTCATCCCAAGTATTGCAGATTCCTTGTTCCACACCCACATGATGCCTCCAACATCATCCTGGAAATGACTTACATGGCCGCTATCCATACCTTGGCCCTCTCATCTTCCAATGAAATATCCTCGAAGTAATGCTTCAACTGCTAGAGGAAGTTATCTAGATCCTAGCAACCCTCAATCCATTAAAACTCCTTGGGTCTGGTGTCCATACCTTCGTTGCGCCAGCCATCACAATACTCCCATTAGCCATGTCCCTTTTCCACAAGGCCCAATCACCTCTCATCTCGTCAACTTACCCAACATGTTGAGGGTCTCCAACGCTGTAGTCTAGAGGTCTCCCTCTCTCAACATTGAGTGTCAATCAGAATGTTTAGATTTCCCCCTTGAATTCCTCAAAGCATATTGTCAAGGTCCTCAATAATGTTGCCTATTGCTTCAAATCATTCTTGCTCATCACCCACGGCAAACTCCACCCATGCAAGTCATGCCTCCAACGATGCCACCACATCACAAGACCTTGTTGCCCATGGCATGTTGGTGCTAACTCCCTCATTCCCACGTGCTTGCTTATTGTTGATCACCTTTGATCGTATTGCATTTCTCTTATCGCACAAGCATTACAGCCCCTTCATAACATTGATCTAATACCTCTTGTCACGACCCAAGTGCCGCCCAAAAGTGAATTGTACGCAAGGTATTCAAAATAAAATAAAATTCTAACGTAATTGCTCCAGTGTTCCATAGATTCTTTTTCCAATTGCCCTATTTTATTTAGTTTTTCCAATGTTTTCCTAGTGGGGACCCTCATCGGTAATTTCAAATCATCAACTTATTTATTGAGGTGGGATGATTGCAGCTACGTAACGGCCGTAGTAGTAACGATGGTGCCTGTTACGTGATACGATACTGTAACACCTGATTTTAAATAATAATAATAATGGTCCATAACGGGCTTTGATAACGACAATTACAAGCCCAAAACGGGCTAATATGGAGCCATAATGGGTCGATACATTTTTCTTTCAAAGAAATTGACCATTATAGGCCCATAAAATCAACCTTAGGGGTCATCCACATCATAACAGTCGTTACGAGGGGGCATCTGTATTATAATAACCATAAGGTTGGCCATTACAATCATTGTTACCATTATGAATACCTTGACTGTACGACACTCGTCCTTACTCCCATCATGAGGAGTTGGCCTATCCCCCAAGTCTCCAAGTGTCATGCACTAAACCACTGAGAGGCAAAAAGACACAAAAGAATGGAAGACTTTGTATTACTCAAAAGCTCGTAAGCTTACAACTTCTTAAAGATGGTTACAAATGAGGAACGATCCTTATATTAATATAGACCGAAGAAGTACCTTTACATAAATGGTTGTGATGGCGGTGTGACGATCATCCAATGGCCAAGAATACTATAAAACCAATCTAAAATAATCTACATTGCTATTACTACAAAGACCACTAGAGAACTCTAAAACCTTTTAGAGATCTTCACACTATTCTACACAACTTTACGTGATTTTAGTCCATGGATGAGCCTCTTGGAGTTGTTCGACAGTGACATCATGATCCCATATGGTGGTATGTCTTTCAACCAACGAGTAATCACTATTGTTGGATCTTCTAACTTTTCCGCACGAGGCTTAATCAGCACCTAGCTAGGGCAAAGCTTTAACCTTAGTTGCACCCTCCTAGTGTGGTTTCACCACTGCTTCGAATCACACGTCAGAATAGCATTTCCACTCTCGCTTCCTAGCCACATATACATGCTAACATTTTAAAACATGCTTCCCCGCTCCCACACCCACTATTAATGCATCGCTTCACACTTCGTGCAACAATAGTTTAGACACCTCACTCCCCCACCGCCCTCACTCCACACTTCAGGCATCTATAGTTTAGACACCCTCACCCCACCACCCTTCATTGAAACCAGACACCCATTTAGCTATTTTGGAAACCACCATCTCTGTGCTTATGAAGCCCACAACAACTTCTAAATCCACCATGATATTCTCCATGACCACATCTATCCTCACCCTCCCTCCTATGACTAGCACTCATTTTTTTAGGACATCTTCTTTAAAGCTCCCCAAAAGCTCATCTCCAGTCGGATAGCATACACTTAGCTAAATGAGCTCCCCTTCTAAGCACCATACACTTCCTAAGCATTTAGCATCATATGAGAATTAGTAGCCTCCTTCAATTACCAAAAAAAAAACACTAAGTGATGGCTTGTTCCTTATCAAGGCATGATCATTTTGTGCCATGGCCACCTCAATATGACACCAAGCTCAGTTGTATCGAGGAACTCAATAACCTTTTCCTAGATTTGTACCTGATCATGGCAAAGCCATTCCGCTCCCTGAATGATCACTTCCAATGATACACGTTCATCCCATCCATGTAAAAGTTCTGAGCCTTTACATTGTGGATACTAGGGCATTCAGTGGGTCCCTGACTGTGGGGCATACCTTGATGAATGTTCCTTACATTCATGCAATTCATCCACATTTACAGATCATTTTAGGTCATGATAAAAAAAATGAAGATGATCCACTGCGTATGGTGGAGTTGTAACATTTGTGTGGACACTTGACATCTACTCCATCAGTTTCTTCAGCTGATTTTAGGACCTGAGTGAGGCAAATCCAAAACTCAAGTGGGCCAGGCCACAGGAAATCGTGGGATGGAAATGCACCTGATGCAGGACGTGAAAACGTGCTATGATATGCAAGAAATCAGATTTAGATCACCACAAAATAATTAAACAATATTCAACTTTCCACATCCCACAACAAGGCTAAACCATTCAATAGGGGAATCCATAGAGATCCAAGCCTACGCGCAAGTTAGGGCTGACTCTAATAAAATTAATCAATCGAGTTGATACCAAAACATATGGAGACCCTCAAACATGTGTAAGATTGTTCTACTATCAATGAGATTCTCTAACCACAAATTAGGGCAAAATTAGGGTTCTATAATTGGGGAAAAGTGAAGATTTGGTATCCTAGGGTTAGGGTTTCTAGATTAGAAAGATTTATTGGATTGGTAATTGAAAACAAATCTGGTCAATTTGAAGAACATGGCTGATTTGGAGATTTTGCAGAAAATAAGAGAAAATCAAGGAAAATAATAAAAAAATGGTATCTCTCAAACTGGGAATCCAAATCAATTGATTCAAAAGGGGTTTTGGAGTATAAAGAGAGGTCTACCAAATGGAGGAATCAAACCAGGAAGAAGAGGCCTATACGTGGGACCCACACGTGAGCCGCACGTGCGCGGGTGGCTCGCACGTGTGGGGAGGCACATGTGGAGGAAACGGCCACCTCCACCATGGTCGACCAGGGGAGATCTCCCAACCCCTCAAGTTTCGTCTCGATCCGACTTCCGGTGTGCACGCAGTGCTCCACCAAAGGTTGCGTTCCTGCGACAGGCTGAATCTGGAAGATGAACAACTGCTGCTAAGTTGCTCTTTTGGGTTGGAAAACGTTGAGGGGATGATAATGGTGGTGGTGGTGGATGAATCGGGATAAGGCTTCACACCTCGGTAGTCTTCCCTTGATGATCAAGGGAGGACTTCCCACCCTCTTATGGCTCACGTCTCTACACACAAAGAGAAGAGAGAAAACAAGTCTTTTTTCTTTATTCCATACATAAAAAATCCCAACCCCCTCTCTTGGAGTTTTAAAGAAACCCTAAGAGGGGAGAATGACTAAAGTGTCCCTGCGCCATGTGCGCAAAAAGGTCCAAATAAAAAAGTAATAAAAACCAAACAACTACTAACAAATCTAATCCGACCATCAAAAACCTAAGCATGAAAAATAATTAAATCCAAGATTCTACGAAGTTCTATGGTAGTAGGCCACGATCATGACATGATGGGCCACGATCGGGTCCACCCTAGACTCTAAGACTCTTAACACTGCTCCCACAAGTTGTGGGTCTTCAATCCATGTTGTCACCAAGGTAGATCAACGGTGGAATCCTCCTCTCGTACGTGCGTAGTGGAGGTACCTCATGCGTGATGTCCCCATCAACTCTCCTCGACTGCGAAGATTTCTCCACTGGTGAAATAAAGCTCCTGTACCGCTCTAGAATATCAGGATCATGCTGATGAAGCTTCTCCTCACTGAGCCACGAACAATCTGAAGATGGTCGTGACTTCCACTTGACGAGAAACTTCTGAAATCCACCGTCTTGTGTCAAGACAATCTCATGGTCCAGTATGTCCTCTATCTCCTCTCTGGTAGTAGGAAGGGTAGGCAAAGGGGGTAGAGGCTGGAACGAGGGGTCGGGAAGAGGCCATGGGTCAGGTTGATGATTCGATGCTCTGGAATGGTCAGGTGAAAGGCTGGTCATAGGATCAAGGGTACCCTGAAATGCGACTAGATCCTCCACATTGAATGTGGAACTAATCCCCATCGAAGGTGAAAGATCTACCACATATGCATTGAGACCACTTCGTTTGACAGTTTTGAATGGGCCAGCGCTACGTGTGTGCAATTTACAAATGGTTCCCTAAGGATACCGCTCTGGCCTAATACGGACCATCACAGAGTCTCCCACATTGAATTCTTTGTACCTCTTATGTTGGTCTGCAGAAAGTCTGTATTGTTCATTATTAAGATTGATCCTTCGCCTGATTTCTTGATCCAATGAATGGATATGCTATGCGAAGGACTCTGCGGACTCTGATGGCCTATGGGACAGGGACATAGGGACTAAATCAATAGGTGTCCTAGGTCTATAACCAGTGACAACTTCGAATGGACTCAAACCAGTAGACCTGTTGACAGAATTGTTATATGCAAATTCAGCAGTAGGTAAGACAGTATCCTACGTCTTGGTGAACTCCCCCACTAAACACCTGAGCAAATTGCCTAGGCTTCTATTGACCACCTCAGTCTGACCATCAGTCTGGGGGTGGTAAGCAGATGAAAATTGTAGCCTAGTGCCCATCTTATGCCATAGTGTCTTCCAAAAGTAGCTCATGAATCGCACATCACGGTCAGACACTATGGTTTTCGGTAGTCCATGCAGTTTGACAACCTCGCTGAAGAACAGTTTAGCGAACATGAGAGGCATCAAAGGTCTTAGAACAAGGAATGAAGTGGGCCATTTTGGAGAAACAAGTCCACGACCACAATATGGAATCGTGCTTTCAAATCTTCTTGGGAAGCCCAAGCACGAAGTCCATACTGATGTCCTGCCAAGGGACAAACAGAACTTGCAAAGGTGTGTATAAACCCGTATTCTGCTTCCTCTGCTTTGCCAGTTGACGAGGACGACACTGCCCTATAATTTTGGCCACATCTCGCTTGAGGCTTGGCCAATAAAACCTATCCTCAACAAGGGCAATGGTCTAGTCTCGACCAAAATGACCTGCCCCCCCTCCTGCATGTAACTCCCAGACAAGAAAATCGCAGAGGGAAGTGCGAGGTATGCACAACCGGTCACCCCTAAACAAGTAGCCGTTTAATACCAGGTATTCACTACTAGCTCCTAACGGACTCTCCAACAACGACGCATATACAACTCTAAAATCTGGGCATTCAAAATAATCATCTCTGACACGCTCAAGCCCAGTAACTTCAACACTCATGGAGTTGAGCAATGCAACTCGACGACTCAATGCGTCGGCAGGCTTATTCTCTACACCGGCCTTGTGCTTAAGCACAAAAGTGTACTCTTGAAGGAACTGAACCCACTTGGCACGCCTAGGGTTTAGTTTCTTCTGAGAGTTCAAGTACCTCAAGGCCTCGTGATCTGAGAACAAGACGAATTCCTGCGGCAATAGATAATGACGCCAATGGCGGAACAACTGCACGACCGCATAGAATTCTGTCATAGGTGGAGTATTTCTGCTTCGCCTAATTTAATTTTTCACTGAAAAAGACAACAGAGTGCCCTTCCTAACTAAGCACTCCTATGCCAACTCCTGACGCATGGCATGCGACCTCAAAAACCTTCGAGAAATCTAGAAGTCGCATGACTAGAGCTTCGGTCATCTTGACCTTTATCTCCTTGAAGGCTTTCGAGGCAGCCTTCGTCCATTGAAACTCTCCCTTTTTTATGCAATCTGTGATGGGAGCCATGATGGAACTGAAGCCTCGAATGAACCGCCTATAGAAGGTGGCTAAGCCATGAAAGCTGCGCACCTCATGAATATTGCGCGGTTCGGACCAACTAACAATGGCCTTGACCTTCTCGGGATCCACCGACATTCCCTCAGAAGATACTATAAACCCTAAGAAGACAACACTGCTAGACAAGAACGCACACTTCTTAAGGTTAGCATATAACTTCTCGGCTCTCAAGATCCCACAGACTTACTTCAAATTGTTGAGGTGTAGTTCCTTGGTCATGCTATAAATCAAGATGTCGTCGAAATAAACGACCAAGAACTTCCCAATAAAGGGCCTCAGCACCGGAGTCATCACACGCATGAAAGTACTCGGGGCGTCAGTCAACCCAAAAAGCATGACTAGCCACTCGTATAACCCATCCTTCGTCTTGAAGGCTGTCTTCCACTCATCACCAAGGCGTATACGAATTTGGTGATAACTGCCTTGAGGTCAATCTTCAAAAAGATAGTAGCGTTGGCCATCATATCCAACATGTCATCAAGACGCGGTATGGGAAACTGGTAGTTGATCGTGATTTTATTGATGGCCCTACTATCAACACACATCCTCCATGTGCCATCCTTCTTTGGCGTAAGAAGGGCGGGCACGGCACACGGGCTCATGCTCTCTCGAATGAATCCCTTGTCCAGGATCCCATCAACTTGCCTCTTCAACTCTGCATGCTCCTTTGGGTTCATTTGGTAATGGGGGAGGTTTGGTAAAGTCGCTCCAGGGACTAAATCACTGGCGTGTTGTATGTCCCTCATAGGGGGAAGCTCATCTAGTAGATCATCGAGAAAAACATCACGAAACTCGCCCAATACCGGAACAGCCTTGGTGGGGCAACTCTACACCAACCTCTGGTGTCGCCTCCCTAGCCACTAGGGCATACACCATAGAGTCCGACTCAGTCTCTTTCTCAAATTCTTTAGCATTCAGGATATGGAGAGACTTGGACTTGGACTCCTTCGGGCCGCTTGCACCACTCTTTGTAGTGGACTCTTTTCCAGTAGTGTTCTTAGGTGGTAGAGGATTGAACTAGATTTTCTTGCCCTCAAACATGAATGTACACACATTCAAGCGACCGAATATGGTAACATCCCGATCATACAACCAGGGCCGACCCAAGATGAAGTGACTGACATCCATGGGAACAACATCACACCACGGCTTGTCTGCATATGATCCAAACTGGATAGGCACAAGACAACGCTGCGATACTGGAATGGAAGTCTCATCAACCCAAGAAACTCTATAGGGTTGAGGATGGTGTTGACGTCAGATTCTGGTAACAGGTCCCTCCCAAACTTACGCTCTTCTCGAAGTGAGCTCCCCTCCAAACCTGAAAGCCAAAGAAGAAAACTAAGGGTGGCCGGCGCTTGGCCGTTGGCCCTCCGAAACTAAAGTCAGAGGTGATTTGATACTAAGATGAAGTGTGAAACGTAGGCTTAGAGATTGTGTACCTTTATCATCTATGGGGCCATCTATTTATACAGATCTGGGTGATCTAGTCTGTTACGCAAGCCATTAAGATCACTATTGATTTCAGGGGATAAGGTGCTTATCTTGTTAATCCTTAGGTAAGGGGATAGCCTAACCACTCTAGACGTCTAGCTGATTATCTCTTGATGGAGATGTTCGGAGCTATGAATAGAAACAAGCCAAAACCAGCCTATATGGGCTGCTGGTACTATGAGACGAGGGACGTTCTTGCCAGAGACCAGAGACCAGGGCTGCTCACATGACGGGGGCTGCTCACATGACGGGAGCTGCTCATATGACGGGGGGCCTCCCCACTCAACGACCAAGAGCAGAGCTACTCATATGATAGGAGCTGCTCATATGATGGGAGCTGCTCACATACGAGGGGGCCTCCCCACTCAACGACCAAGAGCAGAGCTGCTCATATGACAGGTGCTGCTCATATGACGGGAGCTGCTCACATACGGGGGGCTGCTCATATGACAGGAGCTGCTCACATACGAGGGGCTGCTCATATGATGGGAGCGTACAGGCGGTCGCAGGTTTAAGTGATATACAAGACGTGAGCAGGAAGGCTCGCTAGTCAGATGGTTTGGTCGTGACTTTTATGGAGAGACGCTCGCTGGTCACATATCTTTTATACTTGTTCGACGAGCCAACTTTATTCTACAACAGATGGGCTTCAACTTTCAAGCCCAAACGGCTCACGATGCTAGTTGAGGCCATGTTGGCGCAACTACCACTATCCACGATCACCTTACAACTTTTCTCTCCATATTTTGCATAAGTATAGAAGATCGTGTTGTGACGCCAGTAATCGATACCTTTTGCTTGCGCAAAGGCACAACGAACAACTGCAAGCGTTGCAGACTCATGTGCTCCTTCTTCATCACTAGCGCTCTCCACTGGCACGTATTCTTCTTCCTCACCATCACTCTCGGAGGCACTACTTCTACTTGCCCATCAATAAAGAACACCTTGGTGCCCTCTTTCGTGCCACACTGGTGGGCAAAATGACCAAACCCCTGACATCTAAAGCACTCAGTCGCGTCACATCTACGTGAGCTAGACCCAACAACTCATTTTCCTTTATCATCCTTGGGTCTAAACTGCGAGCTACTGGAAGGCTTGTATTGATTTCCAGTGTTAGGCTTAGCCCCTATGGGATTGGCCTTAGCGCCAGAATCTCGGGAATCAAACCGCCTTCCCATAGGTGCTTTGAGATACTACTCGACTTCCAACACCACTTGGTACATTTGTTCAAGGGTGTCAATGTCCTTAGCGAGCAGTTCTCTTCTAATATCATAACAAAGGCCCATCTTGAATCGAGCAAGAGTGAGCACGGGTTCCTCCTCTGCCTCGCATCGGGTCAAGTACTCTTCAAACTTCTCAATGTATTCGGTCACACTCATGGCACCTTGTCGAAGAGATTGTCATTCTTCCATCAATTTCAAGCGATAAGAGAAAGGGAGGTACTTCTCCTTTAGAACTTCTTTCATTTCTACCCAATGAACTATTAGGGTTTCCCTCAACCTTTCGTTCTTACGCTCCACAGTAGCCCAAAATCTCTTAGCCTGACCCACAAGCTTTATTTTAGCAAAGCGGACTCGACGAGCATCCACCATGTCATACCACTCAAAATAGTGGTCCATGTCCGCCAGCCAATCTAGAAAAGCTTTAGGGTCCAATCGGCCATCAAATGTAGGGGCATCGACCTTAGATCATAATGGTCGCAATGTCCCTCGCGGGGTGGGTGCGCTGGTGCGCGCCCATGACCATTTCTTTGTTCTCGATCATTACCTCTCCTATCCTTTGGACCACCTGCCAGAGACTGAGCATCTTCCCCAATAGTGGGGTTGGCCCGAGTAGAGGTCTCAAGTTGGGTAACGCACACGTTGAGTTGATTAAAGCGTTGATCAATACGTTGTTCCAAGCGCCTACCCATAAACTCAAACTGTCGGGTCATGTTGTTCATGGACTCTTGCAATTGCTCCATGTTTAGTGTAGGGTGTAGTCCAAAACCACGACCAGTACGCGTGGGCAATACTACCCACTCGACTCAAAGGCCCTCTAATGCAACTATATGTACCTAAGTGACACTAAATGAACCTATAGGACTCTATATGAATGAAATTACTCGACTCTACTAAAATTCCAGCAATATAACTGCCCAAATAATTTGTTAACAGAAAATTCAGCAATGTAATTTGTGGATTTTCTGACAACAGAAAATTCGGCAGCCCATATTGTGAATTATGGGTCCTAAACAGCCCTAAATGAGGAGATTTGATGCACAATGGACAGAAATAAAATAAACCCTAAATATGCAATGCATTCCCCTACGAAAAACCTAGGCTCTGATACCAAATTTGATGCAGGACGTGAAAACATACCATGATATGTAAGAAATCATATTTAAATCACCACAAAATAATTAAACAATATTCAACTTTCCACATCCCACAACAAGGCCAAACCATTCAATAGGGGAATCCATAGAGATCCAAGCCTGCACACAAGTTAGGGCTGACTCCAATCAAATTAATCAATCTAGTTAATACTAAAACATATGGAGACCCTCAAACATGTGTAGGATTGTTCCACTATCAATGAGATTCTCCAACTGCAAATTAGGGCAAAATTAGGGTTCTATAATTGGGGAAAAGTGAAGATTTGGTATTTCTAGATTAGAAAGATTTATTGGGCTGGGAATTGAAAACAAATATGGTCAATTTGAAGAACATGGCTGATTTGGGGATTTTGCAGAAAATAGGAGAAAATCAGGGAAAATAAAAAAAAAATCGTATCTTTCAAACCGGGAATCCAAATCAATTGATTCAAAAGGGGTTTTGGAGTATAAAGAGAGGTCTACCAGATGGAGGAATCAAACCAGAAAGAAGAGACCGCACGTGCGCAGGTGGCTCGCATGTGTGGGGAGGCACGTGTGGAGGAAACGGCCACCTCCACCTTGGTCAGCCAGGGGAGATCTCCCAACCCCCCAAGTTTCGTCTCGATCCGATTTCCGGTGTGCGTGCAGTGCTCCACCGAAGGTTACGGTCCTGCGACGGGCTGAATCTGGAAGATGAACAACTGCTGCTAGGCTGCTCTTTTGGGTTGGAAAACGTGGAGGGGATGATGGTGGTGGTGGTGGTGGTGGTGGATGAATCGGGATGAGGCTTCACACCTCGGTAGTCTTCCCTTGATGAACAAGGGGGGGTTTCCCACCCTATTATGGCACACACAAAGAGATGAGAGAAAACTAGTCTTTTTTCTTTATTCCATGCATAAAAAATTCCAGCCCCTTCTCTTGGAGTTTTAAAGAAACCCTAAGTGGGGACAATGACTAAAGTGTCCTTGCGCCATGTGCGCAAAAAGGTCCAAATAAAAAAATAATAAAAACCAAACTACTAACCAATCCAATCCGACCATCAAAAACCTAAGCATGAAAAATAGTAAAATCCAAGATTCTACGAAGTTTTATGGTGGTGGGCCACGATCATGACATGATGGGCCATGATCGGGTCCACCCTAGACTCTAAGACTCTCAACACTACTCCCACAAGTTGTGGGTCTTCAATCCATGCTGTCGCAAGGTAGATCGACGGTGGGATCCTCCTCCTCTCGTACGTGCGTAGCTGTGGAGGTACCTCATGCGTGATGTCCCCATCAGCCCCACCATTCAAACCTTCCTGGGCCCACCGTGATGTTTACGCCATCCACCACCTTCATAATGTGAAATTAGTTTTGGTGTTTCAAGAGAAATTTTTTACTATACCCACACGTTAGCTACGCTAGCTACACCGGGTGTAGAAATGACCCAACCATGATGTTTTTTTTGCATCCACTCCGTCCATCCATTTTCCTAGATTTGTACTTGACGATGGCAAAGACACTTAGCCTTCACGAATCAGCCCTTGGAAAAAAAAAATCTGAAACCCCAACTGTAATCGTCAAATCTTGTCGTCCCAGGTCTTAAAAGATACATGGGCTTGAGAACAAAGATACAACTTCTCCCTGACCCTTTTGCCGCCATTTTCAGCTTCGAACTTGCTCTCATCCACCATTCTCGTTGCCATCCATCTTTGAGAACATATGTGTGGACCCTTTATTGTAGTACAACTGTACAAGTACCAGACAATCTATGCAATCAACTGAACAATATTTTCGTCACTTTGCAAACTTTCCAATTTATTTTTCGAAAACTGTCAAACAGCATTGTAGGGCCTGCCATGGTGTGTGTGGTCCATATAACCCATGCATCAAGTGCGCCCCGTAATGTTGATCGAAAGCCCCAAAATCAAGCCACTCGAACCATCATGCAGGCCACACCACTTTATAGGTTTTTGAGATTTTTTATTCATTACTTTCTATGGTGTGGCCCACCTAATAATTGAATCGGCCTTACTTTTGGCTCATCTGATGAACAAGTTGGATGTCATACACACACTATATGGAGCCCCCCAAAGCTTGTTAACACCATAGTTGTGGTGGTAACATAACCCTATATGTTGTCCAAAAGCTTGTTAACACCATAGTTGTGCTAGTAACATAACCCTATATGTTGTGTATGTGAGGCTATGAGCCTGTGAGTCTGTGACTATGTTTTAAATATCGATGATATTGGCAGATAAATCCCACGATATATCTTGTATCCCACCTGTGCAATACGAAACGCACAAGTAGTGCCGATATATCCGACATGTTCGATACACTGAGCATTTTCAATTTCCGATCCTTTTTTTATTTTTTTTGAAATTATGTTAAACTAGTGTCAAATGGATACAAATCCATTGGTTCTTCATGTTTTGCACAAAAAATCATGGAGTTAGATCTTTGATTTCGATATCCATTGGGTCTTCATGTTCTCCATGTTTTTTTTTCGAAATTTTCCTTCAACCAGCTGTTGATTGAGACTGATTTTGAAGTATTTAGGAGTATTTGATGACATGATCATCACATACACTCTAATTTCGAAATTTGAGTGTAGGTGATCCAATTAGAGTGTAGGTGATCCGATTTGGGGAAAATTAGGAAAATTTTGAAAATTCCCCAATTACTCCCAAAGTGCTTGCAATGTTGCACTCCAAACATGAAATCGAGCATGAATGAGGGCTGATCTACTGATTTGTTAAGTCCTTATCAATTTTTGAAAAATAAAAATCATTTTAATTAAAAATTATTAAAATATCTGCATGACGCGACTCCTCGCTTCGTTCATGCATGCGGTGAGTCCCTTACAGCCGTTCGACCGGTGATCCCAGCCTATATTGCTCTTATCTGTGCCACTCGTCGTTCTGTTGTCAAGGGCTTATTGTCTAACTCTCATAAAAGCAAGGCTCTTAGACTCATCCTATGAAACTTCTCCCCTTGGATAGCATATAACACTGATTAGACTGTAGCACAAGGGCCAACCGATGCGAGAGCCTGCTGAAAAGCAACTTATATAGTCAAAGGCAGCATTCAAGTTTCTAGTCATGCCATTTGGCTTGACAAACGCACAGGCCACTTTCTGCACTTTGATGCATCAAGCATTCCACGATTATCTTGACAAGTTTGTGGTGGTCTACTTGGATGATATCGTGATTTACAGCTCCACTCTTGAGGAGCATCTGCGATTGGTATTCGAAAAACTGAAGGAGAACCACCTTCTTTTTTTTTCAAAATTTCCCTTCAACCAGCTGTCAATTGAGACTAATTTTGAAGTATATAGGAATGTTTGATGAAATGATCATCACATACACTCTAAATGTTATGCATTCAATTTGAATATAGTTGCATTAGTTCAATCAGACAATGCATAGCTTAGGACCCTATAAAAAGGAAACCTATTATGTGCACTTCTTTTTTGAGATGTTATGATTTAAAAGTGTGCATTAAGGTCTTTTTTAACAATCTCTGAAGTTTCATTGAAAAATTCAACCATTTTCCCAAAGCTTCCCATGTTTCCCAAAAAAAGCGATAAATTACCCAATACAAACAATATATCCCGTGAGATAACCAATACGTATTTGTATCGCACTGGTGCGATACGTAACACGATACCGATATTTTGAACACTAGATGTGATTTAAATATTATAAATGTACATGCACGAGAGAGATTTTAGAAGTTATTCCTCTACAAGTGGCAATGGGCAAGCAATTTCAAGCTTTTCCATAGATAGTGCCATTTATGCAAGAGTTAACGGGAAGGCGGCAATGTTCATGGAGGTGGCTAGAGGGAAGAGAAGGATAAGACAAGTGTTGGGGTAAATAGGGAATATAATAGGGTTACGTTTGGTGATTGCGACGAAGAGCATTACAAATTACTTCAGTTCGTAGAACAAAGGAGAGTGGAAAAAGTTAACATCATGTGTCAGTAGAGAAAGCCTCATCATTCTCCAAAGGGTCAGCATGAATTGGCTGCCCTCAAATCGTTAGTGAACAACGAGACAGGAAGCAGTAGCGCTAAGACGAACAGGGATAGAAGGACTAGGTCAGTTTCGCAATGATTATTCTCAGTTGGAATATCCTAAGGCTGGGAGATTAATGGAAGAGGGCAGATCAAAGAAGTCTGTCAAAGATTGAAAGCTCAAGTCATCGCGTTGCAAGAGACAAAGCTGGCCAATTACGATAGAAGAATTTTAAATTCGGTTTAGGCATGTATATCCAAAGATTGGGAGGTTGTTGATACAATGGGGACTACCGGGTGAATTGTGATAGCCTGGGATTCCCAATTTTAGGTCAGAGAGTAGTGGTGAGGGGGGGAACTTTTCGGCATCTGTTATTCTCAAGGACACAACTAGGCCTTTAAGATGGCTATTCACAGTCGTCTCTGGCCCAAACAATGCGTTTAAGTGGTAGGACTTCTAGCTAAAATTGAATGAAGAGCAAGAGAGAAGTAGCTTGCCTTGGTGTGTGGGAGGTGACCTTAATGTCACCAAATTCATGTGTGAAAAATCAATTGTAGGCATAATCACATAAAAGTATGAAAAAAATTCAAAGTGGGTGGCATCGCATGATTTGGTCTATCTTCTAATGGGGCTAGAAGTTGGGAGAGCCCCATCATGTCTAAGTTAGACAGATTTTTGGTCTTGCCTGAATGGATCAAGGTGTTCCCATTGGTTACTCAAAAAGGCTTGCCCAAGCTGATTTCCGATCATGGCCCTATTTTGCTTGAGGTAGAGACCAAAAATTGGGGGCCTAGACCATTCCGTTTGAGCTTTCATGGATGGAGGTGGAGGGTTTTTCGGGGCTCGTTAAATGTTGGTGGCGTTCTTTTTAGGTTGGTGGTTATGCGGGGTTTAGGCTTTGCCAAAAGTTGAGAATGTTGCAATCTAAAATCAATGTTTGGAAAAAGGAGGTTTTTGGGGTCTCGTGAGGCCGAGAAATGTTCCTTGCTTGAAAGCATTCAGGAGATTGACATCAAGTAAGAAGGTTTTCCACTATCTAAGGAAGAAAAAGCCTTACGGAGTAAGCTTTCCTTGGATTATGAGAATCGTCTTAGGGACAAAGAAATCAAGTGGCATCAAAGATCGAGGGCAGTTTGACTAAAGGAGGGGGGTAAAAATTATTCGATTCTTCCACAATATTGCAAGTGCAAGGTCGAGAAGCAATAGGATTAGTAGCTTGATAGTGGACGGGAGACAAGTAGAGGGTAAAGATTCTTTGTGCGAGGAGATTGTGATTTTTTATGAAAAGATGCTTGCTAAGGAGGTTAATGCTAAGGAGTGCATATCCAATTCTTTTAACTTGTAGTTATCTGAAAATTAATGTTTTGGGGTTTTCTAAGGTTAATTTTCACTGTAAATACTCTCCTGTACGGTGTCTACGTGCATTTCTAACATCGATTTTCGTCATAACTTCTCTTGATTGTGCCTCAAACATCAACGATTTCAGGATATTTATACAAATGATTAGAGCTCCATATCTTACTTGTAGGAACCTTCTGCCCAGGAGTCGCTCCCACTTCATACTCATGCTTACCCCCCACTAATGCTTCCTACCATTCTAAAACAAATAGTTCCTTGCTCCCATACGCAAATTTGACGTTGCTTATCATCATACTCTATGCAACTAATCTCCTTTTTATGGATAAGAATAACTTATTTTCAAAGAACGGAAAATAAGTTCCTGCTGCCAAAAAAAAAAACAATTTTTAAGCATTTATACCTGCTGCCATATTGAAACTAACAGTTCCACACTCTCACACTCAAATTTGTTGTTGCTTCTCACAGTTTGTACAAATAAGTGCCTGTTTTGTCTATAATGAAAACTTTTAATCAGAGAATGTAAAGCTTGCAAAAAAGGATTGAGTACCCTGATACAAATCACTGAGCACACAGTGATCAGCGATTTCACTATTGTTGTAGGAAGATAGCCATTTGAGCATGTACTCAAGCATCGCATTCCCAGTGTGTGACTCGTGTTCAAAGGTATTCACCACCCACCATGACCCGACTTTGCTTGCTAGCCCTCTAGGATGTGGTGTTGCCTAGTCTTCTTAGTGCTTTTTCTCCTGCTTTTAATAAAGTGGGGTCATCTTTCTTTGTATTCATATGCATACATATAAAATAGTTATCTAATTCACAGTTTGACCACTTTTAATTTGAATTCACAGTTTGCAGTTCAACACTAGTTGAAGGATCCTGGTTCATCGAGGTAGTCTCGCTCAGCTCATTTTTTAGGTTGCCTAATTTGCAATTCAAGTTATATTGTTTAATGAGTCAATCCAATGCAATAGCTCGACACTATTTGATGCAATTAATGCGTGAAGTGGAATTCTTGCTATAGATTTCTATAAAAGAAAAAGGAAAGGAAAGAAAATTTTATTAGAACTGTTTCATGATATGTGGGCTTTCATTGCAGATGGAGCATGATCCTAATTTCAATTTATTGCAAAATAACCTTCTACACATTTCTTTATTGAATTGGGCAGACTTTTCTTTTATGATGCATCAGACAGGGCCATTCATCACCATCAGAAGGGCCTCAAATAGCTACATGAGCTGGTCAAGCAAAGATCTGGTCATCAGATTGGACATCAGACCTAGATAAGGCCCATCCAACGGTCCTGTTGAAAGATCAAAAAGTTCTGACCATCTCGATTAAATATTTGGATCATTCAATCTTCCATATTTCTGACCTTAACCACTTCCAAGCTTCCATATTCATCAATAAAGGATCCAGACCAGATCAAAGGTTGGATTATATATGGACCTGACTTAATAGTCTGATTGGATTTTATGGTCTACCGGCCGGCTTGTCCGGTGGATCATTCAAGTGGCCAGATTAGTCCTCCCTTGACTGCCGGTCAGGATATAAAATAACCCATACTCAGGAATCAGGACATTTTGGTTATTTTAGGAACGTCATTTAAATTGTTCTTTTGATGGCCACCAATTAGATAGTATGGATCATCCCTTTCCAGTGTATTTTTTGGTTGATTTGTGGTGAGCAGTTGATCATAAAACTTTTCCCATCATACCGCTCTAAAAGCTAACCCCAGATTGTTGGGAGATCTGAGAAGGCTATGATGATGATGATGATACCATAAAAGAGATCATAACCAGCTGTTACTCTAGTCTAATTCCTGATAAAGAGGTCAAAAGATTCTTTACAAACAAAAAACAAACACCAAATACATAATAACATGTAAATTATAAGCTATTAGAAGACTAAGAAGGAAACCTAAGAACATTTAAAAAGATGTTGACCAAATATTCATACAATACATAAATCACCATCATCATCATCTAAGCCTTATCCCAACTAATTGGGGTCAGCTACATGGATCCTCTTCCACCATTCCACTCTATCAAGGACCATATCCTCAGTTAAACCATAGGTCAAGTCTTTTCCTATTGACTCCATCCACATCCTCTTAGAGCCTTCAACTTGAACCAACTGCTCCTAACCAGTGCAGATCTTGGTCTCCATTGCACATGAACAAACCATCTAATTCTAATTGCTCTCATCTTATTACCTATTGGTGCTAATCCTAAATTCCCCCAAATACATGCGTGCATTAAATGAATGACACTAACAAAAGCTATGATATTGCATTTGCATAAACTCTTTGACTAACAGAAAGTAAAATGTATCCCTTTATGAATGTCAATATACGTAACATATTTGAGATCATAGAAGTAAAGAGGAAAAAAGGAGCACACATAGTGTCAGTTTTAATTCCAATGAATGAATAAATCTGTGTATCAATTAGAATAAAAAGGAAGTCACCTCTTATCCCGAACAATACGAACATCTGTAACACGCCCGAACCTAGAAAACTTCCTTTCCAGATCCCTTTCCGTAGTTACAAAGCTAAAACCTGCAACAAATAAAGTCTTGCCAGGTCTCCCAACTCCAGTGCTCCGGTTAGGAGGTGGGGACCATGGCCTCCTTGGTGAGCGGCGACGAACATGATATCCAGGCGGAGATCTGCGCCTGGGAGAATACCTCCTCCTAGCAAACCGCAGGCAGGCTATGTCAAAAACGAAAATACCACATGAAAGATGGAACTGAAAATATAGAAGGTTACAGCTATTGAATTTCATCTCCCTGTCACCAACCCACTTATATATGTACATGAACAAGAAAACCCTTGCCATGTCTCTAAAATGCAGGAGTGTTTCTTTGCCAGGAAGGGATGGAAGCTCAACATGTGTAACTTTCTACATTTAAGAAGGTGAAACATAAAATTTGCCAAAAAATTGCTCAAATTAAAGTAACCTTGGGGATCTTCTATAACGATCCCTTGCATGAGGGGACCTCGATCGAGATCTATTGCGGTTATCTCTTTTATGTCCAGAAGAATCTTTCCTCCTGATAGGTGATCGTGATGATGACCTGTCCCTCCTTCGATGAGCTGGTGGTGAATATCGCCTTCTTGGTGATGCAGATAAGCGCTTCTGTAGAGAATCATTCCTATGCTGATAATCCCGTCGTGAAGAACCCCGTGGAGAAGTAGATTTCAGTCTTACAGGAGTTGAATGATCACGTGAAGTAACTCTTTTACCATCTGAACCAATCCTTTCAGGTGAAGGTGAACGTTTCTGTCTACCTGGGGAACGAGATGATTCTGGAACACCCTTGGCTGGAGAGACTGTTTTGTGCCCTGAAGATGCTAGTGTGGAAAGAGACCTTTCAGATGAAACTGACATCCGCCTTAACGGTGATGGTGACTGTTTAGGGGTTCTCCCAGGAGAGTGCAGATCAGAGTTCCCCCTTTCTACTTTTCCAGTGTCAGATGATTTCCCCATCCTCGAAGGTGACTCCAGATGCTGATCAGGATCCTCCCTTTCCAATTCTTCATTGATGGAGTCAGTCTTTTCAAACAGCAAGTCAGAAATTTTACCAAAATTTTCACTCACTTCTCCACCATGGGGAGAAACCTTCCCAGTAGAAGGTTCAAAATTTCCCCTCACCATTTCTTCTCCATGATAATAAGTATCCACTGTTGAAGGAAAGTTTGATAAATCATGAGCAGAATCTTCAGCTTCCATTTCATTGTGGAAAGCTTCAGTCGGCAATGTAGACAACGATTTACCAGAATAATCATCACAACCTCCCATTTCTGCTTCACCAGTGCAATGGTTATCCTTTAATGGAGATTTTGATCTCTCCCGACTATGGTCCGAGTTTCTCCTCTGCACATCATCATCATACAACTCGGTCCGTACAGGGGAAGGAAGTTCTCCGGTTTCCCTCACTGTATTTAGTGAATATTCTGGCATCGGGGATGATGGTAGTGGCACAGAACTGGGTCCTGTACAAGGGGATTCTGGTCCTTCAGCAGGCAACAATGATGGCGATCCTTGGTGCTCCTGTTGATTCAAATCCACTTGCTTTCCGTCATTCCGTGTAGTGTTCGCATGAGCATAAACCTCACCCCCCTCTTCGTATTTCTTCGACACAAGGTTAAGATCTAAGTTTACAACAGACTCAGAACCTTCCTCCATCAGAAGATCACTCTCATCTAAGTTTCGATCATTCGAATTCAAATCCATTTAGACCTGAAATAGTATCCAGAAAGGGAACTTAAAACCCTACCTTCTTTAATTTACATACTGTCAATAGAAGCCAGGAAAAGAGGTGGAAGCCAAAGTCCTCAAGGAATCAGATTGCTCCCCAAGTTATTCGACAGAATCCTCTTAATTGTAACCTTCAAACTCGGTAAGGTAGACAAGAAAATGAGTCATGAAATAACATTCATCTGCAATGTGATTAGGGATGCCCTATCAACAATACACATCATGTTTTCCGCTAGGTGTATAGTGCATCAATGCAGTAATTAAACTAGTTGTATAAACAAAGAGCCGTTTGAAAAGCAATGTATGGAAGGTACTCCATCAGCTTGTAATTTTAGTCTAGTTGACTAATAAAGTTCCATTCCAATCAAAAAACAATGAAAAGATGTTTGGAGATAGGCTGCAAAAGAGATTGTTGCAGCTGCAGATGATGGGCATAGTACAGTAGGTAATGTTGTCAAAATCGTTATTGTGATGCAAATCGTAATAGGGGTTGAATCATATTGAATTGCAAATCATATCGTAAATCATAAGATTTTTTTATGATTTTTCAAAAATATGAAAAATATAAATATAACAGAAAAAAAAAATTAAAAACTTAGCAATCATCCTTTTGCCATCAATATAGACCAAGTGATAGCATGTCATGATAGTGTTAAAGGATTTCATTCTTTCCTTCTTTTTTTTTTCTTTTTTTTATTTGTCTTTCAAGAAATTTTTCTTAAAAAACATATAAGGATCCTTTAATAATGTGTGTTCTTGTTACCTTTCTTGAATGTAAAATCACATTGGAAAAGCGGCATTTGATTATGTAGACCGACTAAAAATTACAATTTGGTATTTCGACCAGTTTAGAGGTAAGAAATTACAACAAAAAAAAAAAAAAAAACAAATCTATGATTTAACATTGAAGAGAAGATATATCATTTAATCTCTTATAAAGAACAAAATAAAATAATTTACCTTTTCTAAACAATTCTTCTTCTTCTTTTTTTCTTTTTCTTTTTTTGAAAGGTTTTTTCTAAAGCCCCCACCAATGTTTCGAGTTCTATGTGTGTAATTATGTGTCTTTTAACATCTCTACTAAAGTTTCACTAATTAATTCCATCTTTTTCCTAAAGTTTCCCCAAGGCCCAATGCTTCTCTTAGACTGCAAAACTTTATGCAAATGTGTACAGTATTTCCCGATATTTCCCTTTCTCGAAGGTGCAATATTATGTGCAAGTGCAACACCGACATTTGAAACATTGCCCTTACTAAGCTTGCACTATTGAACATGCCTACCCACTATATGTCCCTTTCAAGTGTTAAATCAACATTATCAACAAAACTAAGAAGTTGCAAAGAGATTTCTTATCTCATGGCTGAGAGGTCTAGAAGAATATCCACCTCGTGGGGTGAAACAACATCCACTTACCCAATGGGGGAGCGGGTATGAGAAACCTCAAATCTATGAATAAAACCTTGTTCAGCAAATGGATATGGAAGCTTGGGAGTGGGGACTAAGGCAAACAGCTTATGGAAGCAAGTTATCACTAGCAAATACAGGGTTTAAACATATTTAGCAACTCAGTATAAAGCAAAATTTCAGTATGGCCTACGGCAAGGGGATCCTCTCTCTCCATATTTATTCGTGGTGGTGATGGAGGCATTGGGAAGAATGTTGAATAAAGCAGTAGAGTTGGGATTGGTGAGAGGTTTCCAAGTGGACAAATCAGATTTTCAGATTCCACACTTGCACTATGCGGATGATTTTTGCGAAGTGGGGGATTCATATGTTGAAAACCTTCAATCCATCATTATATCATTCGAGGCTGTGTCAGGGCTAAAAGTTAATATCAACAAAAGTGAAATAATGGGGGTGGGGGTTCAGAAGGAGGAATTGAAGATGTTTGCTCAAGTGCTCGAATGCAAGGAAGGTTCGTTTCCCACGTCTTATCTCGGTCTTCCTCTATGCATTGGTACACCACCGAAGCATATTTGGAATAGAGTGATAGAAAGATTCAAATCAAAATTCTCCCAGTGGAAGACTCGCCAACTATCTGTGGACAAAAAATCAACTTGATTAAGACAATTATGTCTGACCTTACGGTCTATTATGTCTCTATTCAAGTATCCAAAGTCGGTTTTAGAAAGATTGGATAAACGTAGGCGGGATTTTTTGTGAAAGGGGGAGGGGGGTTAGTCATAAGTTTCACCTTCTAAAATGGGAATACATATAAGCCATGGAATGGGGGGGGTAGGCTTTAGCCTTTTAGGAACTTGGAGATAATGAATATAGCCTTATTAGGAAAATGGGTTTCGGGGTAAAGGTGGGGTCTTAGTGGCAAGGGGTGATTGTTAGTAAGTATGGGCTTTAAGAATCAGGGTGGTGGACTAGGTCGTCTTCATTATACAGGACCTCACATGTATAGAAAGTAGTGGCCTCAATAAAACACAAAGTATGAGAAGGGGTTGGCTTCTTATTGGGTAATGGAGAGTAAATTAGATTTTGGGAGGATAGATGGGTGGGAGACCAAAAGTTGAGCGACCTTTATCCACAGTTAGTGGGGATCTCGGTCAAGGAGGGGATGAGGGTAGCTAGATGTTTTTCAGTAGTTGGGGAGGAGGTAGTATTGACCCCGCCATGTAGATGGAATTTAGTTGATGAAGAGATGGTGGAGTTTATTTCATTGTTAGAGCTATTATCACATATATCTCAGGCTCTTTCAGATTTGGATTCCATGAAACGGCTAAGAGGGAAATCCGGCATTTTTTTCGGAAAAATCCTTCTACATGTTTCTAAGCGGGGCCGATTCTAAGGATGGGGCTTGTGTAACGGAGTTCATATGACGATATGGCACCCCTCCAAAGGTGGCGGCTCTTGTATGGCTAGTGGGGAGGGGAAACGTGGTTACAATAGATAACCTCCGAAAATGAAATTTTATTCTAGCAAATGTTTGTCTTATGTGTATGCGAGATGAAGAATCGGTGAATCACTTATTTCTTCATTGTTCTTTTGCAAGAAGATTATGGGAGAGCTTCTTCGAATTATTCAGAGTAGATTGGGTCTTACCACATTCAGATAACAGTCTGTTTCTTATATGGCATGGTGGGGGTTGGTTGAAAACAGGGACAAAAGTAGGGTGTTTGTGCTTGTTGGCTGGTATACGGGTTTTATGGATGGAAAGGAATGAAAGATGCTTCATAAATGGCAAAATTCATGTTTCTCAGATCTTTGATAAAGCAAAATCTCTTGTAACAGAATGGGCATTGTCCTCAAAGGTCGTAGTTTCTTCTCCAATCCAACAGGGGGAGTTGTAGCCCGTTCGGGCATGTGTTTTTGCATAGTTTGAGCTTTGGCTTTTGTGAAATAATATCATCATCATTTCAATATATATATATATATATATATATATATATATATATATATATATATATATATATATATATATATATATATATATATATATATATATATATATAGTTAGTATGGCAAAGTTCAAGTACTATTCGGTCTAAACACTAAAAAACACAGTTAATCTAGCCATAACATATAAAAATGCCAATAAGCAAGAGATGGATTCATTCATGTATAATACAGTCCAATTTGAATAGTTCATGACATACATATGCATATATAGTTATTCACCTAGGTGTAAAAGTTATTTATCTGTTATTCTTCATTGCTGCCTATGTATGGCCCACCATCTATGCGTGTGACATTCAAGCCGTGCATTAAGTGGGACACACCATGATGATTGGATGACCTAACTTGGCCACACCATAGGAAGCAATGAACAACTATCCAAAAACCTCCCAATTCACATGGTGACCTACATTATGATTGTATCAACCTAACTTTTGGCAGTTTCCAAATTTCACAATGGGGTGGCCAATCGACCATACTGGACAGGTTGGATGTCGTACACATACCATGGTCGCCCCACCACAACATGCAACCCTTGTAGAATAAGAATACGGTATATTCAACTTCATGTGAATAATTATTCACTAGTGTAAAAGTTATTCATCTGCTTATTCTGCACTGTTGCCTATGCAGGGCCCACTGTGTTGTTTGCATGTCATCCCAACCGTTAGCTAAATGGGAATCACCACAATGATAGGATGACCCAGAAACCAGGGCTATATGATAATTAAGTGGGCCACACCCTAGAAAACAATGAACAACCACTCAAAAACCTTCAAATTGAAGAGGTGGCCCACATGATGGTTGGATGAGCCCGATTTTCAGGCAGTCCAACTGTCATGGTAGGGCGATCCCACTAAGCAAGTTAGATGACATACACCATGGTGGGGCCCACTCGCGGCCACTATAGAATAATATTGTTCTCGTAGAGGAACCATTTTTTATGCAGCAAGAGTTAGCTTTGCCTTTGTGGCAACTCGGAAGTACTACAAGGATCAATGACGTGTTGCCACCCACTGGGGCGCACATGAAGAGATGCTCCTATAATTTGAACCATTTGTATTCTAGATATTATAGTAGATGAGCTATTATCTATAATCACACTAAATCTTCAAAAAAATCCATAATCATGCTTCACTGTCTATTATAAACTCTGATTTTTAGAGTTTCACACAAGCCATTAAAAATGCTTTTTTCATTGTTCTAAATTCATCTACACGTAGTTATGGTTGTAATCATCCGATCAACTTAATTTTCTTCAACTGGTCCATATACCTAGATTTAAGAACATGGACAATTTTGATCATCAAACCGCTAAGCATGTAGGTCCCGGTGAACAATGACAGACACTGGATCCTGAGTTGCAATGGAGGCAAAGTAAATCCCTTTTGCAGCCACAATAGGCTATTAAATTTTGATGCTCTAGCATCGTGTGATGGATGATATGTAGGCACTTAGAAATTTCTTAGAAATTGCATACATTGTAAACTAGTAATAAAAACAAAAGTATCTACATTTGGTTTCCCAGTTTAGATGTAACACATGCCAAAAATCATGCTTATTTCATTATCTAACCATCGGATTAGTGAATATTTATTGGACAGTTAAAAATGAACCATCCGATGGTCCTATTTCAACCAAAAAGTGTCCATGGATCAATGATCAAGATTGCTAAAAAGATCTACTTTTTGGACAGTGAGTTACAGAAATGGGTTCCAAAACTTAGTCACTTAAGTATGAGATAAATATGTCATCAGACATGTTTTGAGTGCCTTAGCATCAAGCATCGCACACTGCTAGAGTATCAAATAAAGTACACTTGCAAATTTTTCCTTTGAAAAAAAAATGATACTCTGACAAAGTATAATGGATGATACATAGGCACATGGAAATTTCACACATGAAATAGAAGAAATTCAAAGTAAACTCTCCAAATTATATGTCCCAATATATATGTATTATGTACACAAAAATTTATACTTATTACAGTATATAACCATTGGATTGATATATATTTATTGGATGGTTAAAAAAAGAAAATCCCAACAGTCCAATCTCAAAAAAAAAAGACAAAGTATTGATAAAAATTAGTGTCTACGATTGCTCAACCGATCGGATTTTGTAAAAAGTCACTTACCAACAATGGGCTCAACAATTCAGTCAGTTGAACACCAGTTAATATATGCAACATGTACAGTTTTGAGTGTCCACGTATCTAATGCAATATGGATGGGAAAAAAAATAAGACGAGGAGAAGAATGGATTTTTGCACACAACATACAATTCAAAAGGGTTGATTTTTTAGGGTTTTCTCCCTCAGCAAGCAAATGCTTTACCCAAAACTCACTCTTTTTTATTCCAAATTTCATTGTTATACAGAACGTACAAGGACTTTATAAAAGACTCAATCATTCTTAATTAAGAAAAGAACTAAAAATACTAAATATATGAATCTAAATCTCTCCCTTCCTTTTATTCTCTTATCCTTATCACTAACTTATCTAATTAAGATCTCCCAAGATATTAATATATATTATTAAAGAGCCCCCAGTATGCTAATCTTCTAAGAGCCAGATCTCTGAAAATAGAAGACCGGTGGTGACTTAACATCCCTTTAAAGATTCTTTAAAATCTTTACTAAATAAAGACCTCAAAGGAATCAAGCTAGACGCACACAAAAGATACCTATCTCTTAAAAATCTCTAAGCATAGCTCAACATGAGATCATGGATTTTGTTGATCTCACAAATAGGATCAAAAAATTCCGCCCCTCTTCTTGTGTTGTGGATAATTGGTGTTGGAAGATGAACTCCTCAAGTTTTACCTCTCTTTGTGGTGTTGGCAATTCCGGAACCCTCTCCCCAACAAACCAGGTTTGGTAGTTTAAATCTAAAGTTTGGAGTGATTTCCTGAATCTCTTCAATATCCCCTGATTCATGCCCAGATCTGTAGGCGACCTTGTGTTGATTCAGGATGCGGAGGTAATGGTAAAGAGGCAAAATATTCATTGGAGTCTTTCTTTGTAGGTTCTTCTATGATCACTACAAAAAGAAGGCAACAATGGTACTTGCAATGACCAAGGAATTTAGCAAGGAAGTCCTCCCTTATGGTTAAGGCCTGAGGGAAAAATTGTATCTTAGGCAATAGGGATGAATCCATATATGGGGGAAGACTCAATGCTGCAATTGGTTAACGTCATGTAATCATGCTATGGTGTGGGTATGTCGGGTTGGTCTATCCCCATCCCAGTGCCAAAATTTGTATTTCTCTCTTTTTTGTTCGGCTAAAATATATATTGTTTGTTAAAGTTCCACATAAAATAAAAGGTCGGCACGTATTCGCATTATCAACAAATGCTTATGTGTATGAATATGATTCATGAATTGATCATCTAACAAACATGCTTATAATGTCAGAATATCAATTAGAATTCTGTTTCATTTCCTTCCATATTGAACGAGGAAGACTGAAACATGTCAAAGGATTCAAAGACCAAAGACCAAAGACCAAAAGAAAAAACCCTAATCAGGGAAAAATACATGTTTAATTCCTTTACAATTTCCAACAAAGAAAAAAAAAAAAAAAAACCTGAGCGATTCTCGTTCTTGAATTTTACGAAGATTTGATGGGGGAAAGAAAGGAGGAAGACTTGAGTAATGGAAGAAAATTACATGGAAATGAAAAACAAAAATGGAGTTGGAAGAATATGATACCTTGTATGGTTTTTTATGTTAACGGAAGAGATATTCTCTTTCTTCTCTCCACCTGTCTCTCCTTTTTTTTTCTCTCTCTTCCGTTTTGACGGGTGAGAGGGCGGAGGAACGAGCGAGGGAACGTTTGGATTTGGAATCGAGAAATTATAAGATCGTGACGCATTAGAAATATAGGACGTGAATAGTGTCCTAATGCCCCAGTTCTCGTACTAGGTCCCACTTTTAGGTGATCCAATCCGTTGATATGTGTCGATGAACTCTTTCATGGATGAAATTGATCCTATCCTTCTGTTCAGTAGCCTACAAATGGATGGTTTCGAGAAATACAGCGGGACTTGAACAGTCCCTGTGAATTACCAAATAGTGGATGGCTAGGATCTTATAAGAGGCTCTTGCACCCTCAATGAACGGTGCGGCTGACATGTAGATGGTTATGATCACTTTAACCGAGGGTTCCACTTCCCAATTTTGAGATTTCCTCTCCACGCGTGCCTTCATCTTCACGCCCTACACATTTGGACGAGATAAACGAGGCGTATACCTGAAGTGGACCACATGCGAGATTCAAGCTGGTCCACTAATTAAGTGGGCCAATCTATACAAAAGATGGACGGTTTAAATAAAATTGTCACCATTCTTTTTCAGTAGAAAAACAATAAAATAGAGTTGGGTTATGTTCCACATTCCTATTGTTTCGAAACTAGCCTTCCATCTCATGTAAAAAACATAAAAGAGATGCGCTACTACACTGGTAGCACTATTAAGACGGTAAGTGCTCCAAGTTCCATCGGTTTGATCTAATTGTTGGGTTTGTTTCAGACAAACCTTCGGATCTCGCCCCCAATACACTAGAATTATGGACTATGCTAATGCAATAATCAAGAACAAACATCAACCACACGAACACAAAGAGTTTTTACGTGGAAAACCCTCTAAAGAGGTAAAAACTACGGGACCTAGTCCAGATCAACAATCCACTATCTCAGGGAACTGTTACAACCGATCACAAGCACACACCACTTGGATCAAACTTCTTCACCCACATAGGAATGGATAAACTACAAGAGAATAGTAAAGGAGAAACGATCTCACTGATCCCCAGGACGTAGAAGCGCTGAGAAGACCGTTACGCAGAAGAATCCCTCTTCAAGTAACTTCTCCCTTCTACAAGCTTCCTCTCTCTCTCTCTTCTCTTTCTCTCTTCCTCTTTTTCTCTCTTTCTCACCTTGGACGTGTTAGCAATACAATGGGATACCCTAATCCCGTTTTGGAGCGCTTAAGTACCAAAAACGGAGGAATTAGAGCCGAATATGGAAACTGCGTACAAGCAGTCCGCGCCGGGTCGGGCACCCGGTCACCAGACCGTCGGGCGCCCGGCCAACTCAAAATTAGTCCAACGGCAAAACCAAAGAGAAAACCAATTTCGGGCGCCCGGACCAAACATGGTCGGGCGCCCGGTCACTTTGACCGTCGGGCGCCCGGCTGTAGCCAAACCAGCCAAGCAGCACTGCTGCCAAAAAAACAACTTTTGATGAATTTCGGTCGCCCGGCCACAATTGGGCCCGGGCGCCCGACCAACCAAAGTTGCCACTCTCTCTCTCCTCTACGTTTTGAGGAGGAAAACTCCATCAAATCTCCCCCTTTCCGACTCAGGAGAAATTCGCCTTCTTCAAGCCAGCCAGGTTTCTGCAAATCTCAAACTTGCCCTTGAGCAAAGCCTTGGTCATCATGTCTGACCCATTATCGTCCGTATGGACCTTCTCAAGCTGTAACACCTTCTGTTCCAAAGTATCCCTAATCCAGTGATACCGAATCTCTATGTGCTTAAACTTGGAATCCTGACTTGGATTCTTGCTCAAGTGTATAGCACTTTGGCTATTGCAATAGACCACGTGCTCCTCCTGCTTCAGGCTGAGTTCCTGTAGGAACCTCTTCATCCAAAGCATCTCTTTGCATGCTTCTATGACCATAATGTACTCGGCCTCTGTCGTCGACAATGCTACGACCTTCCGTAGCTTGCTCTGCCAAGAGACCGATCCCCCTGCAAACGTGAACATGAACCCCGATGTAGACTTCCTGGAGTCTATGTCACCTGTCATATCTGCATCTGTGTAGCCTTCTAACATAGGTTTTCCGTTACCATAGCATAGGCTCAACCTGGATGAGCCCCTCAGATACCGTAGTATCCACTTCACTGCTGCCCAATGCTCCTTGCCAGGATTGGCAAGATACCGGCTGACAACACCAACCGCATATGCTATGTCTAGGCGCGTGCACACCATAGCATACATCAAACTTCCTACCGCTGACGCGTAGGGTATCTTCCGCATCTCTTCCACTTCCGCCTTCGTCTTGGGACACTGCTTGTCGCTCAATTTGAAGTAACCATCCAGTGGAGTACTGACCGGCTTCAGCTACATTCATGTTGAACCGCTCTAGGACTTTCTCAATATACCGCTCTTGTGACAACCAAAGCTTCCTGCTGCTTCTGTCACTGGTTGTCTCCATTCCTAAGATCTGTTTGGCTGGGCCCAAGTCTTTCATCGCAAACGACTTGCCCAACTCTTGTTTCAGCCTGTCAATCTTCTTGATGTCTTTTCCCATGATGAGCATGTCATCAACATACAATAGCAGAACTAAGAAATCACCATCTAAGAACCTGCGAGTGAACACACAGTGGTCCGACTCCGTTCTGTCATATCCATGCTTCAACATGAACGAGTCGAACTTCTTGTACCATTGCCTAGGAGCTTGCTTCAGCCCATACAAACTCTTCCTAAGCCTGCACACCATATGCTCTTTGCCCTTGACTTCGAACCCTTCTGGTTGACACATGTAGATCTCTTCTTCCAGGTCACCATGGAGAAATGCAATTTTGACATCTAACTACTCTATCTCCAGATCCATGCTAGCCGCCAACCCAAGCAACACCCGTATGGATGTCATCGTCACCACTGGTGAGAATATCTCCTCGAAGTCTATTCCTTTTCTCTGACCAAACCCTTTCACCACAAGTCTAGCCTTGAACCTTGTCTGTGAATTCTTCTGCTCATTCTTCTTTCTGAACACCCATTTGTTGCTCAGAGCTTTCTTGCCCTTAGGCAATTTCACCATATCATAGGTGTGGTTCTTATGCAAGGATTCCATCTCCTCTTGCATAGCTTTCAACCACTCCCCCTTATGCTCGTTGGCTAAGGCCTCAGAATAGTCTTCTGGCTCTCCCCCATCAGTGAGCATAATGTACTCATGCGGCGAGTACTTCTTGGATGGATGTCTGTCCCTTGATGTCCTCCTCACCTGCGGCTCAACAGGTGGATCAAGTTGAGGCTGCTCCCCCTGTCCATCTTCTGTAGGGACTCCCTCATCCTCTGCACCTTGCTGTACTCCCCCGTCATCAGGCACCATGGGAGGAGTAACCGGATCCATGTCCTTCAGTTCACCTGAACTGGGTTGGGTCTTCACTGGCTTTTCAATGTCTTCTATACACTGATCTTCAATGAAAACCACATCTCTGCTCCTGATGAGTTTCTTCTCGGTCGGATCCCACAACCTGTAACCGAACTTCTCATCACCGTACCCTAAGAACACACACTGTCTGATCTTCATATCGAGCTTGGACCTCTCGTCCTTTGGTACGTAAACGGATGCCTTACATCCAAACACCCTGAGATGACTGTACGATGGATCACGTCCAGTCCACACCTTCTCAGGTACTTCTCCATTCAACGGGGCTGATGGAGACCTGTTTATCAAATACACCGCCGTGTGCATTGCTTCTCCCCAGAACATCTTGGGCAACTTTGCATGGGATAACATGCATCTGATTCTCTCTACAATGGTACGATTCATTCTTTCAGCCACACCATTGTGCTGGGGGGTCTTGGGAACTGACTGTTCATGCCGTATACCCAGTGACTTGCAGTACTCGTGGAAGTCATCTATGTATTCACCACCATTGTCAGTGCGGATGCACTTCAATGATCTGCCTGTCTCTCTCTCGACCATAGCATGAAACAGTTTAAACACATCAAAGACCTCGTCCTTGGATTTCAAAGGATACACCCAAACCCTCCTAGATGCATCATCTATAAAAGTGACAAAATACAATGCCCCACCCAAGGTTTTTGTCCTCATAGGACCACAAACATTAGAAAAAACCAAATCTAATGCATGTACTTCATTAATATGAGAAGCAGTTTTAACAAAAGAAACTCTATGCTGTTTCCCAGATAAACAGTCAATACAGGTTTTGAGAGGTATACCTGTCACGTCTGCAAGGAGCTGCTTCTTCGCTAGTAGCTGAAGCCCTTTTTCACTCATGTGGCCTAGACGCCTGTGCCACACGTCAGTAGCTGAATCCTCTGCTGCGTTCAATCCCCTCTTGCATACACTGACACTTGCCTTGTAAAGAGTGCAACACTTCTTTCCTCTGGCAGCGATCAACGAACCCTTGATGAGCTTCCAGTGCCCACCAGCAAACCGGCTTTCATAGCCATCATCATCTAGCCTTTCCGTCGACATCAAGTTGAGACGAAGGTCTGGAATATGTCTCACATCCCTGAGAACCAATGTGCAGCCCACATCGGTCTTCAAACAAATATCACCGACCCCTATGATATTCGAAACACCAAAATTTCCCATCTTCACTGTCCCATAGTCACCTGACTTGTAGCTTGTGAAGAAATCTCTGCGTGGAGTAGCATGAAACGAGGCTCCCGAGTCTATCACCCAGTCGGTGTCCTGACTCGAAGCCGTGAGACAAATATCGTGATCTACTGAAAGAATAACAACAACGTCACCATCTGAGGCGACCGCAGTAGAATCTGATTCATCTTCCTTCTCCTTTCCTTTACCCTTTCTTGTCACTCTTCTTCTTGTGACATTCTTGTTTGTAGTGGCCCTTCTTGCCACAATTCCAGCATTCAACATCTTTCCTGGCAACTGACTTGCCTCTTGATTTATCTCGGGGCCTTTCCGCCCTTTCTGTTCTTTCCTCTCCCCCTATCTTGTGTCACAAGGGCCTCTTGTTGAGCAGGCCCTAGAGACTTCCTCCTTGTCTCCTCATTGAAGAGACAGCTTGTTACCTGATCCATGGATACCTTTCCGTCTGGCGCGGAGTTACTTAGAGACACCACCAATGTCTCCCAACTGTCAGGCAATGAGCTAAGCAGTAGCAAAGCCTGAAGTTCATCATCTAGGACCATCTTCATGGCGGAGAGTTGGTTCACAATGTTGCTGACCTCATTCATGTGTTCAGCCACAGAACCACCATCTTTGAACTTGAGATTCACAAGTCGTCTTATCAGAAAAATCTTACTGCCGGCTGTCTTCCTCTCATACAGCCCTTGCAATTTCAGCCATAGGCTAGCGGCTGAGGTCTCTGTAGACACATGGTGGAAAACCGAATCATCCAACCATTGTCTAATGAACCCCACCGCCTTCCGGTCCACTTTCTTCCAATCATCATTTGACATATCCTTTGTCTTCACCGATATGCCTATAATTGGAGCATACAAGTCCTTGCAATAGAGCAAGTCCTCCATCTTAGCCTTCCATATGGTCCAGTTAGAACCATTGAGGCTGATCATCCTTGATGAGCCACCTTCCATAATTCAGAACCGATCCCACACCGTTCAAACAACCTGAATTCTCTGATACCACTTTGTTGGGTGCGTTTCACACAAACCTTCGGATCTCGCCCCCCAATACACTAGAATTATAGACTATGTTAATGCAATAATCAAGAACAAACATCAACCACACGAACACAAAGAGTTTTTACGTGGAAAACCCTCTAAAGAGGTAAAAACCACGGGACCTAGTCTAGATCAACAATCCACTATCTCAGGGAACTGTTACAACCGATCACAAGCACACACCGCTTGGATCAAACTTCTTCACCCTCGCAGGGATGGATAAACTACAAGAGAATAGTAAAGGAGAAACGATCTCACCGATCCCGAGGACGTAGAAGCGCTGAGAAAACCGTTGCGCAGAAGAATCCCTCTTCAAGCAACTTCTCCCTTCTATAAGCTTCCTCTCTCTCTCTCTCTTCTCTTTCTCTCTTCCTCTTTTTCTCTCTTTCTCACCTTGGACGTGTTAGCAACACAATGGGATACCCTAATCCCGTTTTGGAGCACTTAAGTACAAAAAACGGAGGAATTAGAGCCGAATATGGAAACTGCGTACAAGCAGTCCGCGCCGGGTTGGGCGCCCGGTCACCAGACCGTCGGGCGCCTGGCTAACTCAAAATTAGTCCAGCGGCAAAACCAAAGAGAAAACCAATTTCGGGCGCCCGGACCAAGCATGGTCGGGCGCCCGGCCGGTCATCGGGCGCCCGGTCACTTTGATCGTTGGGCGCCCGGCTGTAGCCAAACCAGCCAAGCAGCACTGCTGCCAAAAAAACAACTTTTGCCAACCAAAGTTGCCACTCTCTCTCTCCTCTACGTTTTGAGGAGGAAAACTCCATCACTAATAGCACTGATTTATGGAACTCTTGTCATTTAAAAACTCACATTTTCTAGTTATGTTAGAGTTGTGGTTAAATCAAGTAAGATTGATGATACAGAAGGTAGACATCGAGCCAGATGATAGCAAACCAATTTCTTTTTCAATCAAAGTGATTTGTATGATTCATTGAAAAGTTAATTGCCTTTTCATCAAATCTAAATTTGCTCCAATCTAAAATATAATAACAAAGAAGATTTTGTAATTTACTAAAATTGCTCATGGCCAGACTTGTAGACAGCGATCACACCGCCACTAAAGGCTTTGGACCCACTTTTAACAAGTAAGATGGCATCAATTAAGATAATTTTAAACACATTTAAAAACTTATTAAACTATCTTTCAAACAAGTTTAAGATTGTCTCAATTTGATAAGAATGAAAAAGAAAAGTTTATTTACTTTTTACCTAAAAGACCCCATAGTGCTATCAGATTTTGAAATGGCAAATGGCGACAGGAAAGGAGCGGTTCTCTTGCCAAAATTCTAAGCATCCTGAACTTTCTAAGCTTCTCAATGAGTATCCCTGAACTAATGAATTTGTCTTGGCTGCTAGCTCAGCTAGATGACAGGGTTTCGACAATAGGTCTTAGGTTTGAAATGCTAAAGAGACACACTAACCCAACATGTGGGTGCTACTTGAGGGTGGGTGAGGTGCATGACTTAATAATAGAGAGAGAGAGAGAGAGGAATGCTCCCTACGAACCATCTCTCTCACGGGAACTCGTGAGAGATTTTTGAGGACTCATCATATGTGATATGTCCCCAAGATCTGAGTCGTCAATGTGATATAGCACCCCGAAAAACTCCCAAGGCTCAACTTTCAACCTCATCTAAAACTCTGGTGGACCATAGAAGAGTGAGAGAGGCAAATCAAGGGAGTTAACTGTTTCTTTTTTCTATGGCACTCTAGATTTGTGAACCAGGGTAAAAGTTAGGCCCTGGAAGTTTTTTGAAGTGCTGCATCACATGGACGGCTCAAATTTTAGGGACACATTACGTGGGATGAGTCATTGGAAATGTCACACGAGTTCCCGTGAGAGATGGTTGGGCAGGTGAACATTCTCTCTCTCTCTCATAGATATATATATATATATATATATATATATATATATATATATATATATATATATATATATATATATATATATATATATATATATATATATATATATATATATATATATATATATATGAGCATGCTCTCCCCGTTCCATCGCGAGCATGAGACACGTGCTCCACTTTCTTGTGCAGGAAGCATCACGTTATCCACCTTCTTTGCACGGAGCAACGTTGGACCTTCGTCTCACGGCTCCTCCTAGCGTCTTCATCATGAAGGCCAATTGCGTCCGGGCCCAGCAAGGAACGGGCAGATCTGTGTGGGGCCAACATGATGTATCTGTTTATCCACACCGTCCATCCCTTCTCTCAAATAAAAATGAAGTAGATCTAATGCTCAAGTGGACCACAATAAATAGTAAGCTCAGTGAACATGATCTTATAAAAAGGATGGATGGCATGGATAAACAGATACATCAGGGAAGGGCTCCCACATAGATATGGTCGGAAGCAATCTGCGTCCCTTCATCATGGCCCTGCGTGTCCAGTAACTTCATCTTCATGGCATCACACCCCAGAACCCTCATCATGGTGGGCCATATTCACGATGTCATCTTCATCTCTTGTGAACGGTGTCATCCACCCTCATCAGGGCTCTTGATCCGTGCCTTTGTCAAGGTTTCCCTAAGCTGCCCTCACCTTTTCTTTGGTCGTGCGCCGTGTTGGTGCAAGATGATTCTCCCAGGACCCTCTTGGATTTGGATGGCATCTGGCTTCTTCCCATCCCGATTCATGCATTGGTGTTTTCGCCCCAGATGGCACCTTTGCTGATATCCTATACATTTGAGAAGAAGGAACTCCTGACTGCCTTGAATCAACAGCCAGTAGAATATAATGCATGCTCTTAACATAAAGATTCATACGTTGTTAGTATCATTTAACATTGCTCTATGCCTGCCAGCAATGCTTATTGTTATGGGTTACTCTGGGATGACCCCAAATTCCATGACTAAAGGCGATGCATGAGCATATACTGACATTCTTTATTTCGGCATCGCGCCCGACCTCTAAAGCGCTTGGCTGACAGTATTTGTCGGTATTGACAAATTACCTCGATGCCCTCAAACTTGATGAGTCGTTCGGCTATTTATTAGACTAAAGCACCGTATCCCTACATATGCGGTCGGTTCTCTCTGGTTCCCGAACGATCGTTACCGAGCGTTCGTCATAACATCACATTCGACCTAGCGGTGCCTCCTGAACGCTTTTCTCCGAATACTCGAGACTCGGTTAACATAGTCCGCAAGTCACGAGATTTGACTTGATAAAGTTATTATGCGAGGTATCCGCATTGTGCAGAAAATCTCGCCTATCTCTCCAAGGCAAAATCTAGCCAAGATCGTGACCCATCCTGCATAGGAAATCAAATCTCAACAGAATCAGAATCCTAGGGTGTGTTTGGTAAAACTTAATTCAACGACTTATCACTGAAAAATGATATTTTCAGTGATTTCAGTAATTCAGACCGTTTGGTAACTAAAAAACTTTAAGTGCTTAATTGGAAAAATCACTTAAATTAAGTGGATTATTTTAAGTCATGCCAACTTGACTTAAAGCTTATAGCTGAATGCAGTAAGTGGTTTCTCTTTAAATTTTTAGATAAAAATTGACAAAAGTATCCCTATTAACATTTAAAAATGGCAAGATTACCCATCTTTGTTTACTTTCCCATCCATGAAACCACCCCACGCAAATACTTGAAGTCACCAAATTCTATAAGCCCCAACATAATGTATGTATTATATCTACATAGTTTATCCATTTGGAGAGATGATTTTAAGGCATGAGCTCAAAAATGAGACAGGTCCAAACCTCAGGTGGACCATACCACTGAAAGTAATGGGGACAATGATGCCCACCATTGAAACCTTACTAGGGCCCACCATGATGTTTATTTACCATCAACCCTGTTCATCATAACACAAAGAGCTGGATTAAGGGAAAACACAAATATTAGCTTGATCCGAAACTTTTGTGGCCGTGATAAGTTTTCAATGGTAGTTTTCAGATAAATTACCAAACAGATTTTTTAGTTCTTATAAGTACTTAAATTCAGCACTTTAAGTTTGCAGTACTTAAATTAATTTTCAGACTTAATTTTTCAGTTTACCAAACAGCACCCTAGTCAAATACAGCAAGGATATACACTATAAAAAGTCTTCCATGCTACGAACAAAGGTACACATATACACAATACAAAATACATACGTCTATTCAAGGATTGGTTCCACGATCACTAACTTAAGCATCGGAGGGCCATCAGCCGGCACCCCCGGCGGCCATCCTAACCCTTGGTGGTGTTTGCAGGTCCTATCGATCTAAGTTTTTCACTCTTGACCATCTATCAGACGGCTAAGATTCGAGTTGGTCCCTGATCAACATCTGGTGACGTGATTTAACGTCAACAGATTGACGCCCACCGTAGGGCCGACTTGAAAGATATATTTGTCATCGTTCTCGAAATCACTTCGAAAAGATCCAACAATGCCACCAAAGAAAAAGCATGGGTCAATAATCACCACCCCGGCGGCATCTTTTCAGAGAAACGGAAATGTCAACACCTCCCAAACAAAGGCCTCTACGACACATACTCATTCACGGATGATGCAAGAGGAACCGCAACCAAGAGGGGATGCAACTGCTCTCCCTCCGCCTCCACCACGCTTAGCAGCAGAAGATCTCATGTGGAGAAATATCGTGGAAAACGATATTCAATATATGCGAACAGAGATGCTGTGTTTCGTCGATATTACAAACCGGCTGGAACGTCGCTTACCACCCTTGCCTTCCCCGTAGCAAGGAGAAGCATCCTATTATAATCACTCAAACAGTCGTGCTCCATCTGTTCCACCACCTGCGAATCTCGTCCCGCCACAGGCGGCCCAGGGTCGTCAGCATACTAATAATGCAAGGAGAAGACTCTCGGTCGGTGACCTGCGCCATTCATTAGATGCCCGACGACGCAGCAATACATGAGATAATGCATCAGGTGGTGATGATCACGCACCTCCAAAACTAGCCAAAGTTTCTAGCACTAACCATGCCCCTGATTGGGAGAAAGAATTGAAAGATCTAAAGAAAAAGTTTGCCTGTGATGGAACAGCAGCACGCTTCCGACGTACCAACGTCATTACAAGCGATGATAGATTAGACTGAGTCACTCTTCATTAACGACATCATGCATGAACCTCGGCCTAAAAATTTCTGGGTGCCCAGCAACATCCCATCCTATAATGGATTCGGAGATCCAATTGAGCACCTCAAAGTTTTCAAAGCCTATATGTAGTCGGAAGGGGTCAGCCAGGGAATCATGTGTCGAGCCTTTTCCCTCACTCTAAAAGATGCGGCCCTTACTTGGTACCACAACCTGAAACTGAAGTCCATCAGCTCTTTCTCACAATTGTGCACCATGTTCGAGTCGCAGTTCATTGGAAGCTGCAAGATGAAGAAAACTATGGCACACCTAGCCACAATGAAGCAGAAAAGAGACGAATCTCTTAAAGATTTTCTTGTCACATCTGAGGTGGTCTAAGTCGAGGGCTACATTGACGAAGCAGGCCTCCCAGCGCTTCTCAACAGAGTGCGTAACAAGGAGTTTCGATGGGCCTTAGACAAAACAACTCCAAAAATGATAGCCGAGTTTCAGGCAAAGGACAAGAAGTACATCAATGCAGAGGAGTTAACAAAGGTCAGGCGAGAATCAGAGGTCGGGCCGGATGAGAAAAAGAAAAGGCATGTGGAATGAAAGAAAATGGACGACCAGAGGGATCGGTCCCCAAGAAGAGGTCCTCCGGAGGGGCAATACTCAAAGTACACCCCGCTCAACACCACAACTGAAAGGGTCCTAATACACATCAAGGACCAAAAGTACACTACTTGGCCACCCAAGTTGAAGGCAAACCCCAATATGCGAGACAAACATAAGTTCTACGAATTTCATCGTGACCACGGTCACAATAACAGGTATTGCATTGCTCTCAAGGACGAGATCTAATCTCTTATCCGCCGAGGGCATCTCAAATCCTATCTAGAGAAAAGCGATCGGTCTCCCAGAAAGAGCGACCGATCCCTGAGGCAAGCAGACTGTCAATCACAAGAATCAACGCAGCCACAACAAGGCTGTCGGGAAGGAAGAACATAGCCAAAGCCCTTCGAGCCCACAGGAAAAATTCATACCATCTTCGGTTGGCCTGGAGGAGGAGGAGACTCCAATAACTCCAGAAAAGCTCATACCAAGAAGGCACATGAAGCAATTCACACTAAGAGAACGGTAAAGCAGCCTGAGTGGAAGCGACAACCAATCACTTTTTCGGAAGAAGATGGCAAGAGAATTTAATTCCCTTATGACGATGCGATCATCGTGGCACTGCGAATCGCCAATTACAAGACTCACATGATCATGCTGGACACAGGAAGCTCGGCGAATGTCCCGTATACCTCGGCTTTTAATGTTATGAATATCCCCAGAAATCGTTTGAAACTCGTCCAAACCACGTTAATAGGATTCGGTGGTGAAACAGTTGAACCCAAGGGGTGCATCGATCTCCTGGTCATTTTTTGGGAGGCCCCGAATAGAATTAACATGATGATCAACTTCTTGATCGTAGACTGGCGTTCAACTTACAATGACATTCTAGGCCGACCGTCCATGACAGATCTCGGAGCCTCCATCTTCCCACTCTACTTATGCATAAAATTCCTTACCCCAGAGGGCGTCGGGGTAGTCAGAGGCAACCAAGCGATCGTCAGGGCGTGTTACGAGACAGTACTTTGAAAAGAAAAGGGGAAGCCAGTGAACCCCATCATAATGACAGCATCTCAAGACAGAAAGACCTCAGGTCAAAGAATACTGACTCTAGACCTGAGAGCGACTCCAAAGGCGGCTCACTTGTAGAAGATTTAATTCCAATATCGTTGTCACCCTGAAGACACTTCGAAGCAAGCCTGGATTGATCCGACAGTTAACATAGGAGCCCAGGCTCGTTTCTCCCAATTCTTGATTGAACATCAGGACGTCTTCACCTAGTCACACGAAGATATGCCCGTATTGATCCAAACCGTTGTTCACCGACTACAAGTGGACTCGAAATTCAAACCAGTTCACCAAAGGTGTCGTGCAGTCAATCAAGAGAGGCAGGAAGCCGCAAAGGAAGAAGTGAATAAACTTCTAGAGCAAAATTTATTATGAAAGCGGTATACTCGGATTGGGTAGCAAACGTAGTGCTCGTTAAAAAATCAAATGACAAGTGGAGAATGTGCGTTGACCACATTGATCTGAACAAGGCATGTCCCAATTTTCGACTCCTAGAATTGACCAATTGGTCGATGCCTCAACGGGACATACGCTGCTAAGCTTCATGGACGCATACTCAGGCTACAATCAAATCACTATTCACCCACCCGATATGGAAAAAACAACCTTTATCACTGATCGAGGGTTATATTGTTACAAAGTGATGCCCTTCAGTCTCAAGAATGCAAGTGCCACATACCAACGTCTTGTTAACAAAATCTTTGCGGAACAAATTGGAAAAACAATGGAGGTTTACGTCGACGACATGCTGGTAAAGAGTCTGCAGGAAGAAGATCATCTAATAAATCTCCTAGAGACCTTTCAGATACTGCGGAAGCACAGAATGAAGTTAAACCCGGCTAAATGTGCCTTCGGTGTCTCCTTGGGAAAGTTCATCGGCTTCATGGTCGGGAGAAGAGGGATAGAGGCTAACCCCAAAAAAATAAAAGCCATCCTCGACATGAAGGCACTGAAATCTGTTCATGATATTCAGCGACTCACCGGACTAGTCGCCTCCCTCAGCAGATTCATCTCGCAGGCAAGTGACAAGTGCCTGCCATTCTTCATATTACTCAAAGGGTCGACAAAAACAATGCAATGGACAAAAGAGTGCGAGCAGGCATTCAGGTGGCTTAAAGAGTACATGAGCAGTCCCTCCATATTATCAAAACCCTAGGACGTCAGGCAGACTGGCCAAGTGGGCCATCGAACTGAGCGAACATGACATACAATTCTGTCCTCGGACATCAATTAAGGGCCAGGCAGCTACCAACTTTGTCGCCGAATTCACCCACTCAGCCGCCCCTGAAATTACTGAACTTGTCATCCAATCGACCCCCACTCCCGACCAGCCACTGTGAACTCTTTAAGTTGATGGGTCAGCATCCTCCCAAGGGAGCGGGGCTGGGATTGTTTTGATATCCCTCGACGGCTTCAAGCTCGAGTATGCACTTCGCTTCGGTTTCTCTGCATCCAACAATGAAGCCGAATATGAAACACTTCCCGCTGGACTCCGTATAAGCTCTCAATTTAAAATCCACAGTGACCCTCGGGTTGTGGTTAATCAAGTATTTGATGAATACGAAGCGAAGGAAGAAAAATGATGTTATACAAAGAGAGAGTCCATGGCCTTTTGAAAGAATTTGAAAAGTACGAACTTCTGCAAATCCCGAGGGAGTAGAACCGAATGGCCGACATGCTTGCCCGATTGGGTTCATCCTCGGAAAATGACATAATCGAACCATCCCGGTTGAGGACCTTCCCGAATCGAGCATCACTCGGAAAGATGTTCTTGATATGCTCCCGATCAATCAATCTCCCTACTGGATAGATCCGATCGTCCGATACCTCAAAGATGGACAACTCTCGGAAGACAAGAAGGAAACAAGGAAACTAAAATTTTGTGCCCCAATGTAATTTTTTAAAGATGGGATCCTTTATAGAAGAGGATATCCGCTCCCACACTTACGGTGCATTCAGCTAAAAGAAGCCGATTACACCCTAAAGGAGATTCACGATGGAATATGCGGAAACCATCTCACTGGTCGGTTAATGGCATACAAAGCAATTCGTCAGAGATATTTTTGGCCAACAATGAACGCCAGCGCGGAGAGATTTATGACAAATGCCAGTGATTCACCAAGATCCCGCGAAAAGCTCCAGAAGACCGACACCAATAACAGGCCCTTGGCCGTTTGCACAATGGGGAATAGACATCATCGGCCCCCTCCCAAGGGGAAAAGGTCAGCTTAGGTTCGCCGTTGTTCGGTAGATTATTTCACCAGATGGGCTGAGGCCAAGCCCGTAGCCTCCATCACCGAGTAGCAGATAAAAAAATTCATCATGTAGTCCATCATCTGCAATTTGCGATCCCCCCATACCATAATCACAAATAACGGACGAAAGTTTGATAGTAAGAAGATCAAGGAGCTCTGTGAAGATTTAAAAATTCAACACGTGTGTTTAAACTAGAAAATGCGCAAGGCAGTTTTCTTGTGTTTCGTTGTTATGGGGTTCTGAGTAATAGAGACACTCATAGGTAATCGCAGGCATTCACAAAGTACACATGAGAAAGCATCGTAAGGAGAATTTTATTCTAGAGATTCCGAAATCTTTTACATTCCAAGCTGTATCACTGGTCATGTGCCCTTAATTACATCGATAGATTATCACCTTTTATTAAAAGGCAAAAGTTAATATATACGTGCATCATAGATAAATTAAATAAAGCATTTAGAGAGCATAAACATAAGTAAAATATATCACAAATAACACAATGATTTTTACATAGAAACCCTTACGGGAGAAAACCACGGCACAAAGCGATAAGATTTCACTATGGATATATGTTGTACAATAGATGGGGTGTTCGAGAAGAGGCCCGGATAGATTGAACAGGTAATTAAGTTATCAATGACTATGGTCTTTGAGTTCACGGTCGTAAAGACCAAGTTTCGAGTTTCTTATGGACTAAGCCATTGTTTAGGCAAGTTAAATGCCTATCCCATATTCTTTCGGGTGTTCCTAGTTGAGAAACAGTCAGGACTTTAACTGAGTCATGTATCACAGTGCCAATGACCGTCACTATGGACGGATGACTACCGGAAGACATGCTACGATTCCCATGTAGTGCATCACGGTGCCAGTAACCGTCGCTGCGAACGGGTGACCGCAGGAATACACACCATGGTTGTCATGCTCAACACGATGCCTGTAACCATCATGGTGAATGGGTGACCACCGAAAGGCATATTACGACTGTCATATGATACAACACGGTGCCATTTATCATCACTGCGGACGGGTGGCCACGGGAAGATACATCATGGCTGCTAAATGTTTCAACACAGTGTTAGTGTTTGTCGTTGCGGATGGGTGACCACAGGAAGATACATCATAGCCCCAAAATGGTACAACATAATGTCAGTGACCGTCGCTACAGATGGGTGACCTCATGAAGACACATCATAGCTGCTAAATGGTAAAACATAATGCCAGTGACCATCGCTGCGGACGGGTGACCTCATGAAGACACATTATGGATGTCGAGTGGTATAACACAGTGTCATTGACCGTCACTGCAGATGGGTGACCATAGGAAGACACACCGCAACTAGAGGGGGAGGTGGCTCGGTAGAGGGCTAGGGATCGGCGCCCATCCCCCTCTATAATTTGCAGTCGTATGTCTACCTCTTTAATAGCTTATTTTATCTTCTGTGGCATTTATTTCCTAATGTGATAATGCATCACTAGGGCAGTTCACACTAGTACAAATCACCTCGATCTACACCATTCATTTAATTCTTAAGGTATTTTTATATATATAGAAATTTATTCCATGGTTAGATGGTAATCAAATTACCCTGAATTAATCTCAACCTTCCATGGGTCTAAGGGTGTATTTAAACTATGTACTCCCTAATTTATCATGGTGAGGGTACACACATGTGTGTAAACGTGCCATGCATGTATATCATAAATGACTATGAACAAGTGAAATTTAATCATACAAAATTGCAGATCATGTTTCATATGCATATGGAAAAATAGTGACAAAGTTCAAATATTGCTAATGGATGAGATAATGGATGGTCATGATGACTTCTCATGTACATGCGCATGATCTATTCATATTTGATATGATCAAATTAGATGAAATGATATATCTAATCAAGATGAATCATATGAAAGTAATTTAATACCAATCAGATTATCAGATTGATCAATATCTTCGTTAAACTATATTCATCCACACATTTGGCCTCATATCTTGAGTTCTACTCAAGAGAAAATTATCAAACGTATATCATTATGAAGTTATAGCTAGATTAACAAAGTGACCGATGAACATTGAATGGATTATACTCTTGAATGATCGATTTGGAGGATTTAAACCATCCATCCATCAATCTGACCCTTTATAGCTTTCGTACTGATGATCAGAAGGTAAGGCTACATTTTATATGTCATAGATGGACAATTCATGATTTAAATCGGTGTTTAGTTGTACAGATAGGCATATATCCATAATCAAGAGTTAAATAATCCACTCAATGGTCACATTTTATTCTTATTTTCAAAAAAAATTATGCCCCTAAATTTTGTTTAGTGTATTGTAACTTCGACCACATAGTAAAACCTTTAATCATCTTCATTAGCCTTAGAATACTTAGAAAAATATGATAACTTAGGCTAACCAAAGTGGTGTAAGCTGTTGTAAATAAACCAACCCAGACAGTAGTTTTCGATTGGACTTCGAACCATTGAAGTTCAGGTTTGATAGGACTACGATCTATCACAGACAAGTTCGATCCATCGAACATATGTATAGTAACAATTTTAATCTCGCTGGACAGTTTTACGATCCATCAAACAACACTCTTTGATCCATCGAAGTAGGTTTTTTTATCTATCATAGACAAGTTTGATACATCGAAAATATGTCCAGCAACATTGCTAAACTCTCTTGACAGTTTTACGATTCATCAAAGTCTGGCTTCGATCCATCAATGTGGATTTTTTTATCCATTGAAAATATGTTCGATCCATCGAACAAACCATTTTCTGCACATTTTATATCCGTTGGAATTTTATTTATAAAAGCGGGAGAGGTGATCTTTGGGCTTGTGAGAGGAATTTTAGTGCTTTAGAGACCACCACTATTGCAAACCATTAGAAACTTTAATCATAACCCATACAAATCATTTTCCTTCTGATTCATCACAAGAATTGAGCATCCAAAGCTCAAGAAGAAAGTGATCTTATTCCCTCTTGATCTCTAGGAGTTTAGGCACATTGACCATAGGTAGATCTTTTGTCTAAACATCTCTTAGAGATCCTTTAGGTGATTCTCCAACCTGCAACCCAATTGTATCCTTAGGTTGTAGAGAATCCACCACCTCCTATCACCTTGGTCATCTCAATGAAGAATCGCATGTAAGGTCTTTAATCATGGAGCTGAACCAACCAACGTCACTGATCGGGGGATCATTGAGGAACTGATTCAAGCACGGGAGAACTAGAAGAAACGACTCAAGAACGATGCATTAATGAGGCTCAAATCCGACAAGTAAGGTTGTCAATTTGTGTTGAGTCCAACCACTCTCTTCTCATGAGGAATTGAGTGTAGAGTTTGAATTTTCAAGCTCGATAGGTTCGGTTATAGGACCTAGGTCCTGTTGTAGGGCCGAATCAAGTCTTCAAGTGGGGAGCCTCTAACTGGAATATACACTAGGTTTGGTTGTAGGACCTTAGCTTATGAGTGAAGCCTAAATTGATTGAAGTTTGGTTGTAGGACATTGGCTCTTGAGTAGAGCTTAAATTGTCAAGTCTCCAAGGGTAGTCACCGACACGGGTGTGTACGTGGTTCACCAACACGGGTGCATATGTGAGGTTCTTGAGTAGGACCCGGTCATTTTGTAGGATTGGGATGTTAGGAGGAACCTAGTTAAAACTCCTAAATTGTGAGGTGAACTTGATTTAAAACCCTCAAGTGAAATTTGATTTACTCAAGGGGTGAGTACGGCAACCGGGAGTAGAGTAGACAAGTAGTTGAACCCCTATATATGCTTGTGTTTGTGATATATTTGAGTAAATTAATATTCTAGCATTGTATGTTTAATTGCTTAATTATGAATGCTTAATAGGAAATATGTTAGGAAATAGATAGGCACATTCTCACACAAGATGTATTTTCACTAATTATGTAGACTTAAGCTTATATGATTATTGTATCTCATATACTCTACATTTGCTGCATACAATAGGTGCTTGATTAGTTAAATCAATTGTTAATCTATGTGTTTAAACTAGGTTGCTTAATTGCTTAATCATTTGATAGTCTATGTGATTGGACCCACTTTGGCTTGGAAGTCAAAGTTTTCTTGTTTACTTAGTTTAACTTGTTAAATTAGTTAAGTAGGCGAAAAGACTTTTCAAAAGGTCCTAATCACCCCTCAGGTCTTAGCCATTATTTTATAAGCTTCGCAAGCTTTTGCGTATAGTGTAGGGTGTCGTGTTAGACAATTCGACGCAATTTCAATTGGTATCAGAGACAGGTTACTCTTCAAGGACTTAACCGTATAGAGTGAGATTTGATGCCGGAGCTTTAGAAACATATCTAACCAAGATAAGAGTGCCATTACTACGCTTATTGGAAGGCTGGGATGGAGATTTTCTTACAATCCTTAGACCATTTGGTATGGGTTAGTGTTAATAATAGATACACTCTATCCATGGACCAAGTAAAGGTTGATGGTAGAACCATTGGCACTAAAAAAGATGATACTACATGGACTGATAAAGAGAGAGCTCGATATGTGGCAATTGCCAAAGCTCTCAATGAGATTTGCTGTGTAGTTTTTTCGGATGAATTTTAATGTATACTCACATGCGTAACCGCCAAAGAAGAGTGAGACATTTTAGATGTTAACCATGAGAGAACTAACAATGTAAAACGCTCTAAGGTTAAGCTCTTGACCACAAACTTTGAAAATATTAAAATAGAAGAGTGAAACTTTTATGGAGTTTTACAACCAAATATCTAATATTTGTAATTCCATGTTCGGCTTAGGAGAACGGGTTTCGGATGAGCGAATATGTAGAAAGATACTTATGTCCTTCTCAGAGAGATTTAGCTCCAAATTCATTACCTTAGAAGAGTGTAGAGACATAGATTCAATAAAAATAGAAGAACTCATAAGTTCCCTACAAACTGATGAACTACACTTTAAGGCTTCATCTAGGAAGAAAAACGCCGTCCTAAAATCTTCTTACAGGCCCCCACATAGGAAAGTAGTGAAAGAATAAGAAGAAGATAGCGGCGATGAGGAAGAAAAATTTAATAGACAATTTAAGAAATTCCTTAAAATGAATAGAGGGAAGAGTTGTAATAAGAAGAAAAAGAATGTAAAAAAATATAAAGGGAAATTCACCAAAAAGAAAGTCCAATATTACAACTATGACAATTATAGATATGTTGCCACAGATTATTCGAAAAAGCCGAAGAGAAAAGACAAGAAGGCTATCGCGGCAACATGGGATGATACGAAGGAGTCTAAAAGTGAATCCAATGACTCTACTGGTGATGGAGAAAAAATCAATGAGAACTCTCATGGCTTCCACCACTACCTCTCTTCTACCTAATCTAAGAGGGTGTAACACCCCGGATTTACCATAGTTATTTAAAATTTTCTGAAATTTATTTCTATTTTTTATATTAAATATCGACCGTTAATATTGAAATCCAAATAACGGGACATCCGTAGGAGATCACATGGTATACCCTTTATTAAAGTTGCTTAGAATTACCTCATTAACAACATAGAAGAGCTAGATTTTGCTAAACCCGAAGATTTGCGAAAATTACAGAAATACCATTAGTTAAACTTAAGTTAACATGCCATTTTTAAGTACGCTAGTTTCTAGTGATCATTAAGAAGCAATACCCTAGAGATAAGCGTTTGGGCATATTTTAACAGTACACATCGAATTTCAGCCCTCAAATCATCCCACAAATAGATAAATCAGAAATCTAATCATACGTGGGCCACCCGACCTCATTGCTAGTTCATTTTTAGTGTCAACACATTATTTTACCTCGCAAACATGCTGGACGGAGTGGATTTTATATAAACATCATGGTGGGCCTTGTGTGCATGACGCACAACCAAACCGTGAGGTCAAACGTAAGTTTGACCATGCGTCTCACGCACAGACGAGAAATCGCCCATGGGAAGCGTTGCTGGTCATCCAAACCGCCCACATGTGGACCCCTTTTCGATAATCCAAGCCATCCATCCTTTTTCTAGTCCCTCTAAATCCCCTCCTACCAAATTTCATCTCATTCTATTGCGAATCCAACCTGATCTCCTCTTCCATTCCAACCGTTGGAAACTTGGATCTTCCAATCCGGGAAGCCTCTTCGCATAAAAACTTAGGAAAGCTTCTAAGGGATTCTAATGATCATTTCTAGCTAATCAACATGGAGAATCACCTCAAAAGCGAAAGTTTCTCCCACCTTATGTAGAAATTCTCTAAGACCTCCTCTTGCGCTAAAACCCTATCAAACGGCTGTGGACCCTCAGTTTGTGGACCCTACCTGCCTTATTGGACCCATCTAAACCCACCCTAGGTGTCCGATTGTCAGATAAACCGCCCGTTCAAAAGTTTCTAATTCTAAACTCATTATTTACTATTTTTCTCATCGACCATTCATCACATAGTGGGCCTCATTCCAAAATCTGTCATGGCCATTTTGTAGCCCATACTTGACTTAACAAACATGTGGAATCTCTCCTCAAACCATGTTATGTACCTTTTCAAAACGGCTCAAAAGATAATGTATTTTTACTTTAAACCGCAACCGTTCATCCGAATATGGTGTAGCTTCCCTAAAACCCTAATTCTGACCCGACCTCTATATATAGGGCCTCTTAGCCTAGAGGTGACTCCCACCCACGAGTTTGAGAGAGAGAGAGAGAGAGAGAGAGAGAGAGAGAGAGAAAAGAGAGAAGGAGTGTCATCTTGCTATTCTTTTATTATCATATATCTCTAATAAGCCGAAGATCATAAGGTGAGAACTTCTTTAAGATTTGGTTAATAATCTCATGTTTTGAAAGTTGATGATTCTTATATGCTTTTGTTTATATGTTTTTCTTTGTTCTCTCCTTAGTAAGTTATATATGAATGCTTTTAGATACCCTTTTTCCATCTCATGGTGATGAGGACATTCATTGGACTTAGAGAACCAATAAGGAATAGAATGTTTGTTACACATATGAGATTTGTGTAACCATCTTTAAAAGGACCACATTTCCTTTCATATTGTATAAAGAATAGTTGTGATTATCTAATGGAGATCCTTATTATGTTGTATTCCTTTTATATATGTGAATGGACCCTGATCTGTGGTGATTAATATCGGAACACTCGGTTAAGAGGTTGCCCTAACCTGAAACAGTGTTTTTAGCTTGTCTAGTTAAGTGGCCACCCTGATCTATGGTGGTGGGATCAGATCGCCCGATTAAGTGGTTATTAAATCCATTTATTATTATTATTATTATTATTATTATTATATTATTATTATTATTATTATTCCTCAAATAGTTAAGGATCTCCATAAGACTATAGTTGAGCATGATTGTTATGAACCTTAGTATTATGGGCCGCCATTATGAGATGTGATGCGTCGGTTACGACTGTTTTGATGAGTGACGAACCATGAGGAAGGATTTGGTGGTACCAAAGGTTGGTTATACGTTAAGTGACTTGGTGTAAATTGGTAATAATAATAAAGAATGGTTAACTCATGCATGCATGTGGCTCCATGTGGGTGTATGGAATTGAGAATAGGCTAGAGCATCCTACTTTTCTCATACATTGTCACATGTAGATTTGGGCTATGAGCGTCCCGTTTCTCACGTGGACAGGCAAAACTATGGGCTTGCGTGTCCCAAAACCCCTAGGGGCATGTCTAAGGATTCCTACGTTGGGTCATGCATTATCATACATTGCATTAAGTAAGAGTAATTGATGTTTTGTTATGATTTTTATGCGATTATTATTTCTAACCTTAATGTAGTTCTTCACTATGGCACTTTTGACGGTGTTTTTGTGGAAAATAATTTAGAACATGTAGGTAAAGATCCTCAAGAGCTCGAGCCTCAAGGAAACGATTATGATGGCTCATGGGAGTAGATGGTGGAAGACGAGACCGCATAGCCATTCATAGTTCTAGCATTTATTAAGTATTTGAAATTATAATAAGTTCTAATGGGAGGACGTAGTTATGAACATGGTGATTGATTGAATGACGGTTGCGTGGTTTGATGATTTAGTTTAGTTAGTGAAATAATATAAGTTTGGTTCTACCGTCTTGCTCATGGTTTCCAAATAGTGTGAAATGTACATGTTTGTGTGAAAATTATGTAAGGGGTATAACCCTCATATATTCCAAATAACCTTGGAAATTCGGCCGTCGCGTTGTACACGGGAGCCGAAATCTCGGGGTGTTACAGAGGGGATCTTGACCATTACTCATTTTAAGAGGAGTTCCCAACCCCTCTTCATTGGTTGAATTTTATGAGGGTGTTGATGAAATTAGGTTACCCTTAGAATGCACAAACTATAAATAGTTAGTAAGGGTAACTAGAATCTAAATATTCTAGGTAAATCTGAGGATTTTAGCCACTTTTTTGTTGATGGGCATATCAGAATATTCAAGCTTCATTAGCCCACCTGGATAATTTAGCCTTGATTTCGATTGATATCTTAATAGCTAAATTGTCATCCTACTCAGATTAGTATACTCTTCTAGATTTTGAGCTTAATGTGTGTTAATCTATGTCTTGGTCATTTGCACTTCATGTTTATCTTAGAATGACCAATTATGCACGATCACCTATGCTTAGGTAAGAATATTTTAATGTTGATCATGTTCCATGTATGGTCCATGTTTTCATGTTCATGCACCACTTGTCTTTTTAGTTAGCATGTGATTATAGTTGTATCTACGACACTCTAATCTTTATTCCCTTTACTTAATTAATGTATAACTAAGGGGGGAGAGACTAGTTTATTAATTACTGATAAAAAGAGGGAAACAGATCAAGTCTCACCAAAACAAGTTGTTTGTGTTTCGTGTTGTAGGGAATGACAGGTTATAAGGGAGCAATTAAGAGGAGCATTGCTAATGTTACATGTCTTAGTATATTTCGAGTAGTAATATTTTGCTTTGACATGTAATTTATTTGTTGTTTTGGTATTGTCATTGGTATGGACCAAGAAAATGTGTAGGTTCGGTTTTCATCACATAGTTAACAAAGGGGGAGATTATTAGTACACCTTTCTATTGCATACTAGTGCACCTTATTTGTCAATCACGTGCGTATTGTAACGTTGGTTGAGCTTTGACAAGCTGAATCCCGAAAATTCAAGTGGACAAGAAGCATCAAGAAAGAAGAACAGGTATGTTTACGTCATATTTTGTAACAGGGTCCTCCAGACATTCACCTTTCCTTGCTAATGATTTCCTCCGCAAGCGGGTCCTCCGACGATGGTTCGAATCTCCCCAGTAGGCTCAACATTTTCTTGTGATGTATGTCGATGAAGTGATTTCTTCTGTTATGACAGGACCTCCCCCTTTTAGGTGAATGACCTTGTCGGTCAACATAGTCTTGAAGGTGACCTTTGCGAATAAGAGCTTCGATGTGATCACACAGAGATATACAGTCTTGGGTGTTGTGCCCGTGATCTTTGTGAAAATAACAAAACTTGCTCTTATCTCTTTTCTCATGATCAGATTTGATCTTTGCATGCCACTTCACATATGGTTTATGCTTAATCTCCATTAGCACCTTTTCCGGAGGTCCATTAAGGGGGGTGTAGTTATGGTACTTACCAGAGTAGACTTTCTTGGGAGAGCGATCTCGCCGATCGCGCCGATATTTCTTATCCGAAGAAGAGACTTCCTCCAGCTTGCGCTTCTTGCCCTGTATGCCATGACGCGCTAAAGCAACTTCTTCTGCATTGATATACTTCTGAGCTTTAGCTTGGAATTCTGTCATAGTTTTCGGAGGATTCTTATCCAAAGCGAACCTGAATTTTTCGCTTGTGATCCCAGCTATTAGGGCGGTGAGGCCTTTCTCTTCAGTATAACCTTCAGTTTGGACGGCTTCGGTAGTGAACCGCACTGTAAACTCCTTTATTGTTTCCCCATGTTGCTGTTTCAGATCCATTAAGTGGGACGCTGGTTTTTTGGTGCGGATGCTTCCCATGAATTGGGAGAGGAACAACTCTGATAGTTGTGAAAAGGAACCGATAGATCGAGGTTTTAACCCCTGGAATCATGTATGGGCTGCTTCCTTTAAAGTTAGGGAAAAAGCCCTACACATGATTTCCGACCCATGTCCCTCCAGCTCCATGAAAGACCTATAAGTTTCCAGATGCTCGAGAGGATCGCCGGTGCCTGTATATGGAGTGATGACGGGCGTACGATACTTTCTAGGTAGAGGTGCCTCCATGACTTCGCTGGTGAAAGGAGACTCGGATCGATGTATCGACGCCACAGCGACTGATGGTCGATTTGCCTGATATCGTTGCTCCATGTCATCAAAACGGTCATGGATCCTTTTGAGGTCTCCCTCCCACGGTAAAATATAACCTGACGTTTCGACAGTGGACTCATGAGATTGCTGTTGGCGGGAAGCACAGGAATGTACGGAATGTGGGGATAGTACAGGGGGTTGGTTGCCGATTGGCATTCGGTTCGAAGGAGGATGATTTGATTGGTCCTGTGGTTCGTCCACAAAGTGTCTAGAAGCCATCGGTATGGGATGCGCCGGCAACCCTCCGGAAGGTAGCTTCTGAGGCTCCAGGAAATGCTGATCAAGCCGGTTAGACAAGGCTTGAAACCCAGCATTGAGAGTTAGGAGTGTGTTTCCGAGGAAACGCATAACATCTTCTTGACTTCCGAAAGTCTCAAATAACGGGTTTTGTGATGGCACGCTAGGATCCCCTTGAGGGATGCCCGTCGAAGTGGCTTGAGGGATGGGCCTCGATTCTGTAACGTCAGGTGGAGGTAATGTCTGCCTTGAAGTGGAAGGATGAACTGTCTTTTTTGGAGGCATCGTGTTCAATGGTGGAAACGGCTAAAATTTGGTGATCAAATTGCGTTCCCACAGACGGCGCCAATCTGTTTACGTCATATTTTGTAACAGGGTCCTCCAGATATTCACCTTTCCTTGCTAATGATTTCCTCCTGACCTGAAAAAAAAAAGACAACGGAAAAACTGTGGTGGCCGGCGCCCAACCATTGGCCCTCCAATGCTTAAGTTAGATAGGATAGGATTGAAGGAAAAGAAATAAAACGAATTGAGACTGAATAATGTGTGTACCTTCTTATCGATGAAACCATCCTTTTATATAGATCCGAATATCCCACTCTGTTACGCAAGATCTCAAGATTATTACGGATTTCATGGGATAAAATGTTTATCCTACTCATCCTTAGATAAAGGAACAGTCTGATCCAACTACTCATCTGATTAATTAAGTTCCTTGATAGTGATCCCTTGAGATGCGGAACAGCAGGCGAAGATAAGCCTAAACCCGGTCTATACGGGCTGCTGGTACTATGAGATTAGGGATATCCTTGCTAGAGACCAGATACCAAAATCATTCACGTGTCGGGAGCTACTCATAGGAGGGAGCTACTCTTATCAGGAGTGCTCGCATTTTAGGATGCGATCCCTTGCAACGAGCACGAGCCGGGCTGCTCACATTTTCAGATGCGACCCGTCGCGGCGAGCACGAGCCGGGCTGCTCGCATTTTAGGATGCGACCCTTCGCAACGAGCACGAGCCAGGCTGCTCGAATTGTAGGATGCGACCCTTCGCAACGAGCACTAGCCGGGCTGCTCGCATTGGGCTACTTGCATTTTCAGATGCGGCCCCTCGCGACGAACACGAGTCGGGCTGCTCGCATTTTAGGATGTGACCTTTTTTGTGGAGCACGAGGTAGGCTACTCACTTTTTAGGGAGGCCAAATTTCTCTATAACAAGGTAAAAGAGATGACTTGGTGACCCTAACCCTTTTAACCAAAACAACCAAAATTTCAAGTTAACTTCAACCATATAGTAAAACCCTTAGTCATCTTTATTAGCCTTAGAACACTTAAAAATGATAGGTTAAGTTGATAAAAGAGGTCGAAGCAGAAATTACGTTGGGTAGTCTAACACGACACCTTACGCATATGCGTGCGGAAGCTTAAGGAGCAACTAGAATTATGGCTAAGTCCTAAAGGGGGAAATAAAACCTTTTAAAGTTATTTTCTCCTACTTAACAGTTTTATCAAATTAAACTAAATAAGCAAGAATACTTCGGCTTCCAAGTCTAAATGGGTTCAATCAATAGACTAGCATATGGTTTAACCAATAAACAACTTAGTCTAAGCAAGCATATATTAACATATGATTAAACTACTCAATCACCTAATCTATGCAATTCAAGTAAACTATATGAGAGTGGATCATATAAGCTCTAGACTACTCAAGGAGTGAAAGTACATCATGTGTGTGTGGATGTGCCTATCAAGTGCCTAGTATACATTCTAATTAAGCATTCAAACTTAAATAATTAAACACAATGCATAATAAGAAATGGGCTCAAATACAATCACAAACACAACTATATATAGTGGTTTGACTTTAGGTTTACTCCACTCCCGGTTCAAGTACTCAACCCGTTTAAGCACACCGCCATTAACCAGGGAGTTTAAATCTGATTTCTCCTAACCAAGGTGTTATAAATCGAATTTGAAATTACGTTGGTAGTCTAACATGACACCTTCGTATATGGGGAAGCATAAAGAGCAACTAGAATTATGGCTAAGTCCTATAGGGGGGTGATTAAGACCTTTTGAAATTCTTTTCGCATACTTACACAATTTAACAAATTAAACTAAGTAAGCAAGAACACTTCGGCTTTCAAGCCTAAGTGGGTCCAATCACAAGACTAGCATATGGTTTAAGCAATAAACAACCTAGTCTAAGCATGCATAGATAATCAAATGATATGAGTAATCAAGCTTTTAATCTATGCAACCTATGTAAACTTATGAGAATGGATCAAGGAAGCTCAAGTCTACACTACTTAGTGAAAGTACATCTTGTGTGTAGATGTGCATATCTAGTGCCTAGCATACATTCCTATCAAACGTTCATAATTAAATAATTAAACATACAATGCTAAGATATCAATGTCCTCAATTCAATCGCAAACACAAACATGTATAGTGGTTCGACTTTCGGTCTACTCCACTTCCGGTTCATGTACTCAATTCCTTCGAGCACACCGACATTCACTATCGGAGGTTTTATATGAGGTTCACCTCTCAACCATTACATGGAGGTTTGCCCAGTTCACCTCTCAACCATAAACAGAGTTTTGAACAAGGCTCACTCTCAACTCGACGCACGTTCACTCCCGTGTCGGAGGCTCCCCATCGGAGACTTTGTTTAGGCCTGACAAATGAGCCAAGGAGTGCTAAACAAACCCTAGTTTTTAAGCCGACAAACAAGTTAAGGAATGGCCAATGTCCCTAGAGTTTTAGGCTAAACAAACAAGCCAAGGATCAGCAAACGACCCTAGTTCGAGTTTGACAAACAAACTCTACACTCAACTCTCACAAGGAATTGAGTAGGATGGACTCTCAACAAAGACAACCTTACTTGTCGGATGAGCCCCTTGTTCAGCACCGGTTCGGGTTGCTTGATCTCTGTTCTCCCTGCTTCAATTAGCTTCCATTGCTCCTCCGATCGTGTTGCCGTTGCGTCGCCAATGCCTCAGCTACACTTAATCAATCACCTTGTTTGTGATGCCTTTGAGATGCCCAAGGTGATAGGAGGGTAGGTTTGAGAACTCTACAACTAATAGGAATGGGTTGCCTAGAGTTGCTCACTTACAACGATCTCATCTTAGATATTTGGATAAGAATATGACTATCAAGGAAGATCCAAACTTTAGAGATCAAGAGGGGATGAAGGTCATCTTCTTCATGAGCTTAAAATGCTCCAATCTTATGTTAAAGTACAAGAAAGATGCCTTGCATAGGTTGGGAATGAGCTTCAAATGGTCTCCAACAATGGTGGCTTCACTCCTCTCAAAATCCCTCTTTTTTTGCTCAACAAACACCCCAAGCCTATTTATAAAAAGTTCCAAACGGACATAAAACGGTCAGAAAATGGCTAGTCCCGACCTGTCAAGATCGGTCGGCCAACGGCCAGGTAAGACGGGGAGCTTGCTATCTTAGTGGGAAGTTTGCCCGACCGGTTAGACCAAACCTGCAGACCAGTTAAGACCGATCGGCACAATGGCCTGAGTACATACAGCAGTTACTGTCTCTGGATTGGGTGTATTCGACCGGTCAGTCCAGTACAACCGACCGGTCGTGACTGGTCGGTCGGGCTATGCACAGTGCTAATGGATTTGGGCATGGATTTCACAGCACATGTACCCTCTAAGGCCGATATTTTGGTGATCTTTTGGAACACCTAAGGCCATTCTAAGATGACTAATAGATATTCTATGGGTAGGGTCATCAAGAGGTTTGGGATAAGGTTAAGGCACACCAAGGCATCACTTTTACGTGTTTCTTCTTCCTTGATGCAGCGGGGCCACTTGAGTCTTTAGTCTTGATCTTCATTAAGCTCAACCGACACTAGACTCATTGACCTAAGTGATTGACAAATAAGGTGCACTAGTATGCTATAGAAAAGTGCACTAACAATGTTCCCCTTTGTCAACTACTTACAAAAACCTAACCTATCAAAACAAAGTACATGAACAAGAGATTACATTGATAATGAAATAAATACAGGACTCTTGACATGCCTAACTAAGCAGCTCCTCTTCAGTTTGCTCTCCCATAACCTGTTAATCCCTGCATCACAAAACGTTGCAAACTAGTTTTGATGGGACTTGATCTTTCTCTCCCTTTTTGTCAGCAATTGACAAACTATTCTCTCCCTCTTAATGATGTATCAATAAGGTTAAGGTAAGACTAGATAGTATGTCGCAGTTATAACTATAAGTACATGCTAATAAGGAGAGTATAGGGTGTATGAACTTTAAAACATGGAGCATGAGGTGAGGAACATGATTAACAAGAAAATGTAATTATCTAAGCATCGTTAATCATACATAATTGGTTAAAGATATACATTTGCAATAAAAGCACAAGGGCTTAAAGCCCAATCAACCAACCTCTTCTATAGGTATATTAAGACCAATCTTAAGCAAAGATTAGCATGAAATTTAACATGATTGGCTAATCTAAGCAGTGAGATAGTCTAACAGCAAATATACAAAATAAAAGTAAGGCTAAACTATCAAATTTGGGCTAATGAGGCTTGAATCCTCTAATTTGTTCGTACACAAAAAAATGAGGCTGAAATTCTCAGATATTCCTATAAAATTACTTTCTAACTACCCTCACTAACTATGTTTAGTTTGAAAGGCTTAAGGGTAACTAATTTTCTCAACACTCTCATAAAATGTAGCATGGAATGAGAGGTTGGGAACACCTTCTTCTCCTAAAAGGGATAGCGGTCGGGATCCTCTCTTAGATTAGGAGGAAGAGAGGTAGTGGTGGAAGCCATAAGAGCTTTATCAATATTTTGGCTCCCATCACTAGTGGAGTCACCAGATTTGGATTCGAACTCCTCTGTATCATCCCAAGTGGCAGTCATTACCTTTTTACGTTTCGGTTAGGCCCATTCAGACATTTTGGGGTGATATGGCCACGATGACCACAACCATAACAACGGATGGATGAAGATTTGGATGATTTCCCTTTATGTTTATCACCCTTCTTGTTCTTCTTGTCACGGCTACTCCCTCTATCAAATTTGAGGAATTTTTGTTTAACTTTTCCTCTTCATCATCCTCATCATCACTATCTTCCTCCGACTCACTCTTAATTTTCTTATGTTTGTGAGAGGACTTTAAAGCGATGCTTTTCTTTCTAGAGGGGGTCTTAAAATGTAGTTCATGAGTTTATAGGGAACCTATGAGTTCTTCTACTTTCATGCTATCTATGTCTTTGCACTCCTCTAAGGCTACTACCTTGGTGCTAAATCTTTATGGGAGAGACCTAAGTATTTTACTACATATACGTCCTTTCGGAACCAGATCACCCAAGACAAACATGGAGTTGCAAATATCAGAAAGTTTTGTATAAAACTCCATGTAGGTTTCAATCTTTTCTATCCTAATGTTTTCAAGTTTGGTGGTTAAGAGCTGAAGCTTTGAGCGTTTTACTGTGCTACTTCCCTCGTGGGTAACCTCAAGTATATCACACGCTTCTTTTGCAGTTGTGCATGTGAGAATGCGCTGAAATTCATCTGAGAAAACCGCATAGCAAATCGCATTGAGAGCTTTGGCATTTGCCATGTATTGAGCTCTCTCACTGTCATTCCATTTTTCATCGTCTTGGGGAATGACAATGTATTTCCCATCAACCTCCACTTGTTCGGTGGGCAAGGCATATCCATTTTGTGTGCTTAGCCACACCGAACGGTCCATGGATTGTAAGAAAATCCTTATCTTGCCTTCCAATAGGCGTAGTTGGACCCGTCAAAGAATGGTGGACAGTTGGTGGTACCCCCATCTCGGTTAGACATCATGCTAGTGCTCCAGTGCCGGATCTTACTCTAGACGGTTAAGTCCTTGAAGAGCAACCCGCTCTGATACCAATTGAAATTATGTCGATAGTCTAACACGACACCTTCGTATGTACGAAAGCTTAAAGAGCAACTAGAATTATGGCTAAGTCCTATAGGAATTTTTTTTTTTGGGGGGGGGGGGGGGGGGAGGGGATTAGGACCATTTTGCCTACTTACACAATTTAACAAATTAAACTAAGCAAGCAAGAACACTTCGGATTCCAAGCCTAAGTGGGTCCAATCACAAGACTAGCATATGGTTTAAGCAATAACCAACATAATCTAAGCATGTATAGATAATCAAAGGATATAAGCAATCAAGCTCTTAATCTATGCAACCTATGTAGACTTATGAGAATGGATCAAGGAAGCTCAAGTCTACACTACTTAGTGAAAGTACATCTTGTGTGCGGAAGTGCCTATCTAGTGCCTAGCATACATTGCTATCAAACATTCATAATTAAATAATTAAACATACATTGCTAAGATATCAATGTGCTCAATTCAATCACAAACACAAGCGTGTATAGTGGTTCGACTTTAGGTTTACTCCACTCCCGGTTCATGTACTCAACTCCTTTGAGCACACCAGCATTCACTATCGGAGGTTTTAAATGAGGTTCACCTCTCGATCTATACACGAAGGTTTTCCCGGTTCACCTCTCAACCATAGACGGAGTTTTGGACAAGGTTCACTCTTAACCCAACACACGTTCACTCCCGTGTCGGAGGCTCTCCAGAATTTGTTTAGGCTTGACAAACGAGCCAAGGAGTTTAAACAACCCCTATTCTTCAGGCCGACAAACAAGTCAAGGAACGGCCAACGTCCCTATAGTTTTATGCTAAACAAACAAGCCAAAGATCGACAAACGACCCTAGTTCGAGTTTGACAAACAAACTCTACACTCAACTCCCACAGGGAATTGAGTGGCTGGACTCTCAACAAAGACAACCTTACTTGTCGAATGAGCCCCTTGTTCAGCGCCAGTTCGGGTTGCTTGATATCCGCTCTCCCGTGCTTCAATCAGCTTCCCTTGCTCCTCTGATCGTGTTGTCGTTGCGTCGCCAATGCCTTAATTACACTTGATCAATCACCTTGCTTGTGATGCCTTTGAGATGCTAAAGGTGATAGGAGGGTAGGTTAGAGAACTCTACAACTAATAGGAATGGGTTGCCTAGAGTTGCTCACCTACAACGATCTCATACCTACAACGATCTCATTTTAGAGATTTGGATAAGGATATGATTATCAAGGAAGATCCAAACTCTAGAAAACAAGAAGGGATGAAGGTCATCTTCTTCATGAGCTTGGAATGTATCAATCTGGTGTTAAAGCACATGGAAGATGCCTTGCATAGGTTGGGAATGAGCTTCAAATGGTCTCCAACAATAGTGGCTTCACTCCTCTCAAAATTTCTCTTTTTTTGCTCAACAAACACCCCAAGCCTGTTTATAAAAAGGTCCAAACGGACATAAAATGGTCAGAAAACGACTAGTCCCAACCTATCCCGCCCGTTCAAGACGGGTTGGCTAACGGCCAGGCAAGACAAGGAGCTTGCTATCTTAGTGGGGAGTCTGTCCGGTCGGTCAAGACCGGTTGGACCAGACCTGCCGGTTGGTCAAGACCGGTTGGCCCAATGGCCTAAGTACATATAGCAGTTGCTGGCTCTGGACTGGGTCTGTCCGACCGGTCAAGATCGGTCGATTCAGTCCAGCCGATCGGTCCTGACCGGTCGGTCAAGCTATGCACAGTGCTAATGGGTTGGAGCATGGATTTCACAGCACATGTAACCTCTAAGGCCGATATTTTGGTGATCTTTTGGGACACTTAAGGCCATTATAAGATGACTAATGGATATTCTAAGGGTAAAGTCATCAAGAGGTTTGGGATAAGGTTAAGGCACACCAAGGCATCACTTTTATCTGTTTCTTCTTCCTTGATGCAGCAGGGCCACTTGATTCTTCGGTCTTCGTCTTCATTAAGCTCAACCGATACTAGACTCACTGACCTAAGTGATTGACGAATAAGGTGCACTAGTATGCCACAGAAAAGTGCACTAACAGGATCCACCCAACCGGAAAGTTTACAGGTTCCTTCCAACTTAAACGTACACACCTGTATTGTTGGCTCCCCTTGGAGACTTATTTAGGCTCTACAACCAAGCCAAGGTCATACAACCGAACCTCAATTTAGACTCGACTCATGATTCAAAGTCGTACAACCGAACCTCAATGTTTTAGGCTCTACACCCGAGTCAAGGTTCTAGAACCGAACGTAGAGTTTACTCTCACCGGAGGCTCACCACTTGGAGATTAGATTTAACCCTACAACCGGGTCTAAGTTATACAACCGAACCTATCGAGTTTGAAGACAAACTCTACACTCAATTCTCCATGGGAAGAGAGTGGAAGCCGGACTCTTACAAATGACAACTTGTTCGCTCACCTCAAGTGTAAGGCTGCGATGTAGTAATAAAACACGGTAAGACCGAGGTCGATCCACAGGGAAAGAGGTAAACAATTCCAAGTACTCTAATAACTAGAATCTAAGAAGTTTAAGAAAGTAGTTTTTCACATGAAATAGAAAAATCTGAAATTAAGAAGAACTAGAGCATCAAGGATCCACTTGTAGTAGTCTAATGCCAATTCATTCATCCAAGTACAACACAATTAGAATCAAAGTCCTATCTCTCATCTAATTGGAGGATATAAAATTCAAGCACAAACAATCCCACTTAAATCTGAAAATCAGATTTCTAGTTCTAATGAAGCACATAGAACTTGAACTTGTAGCCTTCGGAGTAACAGCCATGCCTATGGACTATGGCATGCTCAAGGGTTGCTATAATTCGAATTCAAACAACCCAATCATGGTAATCTCAGAGGATTGCAAGGAACTCATGTCCGGAGTACACACACTCTCACAATTCATCTAAAAATCCAAACTTTATTCAAACTAGAAGTTTAAAATTCAAAATTAAGAAAAGGGTACTTGAAATGAAAGAATTAAAGCATTGAAACCAACTACAAATTTCACCTCTAGCTCTAGCTAAGAGGTTAGCTAAGGAAAAGCATATTAAAACTAGAACTAGAACTAAGAAAATGAATAAAAACTAGCTGGAGGAGGCTAGGAAGCCTCCTATGACTTGAACTCCTTGCTTCCCACGTCCTTGCTTGATTTGGAATAGAAGAGAGCACCTCCTTTTATAGTGCAGCAATAGTACAGCAACATAGCAGAATTTGTTTCGCTTGGTACGGCTTAACCAATGGTCGGATTGCCTTCAAATTTTGTTTGTAGCTTCCTTATAATGTGATCTTCCAAATAGATGATTTAGATTTCCAAGATTATCCTCTGAATGGGCCCACCAATCACATCACCGACCGCCTCTCAAAATCGCGCACTTTGGGTACCTTTAGAACTAGTCATCTTACTTTCAACGCCCCAGAGTGTACAGAGGTCGGATTGATTTCAAATTTTGAACATTGGTAGAAAACTTCCTCCTCTACTTGATGGACGGATTAGATTGTCCAAAACAATTTCATAATATGGTCCGAAAATTAGAACACTTAGGGCTTTTATAAACTCTGCGCAGTTGGATCTTTCTGGATGGTCCATCTTTCTTCAACCGGTACGATCAAACCACACATTCTTTTGATCTGAAACTTTTGTGGTTATTCATATATGGATGTGGTCTAAAAGATGGTCAAAGTAGATTCTTCATATCATCAATGATGGGTCACCTGGACCGGCCCAGAGTTGAACAGCGAAATCTGGAACTTTCTGGACAGTTCGTATTGTTTTGGCCATCACGGTCAATCCGTAGCTCCGATCGACACGAAACCACTTGGGGTAGTTCGGCGTCGAGCTCCTCTTCGACATGGATGTATTGGATTTCCAAATATCATCAAAATGGGCCCAAAAAACTGGTCCGAAAAATCAGACAAGGGAATACCTTGGTGTTTTAGAATCTGGAAGTTGAACTTGCATGGCCGACCGGTCCTGACCGGTCGGACAGGGCTGGCCGACCGGTCATGATCGGTAAGACCTGCCTTGCAGATGTCCAGGGAGTGCATCCGACCGGTCTTGACCGGTCGGACCCAGTTTTGCCTTTTTTCTTCTTTCTTTTCTTCTCTCCTTCCTCTCTCTTTGCTTTCTTCTTTCTTTGGTCCACCTTGGGCCTTCATCAAAGGCTCCTAAACATGGTCTTTTGGTCTCCAATTGGGTTAAGTCCGCTCTCATCCCTACAATCACAAAACATGCATTAGATGGGCCTTTTAATCATGAAAATCATGCATACCATGTCATGTAGTGGGCAATGCAATGTATAAATTGGAGGTTCAACACAACTTCCTTATCGAATTGAACCCCTTTGTTGCGCCACTTCAAGTTGTTTAATCTCCGCTCTCCCGTGCTCGAATCAGCTCCCATTGTGCTCCCTAGATGTTGTTGCCGATGCTTGGCGATGCTTCAGCTCCAACGATCAATCCCTTTGCCTTTGTTCTTCTTAAGATGTCCAAGTTGGATGCGAGGTGGTGACACCTCTACAAATGGTAGGAAATGGGTTTCCTAGAGGAATACACCTATTCAAACTCGTAGGTGGTGTTTAGACAAAGGATATACTAATGATGACAGTGTATAAACTCTTAGAAATCAAGAGGAAACAAGTTCATTTTCATTTTAGAATTGAATGCCCTAAGCTTATGATGAATCACAAGGAAAGTGCCTTGTATGGGTTAGGATTAGAGCTCCTAATGATATGCAATGGTGGTAGTTTTTAAATCCTCAAAATCTCCTCTCTTACGCCAAAAAATGAATCCCTCGCTTTTATAAAATTTCTCCCAACGGTCGAATAACGAGAAGATTCCCGCATGGTCGAGCGCTCGGTCGACACATGGTCGGGCGCCCAAAATTCAGTCCAGAGTTAGTCTAAGTCATTGAATAGTTTTTGCACTAGTCCGACGCCCGGTGAAGTTATGGTTAGGCGCCTAGACAGGCATGTTTTTCTGCTGTTTTGTTAGTTGTGTTTTGTAGCAGAATATGCAGCCTCTTGGCCATTCTTTTGGTGATCTTTCGGGACACTTAAGGCTAATCTAAGATGACTAAGGGTATTCCAAATAGTCACGGTCATCTAGAGGTTGTGATTTTGGGTAGGTTCAAGGTTAAGGCTCACCAAGGCATCTCTTTTACCTGTTTCTTCTTCGTTGATGCAGTAGGTCCGTCTAGTCTTTGGTCTTTATCTTCATTAAGCTCAACTGACACTAGTATCACTCACCGAAGTAATTGACAAACAAGGTGCACTAGTATGCCACAAAAAAGTGCACTAACAATCTCCACCTTTATCAATTGCTTAGAAAAATCTAACCTACTAAAACAAAATACATTACATGTCAAATTGAAATAAATATTACAACTCAAAACACTAAAAGATGTAATTAAGTTATGCTCCTCTTGGATTGCTCCCCCATAACCTATCAATCCCTGAAACACAAAACCAAAAAACTTGTTTTGGTGGGACTTGATCTTTCTCCCCCTTTTTGTCAACAATTGACAAATCAATCTCTCCCCCTTAATGGTACACCAATTAAGTTTAGGGTAGAGAGGATTAGAATGTCTTAATTATAACTATAAAAATATGCTAACTAAGAAGAGTATAAGGTGCATGAACATGATTTAAACATGAAGCATGTAATGGGAACATGATTAACCAGAAAAATGTACTTATCTAAGCATAATTAATCATGCATAATTGGTCATCTATAATATACATTAAGCAATAAAAGCTCAAGGGGTTGAAGCCTACTCAACCAACCTCTCCTAAAATTATATACATCATAACCAAACTTAAGTATAGATTAGCATACAATTAAGCATGAAATTCAGCAAGATTAACTACTCTAGGTAGGATGATAGTCTAGCAATCAAATAGACTAAAATAAAGCAATGCTAAGCTACTAAAATTGGGCTAATGAGGCTTGAATCCTCTAATTTTCCCATACACATAAAAATGAGGCTAAAATCCTTAAATTTTCTTATAGAAAATATTTCTAGCTACCCTTACGAACGATGTTTAATTTGATTTGCTTAAGGGTAACTAATTTCCTCAACACCCTCATAGAATGTAGCATGAGGTGAGGGGTTGGGTACTCATTCTTCTTCTAGAAGGGAAAATGGTCGGGATCCTCCCTTATATTAGGGGGAAGAGAGGTAGTGGTGGAAGCCATGAGAGCGCTCATTATATTTTGGCTCCTATCACTAGTGGAGTAACTAGATTTAGATTCAGACTCATCCGTATCATCCCATGTTGCTGCTAAAGCCTTTTTATCTTTTCTTTTAGGCTATTTTGGACAATCAGTGACAACATGACCATATTTATTACAGTTGTAACATTGGACAATTAATGGATTTTCCTTTATATTTATCCACTTTCTTGTCATAACTTTTCCCTCTTTCAAATTTGAGGAATCTCTTGAATCTGTTGTCAAGATCATCATCCTTATCATTCCTATCTTCGGAAGACTCACTCTTAATAGCCTTTTACCTATTTGACTGTGTATGTGAAGTCTTCAAGGTGATGTTATTCTTCTTAGAGAGGGGACTAAAGTGTAGTTCATGAGTTTGTAGGGAACCTATAAGTTCTTCCACTTTCATGTTGTTTATGTCTCTACACTCTTCTAAGGCCACTACCTTGGTACCAAATCTTTTCAAGAGGGACATAAGTATTTTTCTACATATCATTCCTTTCAGAACCCTTTCCCCCAAGGCAAACATGGAGTTGCAAATATCGAAAAGTTTTATGTAAAACTCAATGAAAGTTTCAGTCTCTTTCATCCTAATGTTTTCAAGTTTTGTGGTTAAGAGCTAAAGCTTCGAGCATCTTATTGTGCTAGTTCTCTCGTGGGTCACTTGAAATATATCCCACGCTTCTTTTGCAGTTGCACATGTGAGAATGCGCTAAAATTCTTCTGGGGAAAACCGCACAGCAAATCGCATTGAGAGCTTTAACATTTGCCACATATTGAGCTCTCTCATTGTTATTCCATTTCTCATCATCTTTGAAATGACAATGATCTTACTATCAACCTCCTCTTGTTCCATGGACATGGAATATCCATTTAGTGTACTCGCCCACACGGATCGGTCCATGGATTAAAGAAAAATCCTCATCCTAACCTTCCAATAGGCATAGTTGGACCCGTAAAAGAATGGTAGACGGTTGACAGGACTCCCATCTCTGCTAGTCATGATGCTAGTGCTCAAAAATCGGATCTCACTCTAGATGGTTAAGTCCTTGAAGAGCAACTCGCTTTGATGCCAAGTGAAATTACGTCAGATAGTCTAACACGACACACTACGCATACGCGTGCAGAAGCTTAAGGAGCAACTAAAATTATGGCTAAGTCCTAAAAGGAGAGATTAAGACCTTTTAAAACTCTTTTCGCCTACTTAACAGTTTTATCAAATTAAACTAAGTAAGCAAAAACACTTCGGCTTCCAAGCCTAAGTGGGTCCAATCAATAGACTAACATATGGTTTAACCAATAAACAGCCTAGTATAAGCAAGTATATATTAATATATGATTAAACTAATGAAGCACCTAATCTATGCAACTCAAGTAGACTATATGAGACTTGATCATATAAGCTCAAGTCTACTCAAGGAGTGAAAGTACTGAAAGTACATCGGTAGTCTAACACGACACCTATGTATGTGCGGAAGCTTAAAGAGCAACTAGAATTATGGCTAAACCTATAGGAGGGGGTGATTCAGACCTTTTTGAAATTCTTTTCGCCTACTTACACAATTTAACAATTTAAACTAAGTAAGCAAAAACACTTCGGCTTCCAAGCCTAAGTGGTTCCAATCACAAGACTAGCATATGATTTAAGCAATAAACATCCTAGTCTAAAGCATGCATAGGTAATCAAATGATTTAACTAATCAAGCTCCTAACCTATGCAACCTATGTAAACTTATGAGAATGGATCAATGAGCTCAAGTCTACACAACTAGTGAAAGTACATCTTGTGTGTGGATGTGCCTAATTAGTGCCTAGCATACATTCCTATTAAGCATTCGTAATTAAACAATTAAACAACCAATGCTAAGATATTAATGTGCTCAATACAATCACAAACACAAGCATATATAGTGGTTCGACTTTAGGTCTACTCCACTCCCGGTTCAAGTACTCAACTCCTTTGAGCACACCGGCATTCACTATCGGAGGTTTTAAATGAGGTTCACCTCTCAACCTTTACACAGAGGTTTTATCGGTTCACCTCTCAACCATAACCGGAGTTTTGAACCAAGGGCTAACTCTCAACCCAAACGGAGTTTTGAACATAGGCTAACTCTCAACCCGACGCACGTTCTCTCCCGTGTCAGAAGCTCCCCCTTAGAGACTTAGTTTAGGACCCGACAAACGGGCTAAGGAACGGCTAACGTCCCTAAATCAAGTTTGAAAAACAAACTCTAAATGGACTCTCAAAAAGGACAACCTTACTTGTCGGATGAGCCCCTTGTTTAGCGCCAATTTGGGTTGCTTGATCTCCGCTCTCCCGTGCTTCAATCAGCTTCCCTTGCTCCCATGATCATGTTGCCGTTGCGTCGCCAGTGCCTCAGCCACACTTGATCAAACACCTTGCATGTGATGCCTTTGAGATGCCCAAGGTGATAGGAGGGTAGGTTTGAGAACTCTACAACTAATGGGAATGGGTTGCCTAGAGGTTCTCTCCTACAATGATCTCATCTTAGAGTTTTGGACAAGGATTTGCCAATAAAGAAGGTTCCAAACTCTAGAGATCAAGAGGAGATGAAGGTCATCTTCTTCATGAGCTTGGAATGCTCCAATCTTGTGTTAAAGTACAAGGAAGATGCCTTGCATAGGTTGGGAATGAGCCTCAAATGGTCTCCAACAATGGTGGCTCCACTCCTCTCGAAATCCCTCTCATTGCCCCTCAAAACGAGCCAAGCCCCTTTATAAAAGCATGAGCAACGGATACAAAATGGGCAAATAACGGCTAGTGCCGACCTGTCGCGACCGGTCGACCAGGGGTCCACGACCGGTCTAAACCGGTTGGCCATAGTCCAACACAAGACAGGGAGTACACTGTCTCAGCCGGGGAGTCTGCCCGACCGGTCGTGACCGGTCGGACCAGCCCTGCCGACCGGTCGTGACCGGTCGGACCAATGGCCATCCATTCCAGCAGCTTTCTGTCCAAATTGGACTATCTATCCGACCGGTCTTGACCGGTTGGCCAGGGATCCACGACTGGTCGTGACCGGTCGGACAGGCCTGGGTTCAGCCTGTTTGCTAGCTGACCCACTTATACTCCAACCCACTCACTATGGCCATGATTTGGGTGATGTTTTGGGACACCTAAGGCCAATCTATGATGACTAATGGTTTCCTAATATGGTTAAGGTCATCAAAGAGGATAAGGGCTGGGTTTTGGTCAAGGTTAAGGCACATCAATGCATCACTTTTACCTGTTTCTTCTTCCTTGATGCAGCAGGGCCACTTGAGTATTCGGTCTTCGTCTTCATTACGCTCAACCGACACTAGACTCACTGACGTAAGTGATTGACAAACAAGGTGCACTAGTATGCCACAGAAAAGTACACTAACAAGTACATCATGTGTGTGTGGATGTGCCTATCAAGTGCCTAGCATACATTCAAATTAAGTATTCAAAATTAAATACTTAAACACAATGCATAATAAGAAATGGGCTCAAATACAATCACAAACATAACGATGTATAGTGGTTTGTCTTTGGGTCTACTCTACTCTCGGTTCAAGTACTCAACCCCTTTGAGCACACCGCCATTAACCAAGGAGTTTAAATCTGGTTTTTCCTAACCAATGTGTTTTAAATCGGATCCACTCAACCGAAAAGTTTACAGGTTCCTTCCAACCCACACTACACACCCGTATTGGTGGCTCCCATTGGAGACTTATTTAGGCTCTACAACTAAGCTAATGTCCTACAACCGAACCTCAATTTAGACTCGACTCATAAGTCAATGTCCTATAACCGAACCTCAATGCTTTTAGGCACTATAACCGAACCTAGTGTTTACTCCCACCGGAGGCTCTCCACTTGGAGACTAGATTCGACCCTACAACCGGGTCTAGGTCCTAAAACCTGAGCCTATCGAGTTTGAAGACAAACTCTACACTCAATTCTCCATGTGAAGAGAGTGGAACCAGAATCTTACAAATAACAACTTACTTGTAGAATTGAACCCCTTTGTTGCGCCACTTCAGATTGTTTGATCTCTGCTCTCTTGTGCTCGAATCAGCTCCCATTATACTCTCCAGATGTTGTTTTTGATGCTTTGCCAATGCTTCAGTTTTAACAATCAATCCCCTTACATTTGCTCTTCTTGAGATGTCCAAGGTGGATGCGAGGTGATGAAACCTCTACAAATAGTAGGAAATGGGTTTCCTAGAGGAATACACGTATTTGGACTCGTAGGTGGTGTTTAGACAGAGGATATACTAATGATGAAGGTGTCTAAACTCATAGGAATCAAGAGAAAACAAGTCCATTCTCATTTTAGCATTGAATGTCTTAAACTTGTGATGAATCATAAGGAGAATGCCTTATATGGGTTAAGATTAGAGATCCTAATGATAAGCAATGATGGTGGCTTCTGAATCCTCAAAATTCCCTCTTATGTCAAAAAATGAATCCCCCGCTTTTATAAAATTTCTCCCAACGGTCAAATAACGAGCAGATTCGCGCATGGTTAGGCGCCTGATCGACACATGGTCGGGCACCTGAAATCCAGTCCAGAATAAGATTTGTTCACTGGACACTTTTTGAGCTGGTCGGGCATCGATGGACACATGGTCAGGCTCCCGAAATTCAATCCAGAATTAGTCTAAGTCGCCGAACAGTTTTTACACTGGTCGAACACCCGGTGAAGTTATGGTCGGGTGCCCGATAACCATTTGAATTTTAGGCTAACTCACTGGATGAATTTCTCATCGGTCGGGAACCGAGTGGACCCATGGTCGGGCGCCCGGACAGTTATGTTTTTCTGCTATTTTGTTGGTTGTGTTTTGTAGCAGAACATACAACCTCTTGACCATTCTTTTGGTGATCTTTTGGGACACCTAAGGCCAATCTAAGATGACTAAGGGTATGCCTAATAAGCACGATCATTTAGAGGTTATGGTTTTAGATAGGTGGAACAATCCGAAGATTGCACACCCAAGTGTAGGTAGCGAAGTAGTAAAATACTCGGTGAGACCAAGGTCGAACCACATGGATTGGGGTTAAGAACACTTAGAGGAAATAATTTAGGTGGGAGAGATGAAATTTGATTTAATCCACGAGAGTGGAGCAAGTTGTGTGTGATGAAAGATAAAAATAGAAAAGGGGCTAAGGCATTAGGGATCCACCTTTGATTTATCCACAATGTTTGATTCATTAGTCCAACTATAACTGAACTGGAATTGATTAAAAGTTGTTCCAATTAAAAGATGAAATGGTTAAACCACTTACATATTTCATAAAAGATGGCGATTTGAACGAATTGATCTGACTATGAAGCACTCGTTAGGTGATCACAGGGAATTCCAAGTATCCACTATGTCCGGAGTTGACAATTGATCTAGGAATTATACAGATCAACAACTTTGCCAAAAAGTCAATCGATAAGATCACAAATCATATGATCAAGTGCATACTTATAAGATAGAAGGCTTTGATTGACCGATCCAACTGTTAAGATCTCGTCCATCGATCGCAAGGGAATCCAAAGCATCCAATGTGCCCGGAGTCTACAATGGATCAATGAATTTTACAGATCAATGACTTTACCTACACTAGCTAGATGACCGTAGGGAATCCAAAGCATCCATCGTTGCCGGAGTCGACGATGGATCAAAGGATTTTATCGATCATGAATTAGCTAATTGATGTTCATGGAAATCCAAGCATCTAACATGCCTAGAGTCGACGATGTATCAATGGCCGTGCACAACAATAGCAACTGCTGAGGTGGATAACCAAATCAATCAACCAAAGAGAACTCCAACATTTACACCATACAATGTTAAACCAAAAGAACCAAAGCTTGCAAATTTCTTCAAAGGCTTCACCCTTAGCATTAGCTAGAGGTTTAGCCAACCATTCTGTTGTAGGCAAATATAGTCTAGCGAGAAGTGAAGGATCGCGGCACATAATGAATGAAAGCAGTCAAGCTCGTGCTCGCGAAAAGGGGTCGCACATCTGGAGTGCGAGCAGCTCAGCTCATGCTCGTCAGAAGGGGTCGCATCTCCCGGATGCGAGCAGCTCGGCTCGTGCTCGTTAGTGGGGGTCGCATCTCCCGATGTGAGCAACTCGGCTCGTGCTCGTTAGAAGGGGTCGCATCTCCCGATGCGAGTAGCTCGGCTCGTGCTCATCAGAAGGGGTCGCATCTCCTGAATGCGAACATTCCTGACACGAGCAGCTCCCGAATCAGAGCAATCATGAGTCTTTGTTTTTGGTTTGGACAGTTTTTGTAGTCCATCACCTGATTCCCGTCGAGCAGCTTGTCCAATCCCTCTGCGACACCAAGCAGGGCTACACCCAGGGCGGTGGTCTCCGCCCTTTCAGCGTCTCCTTCCTTTTCGCCCGCTATGACTCCAACTACGGCTTTCGGCTTTACGTGAGTGATCAGCGCTACTGCTACGCCTACCAGCAGCCCGTATAGGTCGATTTTGGGCTTATCTTCTCTTGTGGTTCCGAATCTCAAGGGATTGCTATCAAGAAACGTGATTGCCGAAAGAAGTCATTGGGTTAGATCTTGCCTCTAAGGATAAGGATCTTGTCCCATGAAATCAGCGGGATTTCGGTATCGTACACAACATCAGCGGGATCTCGATATCTTACGTAACAGATTGGATCGCTTCAGATCTATATAAAGAGATAACTCCATTAAAAGAAAGGTACAGAATATTCAATCTCTGGCCTGTTTTTGCCTGGTTATTCTTCTTCTTGCTTCGGCCTGACTTAAGCATCGGAGGGCTAACGGCTGGACACCAGCCACCCTTAGTTGCTTTCTGTCTTCTTTCAGGTCCGGCGAAGGAAGTATCTGTTGGAGAGAAGGTGAACGTCCGGAGTATAATGGAAGACTAAATTCTCTACAAAGGAAAAACTACTCTACACTACAAAACTAAGAAAGAAAGAAAGAAGAGAGGAAAGAAGATTGTGGGATGATGGAAATGAGAAGGAGATGCCTCCTTTTATAAACTTTTGAGAAGCTCCCAAGCCTAGGTGGCACTGCAAGCTTAAAGAAAAAATTTCTCTAGGTTTGGGCTTGGACGATGAGGTGGTATGAAAAGTACTCCAAGCTTAAGTGGCACTCTGATAAGTACCTAATATTGTATAATTAACCCTAGTTGTTAAGAGCAATATCATTGTTTCCCTGGTTAATTATCCCTTATTAGGTTAATTTTCTGTCTTCAGGTGGTCAGGAGAGGTTGGACAAGATCCGAGCCAATCTGGGCGATTAAAGGCCCTAAAGTGATCAAGATAAAGTATGTGGCGATCCTAAAGGAAGTCGAACGGTAAAGATCGAAGGACCATCATGTTCTACGATAGCCTGCATCACAACTGCTCATTTGGAAAATTGAGGCTGTGCATGTTTGGGTGGTTGTGTTTAGGCAATCACATAAGTTTGGACGGTCAAGATGAGATGTCCACTGTTGGGACCAACTGTGCATTAAGGCGGGCCACACTCTCATGAGCATCATCATCCAGCCCATCTATAGCTGGAAATCCAGCCGTTAATCATGCAGGTTCAGACGACTCATCACCAAAAGCATGTGCAACCGTCCAGCAAGTGGACCCAATTTGCACAACAATCCAAGCCTTCAAGCAGCTGATTCAAACCGGACTGTCCATCAAAGTTTGTGGCCCACCTCATCTCCTCAGCGTCCGTCATGGAGGCCCACCATCATTCTCATGGACAAGGGCTGGACGTCTAAGCACGTGCACAACAATGGAGCCCACCTTCATCAACAATCCATCTCCACCCACCTTCACATGAGCCAGCAACACATCTAATCTCCACTGTCCATTCATAACAACCGTCCACTACCAAAATGGACTGGACATCAGCAACACTTGGAGAGCTCCAGTGACCAGCACCATCCACGTCCGTCTGTCCAAGCTGCAGCCAGCTATGGACTCTTCTTCATCAACGTACAGTGAACTCCGGACCTCCCATCATCAACCATCCGTGGACAATGGCTCCTTCAATCCACCGTTCAAGCTTCAAACCATCCAGGATTGAATGTCTATCAGTGTCCCCACGGCTTGCACGTGCAGCAGAAGTCCAACCTGTACATCTGCAAACAGCATGAGACCCACCTGTTGAACGTCAACCAGCAGCAACGTCCACACAGATGCATCATCAACCGTCCATCCAGATTCCACCTCCAGCAGCAGCCCATCTGCTGTCCATCATCCAATCTAAGGAGTGGCCCCCACACCACATTCACCTCCCATCCAACGAGCGGTAACTGCCTGCATCCACCATCCATCACTAGCTCCATTTCAACACCAAGGACAACAACTTCCACCAACTGTTGAGAGCTTGGGATGTACACAACCATCAAAGATGCAGTCCAGCAAGGTGGACCTCACATCCAACGGCCAGGAAAGGCAGATGAATGAGAGCCTCTCATGTGCCATGCCAAAGAGAGGAGCTCTCTCTCTCTCTCTCTCTCTCTCTCTCTCTCCCTCTCCCCCACACATGTGTAAGGCTTGGAATTGCCACCTCACCACTCCAAGCCCAAACCTAAAGAAAAGTTTGCTTTGGGCATTTCAAGCCTAACTCCTAACCCAAACCTAAAAAGCACAACTATTGGCTTGGAATTGCCACCTCATCACCCAAGCCTAACTCCAAGCCCAAACCTAGAGGAGATTTACTTAGAGTGCCACATAAGCTTCTCATGAGACTATAAAAGGAGCTCCTCTCCCTCTCAATCCTATCATCCCATCCAAGAGTTCTCTCTTCTTTAGTTTTCTTTCTTTCTTTTGTAGTGTAGAGTAGTGTAGAATTTTCTTTCTTAGTGAGTTTTAGTCTTCCATTATAGCATGGTTGGCTAAACCTTTAGCTAATGCTAGGGGTGAAGCCTTTGAAAAAATTTACAAGCTTTGGTTCTTTTGGTTCAACAGTTGTGCTTAAATGTTGGAGTTTTCTTTGGTTGATTAGTTCGGTTATCCACCTCGGCATACGCTATTGTTGTGTAAGCCCCTTGATCCATTGTCGACTCTGGGCACATTGGATGCTTGGGATCCCTTGCACACCAATTAGCTAGTTCATGATCGATAAAGTCCCTTGATTCATCGTCGACTCCGGGCACTTTGGATACGGTCATCGAGCAAGTGCAGGTAAAGTCATCGATCTGTAAAATCCCTTGATCCATTGTAGACTCCGGGCACATTGGATGCTTTGGATTCCTTGCGATCGATAGACGAGATCTTAACGGTTGGATCGGTTAACCAAAGCCTTCTATCCTGTAAGTATGCATTCGATCATATGATTTGTGATCTTATCGATTGATTTGTGATCTTATCGATTTGTTGACAAAATTGTTAATCTGTACAATTCCTTAATCCATTGTTGACTCCGGGCACAGTGAATGCTTGGAATTCCCTACGATCAACTAACGAATGCTTCATGGTCAAATCAATCGGTTCAGATCACCATCTTTTATGAAATATGCAAGTAGTTTAACCGTTTCATCTTCCTATTAGAATGAATCTTTATTCGATTCCAGTTGAGTTATAGTTGGACCAATGAATCAAACCTTGTAGATAAATCAAAGGTGGATCCCTACTGTCTTAACCCATTTTTCTATTTTTGTCTTTCATTACACATACAAGCTTGCTCCACTCTCGTGGATAATTCAGATTTCATCTCTCCCACCTAAACTAATTCCTCTAAGTGTTCTTAACCCCAATCCCTATGGATCGACCTCGGTCTTACCGAGTATTTTACTACTTCGCTACCTGCACTTGGGTGTGCAATCTTTGGATTGTAGCACACTTCAAGCCTAGGACCAAAATTTCTCTAGGTTTGGGCTTGGAAGTGAGGCTTGGGATGAGTAAGGTGGCATGTTAGGCTTACACATGTGTGGGGAAAGGAGAGAGAGAGAGAGAGAGAGAGAGAGAGAGAGAGAGAGAGAGAGAGAGAGAGAGTCTCTTGAGCTTGCACATGAGAGGGAGTGGTTCTCCATTGCTGGTTGGATTTGAAAATGAAGGACGGTGGATCTGTCTGGATGAGGATGATGTGTTGGAGTAGCCTTCAAACTGTGCACGATTTGGTGCTTAGATCGATCGGGCGACCGGTCTGACAGTTCGCCCAGATGCACATCGAGGCCGTTAGACAGATTTCATTTGCCCTAAATCGATCGGGGGACCGGTCTGCAGGGGGCTCCGACCAGTAGGGCGACAGGTCAGTGGTGTGGCTAGACGCGACGAATCTGTAAGTTTCCTATTGCAAGTCGGTCTCTTACGTGGTTTTGCGCAAGAGGTTTCTAATTTCAGTTTTATGCCTATTTAACAGGGTGTAATGCAAGATTAAGAGTTTTGCCATTGGGGCCATGTTTCCTAGATGGATTGCGAGGGTTCTAGGGTAAGAGAAAGAGCTTGGGGAAACCTTAAGATTCTCTGGGATGAAGAAAAGGACTGTGCTAGTCCGTTTCATGTGAGAATAAGCTTTGGGTAGCTCGGGGATTTTTCTTGTAGGGCGTTTTGTTTCTTCATTCTTTGTAAACTTCTGTTAATTATAGTGGATCACTTTGTGCCGTAGTTTTTTACCCGTTGAGAGATTTTTCCATGTAAAATCGAATTGTCTCTTGTGGTTGAATGCTTGTGTGGTTTTGATTACATTGTGTTTCTCGTTTGATCTTATATTCTATTATGGTGTTGTTCGGCTTCCGTTTCTGCTGTCGACGCCCCTATTCCCAACACGATGGACATGCATGACTGTTGCATGCAGGGCTGGAGAATGGACGGCCATAAATTTGCAAGGTGGACATAATAGATGGCTGTTGTAGTTGATGTTCGGACGGTGTCTAATGGGAGCTGCTCGTCCTAAAGCTGCTGGTGGACGGACGCACTTGATGTTAGTGCTTAGGTGGTGGATGATGGTTGCAAGACTGATGGAGGAAGAAATGGACGGCTGTAGATTCTGGTGGATGGCCAGCAAGACTGACGAACATTGGATGATCTCGGAAGAAATCTCCATGTATGGTTGAGATGAAATGGATGTCCATGTGATGACTGGTTTTGCGCATGTGGATTGGTGGACGTAGGGCTGTAAATGGTCGGGTTTAGGGTGGGTTTAGCCAAAACCAGACCCGCCCATTTACTAAATGGGTTTGGGTCCAAGTTTTAGACCCAGATCTTTTTATTAAATGGGTGGGTCTAGGTTGGGTCCGAGTTAACCCATCAAACCCATTTATAAATGGGTCTAGGTCTGGTAGAGGGAGATCCACCCAGACCTATTTATAAATGGGTCAGGTCTAATAGGGTCTGGGTTTGAATCTAGTATGCAAGCATTTTTACAAGGCTTAAAACAAGGTCTGGACGGGTTTGAGCTACATAGGTCCCTTGAAACATAGACCAAACCTGCCCACTTACTAAATGGGTTCGGGTCAGGTCGGGTCGGGTCGAGTCGGGCCTAATATAAAGGAAACCAGACCCAGACCCATTTAGCAACTGGGTCTATTCTTGGACCCAGACCCGTACCATTTAACTAATGGGTTGGGTCTAGGTCGGGTCTAAATGGGTTGGGTCTGGGTACCCCATCGGGTCCGCTGATCCATTTACAGCCCTAAGTGGACGTCCACTTTGAAGGTCAGTTGAGATGGACGATGGAGGTCCTCCTTGATGCTGGGACTTCTTTGCACGTTTGTTGGATGGATGGTGAGCTACACAGGGCTGGATGCTGATCTGGTGGAATGATGAAGTGTGTGGCCCACCTTGCAGCTTGGTCGTCCACTAGATGGTCGATTGCACATGCATGGCTGCTGCACAGCCATTGGTTGGCTGTAGTTTGGATGTCAGCTACCGTTGATGCTTTGACAGTGGTGAAGCTGGCACATGTGGAATTGGATGGACGGTTACCATCTGTTGGTCGTGGATATGGTTGGACGGTGGTGATGGACATGTCCCTAATAGCTGCTGATCTGGATAGACGGTTGGAGATGGAGCTGGATTGGAGTGGGGTCGTTGGTGGATGATTCTTTGCTGGATCGTCCATCTAATGGATGGATGGTGGATGGACGTATGAGAGTGGGATGTCCAGCCTTCATTTACTATTGGCCGTTCATCTCCATTGCTGGAGTGGACGGTAGATGGGTGATGATGGAGGGCTGCCTTGGGAGTTGGACCAATGTTGAAGAAGTGGGGTCCATTTGGACTGGATGATGGTTGTTGAAGATGGCCTCCTCTCGTGGCTGCTGACGTGCAAGGTGGGCCAGGTGATAGAAGTTGGGACGCCCATCCTAACTGTTGTACATGTGTGGTGTAGGACGGTGGAGATTGTATCTCCATTGATGATCACATGTGATGGTGAGCTCCACTATTTTGGACGGCTAAGATGCAACAGGAACAGGTGCTGGCCATGCAGCTGGCTGGTGATGATTGGACAGTCAACTTGATGGTCACTCCACCATGGTTGGCACGGTTGGTTCCACATGTAGATGGCTGAGATGTTTGGCACGTGTGGCATGGACGGTGAGATGAAGGGTCCACCTTATCTGGGTGGTACGAACGTCCATCACAGGAGGGTGGTATGGATGTATGGGCTGGGCCAGCATGTGTAACAGCCACATGTAATGGACAATTGATATGCACTGCAGGATTGTGATGTGGTCCACTGTAGAACATGATCCATTCTTTGATCTTTACAGTCTAATTTCCTTCAGGGTTGCTCCGATGGTTGATCTTGCTCTCTTTTGGGCTTTTAAACACCCTGATTGGCTCAGATCTTGCCCAACCTCTCTTGAACACCTGAACATTGAAAATTCACTTTATAAGGAATAATTAACCGAAAAAACAATAATAATACCCTTAACAACTAGGGTTAATTATACAATATTAGGTACTTATCAATAGGTTCAAGGTTAAGGCTTACCAAGGCATCTCTTTTACCCATTTCTTCTTCCTTAATGCAGTAGGTCCGTCTTGAGTCTTTGGTCTTTATCTTCATTAAGCTCAACCGATACTAGTCTCACCGACCTGAGTAATTGACAAATAAGGTGCACTAGTATGCCACAGAAAAGTGCACTAACACAAGTTGTTGTAAATAAATAAGCTTAAACAACTAATTTTCGATTGGACTTTAATCCATCGAAGTTCGGGTTTAATGGGACTTCGATTCATCGTAGACATGTTTGATCCATCAATCGTGTCCAGCAACAATTCTGATCTCTCTGGACAGTTTTACAATCCATCGAATAACACTCTTCGATCCATCTAAGTAGGTTTTTCGATCCATCATATATAAGTTCGATCCATTGAAAATATGTCCAGCAACATTGCTGAACTCTTTGGACAGTTTTATGATCCATCGAAGTCTGGCGTCGATCCATCGAAGTGGATTTTTCCATCTATCGAATAGACCGTTTTTTGCCCGTTTCCTAGCCGTTGGAGCTTTATTTATAAAAGCGAGAGAGACGATCTTTGAGCTTGTGAGAAGGATTTTAGTGCTTTAGAGACCACCATTATTGTAATCATTAGAGGCTTTAATTTTAACCCATACAAGCCATCTTCCTTCTGATTCATCACAAGAATGGAGCATTCAAAGATCAAGATGAAGATGATATTGTTCCCTCTTGATCTCTAAGAGTTTAGGCACCTTGACCATAGGTAGATCTTTTGTCTAAACATCCCCTAGAGGTCCTTTAGGTGATTCTCCAACTTGCAACTCAATCATATCCTTAGGTTTTGGAGAATCCACAATCTCCCATCACCTTGGTCATCTCAATAGAGCATCGCATGCAAGGTGTTTGATCGTGGAGCTAAACCAACCGAAGTCACTGATCGAGGGAGCATTGAGGAGTTGATTCAAGTATGAGAGAGCTAGAAGAAGCGATTCAAGAACGATGCATCAATGAGGTTCAAATCCGACAAGTAAGGTTGTTAATTTGTGTTAAGTCCAACCACTCATCTCCCATGGAAAATTGAGTATAGAGTTTGAATTGCCAAACTCAATAGGCCCGGTTGTAAGACCTAGGCCCGGTTGTAGGACCTAGGCCCGGTTGTAGTGCCAAATCAAGTCTCCAAGTAGGGAGCTTCCGATGGGATTATATGCTATGTTCGGTTGTTGGACCTTGGCTCGGTTGTAGAGTCTAAAACCATTGAGGTTCGATTGTAGGACCTTGGCTTATGAGTGAAGCCTAAATTGAAGTTCGGTTGTAAGACCTTGACTCTTAAGTATAGCTTAAATTGTCAAGTCTCCAAGGGGAGCCACCAACATGTGTGTGAAATTACATTGGGTAGTCTAACACGACACCTTACACATACGCGTGCTGAGGCTTAATGAGCAATTATAATTATGGCTAAGTCCTGGAGCTGGATTAGGACCTTTTGAAATTTTTTTCGCCTACTTACATAATTTAACAGTTTAAACTAATTAAGCAAGAACACTTCAACTTCCAAGCCTAAGTAGGCCCAATCAATAGACTATCATATGGTTCAAGCAATAAACAACCTAGTCTAAGTAAGCATAGATTAATAAATGATTATACTAATCAAGCTCTTAATCTATGCAACTTATGCAGACTTATGAGAATGGATCAATGAGCTCAAGTTTACACAACTTAGTAAAAGTACATCTTGTGTGTGGATATGCCTATTTAGTGCCTAGCATACATTCTTATCAAGCATTCATAATTAAACAATTAAACATACAATGCTAAGATAACAATGTGCTCAAAACAAACACAAACACAAGCATGTATAGTGGTTCGACTTTAGGTCTACTCCACTCTTAGTTCAAGTACTCAACTTCTTTGAGCACACCGACATTCATTAGGGAGTTTTAAATCTGGTTCCTACCAACCAAGGTGTTTTAAATCGGATCCACCCAATCGGAAAGTTTACAGGTTCCTTCCAACCTACACGTTTACACCTGTATTGGTAGCTCCCCTTGGAGACTTGTTTAAGCTCTACAACCAAGTCAAGGTCCTATAACCGAACTCCAATTTAGACTCCACACATGAGTCAAGGTCCTACAACCGAACCTCAATAGTTTTAGGTTCTACAACCGAGGCGAGGTTCTACCCTACAACCGAACCTAGCGTTTACTCCCGCCGGAGGCTCCCCCTTGGGGACTCAATTCGACCATACAATCGGGTTTAGGTCCTACAACCGAACCTATCGAGTTTGAAGACAAATTCTATACTCAATTTCCCACGGAAAGAGAGTAGAACCGGACTCTCACGAATGACAACTTACTTGTCGAATTGAGCCCCTTTGTTGTGCCTGTTTCAAGTTGTTTTTTCTTACTCTCCCTTGCTCGAATCAGCTCCAATGATCTTTAATGTCGTTGCTTTGTCAAGGCTTCAGCTCTAAGATCAGCTTCCTTGCATATGATGCTCCATTGGAGATGCCCAAGGTGCTAGGAGGTGGTGTAACTTGTACAAATGGTAGGAAATGGGTTTCCTAGAAGGATACACCTATTTGGACTCCTAGGTGGTGTTTAGACAAGGAATTTAACTATGATCAATGTATCTAAACTCCTAGGAATCAAGAGGGAACAAGTCCATTCTCATTTTAGCATTGAATGCCTTAAGCTTGTGATGAATCACAAGGAGAATGACTTACTATGAGTTTGGAATAGAGCTTCTAATGGTCTTCAACAATAGGTGGCTTCTATTTTATCAAAATTTCCTTTATTATGTCAAAAATGAATCCCTCACTTTCATAGAATTTCTCCCAACGGTCAAATAACGGGCAGATTCGCACATGGTCGGGTGCCCAAAATCCAGTCCAAATAAGATTTATTCACTGGACATATTTTGAACTGGTCGGGCGCCTGGAATTCAGTCCAAAAATAGTTTAAATCGCTGGACAGTTTTTGCACTGGTCGGGCGCCCGGTGAAGTTATGGTCGGGCGCCCGATGACCATTTGAATTTCAGGCCAACTCATTGGATGAATTTCTCATCGTTCAGGCGCCTTGGACAGGCATATTTTTCTGCTGTTTGTTTGTTGTGTTTTGCAGCAGAACACGCAACCACTTGGTCATCCTTTTGGTGATCTTTTGGGACACTTAAGACCAATCTAAGATGACTAATGGTATGCCTAATGATCATGGTCATATAGAGGTTATGGTTTTGGAAAGGTTCAAGGTTCAGGCTCACCAAGGCATCTCTTTTACCTGTTTCTTCTTCCTTGATACAGTAGGTCCGTCTTGAGTCTTCGATCTTTATCTTTATTAAGCTCAACTAAACTCACTGACCTAAGTAATTGACAAATAAGGTGCACTAGTATGCCACAGAAAAGTGCACTAACAGTGTGTGTACGTGGTCCACCAACATGGGTGCGTATGTGAGGTTCTTGAGTAGGATGTGGTTGTTATGTAGGATTGTAAGGTTGGAAGGAACCTAGTTAAAACTCCTAGGTTGTGAGGTGAACTTGATTTAAAACCTTCAAGTGAAATTCGGTGTACTCAAGGGGTGAGCACGGCAATCAGGAGTGGAGTAGACAGGTAGTCAAACCACTATACATGCTTGTGTTTGTGATGTATTTGAGCACATTATTATTCTAGCATTGTATGTTTAATTGCATAATTATGAATGCTTAATATGAATGTATGCTATGCAATAGATAGGCATATTCTCACATAATATGTATTTTTACTAATTGTGTAGACTTGAGCTTCTATGATTGCATCTCTTATAGTCTACATTTGTTGCATAGATTAGGTGCTTGATTAGTTAAATCAATTATTAATCTATGTGCTTATACTAGGTTACTTAGTTGCTTAATAATTTGCTAGTTTATGTGATTGGACCCACTAAGGCTTGGAAGTCGAAGTGTTCTTGTTTTACTTAGTTTAACTTGTTAAATTAGTTAAGTTAGTCGAAAAGAATTTTCAAAAGGTCATAATCACCCCCCTCCAGGTCTTAGCCATTATTCTATAAGCTCCGCAAGTTTTCGCGTATAGTGTAATATGTCGTGTTAGACGATTCAACACAATTGCAACCATAGCTATTGTCGTAGCAACTAACATCCATTTAGGACCAGAAAGCAAGAGAGAGAGCAGGGGCTACTGCCACTGCTTATGGTGCCAGTGGGGGCGGCCTGGCCCCCGAACTTCAAGGAGGGGAGGGGGGGGGGGGGGGGGGGGGGGGGGGGGGGGGGAGGGAGGTTACAGCTGTCACTGCTTATAGCGGTGGTGGTTACTTCTGCTAGTAGCAGCGGTGGCTGTGGTTGTAGCTGTTGGAAATCTCACTCCTTCCTTTTTTTTTTTTTTCTCTTTATTCTTTCTCAATCTTTTAGGTTTCAAAAAAAAAAAATCTTAAGAATCTCTCCTTGATATTAATCCAAATTCTAAAGTCTCTCTTATATTCAAATCCTTAATTCCTCTCGAATCAAAATTTAGGGCCTTATAAAATCGATCTCCAATTAATACGAATTGATATTCTTTTTTCTTCTTCTTTTATTTCCATACCTCATAGATAAATAAAATAAAATTAATCCTCTTAAAAAAATTGATGATCGATATATTTTTAAAATAAAAATATTATTAATAAAATAATAAAATTTTAGATTTAATCAATAAAAGGCACTTACCTCAATGTGATTTTTTTCACTTCAATTGGTGATCCGCCGTTTAAGTGCTCTGATACCACTAAAAGGCATTACAGAAGAATGAGCCCTCAGGATTTGACGGTCTACACGATAGGAACCTTCACAAAGCCGACGATAAACGATGTTGTCTAACGATCCGCCTAACTGCTTGCATGAACTAGATGGGTCTGATCACCCCTCTGATTCTATGGTGAGGATGGTCCCGAATGATGATCTACGACTCAGATCGTTAAGGGATGGGCCAGATGGATATTTAACTACTCGCCTATTTTTTCTTTCCTTAAGATTGATATCGAAGAGAATTCTCACTCTATTTATAAATAAGATGATAGAGGGATAACAGATGAGATTAGATGTGATAAGGCTTATCCTTATCTCATTTAATCCTCTTTCGTATCTCAAATCTCAAATTCTCTTTGAATTTCAAAGTCCCGTGAGAGAGAAGAAGCAAGAAAGATATGTGGGACCTAGCCTCTAGTGGTTGATTACAAGTGTGTCCCACAGGCCTGTTAGTGCACTTTTTTATGGCATACCAGTGCACCTTATTTGTCAATCACGTGTGTCCATGTGTAGTAATGTCGGTTGAGCCTTGACAAGTTGAAGACCGAAGATTCAAGTGGACAAGAAGCATCAAGAAAGAAGAACAGGTAAATGAGATGCCTTGGTGACCCTATCCCTTTAAACCAAAACACTCAAACCCTCTTAGATGACTTGGACCAACTAGGAAAAATCTTAGTCATCTTTATTAGTCTTAGAACACCTTAAAAAACATGATAAGTAGACTAATTAAAGAGGTGAAAGTTTTTGTAATTAATCCATCCTAAACAACAACTTTCGATAGACCTCCGATATATCGAAAGTTTATTCGATAGACCTTCGATATATCAAAAGGTCTATTCGATATATCGACTCAAGTGTCTAGCAAATGCATAATCTCCTTGGACAATATTTTCAATGTATCGGAATGTCATTCGATATATTAGAATTGGGGTTTTCGATATATCGATACCCCAGTTTGATATATCAGAGAAATAGTCCAACAACTTCACAACTCTTTGGACATATTCTTCGATATATTGAAATACCATTTATATTGAAGATAATTCTAATTAATCGAAACACTAATTTGATATATCGATATGACCATTTTCTACCCGTTTTATGACCGTTGGAGATTTTCTTTAAATACGGGAGATATGGTCTTTGGACATAAAGAGAGGGATTTTCAGGAGATAGAAGCTATCACCATTGCTTACCATTAGGAGCTCTATTCCTAACCCAAACAAGTGATCTTCCTTGTGAATTCATCACAAGAATGGAGCATTCAAAGCTCATGATGAAGATACACTTGTCCCTCTTTTAATCTATAGAGATTGATAGTTCTTGATAGTGATATTCCTAACCAATACTCTATGATGAGATCCTTGTAGGTGAGACTTTCTAGGCAAGCCCACTTCCACCAGTTGTAGAGATCTCAAACCTACCTCCTAGCACCTTGGGCATTTCAAATGGAGCATCATATGTAAGAGAACTGATTTTAGAGCTGAAGCCTTGGCAAAGCAGCAGCATCAAAGATTGAAAGAGCACAAAGGAAGCTGATTCGTGTATGGGAGAGCAAGAAGAAACAACCTGAAGCGGCATTACAACAGGGCTCAAATCCGACAAGTGCGTTGTCTTTTGTAAGAGTCTATCCACTCTTTTCCCTTTGGAAATTGAGTATAGAGTTTGTTTGTCAAACTCAAATTTAGGGTCGTTTGCCAATTCTTAGCTTGTTAGTTGAGCCTAAAAGTCAAGGAGCGTTTGCCGTTCCTTGGCACGTTTGTCGGGCCTAAATTTAAGGAACGTTTGTCATTCCTTGGCACGTTTGTCGGGCTTAAACTAGTCTCCAAGGTGGAGCCACTAACACCGGTGTGAACGTGTAGGTTGGTAGGAACCTAGAAACTCCTTGGTTGGGTTGATCAGATTTAAAACACCTTAGTTAGGAGGAACCAGATTTAAACTCTCCAGTGAATGCCGGTGTTCTTAAAAGGGTTGAGTACTTAAACTGGGAGTGGAGTAGACCCAAAGTCTAACCACTATATATCGTTGTATTTTTTTATTGTATTTGAGCACATTTCTTATTATACATTGTGTTTAATTGTTTAATTATGAATGCTTAATTGGAATGTATACTAGGCACTTGATAGGCACATCCACACACACATGATGTACTTGAAATTACGTCGGGTAGTCTAACACGACACCCTACGTATACGCGTGCGGAAGCTTAAGGAGCAACTAGAATTATGGCTAAGTTCCAGAGGGGGGGTGATTAGGACCTTTTAAAATCTTTTCGCCTACTTAACAGTTTTTGTAAATTAAACTAAGTAAACGATTAACACTTCGGCTTCCAAGCCTAACTGGGTCCAATCAAAAGACTAGCATATGATTTAAAATAATAAACAACCTAGTCTAAGAAAGCATAGATTAATAAATGATCAAATTAATGAAGAACCTAATCTATGTAACTCAAGTAGACTTAAATGAGGATGGATCAATTAAGCTCAAGTCCACTCAATGAGTGAAAGTACATCTTGTGTGTGTGGATGTGCCTATCAAGTGCCTAGCATATATTCCTAACTAAGCATTCATAATTAACCAATTAAACATAATGCATAAAGAGAAATGTGCTCAAGTACAATCACAAACACAAGCATGTATAGTAGTTCGACTACTTGTCTACTCCACTCCCGGTTCAAGTACTCAACTCCTTTGAGCACACCGACATTCACTGGGGAGTTTAAATCTGATTCCTCCCAACCAAGGTGTTTTAACTCGGATCCACCCAACCGGGGAGTTTTACAGGTTTCTCCCAACCTACACGTTGTTAACGTCAGATTTTGTAATAGGATCCTCCGGTTGTTCACCTTCTCTCTAGCAGGGATTTCCTCCGATAGACCTGTAAGAAGACAGAAAGCAACTTAGGGTGGCTGGTGTCCAGCCGTTAGCCCTCCGATGCTTAAGTCAGGCAAAACAAGAAGAAGAAAAACCAGGCAAAAGCAGGCCAGAGATTGAATATTGTGTACCTTTCTCTTAATGGAATCATCCCTTTATATAGATCTGAAGCGATCCAATCTGTTACGTAAGATATTGAGATCCCGCTGATTTCGTGTACGATACGAGATCCTGCTGATTTCGTGGGATAAGATCCTTATCCTTAGAGGCGAGATCTAACCCAATTACTTATTTCGGCAATCACGTTCCTTGATAGCAATCCCTTGAGATTCTGAACCACGAGAAGATAAGCCCAAAATCAACCTATACAGGCTGCTGGTAGGCGTAGTAGTAGCGCTGATTGCTCATGTTGAGCTGGAAGCCGTAGTTGGAGTCATAGCCAGTGAAGAGGAAGAAGACGCCGAAGGGGCGGAGACCACCGAACTAGGTGTAACCCTACTTGGTGTCACAGAGGGATTGGACAAGCTGCTCGACGGGAATCGGGTGCTGGTACTGAAGGCTAAGGGATGTCGCCACAGAAAACTGTTCGTATGTTGGAAGATGGTCGCGAGTCCAAGTGCTCGCTCATTCAGATGTAACACTTTTCAATGACTTGTGAGAAGGTCTGCTCGCAGATAGAGAAGGGAATCTCTGCTTTGCTTCATCTGACTATCAGCTATGGGAGCTCGAAGCCTTGCGAATAGGTGCTCCGTATTTATCCATCCTATGACTCTCGAGCAGATGATCTCGAGAGTTGAATGGGCACTTCCGTATTTACCCGATCTGCGACTCTTGATCAGATGATCTCGAGAGTCGAATGGGCACTTCCGTATTTACCCGATCTGCGACTCTCGATCAGATGATCTCGAGAGTCAAATGGGCGTCCGTGTAAAATCTTAATAGCTGAGTTGATCTCCATTATTTTGCCTATAATAGATGCCCCCCAAGTCCTTGCCGCTAAGAATTCGTAAGGGAAGGACTTAGCTCACTATCACACGTAACCGCCCGCTGCCTTCATCGAGAACGGAACCTCACATGATGGGCTGGAATTAATGAGCGCCAGCTTTCCGCAGCCTTTCCGCAGACAGAAAATGAAGGGGCGCTTGCCACGTGTCAGGGGAGTTAATGGGCGTGCCTGCTCGAGTGCTGCGCCGAAGGAGGGGCTGCCACGTACCATCAGATGCGGCGGAATGATTGCCTATAAATATACGGAGTCCGCCATTTCTCTGGTTTTCTACAGAAGCTTTTCGAAAGGAATTAGTAGTCATCCCCTTTCTTGTCATTCTCCTTCCTCCGGTGCTCCCCTTCCTTCTTTCTTTTTGTTACCTGGGTACATTTCCTTTTCTCTTTTTCTTCTTTTTAATCTTCTCATGTCTGGGAACTCTGACGAGACCACCGTCCCTCTAGGTGATGCCACTCCGGAATCCTCTGCTTCTAGCAGTGCGAGGGTTCCGGCAGGGAGATACACAGCAGCCGGATATCCTTCTGTTTTATCAGAGGACCGGCTGGCTGAGTTACGGGAGAGATACCTGATCCCCGACTCAGTCACTCTCCGACTGCCCAGAGATGGAGATACACAAGACTCCCCTCCCCCAGGATGCGTAGCTTTTTATGAGTACCAGCTCATCCTGGGGGTACGCCTCCCCCTCCATCCCTTCATACGCGACGTTATCCGGTGTTACAAGATTGCCCTCGAGCAACTCATCGTGAACGGATGGAGGGTAGTCCTTGGCTACTTTGCCCTCTGGGCTCAGGCCGGCAACGGGGAACTTACAGCGGAGGAGTTCCTCCGTATGTTCCGTCTAAAGAAAGCACCCTCCAGCGAAGGTTGGTATTACCTGTGCTACTGGCACCGGGATAACTTCGTGTTGGGAAACCCTCCTCGAACTATCCCGGCTGGAGGAAACGGTGGTTCTACGCTTCCTGGAACTGGGAGTCTGCTTCCTCCAGAGGTCCAGGGGTTACCCGTTTTTCTGTGAAGGTAGGCACAATCTCACATTGTGCAGTTTTCTTCAATTAAGATTTTAGGGTTTTACTTCATTATTTGTCCCTTGTTTGTGCTCGCAGGTATCCCGGCCTTGAGAAAACCAAATTTGAAGGGAGGGATCAACGAGAAAATAGTCAAGGTGTACAAGGTGCCTGTTGGTGATAGGCACATCGAGGCTTGCCTGTCTCCCTCGCGACTTGCAGCAGCGGGCCTAATATCCAGAGGAGAAACCGAGATGACGAAGGCCGGGGAGAAGAGGGGTCTGCTGCCCCGACTGAAGGGCACGAACTCCAAAAGGCAGAAGAGAACACCTGTCGAACCATCTCAACCACCCGTCCGTAAGGGTAGCGATCAACCTGCCCCTCTCGTGAGCACGGCGGGGGCTCCGGCAGGGCCCAAATTCCCTCACTGGTGGTCGCACCTGGACCGCCAGTGATTAACATTGCTGACAATTCCCCGAATGGGGCGGGGTCCAGCTGCCCCCCGGCTGAAGAGGCTCGAGAGCAAATAGAGCCTCGAGAGCCGGCTCCTGCTCGCGAACTGATCCCTGCTGCCGAGCAGGGACCTGCTCGCGAGTCGATGCCCCCACCTCGCGAGCCGGCTGGGTTGGTCGTTGCCCAACTGTCTGGGAGTGGGACATATTCTATCCCCCGCCACCTCCATCCAATATGTAAATTCTTGTTCGAGAACGTCCCCCCCCAAACCTTCGGCTCTCTTCCCGAGCCAAGCCATGAGAACCTTTTCCTCGAAGCGGGGGTGAGGATGGTTCAGGTAAGACCTTGCCAAGGCCTGCTTTAATCTGTTGTTACGTTCCAGAATACTTTCTCACATTTTTCGTTACTTTTGCAGGGCTTAGATCTTATCCTGCGAACGAGGCGTGATATCGTTGCCGCCCGTCGCGTGATAGATGAAGCTGAGGGGAAGAGAACTGCCTTGGAGAAGGCAGTTCAAGGAAGGGATCAACTCCTCAAGTCCCGTGAGGCAGTGATCTCTAAGAGAGATGAGGAGATCAAGATCCTCATAGAGAAAGTCCAAGTTTTGACCGAGAGGTATCAAGCTTTGGACTCTAAGTTCGCGAAGCTCGCCGACTTGAAGGAGAAGGCGGAGAGAGAGAAGGAGATCTTTCGCCAAGACAAGATCTAATTGGAGGAGCGGCTTGGGGAGGCTAGGTCGCAGCTCAAAGAAGCCAACGAGAACCTGGAGAAAGAGCACTCCGCTCTCGCACAGCTCAAGGACGACTCGATCCACTGGGACAAGGAGAAAGTCACCCTTGTAAAAATGCTCTCGGAGGAAGGTCCTCGGGCAATTTCCGAGTTCCGGACTTTGCAGCTATATCACGATGAAAGATATGAGTCATATGATGCTGGTCGCGACTTTGCGCTAAGAGCAGTGCAACGAATGACCCCATCCTTCGATATGGGGGAATTTGGTCGAGTCGCGACCATCATAGCTGCAGAAGAGCAAGCTGCTGCTGAGAACGAGGTGACTGAAGCCACGCAGGCTGGAGGGGCTCCAGAAATGGGCCCTGAAGTCGAGAGCACGGCTCCTCCTCCAAGAGATTGATTTCCTTTTTGTTTTCCTTTCTCCTGTACTCGCGAGCAGATATTTTGTAAACATTTATCATTAATGAAAAGATATTTTTGGAAGTGTTGTTCTTCTTCTTGTTTACTCTTTCCCTTTCATGCAATGAATACCTTCTCGTTGTTGTTTACCTTCTTTTCCTTTGTGCACTGAATGCCTTCCTGTTGCAATGAGTTATGCTCAACCCGGGGGTCGTAGCGACCATGCCCTCGTGAAGATAGACTGATCTATCGATTGAGAGATGTAATGTGCTCAATCCGGGGGGTCATGACGACCATACCCTCGTGGAGATAGACTGATCTATCGATTGAGAGATGAAATGTGCTCAATCCGGGGGGTCATGACGACCATACCCTCGTGGAGATAGACTGATCTATCGATTGAGAGATGAAATGTGCTCAATCCGGGGGGTCATGACGACCATACCCTCGTGGAGATAGACTGATCTATCGATTGAGACTCCAAGTTTACCAAGGGTAGAAGGATGGTCACCCATAAAATGGAAATGCGACCATCCTAGGTGAATTTAACCCTACCAAAGGTAGGCAATTAGCCAAGGGATTATACGCATCCTCTTCAGGGCTATTCATGTCCAAGTAAATGGAGTAGCGACCAAAAGATATCTTCCACTTTATTCATAAAATGTTGTTATGAACTACATCGAATCTAGGGATAGTATCGTAGCAAATGCTCCACGTGCCAAGGGCGACGTACGGGCTTCCCTGCATGTCTTCAAGGTAATAAGTACCGGGTCGCACAATCCTAATGACCCGATACGAGCCTTCCCAATTTGGATCCAGCGAACGAGCGGGAACTCCGAGTTTTTGCCTCAGGACCAAATCTCCAGGTTGGAAGGATCTAGGTCGAATCTTAGCATTTCGATAACGAGCAATACGTTGTTGATATGCTGCCACTCGTACTTGGGAGGCATTTCTCCGTTCTTCCAACAGATCAAGATGAAGTCGAAGGTCTTCCTGATTACTCGCGGGGTCATACCGCTCGATCCGATATGAGGGCACTTGAATTTCCACGGGTACTACTGCATCGACACCAAATGCTAAGGAGAAAGGGGTTTCACCTGTTGATGTATAAGCCGTGGTTCTATATGCCCATAGTACTTCTGGCAGAAGTTCTGGCCACACACCTTTACATTCACCTAACTTGGTCTTTAAGTGGTGCTTGATGATCTTATTCACTGCCTCGACCTGCCCATTCGCCTGAGGATGATATGGAGAAGTGCGGAGATTACATATCTTTCATTTTTCACAAAATTCATCAAAGGCTGTGTTGTCGAACTGCGTTCCGTTGTCGGTAATAATAGTGTGAGGAAGTCCGAAACGGCATATGATATTTCTCCATATAAACTTAGTAGTTTGTTTCTCAGTAATCTTGGCTAATGGTTCTGCCTCGGCCCATTTGGTGAAGTAATCAACCGCCACGATCGCAAACCTATTTTGTCTCTTTCCCATGGGTAAGGGCCCGATGATATCGACCCCCCACTGAGCGAAAGGCCAAGGGCTATCAACTGGAGTCATCCGTTCGGATGGTACATGAGGTATAGGTGAATAACGTTGGCACTTGTCACATTTTTTAGAAAGTTCAATTGCATCTGCTTTCATAGTGGGCCAATAATATCCTTGCCGCATCGCCTTATATGCTAGGGATCGCCCGCTGGGGTGATTACCACATGCCCCCTGGTGTTCTTCATCTAGAACACGAAGGGCTTCTTCTGGATGAAGACACCTTAAATAAGGCAAGGAAAAGCTCTTGCGCAACAATATTCTGTCTTGCAAGGTATACCTGGCAGCCCGAAGGCGAATTTGTCTTGCAGCTTTCTTGTCCTCTGGTAGGTATCCGTCTCTGAGATACAGGGTGATGGGATCCATCCAGCATGGAGATGATTGTACCGATATTACTTGCTCGAGAGTCGTTTGGTCGATACTTAGGTTCTGACGATGCTCGATGGGAACCGAATGTGATAACTCAGATTCTGGTGCAGAGGCGAGCTTTGCCAGGAAATCGGCAAGTTGGTTCTTCTCGCGAGGAATATGAATTATTTCATAAGTCTTCAGTTTTGCGAGCAGGATGAGGACACGAGACTTGTATAAGGCCATCCTTTCTTCTTTGGCCTCGAATTCTCCAAGGACTTGGTTGACAATGAGCTGGGAGTCGCTATGAATTGACAGATTCTGAATTGCAAGGACAATGGCCAATTCGAGGCCGACGATCAGGGATTCATATTCTGCTTCATTATTCGAGATACGAGAATCGAAACGCAGAGCATATTGAAAATGCGACCCGTCGGGAGCCACTAAAATCAGGCCCGCTCCACTGCCACTGGCCCGCGATGACCCGTCCACGAAGAGTGACCAAGGAGGCTGGTCGCTGGTCATGATATTATCATCAGGAGAGTATCTGAATTCGGCGATGAAGTCAGCCACGGCCTGGCCCTTGACTGCGGTCCTAGGGCAGAATGAGATATCGTGCTCGCTGATCTCGACCGCCCATTTAGTTAAGCGTCCGGAAGCCTCAAGTTTTTGAAGGACTTGCCGCAGTGGATGATTCGTTGGTACTAGAATAGCGTGGGCTTGAAAGTATGGTCGCAGTTTTCGAGCTGCCGTGACTAAGGCTAGGGCCAGCTTCTCCATATCAGAATACCTAGTTTCTGCATCAACCATTGCTCGACTGATATAATAAATGGGCCTTTGCACCCCGAAATCTTCTCTTATTAAAGCGGCACTAACGGCCGTAGAGGACACAGATAAATACAGAATGAGTTGCTCATGTGCTACAGGTTTAGATAAAATGGGGGGTGTGCTCATGTATAGCTTCAATTGTTGAAAGGCTTCCTCACATTGTGGCGTCCAATTCCAATCAGACTTGGCCGTTGCACGAAGGAGTTTGAAGAATGGTAAGCACTTGTCAGATGCTCGCGAGATGAATCTATTCAACGATGCGATGCGACCAGCCAGACGCTGGACGTCCTTCAGAGTGGTGGGGGATTTCATCTCCATCAATGCTTTTATCTTTTCAGGAATTGCCTCAATTCCGCGCTGACCGACCATGAACCCGAGAAATTTTCCTGCAGATACTCCGAATGCACATTTTTCTGGGTTCAATTTCATTTGATACCTCCTCATTAGGTCGAAGGCTTCTCGAAGATCAGAAATATGATCATCTTCTACGGTGCTTTTCACGAGCATGTCATCGACATAAACTTCCATATTCCTACCGATTTGAGCAGCGGATATTTTGTTGACGAGACGTTGATAAGTGGCCCCTGCATTTTTAAGACCGAACGGCATTACCTGGTAGCAATATAATCCCCAATCTGTGATGAAGGCGGTATGCTGGCTATCAGGTGGATGCATCATGATCTGGTTGTAACCAGAATAAGCATCCATAAAACTGAGCAGAGCGTGTCCAGCTGTTGAATCGACCAACTGGTCAATCCGCGGTGTCGGGAAGCTATCTTTGGGGCATGCTTTGTTCAAATCTGAATAGTCGACGCACATTCTCCATTTGCCATTAGCTTTCCGGACGAGAACCACGTTCGCCACCCACTCTGGGTAGTCTACTTCTTTTATGAAATTGACCGTGAGTAGCTTCTCGACTTCAGCTTTGATCACCATTTGTCTTTCTGCAGTGAAGGCACGTCGACGCTGGTGTACGGGCTTATGTTTCGGGTCGATATTGAGACGATGTACAATGACATTGGGGTCGATGCCTGGCATATCTTTATGAGACCAAGCGAACACGTCCTGGTATTCGGTGAGGAAACGGACCAGATCATCATGATGGACACTGGTTAAAGAGGATCCAATGTATACGACCCTAGACGGGTCACCTTTGGTTAAGTGAATCGCCACTGTTTCTTCCCCAGGAGTTCCTGATTGGAGAGTATTCTCTCTCGGATCCAACGAAGTGTTGGTGGGAAAGTTGGGTGAACCCTGCGCTATCTCCATAACGGGCGTCGCTTGAGCCTTCTTTCGATCTTGTAGGGCTATCTGGTAGCAAGACCGTGCCTCTTGTTGACTTCCTCGCACGACCCCGATACCATTTGGGGTAGGAAATTTGACACACAGATATGAAGGGTGCAAGTCTGCCCCAACCTTAGTAAGAGACGGCCGCCCCAGAATGGCGTTATACGCTGATTTTCGATCCACCACGAGGAAGTTTACGAAGACGGTAGTTTTCGCTGGACTTTCTCCAAAAGTAACTGGGAGATTGATGCTTCCTTCAGGCGTTACTACCTCACCTCCGAAGCCGACGAGGGGGGTCGATACTGGCTTGAGAAGGCTTCTGGCAAGTGCCATTTTGTTGAAAGCCTCCAAGTATAGAATATCGGCTGAGCTACCTGTATCCACCATAATTCGATGTGTCAGATAATTTGATACCTTCAATGTGACTACGATGGAGTCTTCATGAGGGAAGTGAATTCCCGTTGCATCTTCGAGAGTGAAGGAAATTGGAGGATGGCTGGTCTTTGACAAGCTAGACGTCTGTTCCAGCCAATAGATTTGCTGGGGTTCTTTGGACGCCTTTCGAGCGTATGCTTTTCTTGAAGCTTGAGAATCGCCCCCGCAAGCTGGTCCTCCGACGATGGTGCGGATTTCTCCCGTAGGCTCAGCTTCCTCTTGGTCAGTTTGATGATGAGGTTGTTCCTTTTGGCGAGATGAGGTGTTTGCCCTTTCTAGTGATCAATTTTTACGAGCAACATAATCCTGGAGATGGCCTTTTCGAATAAGGGCTTCGATATGGTCTCGTAGAGAGATGCAGTCCTGGGTTCTATGCCCGTGATCTTTGTGAAAGTAACAGAACTTGCTCTTGTCTCTCTTCTCGGGATCGGATTTGATCTTTGCAGGCCACTTCACATACGGCTTGTGTTTAATCTCCATTAAGACCTTTTCATGAGATCGATTGAGAGGAGTGTAGTTATGATATTTACCAGAATAAGGCTTCTTGGGAGAACGATCGCGTTAATCACGACGATATTTTTTATCTGTAGAAGAGGCTCCTTCTGGCTTGCGTTTCTTATCCTGTACTTCATGGCGTGTCAACGCGACTTCTTCTGCATTGATATACTTCTGAGCTTTGGCTTGGAACTCTGCCATAGTTTTTGGAGGGCTCTTATTTAAAGCAAACCTGAATTTCTCGCTCGTTATTCCGGCTATGAGGGCTGTAAGACCTTTTTCTTCAGTATAACCCTCAATTTGAACGGCTTCGGCAGTAAACCGTACTGTGAACTCCTTTATTGTTTCTCCATGCTGCTGTTTCAGATCCATCAGATGGGAGGCTGGCTTCTTAATGCGAATGCTTCCCATGAATTGAGAAAGGAATATCTCCGATAACTGGGAAAAGGAGCTGATGGAACGAGGCTTTAATCCCCGGAACCATGTACGAGCTGCTTCCTTCAATGTTAGGGAAAAAGCCCTACACATAATTTCTAAGCCATGTCCCTCCAACTCCATGAGAGACCTGTATGTTTCTAGGTGTTCAAGAGGATCACCAATACCTGTATACGGGGTGATAACAGGCGTTCGATACTTTCTAGGTAACGGCGCCTCCATGACCTCGCTGGTAAAGGGGGACTCGGATTGATGTATCGCTGTCATGATGGTAGATGGCCGATTTGCCTGATATCGCTGTTCCATGACGTCAAAACGATCATGGATTCTTTTGAGATCTCCTTCCCATGGTAGGGTATAGCCTGATGTTTCGGCGGTGGAGCCCTGAGGTTGAGGTTGTCGAGACGAACTAGAATGTATAGAATGTGGAGACGGCACGGTATGATGGTTGCCAAGTGGTGTCCGGTTTGATGGTGGATGGTGTGGCGGGACCTGTGGTTCGTCCATAGAATGTCTGGAAGCCACTGGTATGGGTTGCGGTGGTAACCCTTCGGAGGGTTGTCTCTGCGGTTCAGGGAGATGCTGATCAAGCCGATTCGACAGGGCCTGAACTCTGGCATTCAGAGTCAGAAGAGTATTTCCGAGGAAACGCAAGACATCATCTTGATTTTCAGAAGCTTCCAATAATGGGTTTGCTGATGGCATATTTGGGGCTCCTTGAGGGATGTTCGTCGAAGCAGGTGGAAGGGTAGGTACGGATTCCGTCTCATCGGGCGGAGGTGGTGCCTGCCTTGAAGTCGAAGGATGAACAGCCTTTTTAGGAGGCATCGCCGAAGGATTTTTATCGGTGGTTAGAACGATTGATTTCGACGATCAAGTCGTTTCCCACAGACGGCGCCAAACTGTTAACGTCAGATTTTGTAATAGGATCCTCCGGTTGTTCACCTTCTCTCCAGCAGGAATTTCCTCCGATAGACCTGTAAGAAGACAGAAAGCAACTTAGGTGGCTGGTGTCCAGCCGTTAGCCCTCCGATGCTTAAGTCAGGCAAAGCAAGAAGAAGAAAAACCAGGCAAAAGCAGGCCAGAGATTGAATATCGTGTACCTTTCTCTTAATGAAATCATCCCTTTATATAGATCTGAAGCGATCCAATCTGTTACGTAAGATATTGAGATCCCGCTGATTTCGTGTACGATACGAGATCCTGCTGATTTCGTGGGATAAGATCCTTATCCTTAGAGGCGAGATCTAACCCAATTACTTATTTCGGCAATCACGTTCCTTGATAGCAATCCCTTGAGATTCAGAACCACGAGAAGATAAGCCTAAAATCAACCTATACAGGCTGCTGGTAGGCGTAGTAGTAGCGTTGATTGCTCATGTTGAGCTGGAAGCCGTAGTTGGAGTCATAGCCAGTGAAGAGGAAGGAGACGCCGAAGGGGCGGAGACCACCGAACTAGGTGTAACCCTACTTGGTGTCACAGAGGGATTGGACAAGCTGCTCGACGGGAATCGGGTGCTGGTACTGAAGGCTAAGGGATGTCGCCATAGAAAACTGTTCGTATGTTGGAAGATGGTCGCGAGTCCAAGTGCTCGCTCATTCAGATGTAACACTTTTCAATGACTTGTGAGAAGGTCTGCACGCAGATAGAGAAGGGAATCTCTGCTTTGCTTCATCTGATTATTTGCTATGGGAGCTCGAAGCCTTGCGAATAGGTGCTTCGTATTTATCCATCCTGCGACTCTCGAGCAGATGATCTCGAGAGTCGAATGGGCACTTCCGTATTTACCCGATCTGCGACTCTTGATCAGATGATCTCGAGAGTCGAATGGGCACTTCCGTATTTACCCGATCTGCGACTCTCGATCAGATGATCTCGAGAGTCAAATGGGCGTCCGTGTAAAATCTTAATAGCTGAGTTGATCTCCATTATTTTGCCTATAACACACGTTCACACCCATGTTGGTGACTCCCTTTGGAGACTTGTTTAGGCCCGCCAAACGTGCCAAGGAACGGCAAATGTCCCTAAATTTAGGCTCGAGAAATGAGCCAAGGAGTGCCAGACAACCCCTAGTCTTTAGGCCGACAAACAGGTCAATAAACGGCTAACGTCCCTAGTCTTTAGGCCGACAAACGGGCTAAGGATTGGCAAACGACTCTAGTTCGAGTTTGTCAAACAAACTCTACACTCAACTCCCATAGGAAATTGAGTGGATGGACTCAAAACAAAGACAACCTTACTTGTCGGATTGAGCCCTTTTGTAGCGCCATTTTGGGTTGCTTCTTCTTTCTCTCCCGTACTTGAATCAGCTCCCCTTGTGCTCTCCTGATCTTTGATGCCACTGCTTTGCTAAGGCTTCAGCTCCATTGGAGATGCCCAAGGTGCTAGGGAATGGTGAAACCTCTGCAAATGATAGAAAATGGGTTTCCTAGAGGAATACACTTATTTGGACTCGTAGGTGGTGTTTAGACAAGAGATTTAACTATGATTAAAGTGTCTAAAACCTTAGGAATCAAGAGGGAACAAGTCCATTCTCATTATACCATTGAATGACCCAAGCTTGTGATGAAAACACAAGGAGAATGACTTGCTATGGGTTTGAAATAGAGCCTCTGATGGTCTTTAGCAATGGTGGCTTCTATCTCCTCAAAGTCCCCTCTCTTGACCCTAACAATGAATCCCTCCGCTTTTATAAACCTTCTCCAACGGTCAAATAATGGGCAGATTCGCACAGGGTCGGGCGCCCGGAATCCGGTCCAATTTAAAAATTTAAACGCTGGACACATTTAGAGTTGGTTGGGCGCCTGGTTAAGGTGTGGTCGAGCGCCCGATGACCATACTTTTCATTGGTCGGGCGCCCGGTGATCACTTTGGTCGAGCATTCGGAATTCAATCTAGAATTGGGTCTGTGCTGCTGGACATGTTTTACACTCGTCGGGCACCCGGTGGACATTCGGTCGGGCACCCGATAACCATCTGGATATATGGCCAACTCTCTGGATGGATTCCTCTATAGGTCGGGCACTCGGCCAGGCATGATTTTTTGCTGTTTTACAGCAAATCATACAACCTCTTGGCCGTTCTTTTGGTAGTCTTTTGGGACACCTAAGGCTAATCTAAGATGACTAATGGGTATGTCTATTGGTCATGGTCATATAGAGGTTTATGGTTTTGGGTAGGTACTAGGTTAAGGGTCACCAATGCATCACTTTTACTTATTTCATCTTTCTTGATGCAGCTGGTCCGTCTTGAGTCTTCAATCTTCGTCTTCATTAGGATGTTAATTGTTTTAATCATATGCTAGTCTATTGATTTGACCCACTTAGGCTTGGAAGTCGAAGTGTTCTTACTTACTTAGTTTAAATTGATAAATTGTTAAGTAGGCAAAAAGAATTTCAAAAGGTCCTAATCACCCCCCCTCTAGGACTTAGCCACAATTTTAGTTGCTCCGCTCTTAGCTTCTGCACATATACGTAGGTGTCGTATTAGACTACCGACGTAATTTCAAGGCCCATGACTAACATTAGATTGATTTGAAAACCTTGCTGTTTCTAAATTCTCTTTCATAGGAGATAGTGTTAAGATGATTGGGCCGTTGTGTTCGAAGACAGAAAGAAACAGCGTGACTCTTTCAACCATGACTTCTAGTCGTATATGAGGGTGGGTACTATAATTTAGACGATGATCGAGCTTTGTGTTATAGGGCTAAGCTCCAATATTAATGGTAACATTCTGAGTGTGGTTTGCATGGTTCAGAATAACGCATGACATCACTTGTGCGTTATGAAGAAGGTCAGAGGGCTTGAAACTCCCTATGGAACAGCTGGGATCTTTCTTTTTAGATGGTTTGGATTCATCTGTGGTTGTTTCCCCTGAACTTGGAGTAGGTCCCATTTTTTTAGATTCAAAGAAATCAGAAAATAGTTTGATGTGTGTGCAGGAAGCTCGCTGGATGTTGTTGCGTGGTTTTTGATTTGATCACATGACGCACACGTGCAGAATATTGGTCCTGATTTGCATGTGCGCATTGGCCATGGTTTAGTTGTGGGGTGATTAAAGGTCTAGGGTCCAATGGCCCGCCTATTGTAAGGTTTAGATCATCAAAGCTTCCTCCTAAACCGGTTATTCAAAGTTCGATATTTATAATGGATTTAAATTAAAACCAACGTCAGATTGCCATTAAAATCTAAATTGAGGGTCTACGTGGTTTCTTTAATGTTTTCAAGGATAATGTACGGTCAATCTTCCAAGTGGGCCGTCGGATGGTAATACTTTGGAGGAATGTGTATAGTGTATGATGTACATGTAATTTCTGAGTCTTTTCGGACTCTATAAGTTGTAGGATTCTTCACAACGGATCTGAAATCTCCAGAAATAGTTCCTAACATGCTTTGATGTAAGATATAAACTGATAGATTTATTGGGAATCGTTCGTAGATTGAGATGATGTATTTATGTGACTTTCGGATGGGTTATCTAGCAGATGTGATGCGAAATTTTATTGACTATAGATTTTGTGCATTGGGTATTGAAATTGATAATGTATGACTCAATTGAACTAAGCATGGCCTAAAATTCCATTGTAACCTGAGTTTTTAAAAAATATGTTTTCTGAGGTTTAGTGTTAAGGTATGAAAATATAAACCGGGTAGACTTAAGACGGCCGACGGTGAGTATATAGCCGTTGGAATTGAACTTCATCCTGTGTATTAGGACCATGATCTAAAAATTCAGATTTATTGATGATTGGGTACAAATAGCTTAAATTGTATCGATTATTTATTTCACGATGACATGATTGTCTCGATCAAAAGGTTAATGGTTAAATCTCTTATTCTATCCACAAGAAGTATTCTTGACGTTTGGATCCATGAAGAATCGAGTGTACTTGTGGCTGGATGAATTGATGGATCTTCATATGCACGCTTGAATTAATATAGATGCATATACTCACATGTGTGTGTACACCTACCAAAATCCTGAGTCATTACAATACTACCCCATGAGTCATTACACGAATCATTACAGTGTTACCACGAATTGTGAATACAATGTATACAACATACATAAGTACCACTACACATGCCTTGGACTTTCTTGTTGAATGGCCATAGACGGACACAAGCTCGTAGTAAGCATGGAGTTTGGGTTATACGACCTTCAAAGTTTGGTGACTACAACTCATTCTAATCTCCTTGTAAAGGGGATTAATACATTTGTAAATGTTGCTTACAAATATGGGGAATCAAAAGGTCGAGGTCATGAGCACACATGATCTTTATGTACCGTAGGAGGCAATATATACTTTTGCTAGGCAATCCAAATGTTAGGGTTAAAGTATAGTAGGTGAGACATTGTGATGTGACTAACAGGGGTGGGTGGTTGTACTAACAATGAGGTGTGTGAACTAACCCATAAAAAAATAAAAAAGTACAGTAGGTGAGAACCTCCAAGTACCAACAATTTTAGGGCCTGGAATCCTGATTATTGTAGAGAATCCAAGCATTGGAGTGAGCCCATTGGGGGAGCCCTATGTTGTTTTCAATGTCCAAACAATCACTGCATTCCTGATTCAATTGCAGTCGTTTTCGGACGATTGAAGAGTAAAAATCAATCCTTGCGGTTTTTCATTATTTTACCATGGAATCCACAAATCAGATGGGCCTAAGTTTGTATAATTTTTGGCTCACAATGCATTTTGAGCAATTTAATTTGAATTGTCATACTCAAACCCATGCAGTTTGGGACTCATATTCGGTAATGACTCCCCAGTACCAAGGTCTTGGTACCGGTCAGTGCTGTGGGCCCCACTATTGTAAATGTGTTTTATGCATGCCGTCCTTTTTTTTTTTTTTTTCCGGTCCATTGAGCTCAAAAATAAAGACGGGGGCTACTTTTCAAGACTTGTGTCCTCTTCCATTCCCTAAGCTTCACCTATAATTGACTGACTATCATCATCCAACCATACCTCCAGAGTATTACAATTTCTTTTATATTTTCTCTGCATACATATTGGGTCGTTGGAAGGGAATCGGATTGAGTCCTGAGTTACTCAGAATACTCTTATATTACTGAGTAAATTCAGTTGGGCCCACTGAAAATGCATGTACTTTATCTACACTGTCCATCCGTTTTTCCACTTTATTTAAGCAGTAAAAACCAAAATTGAAACGTATCCAAAACTTAGATGGACCATACCACAAGAAACAGTGGTATAATGATTTCCACCGTTGAAACCTTTCTGGCCCACAGTGATGTTTATTTGTCATCCAAACTGTTCACAAGATCACAGAGAAATTGACGAAGAGAAAAAACCAAATATTAGCTTGATCCAAAACTTTCATAGCCCCCAAGAATTTTTCAACGGTACATATTCAATTCATATTGTTTCCTGCGGTGTGGTCATGAAAGTTTTTTTTATATACTACGGAGTGGATAAAACGGAAGCCGATCGCGTATTGAGTAACTCTGCATGCTAGCGTGAGTAAACTCTATGGGGCCCACAAAGATTTATGTATTTTATCCACTCTGTCCATTCATCTTAATAGAAAATTTTAGGTATGATGCCAAAAAATGAAGCATATCAAAATCTAAAGTGGACCACACCACAAGAAATGTGTGAACTGAATGTCTACCGTTGAAAAATTCTTGGAGGACACAGAAGTTTTGGATCAACCTGATATTTGTGTTTTCCCTTCATCCATATCCATGTGATCTTATGAACAGGTTGGATTACAAATAAACATCACTGTAGGGCCTGGGAAGGTTTCAACGGTGGAAATCATTATTCCCACTGTTTCCCGTGGCATGGTCCACTTGAGATTAGGATATGCTTAAATTTTGGGCTCAACCACTAAAATGAGTTGGAAAAACATATGGACGGAATAGATAAAGCACATACATTCTAGGTGGACCAACTTAGTTTACTCCGCATGATAAGAGCGCGCGGAGTTACTCCGCACGCAATCCGATTCCTGGATAAAACGGGCGCAACTTAGGTGAGACCCCGGAACCAGCGAAGTGGGTGGAACCCTGACGTGGCGTATTAGGATTGGTTCACTTGGGCGGGCGCGTGTGAGAGAGCCACACGTGAGGGACGACATCAATTAATGGCCGTTACCTAGCTCCGTCTGTCCCTCTTATTTCTCTCTCCGCTCGTTGGCCGCCTCTTCCTCTCGCTCTCCACGTACCTCTCGCGAGAGTGGAGAGATCCTGTCCGGACGCGGATTAGCTACTGACAGGTTGAGTAGCGATCTAGCTACTGAAGTGAAGTCACCAACTTCTGTGGGCCCCACCATGATGTATATGTTGTATCCACACCATCCATACATTTGGAGAGTTTATTTTAGGACATGAGATAAAGAATTAGTCAGATCCAACACTCAAGTGGACCCCACCAAAGAAAACAGTGGGGCTTGATCTCCTACCATTAAAATCTTCTTGGGGACACAGAAGTTTTCGATCAAGCTGATATTTATGTTTTCTCTTCTTCAATGTCTGTGTGAACTTTTGAACAGGTTGGATCTCAAATAAACATCATGGTGGGCCCTAGGAAGGTTTCAACGGTCGTGTACTATCCCCACAGTTTTCTTTAGTGGGGTCCACTTGAGCTTTGGATCTGTCTCATTCTTTAGCTCATGCCCTAAAATGATCTCTCCAAATGAATGGACGGTGTGGATACAACACATACATCATGGTGGGCCCCACAGTAGTTGGTGACGTCACTTCAGTAGCCGGATAGCTACTCAACTCAACGTGTCAGTAGCTAATCCGCGTCCATCTTGTCCTCTCTCTCTCCAATAATGGCAGCGGGAGCACCCCAACTCAGTTTTTTTTTTTTTTTTTTTTTTTTTTTTTTTTTTTTTTTTCCAGATTAACTAGGCCCACTGTAAATGCATGTGGTTTATCTACACCGTCCATTTGTTTTTCCAGCTCATATAAGGAGTTGAAACCAAAATTCAAGCATATCGAAATTTCAGGTGGACCATATCATAGGAAACAGTGGGTATAATGATTTCCACCATTGAAACCTTTCGAGGGCCCGTAGTGATGTTTCTTTGTCATCCAATCTGTTCACAAGATCACGGAAACATTGATGATGGCAAAAAACAAATATCAGCTGGATCCAAAACTTCCGTGGCCCTCAAGAATTTTTCAATGGTACACATTCAATTCACACTTTTTCCTGTGGTGTGGTCCGCTTAAGAAATTTAAATGCTTCATTTTTTGTCTCAAGCCATAAAATTATCTGTTAAAGGAGATGAATAAATTATATAAAATAGATAAATCACGGTGGACCACATCTAGTTTAATGCAAGGGTATTGAGATAGTACACAATCCGCTTCCTGTGCGAGGGAGAGGAAGAGACGCATGGAGAGAGAAAACGGAGAAAACGGCCGTTAAACGATGCCGTCTCTCACGTGTAAATGCCTAGCATATATGCCGCTTGGTGGACCAATGCGGCTCTGCCACGTTAGGATCCCACCGACTTCGCTGGTTCCGGGGTCTCACCTAAGTCGCGCTCCGATAAAACACCTAAATCACGGTGGACCCCGCAGAGTTTACTCTGTACGCTCAGCGTACTGAATTACTCAGTACGCAATCCGCTTCCCGTTGGAAGGGCCTACTCGACTACTGTCCATGTCTATCCAAAATGGTAACCTACCACCCATGGCTCACGTGGCGTTGCCATCTCTCTATCCAGGGACAGTCTCTGGGGTAGTATGATACTCTTGCTTTGTATGATGCTTGATATACAGGCACTCAGATATTGTACGCCTGGCATACGCTTACCCAGGTTTAACGGACAAAATTATGTTACAAACTGCAGCCAAATCACAACCCGGAAATCAGATCGTTTGAACAATTCTAACATCTGATTCTCTGACACTTGTTTGTGGAAACAAACAATAGACGTCCATTTTTAACCCTCCAATAGATGTCCATCAATCTCATACTCCAATCGGATAAACGTAATTTTTGTCGAATGATATATCTAAACTATCAAAAAAATTTGAAAAGCTTAGTTTTACAGAATTTTCTTGCCATGTATGCAATTTCTAACTGCGTGCGTATCATTCGCCATCCTGCCAGAGTATCAAAGCTTTTCTTCCTATGAGATAAAACTTTGATTCTCTGCCGAGTGTCATGATGAATGATACGCATGCACTTAGAAATTAATTAGAAATTAAGAACGTGGCATTCAATTAATAAAATTGAATTGCTCAAATTATGGCACCCATTGTAGATGCATCGTGAACAAAAAAAGTTTTAAGTTTATTTGATTATCTAAACATTGGATTAATGGACATCAATGGACGGTTGAAAATGAAAAAAATTCCGAACGTTCTTATTTCCACGAATCAGATGTTAAAATTGGTCAACCAATCCGATCATTGGTATTGTGACTTGGAGACATCGGTTTGCGCAATCTAAGTCGTTTCTTAGTTAATGTATTCCACGCATACAATTTTTGAGTGGCTGTGTATCCAGCGTCATACGCTGCCTGAGTATCATATCACTCCACATGGTTTAAATCCCAGAATGGGTACGGATTAATAAGAAAAGAAGAAGAAGAGGAAGAGAGAGAGAGAGAGGTGGAAAAGATGTCGTTAATGGCGTCCATGATTCGTCGGAAAATCCCTATGAAAGCATTTGGGCAGAATCATCTCCTCTTTCAAATAAAACCCTTTTCATCAACGAAAAAGGAAAAGAGTATAGAGAAAATCCTGATCGCTAACAGAGGAGAGATTGCTTGCCGGATCATGAGAACTTCAAAGAGGCTAGGCATTCGAACTGTTGCCGTCTACAGTGACGCCGACCAACACAGCCTCCACGTCAAATCCGCAGATGAAGCTGTTCACATTGGCCCGCCTCCCGCTCGATCCAGCTACCTCAATGCGTCTGCCATCATTCAGGCCGCTATTCGAACAGGTGCCCAGGTGAGATAGGATTCATTGCATATCATAAGTAGAGGGTCAGGATCATCTCTTTGAAAATATGTCGAGTTAAATATTTGAACCATCCATTAGGTGGGCCCCATCTTGGGTAAAGTCAGTCATGACTACTATTACTGTCTTTATCGTCGATGAGATGATTTCTTTATGCTTCTACCTATGTAAAGATTCTTCCAATATTGTGGATATGTCGAGGTAATTTGGCAGAGATAGGCTAGTTCGATATCATGGTTTTAAAAACTCGGTGACTCTGATTGGCCCACTGAGTCCGAATTGACTCATGTTCACTCAGATCGCTCTGTGTTCGTTAAGCGCCGTGTACAGGGTATTATCATTGTCAGTGTGAATGTGGATGATATAATTGTTACAGGTGATGATGCTAGTGCAATTTCTGAGTTGAAACTCTATCAGAACAAGGTATTTAACATCAAAGATTTTGGCCTACTGAAATATTTTCTTGGAATTTAAGTCTCTCATTCTAAGAAAGACTTATTAGCATCAAAGATTTTGTCTCAAGTCTCAACGGAAATATGCCCTTGATGTTTTTAACTTCAAGTGGTAATCTTGGTGTCAAACTTATTAATTCTCCATTAGAGATTAATAAGAAGCTTCGAGCTGATGATGAGAAACTTAATGATGATAGCCTTCGATAGACCTTCCTTTCCTCCCCATTTCTTGCAAAACTAGAAGGAGGAAACAAATAAATCTCGTCAGTCAAATTACCATTTAAAAAAGCATTTTTACATCTAACTGGTGTAACGGCCTATTCAGATTACCTATAAGAGAAAGTATTACCCGTACTGAATTCATCTTTGAAGGAGGAAACATATAAATCTCCTCAATCAAATCACCTTTGAAAAAAGCATTTGTAACATCTAATTGGTGCAACAGGCCAATTAAGATTAGTAGCAAGAGAAATCATTATCCACACTGAATTCATCTTAGAAACATGAGCAAATATTTCAGAATAATTTTCACCATATCTTTGTATAAACCCTTTAGTAAAGAGATGAGCTTTATATTGAGCTATATTGCCATCGGGGTTGTACTTAAGAACATACACCTAGTGAAAGCTCACTGGATTGTTCCCAGAAAGAACCATAGAATTGTGCTCCCCTCGACCCTTAGAAAAATATGGACCATCGTACAAAAAAATTTAACATCCATGGAGACATAACATTTTTTAGTTACTGTATAAAAAACACTTGTACCCTTTATGAGAAAATGAATTTCCCAAGAAAATACATTCGATAGCTTGATTTGACAATTTAGTTCAGTAAGTATCAATACCATAAATATAACAAACACACCAAAAGACTCGCAATGAAATTTCAAGAATATGATAGATCGCTGAAAAATATTGAATAGGCGACTGACCAGAAAGAACCTTATAGGTAAACAATTAATCAAATAACAAGCAATAAGGACATCATTCAACCAAATATATTTAGGAAAAACTATACCAATGAGGAGAGCATGAGTAATTTCTAGGAGATGCTTATTCTTTCTTTCATCAATTCCATTCTGTTACAGGGTATATGCACAAGTAGTTTGAGAATTGATACCATGCTCTTAAAGATAAGACATAATAGAATGAGAAAGATATTCCTTTGCATTATTGGTACGAAGAGTGCCAATATTTGTATTAATTAATTTTTAATCCAAACGTAAAACTCATTGAAAATGGAACCGGCCTCATTACTATTTTTCATCAAATAAATCTATGTTATGCTGAGAGGCATCATTAATAAAGGAAGCCATTAGAAGCAATGGGAAATTGGATCCCATACATCAGTATGAACCAATGAATGCATTTTATTAGACTTTCTCTGCATTTAAAGGATAATTAGGCTTATGATATTTGGCTAAAAAAGCCTCACATTGTAAACTCTTGACATCATTAGACTCAACTGATTGAGGTAACAAAGACTTTATGACTAAATTAGAATGATATCAAACTAATAATGCCAAATATAAAATTCTTCCCTTTTAACGCTAAGACACTCATTAAACTAACCTGAAAAATTTGAATGAAAAATTTATAATCTATCCTTTTCACATCCACTACCAAGCAGCTTCTTTGTCTTTAGATCCTTAAAGATACAATGATTGAGAAAAATGTTATACTACGATTTAGGTCTTTCATTATCTGACTAACGGATAATAGATTAAAAGCAATATTAGTGACCAATAAAATAGACGACAAGGAGAATGATGATGAAATGGAAACAATTTCTTTCCTTCAATAGGTGTTAGGGTATCATCTGCTAATTTTACATGATTTAATGAGGATTGGGAATAGACAAACACAAAAAAAAAAAAGAAAAGAAAAAATACCTGAATCAATTACCCAAGGGCTTTAAGGGTTGTGAAAGCATTACTTGTTTGAGCCAAAGATTTAGATGAAGAGGTCTCATTGTAACTGTCTTTCCTTAGTAAGATTGACGCCGTATGAATGCATTAACACTAATTTTCTGAGATTAGGAGGGTTGAATGCAAGCTAAAAGAAATTTAAAGATTTCAAGCAATTCACAACTAAGCAAAAAAAATGGCCACAAAGGTGACAGGTGAAATCGGCGGCCTAGAGGCATCCACTAACGTTGTAGTCCTTTAAAATCACTCAAATTAATTTCCCCAAGGGAGGATAAAACCTTTCACTAGCGTAGGATTCACCCAAACTCAGTTTTGGAAAATCGAAGTTTAGCCCACCGAAGAGCCAACACCTTCGGAATGAGATCTCCCCCAAACGGTATGGAAATTTGCAAAACGGCTCGAAATGAGTTCCCAAAACAGAGAAAGGTTGCGAGAATAAGTGACGGGAAGAAAAACGGCCCACGTGTGTGAGCGTGGCAATCTGCACGTGTGGCCGTATGGTCGCATGTGTGGGTTGACACTGTGTATGGACGTGCGGTCGGGGTTGGGTTGGATGGATGATTGCCTTAAGAGAGGTATTGGGGTGATTTGAGGGAGTTTTGGGTGATGGGGTTGAACGAAGAGAGATTGGAAGCTTACCGACAACTTGAGAATATCACACCATAATTCCAACACACTTGAAATGAGAGACAAAGATGCAGAAATGAAGGGAGGAGATGGTTTCCACCTCTCCTAGCTTCAATCTCAAGCCCTAGGCTCACACTAAGGAAGAAGGAAGAAAACTTTTCTTTTTCTTTTATTTCTATGCTCCAAAAGATAGTTGCTGCTGGACGTCCCCCTCTCATTAGCTTTATAAGCCTTAGGGTGGATGTGTAATTACATAAATACCCTCACTTACTACAAGCAAAATAGCATGTATGTCCTAGATATCCAAAATACCCCTAAATACCAAATAAAGATGTCCACTAGCTGTTGTCAACATAAATAATAAGAAATAAAATCCTAGACTAACAATGGACCACCGGATGGTGTCCCATGCGTGATCCGACCGTTGGATGTACTTCAAGATGAGGTACCAAGATGATCCAACGCTTAGATGATCATAGAATCACCATCTACTGGTCATGATGGAATCATCATGTCGCCACGCTCCAATGCATCCCACACACACATAGGTGTACCATTTGTGCGCACATGATGCACGTTTGGGGTCTTCAATCTCCCAACCATAGGGAGGTCGGTGTCGTCATCGATCTCCTCCATCATCTCTGATAGGTCCGGAACCCGATGTCCTCATCAAAGATATCATACTCATTTTTTGAGAGATGGACTACATCACCAGCTGGTGGAATTACAGGCGAGTTTTCTAATGGTATAGCTTCACCAACAGTATTATGAGAATCCTCACCATTCATTGTTGCGGAATTAGTAGTTCGACCTTGAGGTCTACTATAAAGTACCCAACAATAGTTAACAATATGTCCTTATCAACCACAATGAGTGCACAAACGATCCACACTTTGACCACAGCTAATACTATGACAACGACTAATACTATGACCACGACCTTAGCCACCATCATGATTCATGACCTCCTCTTCCTAGTTCTACCTCGGCCAACATTAATATTATCAAAATTCCTAAATCCGGTCACAATAGTAGATTTCTCATCCACAGTTGATCTCATAGTTGTACGATGGTTTTCATCTCTTAAACAAAGCATGTACACTGTTCAGTGAAGGTAAAGTAGGTGAACTAAGAATCTGAGTTTGAATATGTTCAAATATAAGAATTAAGCTAATGATTCAATTATAATTTTCTTCTAAACTTTTCTTTTTATGGCTTTGCATCTGTAGAACAAACAAATTGGAAATCGTCTATGAAAGATAATTCATGTCACAAACCACATATCTTAGTGTACTAATCTGGCATTGATTGCTCTCACTGTCTCAAATGACCAACCTCCTAAAACCGCATGGGGTTTGGGCGAATGGCTAACATCGTGGGTTTGCTCCTCACATATGCGAGTTTGATTCCCCTCCCCGGGATTACCCGATGCATGTGGTTTGCGGGTGATTGCGTGCATCTGCAGGGACTAGTCTTGCCTTAAAATGGGGCGGGGACACCCCGACGTCATAAAAAAAGACCAGTCTCCTAATAAATATTATAAATTTGATTCATGTTAGCATACAACTCATAGGCAGTCAACTAAATCTTAATGCGTAGTAGACAATAGAAAAGTCCTTTACCAACATCTGGTTCTATAAAATTTAGGAGCTAGGACATAACTAAAAAATTGTTGGATTTTTACTCTCCACAGCCACAGGAAGGATCAATCATGGGAAGTTTTGATATATTGCTATCTATATAACTCAACTATTCTTTTTCTCTAATAAATATTTCAACAGCTTTGGACCATTGGAGATGTTGGACTTAAGTATATGAATTGTAATATGTAACCTAGGATTCTTAGAATGAGCAATCAACCTCTCCATCTTGGAGTTGATGGGATCGACTGTCTAAGATGTTGATGATGAAGCCATATTTAATATTGAAAAATTAGAAGAATACTAAGTATCAAAGCTTCTCACGGATCAATATCAAATTACTGTTATAAGTCTCTTATAGCTTGCAACAATTTCAAAACAATACCCAAAAATTCATTAAAAGGCTTAAAATCATGGTATCCCAAAACGGTTACGATACGGCTGTATCGGCCGATACGTATAGGAAACGGTGGTGGCCGTTATGCGTTACGGGGTCGTAACGGCTGTTATAGAAAAAACAGGCCGTAACGGCTGTTACGGGACCGTTATGGCCCCGTAACGGAACGTTACAGCCCCGTAACGGTCCCGTAACGGTCATGTAACTGTTTTTTTTCAGAAAATAAAAAGGGGCCGTATCGGCCGATACGGGGTCCGTAACGGCCGTTACAGCCCGTATCATAATGGTAATGGTGGTGGCCGTTACGGCCACCGTTACCGTTATGGAACACCTTGTTTAAAATACCAAGAAACCAAACCACCAAAGAGGAGAAGGGGATCTTATGCCGAAATCACCAAATACCAACAAACCCTAATAAATCTTGAGAGAAAAAATAAATTTCAAATACCCGATCACTGGTTGAATCTCAATACCAAATAAATTTTGATTGGCACAAAGAAATCTCCATCAATTTGGAAGGAAATAACGCAAAAAGAAAGTCTGATTGTGAATGCGCAACAAACCTTGATAGTTGCAAACTAGTTTTGGAAAAACTGTAAGAAAAATGACCCAAAAACGTGATATAACAATCTAAACTAAGTAATTTAAACCTTTTTTGGCACAACAAACCTTTTCGCCTACTTATGTAATTTAACAATCTAAACTAAGTAATTAACACTTCGGCTTCTAAGCCTTAGTGGGTCCAATCACAAGACTAGCATATGGTTTAAGCAATAAGCTATCTAGTCTAAGCATGCATAGATAATCAAATGATTAAACAAATCAAGCTCCTAATTTATGCAACCTATGTAGACTATGAGAATGGATTAATGAGCTCAAGTCTACACTACTTAGTGAAAGTACATCTTGTGTGTAGATGTGCCTATCTAGTGCCTAGTATACATTTCTATCAAGCATTCATAATTAAACAATTAAACATACAATGCTAAGATAACAGTGTGCTCAATTCAATCACAAATACTCGCATGTATAGTGGTTCGACTTTGGGTCTACTTCCACTCCAGTTAAAGTACTCAACCACATTGAGCACACCGGCATTCACTATTCGGAGGTTTTAAACGAGGTTCACCTCTTAACCTTTACATGGAGGTTTTACTGGTTCACCTCTTAACCATAACGGAGTTTTGGACATAGGCTAACTCTCAACCCGATGCACGTTCACTCCAGTGTCGGAGGCTTCCCCTTGGAGACTTCGTTTAGGCCCGACAAACGTGTCAAGGAGCGCCAAATGCCTCTAGTCTTTAGGCCCAACTAACGTGCCAAGGAACGGCCAACGTCCCTAGAATTTTAGGCTCAACTAATAAGCCAAGGATCGGCAAACGACCTTAGATCGAGTTTGATAAACAAACTCTACACTCAATTCTCACAGGGAAAAGAGTGGATGGACTCTCAACAATTTGACAACCTTACTTGTTGGATGAGTCTCTCGTTCAGCACCTGCTTCGGGTTGCTTGATCTCCGCTCTCCCGTGCTTCAATCAGCTCCCAGTGTTGCCATCGCATTGCCAATGCCTCAACTACAGTTGATCAATCACCTTGCATATGTTGCCTTGATGCCCAAGGTAATAGGAGGGTAGGTTTGAGATCTCTACAACTAATGGAAAAGGGTTGTTTAGAGTATCTCACCTACAAGGATCTCATCATAGAGTTTTGGATGAGGATATAACTATCAAGTTTGATCCAAACTCTAGAGATTAAAGATGGGGAAGGTCATCTTCTATATGAGCTTGGAATGTTCCATTCTTGTGTTAAATCACAAGGAAGATGTCTTGCTAGGGTTAGGATATGAGCCTCAAATGGTCTTCAACAATGGTGGCTTAAATCTCCTCAAAATCCCTCTTGTTGTCCTAAAAAACACCCCAAGGCGTTTTATAGAAAATGTCCAAACGGATAGAAAACGGGCACAAAACGGCTGGTTCTCGATCGGTCGGACTTGTCACCGACCGGTCGGACTGGGGTCCTCGACGGGTCGATTTATGGCCTTGGACAGAAGAGGCTTGCTGTCTCATTTTGGTCGGTCGCTGACCGGTTGGACGACCGGTCGAATTAAGCCTCAGAGACTGATTTTTCAATTTGGTCGCTGTCCCTTTTTTGGCCTTCTGCCGACCGGTCTTAGCATGTTTTTCTACTGTTTTATTAGTTGTGTTTTATAGCAGTTCATGCAACTTCTTGGCCATTCTTTGGGTGATCTTTTGGGACACTTAAGGCTAATCTAAGATGGCTAAGGGTATGCCTATTGGTCACAGTCATCTAGAGGTTTAGGGTTTTGGTTTTGGTCAAGGTTCAAGGTTCACCAAGGCATCTCTTTTACCTGATTCTTTGTCCTTGATGCAGTAGGTCGGCTTGAGTCTTCGGTCTTTGTCTTCTTTAAGCTCAACCGATACTAGACTCACTGACCTAAGTATTTGACAAACAATGTGCACTAGTATGCCACAGAAAAGTGCACTAACAGGCTCAAGAGGAATAAGAGAGTCACAACACATGGTCCATGGTCCAGAGAGTCTTGGGCCATGGTCTAGAGAGTTACGGGCCATGGCCCACACAACCATGCATATACATGCGTACGCAATGGATGGAATACTTTGAAAATCCTTTTGTTTCGTTCCTTCCAAATTCCCCATAAATTGAATGTAGAAGCATACTCCACAGGATCTTACCTTTAGGTTTGAACAACCCTCCTTTCCACACCTTTCCACTTGCTCCTCAACTGAAACTTAATTTCAGAGAGATTTAAGAAACTAGTCCATGTATACCACCTGCCTCAAAATGAACAAATTAGTGGTTCAAAAATTCTACATCTTTTTTGCTCTAAAACACATATTGAAGTGGTCCTATTTTGACTTTGGAGATTGTCAGTGAGGATTTTGTTGGTTATTGTTGCCCACACGAGCACCTCCACCAAAGTAGGGGCAATTATCTTGTATACCTCATGCTTCCACCCAAGCTAACTTAGGATTTATAGCAGATGAATGGTAAAAGGACTGATTGATTCAATAGGTCTAGGAGTTCCATTACTACTAAGGGCCTGTTTAATTTTCCATTTCTCAGAGAAATACATTGTAAATGTATAATGATTATTTCCTTGGGTAATTCCTACATTGTTCCCCATGTAGGATTTAACTGCCTTTTTATTGCCTTTTTATTAAACCGAGGAGAATGCGAAATATAGGTGGGGCCCACTGTGATGTATGTGGCATATCCACACCATCCATCTGTTTTGCCAAATGAACTTAGGGCATGGACCAAAAAATGAGGCAAATCAATGCTTAGGTGGACCACACCTCAGGAAAAAGGAAATCCAACACCTCTCGTTAAGAAATTCTTAAGGCCACTATTTCCTTTGGTGTGTGTCACTTGAGTGTTGGATCTGCCTCATTTTTTGGATCATGTCTCAAAATATTCAAGTAAAACCAATGGACGGAGAGGATATATCATATATATCACTGCGGGGCCCATAATTTTAAACTACTTCTTTAGATCGGTTTTCGAGGTAGGAATTACACCGAATTTTCAAACTGGGTAAAAAGGCAATAATAACTTATTCCAGGGTATTTGCAAAGGAAATGGAAAATCAAACATGCCCTAAAATTTTGGGGTCCCTTGAGTTTCTTTGTAACTAAAGCGACAACAGTATCATATCTCCCACAAACTAGAGGGAATCTTTCACCAAGGTGTTTTGAGGGGATGCAGAGTAAGGCGTGGGAATTTTGATGCAATGGGTTTTTCAAGCAACCTAAAGATCTTTCCAAAAACAAAATCTTTTGCCATTTCCTACCTTGAATCTCACTCCTATCAAGAATGTCTAGGGAACGCAATTCTCCATGTCATTAAATTTTGATATAGCTTTCATCCATGCTCCCTTGGCCCACACCTGGCGGCAATATAATAGTCCTTTATTTTTATATGCTATTTGGAATTATTGTTGTAGTAGTGTTATTGCTACCCTTTGGGAAACTTGGTACCATGTATAGTATGACTGAGGACTACTATATTAATGTACTATACTGCATGCACTACAAATGCACTTTCCTAATCTATTATAAATAAAGAGCCTTGTGCCTAGAGGCGGCAAAAATTTCTTGTTATCTCTTCATTATCTTATTTAGTTATTCATTTGTCTTAATATCAATTATGAATAAAATTTTCACTCCTTCAGTAATATGCCAAAAATGTTTCCTAAACTAGTAAATAGAAGACTGACTGATTAAAATATTGTTACTTAAGCAAAGGTCCGGGAATAACTCTCAGAGTTGCATAATATAGGATTTCTTACATTACAACTACACCCTCGTTAGCTTATCTCAGGCTAGCCATGTAGGATCATCAGGACCAAATAGCAACTTAGAGACTGAGGACTTTGGAAGACTGAGGTATATAGTGTTTTTCCCCCTGATGCAGGCTGTCCACCCAGGCTATGGTTTTTTATCAGAAAGTGCTGAATTTGCTCAGCTATGTGAAGCTGAGGGGCTTACATTCATTGGGCCTCCAGCATCTGCGATCCGAGATATGGGTGATAAGAGGTACTAAGATGCAGTTTTACCTTTGATTTTAATCTCCTTCCTTTGTTTGTTTATTATTATTTTTTTTTGAAGGCTAGTAGTCTTCCAAAATTTTCCACCTTTATTCTTAGTTTGTCCTTACCTTGTGGTGCGATCTTTGTTCTCTCATGTTAACATATTGCGTCTTATGAGCTATTTCTGGTTCCATGTCTAGAAAGAGGAAGTTGCCTTATTCTTGGATGTTCCATGTGTCTACAGTGCTTCAAAACGGATAATGGGGGCAGCAGGGGTACCTCTTGTTCCTGGATATCATGGTAGTGAACAAGACATTGATTTTCTGAAGTTAGAAGCTGAGAAGATTGGATATCCTATACTGATAAAGCCCACCCATGGTGGTGGTGGGAAGGTATGCTTTTTCCTATTGATACATTAGTGCAAGCTCTGCCAAAGCCTTTTCCTATTGATACATTAGTGCGAAAACCATTTTATATATGTCAAATTGCAGTGCCAAATACCAAAATTCCTGATTTACACAGTACTGATTTACAAGCGATAATCCTCCATATGATTTTTTCTTATTTGCACCCCAACCACTATGGTCCCACAAATGTGGAAGTTTGTCTTTGTAGCAATGCCAGATAGCTTACACACATCTCGACTTGAGACATTTTGGTTTTACTAAGTTATGTAGAGATTAGGGTCATAAGTCATAACTCAGGTAAAGAGAATCTGGTGGCATTCATCAATAGATTACATGTGTGTGAGAAATATTCAATAGACCTTTTAAACAATTTCCAAAATAATTAAATTACCACCTAAATCAAGGGGCCCTTTGTCAAACTATTGGCTTTGTGTCTTGTGGTGCTACTATCTGCATGTGGTTTTATCATATGGTTGTAAACATTCTTGATTAAAATACAGTGTTTGACATAATTACACTATAGTTCTGGCAAGTTCCAAAGGAGATGGGAAGAACTTGTTGGAAACTGCAAGCTGTCTCTTTATGATGGTTTTGGGAGCTTTCCTCATCTTGTCCAGCTCAACATTAGAAGCCTGGTGATGGTACATGTAAGAAACTGGAGACAATTGCGTTGTTCGATTTAGTGAATGAAATGTACCATGTTTATAGACCTCTAGGACCTGATCTAGGAAGATTCCAGAATACCTACTCACCTAGGAGGATTCTAGAGATTGGAAAGACCATATAATTACAAGTGTTACATGAAAAAAAATGCTATTGCAATATTGGTACAAATCCGTTAACACTACCCCTCAAGATCAGTGTCCCTGGTTATGAGATGGTTTCCTTTCTCTCGAGCTATTGAAACTGATGTTGGTGAACCAACTGAAGTGACAAGGAACTTTCACACCACCAATTAAGACTTCTTGAATAAAATCAGTCACTTTTGACATCTTTAGTTTGAGCATTGAAGACAAGAACGGAAGCAATCTATGTAACACCGATATTGCTACAGAACATGGTGACTGAAATGGAGATAGAGACACCTATGTCATGAAAAAAGCACATTCATTTTTAATTAGGCTATCAGCTGTGGCGTAAGCTAATGACTGTTGTTTAACCTCAACAGTATAGTAGGAAACAGGTTGGTTGATGATTAACACAACAAGAACTGAGAATTGGACCAAGATACACATTATAGCGTTCAATCTTTGATCACTGGGAGTTGCCAACCTAATTTGTGTCGCTACATGCAACAACCATATAGGCAAAACAGGTGCAAATGTAGCATCTATGCTTCATGGCTCCTTTTAAAGAGAAAAGAATCCTTTGGATAATTGGAAAATATACTAGGTTATAGAAGCATGCATGGAATTGTAATCCTGATTGGCAACACGGAAGAAATCCAATTGATTGAGAGAATGTGGAAAGAGCCCCTATAATACTGCGACAATGAGATGAGTCCTGGTCTGAGCTCACGTCAAGGAGTCTAAGCTTAGTTTCAGTGGCAATAGGCATACAGATGGGCTTGACATTTGTTTAAGATTGAAATGTCAGACTCGGGAGGCCACAACCTTAGCCACATGGAGAGAGGAACCTTTGTCATTGTTGCAGCTTCCAATGTGGCAATTGTGAACCAACTCAGGCATAAAATTTGCGTGGCTGACTTGGTCATGACCAAGCAGGGAAGAAAAGAGACTGCTAAACAATTCATTGCACGCTAGGGAGCTCTTAGCCTCTCTGGTTGTCATCTCCCGTTAGAGTCCTAACAAGTCAAGCTCTGCCAACACAATATATCCAAGGACAGCCTACGGGCTGCAGGCTCGACTATCTCAGCTTTCCAGGAGCTGGCAATTCGGGCATGTATTGTCGAGCAATTCCTGCTATGAGACAAAACACCTTGCCAAGATAGGCCCTATAATGACCATAACAAGGCATTTACTCCAAATGTCGTTGACAAGGGGAAGAAACGGGTTAAAAAGTGAAAAAGTGGAGCTATAAATGTCATTGAGGGGGGGGGGGGGGGGGGGGGGGGGGTGAATAGGACAACTCAATTCAATTCAACTTCTTGCAATCTTGAAAATAAATCAAAGTATCAATCACAGGATTAGCAAGAATCAATATGCAACTAACCAATCTGAAAGCAAATAAGCAAATAGAGAACAATTTGAAACCTTGGGCTAAATCATAGAACAACCTTGCACTCATAAACTAAGTAGGACAACCTTATATCACTTAGAAAGCCAAGTAGGATAACCTTATATCACGATTTAAGGTTTCATAAATAATCAGGCACATAAGAATATAAATGATTAAACAATCACCATGACACAGAGAGTTATAGTGGTTCGGTGCTTAAACAACTTGCACCTACTCCACTCCTAAAATTATTGCTCCTTGTAATTTTGGCTTTCCACTATATAAAGGTTTTCACAGGTTCACCTTTAAAACCTGATACAGAGATTATGATTTTCGCAGGCTTATCACAATAAAACCTTAAGTGATTTTTACAGGCTAATCACAAACCTCAAGTGATTTTCGCAGGCTAATCACTAACAACCTGATTTAAGATTTTTACGGGCTATCTCAAGCAAAACCCAAAGCATAAAATGGAAAGATATTATCGTTCTTCTTGTAGAAGATGAAGAAGCTTAGAAAAGATGAAGCTTCAAAGGTGCAGCGATCCGATTTTGAAGAAGATAAACCAATATAGCTCGAACAAGATGGATCTAGGGATTTCTAAAATAGTTTTCCTAAAAGTTGCAATTTTAGTTCTCTTATCTCAAGTATGAGAATGATCTTCTCTTTATACAATCAGCTTAAAGGAGAAGAGAACTGAAATAGCTATAAAATAACTAAAAATTTAAATCAGATAACTAGACTATAGTGGAGGGCTTTTTTATTAGAGAGATGGAGTATTTTCGTGCTTTTTCTTGATGAAAAATAGAGAGAAGAAAGCCCTATTTATAGTAAAAAAGTTAGGTTTTCGATTGACCTAAGATTCAACCATTTTATCCCAATGGCTATTAGATTTCGCGGGATAAGAATTTGTTAAACTTCGGCTGACCCGAGACAGGGTCTTGGCTGTTCGAATACAGGGTCGGGCTGACCGAACATCTTCTGAATTTTTCAATTACGCTTGCTGGAAACTTGACCGAAGTTCCTAGGCTGGCCGAAGATTTTTGGGTTGACCGAATACAAGGTTAGGCTAGCCGAATTTTCTTGAACTATGACTTTAAAAGAGATTAAAATGATTAACTTAAAAAGTCATATGGATTCACCTAACCTAGGGTCATCCCTATGGTCAATATTACCTTTGGCATAGATGGTTTATCTTTGAAGCTTTGCTATAACTTCTGTTGTAGAGTCGATAGTCTTGATCTTGATATGTTTGTTGATGTTGACTCTCGTCTTCTCAAAGAACTTGGCTTGCTCACACAACCTCATACACTACTATTGTCTACGAAATTTGGCAACTACATTGTGCTTAGTACTCACATCAAAAAGTCAACATCAAGACGAAACTGGAGATAAGAAGGATACTAAGGGCAGCAATACAAACAAAAAGAGAGAGGCACGATATGTCTCTAAAGGAATATACCTTTCGAATGGTAGATCTTATCCTGATATTATTTGGTCTCAGAAGGTACTATTACTCTGCTAGAGTCAAGGCAGCTTGATGAGGCCAATAAAACCAAAGATTCAAAATTTTGCCATTACCATTGGATTGTTAGCCATGAGACAAAGGATTACTACATCCTCAAGAATCTTATAAAAAAGATGGTGGACGACGATGATATTACCCTTGATTAGGAAGAGACGAAAAAGAAGCTCGTCTTTGCCAACTTATCTTTTACGCGCGTGCCTACCTCTCGTTGACTCTTTTGTCATCATCTTCCTCAAAGGAGTCCATCACTCTCTTGAACCATTGGAGCCGGGGGAGGATGCTGATACTAGTGAGGACGTTGAGCCTAGATGGTCTTCAACAGGAGATGCATTAGTGACTGGCTTGGCGGATTGTTTTGCCCACTAGGAGTCATGGTTGTTAAAACCAAATGGGCCATTATCATTGCTGCCCGGCATTGCAAGTGTGCTGCGCACAATGCTCGGGAGCGAAGAAGAACCAAGTGGTTAACCCCGCCGACAACCTATCAGAGTAAGGTCTATGCTATCCTGTCACCTTGTGGGTATATGTCCCAACTGGTCTTGTTGCACCATAGACCGTGGGGTTGCTACCAAACACTCCCCGCGATGAACATGAGATAGTGAGATCTTCTCAAATGAGCTTCCTACTGACATAGAGATTGTGATGGTATGCTTTCTAACCAACTTCCTGCGCTCAAGGGGGCAACCTTCTTCACATTGCGATGATGAGGATGATGGTGACTACTATGATGGTATGTTGGTATTCGTAAAATGCTTGGCAATCTCTGTTGCCCCAACCACTTTGTCATCTGCCTTGGCCAGCCTAAGTGTTGATAGGTCCTCCAGGTGCTGGATGACTCAGAGGAGGCTCCAATTGTTGTTTTTCCAGTATTCATGCACGAATTGCTCGTGTAACATGCGATTGATTAAATAAAGGAACACTACAGTAATGAGCCAAACTCTCATTGCCTCTTGGGATATTTCTGCTAGTTTCTTAGTAACATTGCCCAAGATTGCTATGATTTGGGTGCCTTGGAAGGAATTCGCACGTGGGAGGGATTAAGAGGCCTCTTCATTTTGAACCTCTTCTTGCAGAGGCGCTCTGCCTCCATCTATGAGATCGTCTGTTGGAATAAGTTTCCTAGTGAGTGCATGCATTAGTACGTCTTACCAAAGGCTGACGATGTCACTCATGACGGCCAAGACTCTGATGTCGTACCATAGGCTGATCAAATAGCCTTTCGATATGGGAAGTAGTTACCCGATGACGGGGAAACCTCTGATAAGACCCCTCAACAATCTAACCCAAGTGATGCTTAGGTACCGGCTCCTAACAAATCTTGTAAGACAAGGTAAGTTACCCATTCAAGACAAATAGCCTCTCCAAGAAGCCCCTTGGTTGTCTATGACATCTTGGGACATCTCAAGAGAACGTCTGCCATGTTAAGTATTTATAATGCCTTGGTCTAGATAAAGGAGGATAGCCATAACGAGTGCCATAGTGGAAACGCGGTCGTGGATGTCAAATGCTGCCAAGTGCATGACCACCATTTCCTTTATGGAGGAAGACAATAATCGGAAACAAAGAGCACAATCAGCCTCTCTTGTTAACCGGATATATTTATGATATTTGGGTCAACCAAGTCATGCTAGATAGTGTCTTTGCAGTCAATCTCATGCCAATGAAGATGCTAAAGAAGTTGGGCTATGAGCTTGCCTAACAACAAAACATCAGTCTCATGATTTAAGGATTCAATCTAGACTTCTAATTGATAATATTGACCCCCCTATAAATTGATCTAATTGACTTCACGCTTTGAATTATTGATGGTTCAATCAATCTTTCTTGGGCGAAAGAGAGGATATCTCCATTGGGGGGGGGGGGGGGGGGTAAGGCTAGGGAGGGGCAATCACTATGGTCTTAGAGATTGGCGAAATAGTATCTAAGGTCACCTGCCAGGTCATCGAAGTAATTTCCACCTATAACTTGCTTCTCGGTTGCCCGTCGATGCATTGCTATAACGTTGTTCCTTTGGTGCTTCATTAATATTTCAAATATTGTGCAAATGGCGCCCAAAAGAGGATTGTAGCCAAGACCATATACCATTGTAGAATCATATTTCTTAGATTCTCGTTACTATGACGAATACACTTCTATAGAGGAAGAGGGTGTAAGGCATCAGACTCCCCTAAAATGCCGAGGCCTAAGGTGGAAGTCATTGTCAACAAGAAAGAAACCAACGGACTCGGTAACTCCAAGGTCAGGGATGTTGCAAGCAAGGCTAAGGCTCACAACCTCCCAATTCTTCCGCGAAGGTGACTATCAACTGGAGGCCCAAACAACTAAATAAGAAGAAATTCCATCACATCCCACAGCATCTATGACAACCAGGACAATCTCTGCTTTCCCTTATAGTATTTGACACACTGGAGGTCTTACCCACTAACTTTACAATCCTGTTTCTCAAACTTAAGGCACCAAGCCCATTTTACCAGATTCCTCAAACCTTTAGCGGCTGCCAAGGCTGTGCATGCACAAGCCCATTGTACCATGTGGTAACTAGTTACATCCCCAAACCGTGAGCATACAATAAGCTTGATCCCTCTGAACTCAAATGGTATAATGCTACGAGCAAGAACATGATGGTAAATATGGGGTTTGATTACAACAACTTGTTTGACCTTAATTATGGTACCACGATGCATATCCCGCTAGGAGTCATTGGTCCAGGAGGGAACTCTAACATGCAAAGCTAGACCAACAAGTGTGGTCTGGGGGCAGAGCCTGTTGTCATCCACCCATTGCTGAGGTTCAACAAGGCATCCATACAACATATCTCTGTTCAAGAGGTCCTCGAACCAATCATCGAATCCGGGGAAATCCCTTGGGTAGCCAAGTTGAGTTTGACACCCTAAAAAATCGAAGATGGTGACCAGTCTCCTGTTGATGAGCTGCAAGAGGTCAACCTCGGTTCCCAAGAGGAGCCTTGCTTAACCTTTCTCAGCACTAATGTGCCGCCCAAGGTGGTTGACAAATATATCAACCTACTTAAAGAGTTCAGGGACATCTTCGCATCGACATACTTAAAAATGTCTAGCTTGGACTTGATGGTGGCCATTCGTAAATTTAACTTCTCCAAGGAGAAGAAGCTTGTCAACTAAGCTAGCGGTGCTTTTACCCCGAGCTAGACTCATATATAGAAGAAGATGTCAGCAAGCTTATTGCCCCAGGGTTCATTTGTGGATCTTTAACATTGTCCTTGTTAAGAAGATGAATGGGCAAATCAGGGTCTGTGTGGATCTCCGTGACCTCAATGAAGGCCTATCCCAAGAATGATTTCCCATTGCTTACAACAAAGCTTTTTATTGATAGTTCCACTAGGTACCCTTCCATGTCCTTCATAAATGTCTATTCGGGATACAACTAGATTTGGATAACCTTAGAGGATGAGGAAGGCTACGACCTTCCAAAACTCGATTGGTATTTTCTACTCCTAGGTTGCATTTTGTCCTGAAGAACACCGGTGCTACTTATCAATGTGCCATGTGGGTTATTTTCCTTGACATGATGCACAAAGATGTGCGGTGATACGTGAATGACTTGATGGCATGTTCCATTAAGCACAAGGAGCATTGTTAAGACCTTTGATTGGTTTTTAGCAGACTTAGGGGGAAAAAAAACAATTGCATGTGAACCTGCTTAAGTGTGCATTTAGAGTTTCTTCAAGAAAATTCCTCGAATTTATTTTCTGTAACTGTGGCATTGAAATCGACCTGGTGAGGATGGAGGTGATCCAAGATATGCCGCTGCCTAAGAATCCCATAATGCTGTAGACATTCAAAGGAAAAATCGCCTACATTCGTCAATTTGTCTTGAATTGTGCACCGTTAGCCTCTCTCACACTTGGTGAAGATGGGTGTCTTGTTCAAATGGGACAAGGAACGCCAAAATACTTTTGACACATTAAGAAGTTGCTTAAACAAGCTCCGATCCTTGCACACCTTGGTCTTCTACATTGCGCAATGCAAAAACTTTGTGCTTTGTTGGCTCAAAATAATGAGTGGGGAAACGAAAATGCCCTTTTCTACCTAAGTTGCATTTTAGTGGGGGCAAAGTTCAACTACTCTTTGATCGAGACAATATGCCTTATGCTGGTTATCTCGGCCCAAAAGCTCCACCATTACTTATTGGCCCATAAGAGCCCTTTGATATCGAGCGCTAACTCGATCCTGATCCTTTAGGAGCTTGGCCCACTGCTCTAGATGCCCTTGGTTGAATGGAGCAATAGCCCTTGAGCTCTCGACGGGGGCTCGTGACAGTTCACAATAAGTGCTTTGGGCTTTGTCCTGTCTTTTGGCTACCAAGACCCCCTTTTCTTTGGTTTGATTGCATCCTTTACCCTCAGCGTCCTCGGCATGGAAGCTGAATTTAGGAAGGGCAACTGGTGTGACATTTTCATCTCTTACCTCCCCTAGTTGCCCCTAATATGCAGTTGGAAGGCCGGTCTCTACTTCCTCAACTTGTTGCTTTGCGGCCTCTTCTTCCTCTACTCGCTTCTTCTTGGTCTCTACAGCTAGCCATTGCTACTCAACTTCTTCTTCGGATCTTCTTTTCTCATCTTCCTCCGCCTTCCGAGCTACTTCCTCCTCAATTTCTTTTTTTTTTCAGCCTTTACAATTTGCCACCACTTCTTGTCATCTGCTTTAGCCTTCTTTTTCGTGTCCTGTTCCTCCTATGTTCGTCATTATCATCTCCTTGACCTTACGACCTGGTTGTCTGAGAGTGTCGCCTTGTGGGGCCCCTGCTGCTGCCCTCTGCCTTTTACATGGGGATCCTTCTAATGCTCCGCCTTCATGGTCCTATTTCCCACTCTTGCTTATCTAACCTTGGGTCTCGGCCGCTACACTCCAACTTGGTCGCTGCTTGAGGTTCGAGCACTTGGGGAGGTTGGTGGCTATTTTGGTAAGATTTCTCTCACTTCAAGAAATTCAACGTGCATGATCCTTGCAGGCTTTCGAGTTGACACCATTGCCGTAGCCCTCGCGAGTTGAAAATTGGAGGAATTGCAGCGAAGGGTCTGAAGATACCCTTCCTAGGGTGGTGGGCATCTGGAAAGGGGCTGTAATGGGAGTTGCAAGGACAGCCTTAAATGCTAGGTTGGGAACCTGGTAGTTCTCCTTCGTCCTCCTCTCCTTCCTCTTCATCATCTCCCTATTCTCCTTCTTCATCTCCCTCACCACTTCTTCTCCTTCGTGCTCTTCTTCTTCTTCGTCACTTTTTTCGGCATCCCTGCTTGCGCCTTCTTCCTCTGTTGGACCTAACCTCGGTTAGGTTGGAGGGTTGTAAACATAGGCGGTAACCAACTCTCCTCTTTTACAAGCGGCATATGTTTCATCCGCGAGATGTTGTTGGGCTTCTTGATAATTTACATGTTGGAGTGGTGGCAATGACAGTCGTAGCCTTGCTCTCTAACAATGCAAGAACTGGCCCCGGTTGCCCTGTGGGGGCTGAGGGAGGTTTGCGTGACAGTGAAGGCCTTGGTTTGCTTGGTCTTGGCTCGCTTGAGCTCACCTAATCTTCTTCTTCTTCTTGCATCCTTCATCAATCTGCCTCGTGTGGATGAGAGAGTTCTTGGGCGCAATTTGCAACCTCACCATAAGCTACCTAGCCTGCTAAGTGGTGGTCGTCGCCTTAAATCGTTGTGGCTCCATCGCAAGAGATCTCGACATAGTATGTTCCGGGAAGATATGGTTCTTTGATCTCTTCCTGGATCTAGCTGATTCCAGGTTCTGGCAATGTGTTGGAATCCACAATGGGTGGGCATAGCCAAATCGTGCGCCACGTGCGCCACACAGATGCCATCTCTCTCCCCAACCTGAGCTGGTGTACCCACCATCTCATTTATTAATATGGTCTTTCCCATGCTACCTATTTAAACAATGAAAGCAACACCGATATTCTCAACAAGTAGCAGGTGTAAGATCCATGCCAGTGTCTTGGCCCTGTCCTTAATTCCCAAGTTGACCTCAAGATCATGCCATGTCTTGGACTAGCTTGATTGAGCCCAAATTAACTGGCGAAGTGATTTGGGCTATATGGCAGTCTCCAATTTTTGATCCCTTTGCGAAGTGGCAAGCAATGTAGATCACTATCAAGAATTATCTCGAGCTCTTGGAGAGTGTTGATATTTGTTAAGTCTTGATCCTCTTTGCTCGCAAATATCAAGAATTGGAAGAAGTACAGGCTCTTTGTCTACATCACCCACTTGAAGGACTGGAATATTGAACTTCACCATCTTCTTCTCTTGGAAGTATGACAACAGGTAGTTAATGCGATCCAGTGCGACACCATACTCTTCGTCATAGGTCCATGGAAAGCAGATACTAAGCCACTTGCACAGGTAGTGTAGTGGGAAGTATGGCCCCAAGTTCCTAGGTCCTCGGGGATCAGTGGCGATATCTCTAAGGTTGCAAGATGCTTGTTAACATGGATGTGGCCTAAGAGACATGAACCCTCGATGCCAGCAGGCCCACCATTGCAAATGTAGATGGCCTGGCTGCATTAGCTTTGTGAGTACTTCGCAGAGCGATTGCGCCAAGGTGTGCTCGTAATGGTAATGATGGCCCTAACGGCCATTACGGCCTCTCTCTCTCTCTCTCTCTCTCTCTCTCTCTCTCAAAGTCCTTGAAAAAAACCTGTATGCTATATTGGCCATGTAATGGCCATTATGGGGTTGATATGAGTTTTTTTTTTTTTTTTTTTTTTTTTTTTTTTTTTTTTTTTTGTGTAATGGCCTTATAACCCTATAATGTGTAACGGCTAGCACCGTTACCATTATTTAACAGCCGATACGACCCTGTGATGTGCAGTATGGCATGAATGGATTGCGCATAGCCTTAGTGCTATATATGCTGCTAACTTGCATCTGTCGGAAATGACGATGGGTTTTTAGCATTTGATTGTTGCAACCACTTGATCTGCTCCTGCTCCTACTTTATTAGACACTTTCTAGCATTCTCTGACTTGAGAATGATGAACAGAGATGAACAGAATGGTATAAGCACCTAGGAGGTGTAGTCTAGTCATGTAATATGAGGGTAAACAAGTGGGTGGAGGATGAAACCTACGTTGGTGTTTTTCGATGGAAGTACGCTTCCCGCTAAGAGTACATTTGTTTCTTAGCATACGACATTTGCCTCTACACCTCAAATAACTCTAGGGTCTCCATAGAATGATTGTATGACCCTCTGTTAACCCTCTTCGAGCATAGCTAGGACTTGTTTGGGACGTACTCCTCATAAAAGGCTTCCTTGATCTGCAGCCCCACCATGTAATGCAAGTACTAGAAGTTGATGCTCATCTTGTCACATGGGAGGTGGAATGACTTGGTCACTGGGCTCCAAAACTTGAAGGTCTTGATTGTGTCGTCGTTGTGCTTAAAAGAACTGCTTGTCATCCTTTATTGTGTCATATAGGCCCACCTCTTTGAGCCTAGGGTAGTGCTTCTTCAGAATGTGTTTGTCTAGTCCTTGAAACCTGGACGGTGGGTGGCGAGTCTTCTAATGTGAAACTCTTTGTTTGAAAATGCTTCTCTCGGTCTCCCGCAAATGCTATGCATTGTCTCGAAGTAGTGCATTTGGAATTTCTCTAGGTATCATAGAATGGTGTGAGCAGGACCATCTCAGTGATCCCTCTCCTCTTTTGCCGCTTTCCTTAGTGAGAGATCTTCCCTTCAAGCAAGCATGCCTCTCAGTGGCATCAATTGTCAACCTTCCGGTATTCTCAGGGGTTGTGCCATCCATTGACTCTTTGCTTGTCATAGCAAGCGACAATGCAATTGTTGTGCATAATGCACAAGTTACTTCATTTGTGGTGACTGGAACTTGATATTCGCCAATGCTAGTTTCCCTAAGGCCCAGCCGGCTCAGCAACATTCTTTATCATCTTCGACCTTTGCCCGTGGCCGGAAAAGCTTGCTTACGGCTTCTTCAAGATTTTCTTCTGTTGGTCCCTGGTAACCTTGGAACTAGACAGTGCTTGAAAACCGATTGCAAAACCTAGGGTAGTGGACTGTGAATGATTGTAACCAATACCACTAATCTAGTTCCCCCCTCCTCTATCCCTTGGATAGGATGGCCGCATAATCAGTCCCATCATGATGCTGGTCAAAATGTGTATTGTTAACTTATCCACTCTCCTTGAGAAGTCTTTGATTGTGGGAGGCATGATAGCTAGAATCGACTAGTACTGACTTCATGGGTTTTCTTTCTCTTCGTCTTGCATCCTCTACTCTTAGATGCTTAGTAGCAACCACCACTGGAGTGATGCGATCCATTATTTCCTCTGTTGGGTTTTAGAAATCTATTTCTGGGATGTGTTAAATATGTCTGACATGCTTGAGAGCACTAAATTTGATTGAATTGAGTGAGTTGTCTTCTTAACTCTTACTATTTTGCAGGGAGGGTGGGTAAAGAATTGGTAAAGGCTAAGGTTTAAATTTTAAAGAATTTTGAAATTTGAAATCCAAAATTTAATTTTTTTTGAAGTGCTAGATAGTCATGCTCTTGTCATGCCTTGCTCCTTGTCATGTGCGGCGCCCTGGATGCTAAGGGCCGTGGAAATCCTCGGTCCCCAATATCCCGGGTTCCACATGATGTAATGCATGCAATGTGTAGAGCATAATTGATGCAGGACGCCCTAATTATGATGCATGCTCATGAACACATATAATCCAGCGGAAATAAAAGACAATAATAATCTAAAAATTCAACATCAACCATCCTAAACTGAGAAAACCACAAAGAGACGTGCAATGGAGCGAGCCATCATCACAACCACGAAGTATGAAATTCAACTATTGCTATAGTTGGATCCGGCGAGGGATGGAACCTCCCGATCTTGCATGGTCTTAATCCAAATACCCAATGTGAATCACTAGTCCAAGGGATCGAGGGATTTCTTGGATTAGGGATTTTAGAATTTGAGAAATAGGGATTTTAGATCAAATCTCAAATCTAGGATCTAAAAGTTATGAGAGAATAGAAATAGAGAAGAGGAAATAACAAGTTTACCTTAGAAAAAGTTGGAGGGGCATAAGAAGCAAGGAGAAGAGGATTGGAGAAGAAGATAAAGTTCTAAGAGAGAGAGAGGAGGAAGAGGAGCCACCAAGCTTTTCTTAATCAATAATCAATAACTAATGAAAAAGGTTTAGGGCAACACCCTTATAAAATTCGGAATTAGCATAATTACCAAAATACCCCTACTAACAAAATTAAAAAAAAAAGACATTTGCATGAAAAAAACGTGCGCACACTAACCCAAAACTCAAATAAGTGAAAATGCATAAAATAAACTCAAATCTAAGATGTCCAATGGGCTCCGATGATGGTGTGATGAAAGTGGGCCACAACGAACCAACGGTCTGATCACATCATCATCACGATCCAACGGTCCAATCATCTCCTCTAAGCAACTTACACATGTCTTCCCAAGGTGGGGTCTTTTCAAATGTCTCGGACTACATGTGTAAGGTCTTCAATGCTCCTCAAGTCGTCACGAACGACCCAGGCCCGTCATCATCGAGCCCTAAAGATATGGGTGTCACTCACCTCTTACGCTGATAAACCCTAAAGGGCCTGATGTCCGCATCAATAATGAACATTTGCGCAAAATAATTCCAGCTATAAAAACAACTAATCATGAGATAAACCAACCAAAATAAGAGGGAGTGTATATATAAATGTACAATTAAGCCAACTCACTCAACAGGACCCCGTCGGGGGTCCCACATCCCTAATCCCAAAAGAAAACCATAGCCCGGCGCCAGCCATGATCGCCTCCAAGGTGCCCAACTCCCCCAAAAGATGTCGACCACAACTCTCGCTCCTACTCTTGGTTGTTCGCGAACTGGTTGTACGAGTCTTTGCTGCCACCTATGTCCTCGTACTCCGTCGCCGCATCCACCTCAAGTAAACTTGTATCATAGGTGTTGTCTACTTAGTGTTTTAAAACACCGTCCCAGAGTGGGAGTGGATGATCAACTCAGTGGTTTCATTTCCCTAAGTTACTTAGGGCACAATTGCAATAAGGCATGGGTGATAAATTTAAATCACACATACATAGCAAGCATAGGCACAAGATAAGCACTACGTTTGGCAATCTTAACGCGTGAATGCATGAAGTGCAGATGTATGCCCGAACATCGGTTTGGTCATAATCGACAGTGAGTGGCACCCGCACTGACCCTAGCGAGCCGCCAGTGAATAGGGCACCACCCCATCGCCCGCACAATGCATGCCATGCCGAACCATGCATGATTAGCTGAGTTATTATTTAGTCCATTTAGGCATCCAGCCGGTTAGCGAAGCCACCGTACTGACATTCTATCACCTGACCAACTGGGACATCTGGCTTCCTGCGTGGCGAGCACCTATCATTGCCAATAACCCCTCGATCCATTCTCGAGTCGTCCTCGAGGGCCTGATTTAGCTGTGACTCGTCATCCACGCCCAACTCAGGCGGGAAAGGGCTCGTCACCTCGCCACCCCGCTTCACAGTCAATTGGTAGGCTCGTCACCTCCACGGTGCTCATTGGACACTACGGGGAGGCTCGTTACCCCAGCGTAGGCCGATAGCTTGGGCATAGGTCCCATACCACTATCCCCGGCTCATGAAACTTGGGGATTGATACGCCGTGCTCTTATAAGTGGGCCGACCCATGGTAACGCTGGTACTTGGATTCGATTAAAGGTGACAATTCACACAGCACGCATAAGTCCCAACTCGATGTTGGGCCGGCACCTTCGATTGAATAGAAGTACGAGAAGACTGGCCTTGGGTGCATAAGGCCTGTGTGGTCCTCAACCACGACCGGTCACCCACCTTCCGCCTCAAATCAACCTTTCCGGCCCGAGGGCAGTCGACCTCAAGCGGCCGCCCCCGACTCTTTTCCAATTACCGAGTCGGGCAGTCATACCAGCCCAATTCTACCTTCGGGCTGGATTTGACGGGTTCGTGGTGGACCTAGCTTCCTATGCGGCGGTAGACGCGATCAATGCGTAAGGGAGTGACATGCAAGGGCTTCGCCTCATCCAATTTTCCTTCTTCTCCAACTCTCACTCTCTCTCAGCCCTTCTCTCTCAAGTTTGCTAGAGAAATGAGATGAAAGAGCTGGAAATAAGGGCTTATATAGGCTGGGCTAATTGGGGAATATGACCCTGGGTATTTTAGTTATGAAAAAGTGTCCTTTTTGGGCCTGCTTTAGTCATGTGGGGCCCACCTGGCCTATCCGGCCCGATCTAATACGCTGGAAAATTCCCTCAGCACGAGATCTTCCTATGGCTGCGATCTTAAGAAGATCGGATACAGCATTGCCGGATACGGGGGCGGATCTGTTCGACTGTTACCGATCACTGATCGGGGCTGCGAGTTTGGGGATATGATCAAAGTTATATTTAGGTCCTAAGTTCCTCATCCCATGGTCATGCAAGGGTGCAAGTGGCCCACACAAGAAAAATATTACTTGTAATGATTCCTCTAGTTAGCGTTGGTGCGAGTGTACTCGCGCCTGTGGGTGCATCTGCAGGATGTCGCGGTTGGGTAACTCCGGGCGCCAATTTCGGCAAGACACCCATCCTAGGGCATCAGGCCCGGCGTGGGGGTGACTCGAATCGAGTGTCGGGCTTATCCGACTCGGAATGGGCGGCACAATGGCCTCCTAGGTCTGTGCGATTTCCTTATCTAGCGGGTTTGTGGTTTAATTAATCTAATAGTGTCTAATCTGCCGTCCTAAGGTGATGTGTGCGTGATATGGCCCGTGCACGTATTCAGGTTCGAATATGGGCGATTTTACGGGGCGTTACATCATGCCCTTCAAAACTATTCACGCGTTGAAGTGGGCATAGGCCACCTCGTGTATGGACGAGTGATGTCACGCTCTAGATAGCCACACAAGAAGACACTCTACACTCAGGCATAGTCTCCCCTTTGCGCTAAGGCACGAAGGCCCCTCCTAAGGCGAGAGAGGAGCGTGAACTATACGAGTATAGTCACGTATTAAAGGTTTTGAAAATGGTCCAATGAATCATGCACCTTGTTGCGTACTGCTACCGGTTCCTAAACTCGAAAAACTGCTTTTAAGTCCCAGTTATGCTCTTGGTCAACATTCGTCCTCTACTTCACTTAGAGTAAACGTGAAAATGGCCAAGGGGTTTTAGTATTTATAGATGCAAGTGGGCACCCGAAGGGTTGTGACATGCGGCACTTGCGCTGTGCACTCTGCCTTTTAGAAATCATCGCGTATTAGCCCCCCCCCCCCCCCCCCCCCCCCCCCAAACTTGAGCATTGTGGTGAGGCAAGTCACGCTTCAAGCTCCACGTAGCGTGAATGGGGGTCACTTGTGGGGTCTGAAATTTTACCAAGTCCATCTCGTGCTCTATCATATGCGTGGTGCGCACATGTCGTGCCCCTGGACTCTTGGATTGTGTGCTAGGCATACAATGCACTCTATTGTCCAAGTGAAATAATAGGTCACGCACCACCGTCATGATTCCAATATGCATTGGCTAGTTTGTAGCTCGTGCACCTAGAGCTTGTGGGTTAATATGTAGAGAGCACAATGTTTGCTGTTTTTTGAAATGACAGAAGTTGCAACTTGTCCAACCACCTTGTGACACGTGTACAAAACTGTCATTTGAGTGGAGAATAATCGCTTGGAAGCTCATTAGGCAGGAAATAACAACCTTTTGATAGAGAAACCTACCTCCAAAGCCTATAAATACTCTCTTGGGGTCCTCATTTGCAATATTTGATGATTTAACTGGCAGTCTCGTGGAATTGCTGCTGATTCTTCTAGTTCAAGGCTCGAGATTCTCCCTTCCTTCTCTTTGCCAAGTGTGATTAAGACAAGGTAAGCATGGAAGAGTCTAAGGAGTCATTTACTCTCAGCTAGCTCCTTGCTCACCTCTCTGAGTATGCCTAAGTGGTCTCGTGCACAACCTCTGGGGCCCCTTCAGGAAGGCCTCATGCCCTCGGATAGGTCTATCCCCAGAGAGGACGTGCACTAGGTCTAGCTCCTTCAGATGGTCTCGTGCTTCTCTTAGTGCTATCCAAAATATGTTTTGCACCATACTTTCTGAGTTGCCAAGGCTAGTCTCAGACCAGGCCTCAATGTTAAGGCATTGCGGGTTGTGTTTCCATTTTCCAGGTCGTGCTCCCCCTTAAAGGAGCTGTGCTCCTCTATTTCTATGTACCCTGATGCATTTCTTTATCATCTCTGGCATTAGAGACCGTTGACAATGCTAGAGTGATTATACTAGTGTACACTACAAGGCTTCATGGCTATCTGATGCCGATGCCTCTCAGGATACTTGACACGCATCATTTTCTAGTATTCTGATGCCCGCTGGCTATACGAGATGCCCAAATGCCGAAGGCTATTGCTTGTCCTTCAAGCTGATTGATGATTTGGATACTTCGAAGACGAAGGGCTATAGATTAGACTTTATGCATCACTTGCTTTAGCTATTTTGTACCATGCAATATATTATTATTATTATTATTATTATTTTTTAACCTTTTAATCAAGGGTTTTTCCCTAGGGAATATGACAAAGGGCCTGTGCTAGACTATAGCTTGGAGTTTATTTGTTTCCTAGATCAATGAAAGCCTCTCGTAAAGGTTTATTTGGGTGCATATCATTTACAGTGGAGTTAATAAACAGCATAATGTTAAACCATGACACAAGAATGCAATGGTAATGAACAATTATGTACCAATGGGATTTTCCCTTGGTTTTTTTACCATTAAATGAGATCTATTTACAAGGGTATAGCCATATGTATGAACTACAGACATGGATTATTCAATGAATTCTTTGATATTTTATAGCGTGGCTTGCTGCATGTGTTTCTCCAACTTTAGCATTAGTTCCTCTATTTCTCACGAAATGTGTTACTTTCATTATTTTTAGCTCATATATCGACTTTGTGGTTTGATCACCTAAGAGATGCACGTCCAATTTGAAACTCAGTTCCTTCAAATTGGTTGCATCATAGGGTATGAGGATAGTGAATGGACCAAATGAATTTGTTGAATCCTTTTTGGGAGCACAACGTGAGGCTGCTGCTTCTTTTGGCATAAATACCATCTTGCTGGAGAAATACATTACTCGTCCAAGGCATATAGAAGTACAGGTACAATTCTTATTAGTTTTTCTCTAATGAGATTAAAATAATTATGTGTTGATCATGCCATTTTATCCATCGATATGCATGTTTTGTTGTTGTTGTTTGTATAGCATTTTGTCATTCTATTTAATTTTTCTTACTAGATTATGATTTGGTAGAACAGTATGTAAATCTATGTTTTTCATTCTATTTGTTTCATGAATCAAGCATGAGGTTGGTTCAAAATGGATATGATGATCAATTAATATTTTCATGGCTCATCCTATTATGTTCACGAGGCCCATCTACATATCTTATGATTGTCAGGATAGACACTGTATCAGTGGCATTCTTTCTTTGTTTGATTAAAGTTGATTTAGTATGATGAATGTTGACTAAGGAAAATGAAAAACCAAGTGCAGTTTTCGGTTTAAAAACCAGCATGGCTTTGGATCTGGCTGGTTAATGCACACCCTAGTAGAGGGGAGATGCGCGCTTGAGTGCATCCGATGTAATATTGGTTTCAGTTCTGCCTGAACTAATTATTTAATCCAGCTGCCTGAACTGCTTATGTAATCCATGCCAAAAATTAAAAAGAAAAAGGTTAGTAGAGTAGGAATTTTGTTTGTTCTATGTGTACATAGGAAGTTATAAAGTGACTCAGCCTGTTTCTTTGGTGACTCGGCTGGGTCACCAGTGAACTGGAAGAACGGTGTCATTTGGTTTTTAACTTGAATGACTGGGGTTGAGTCTGGTCATGTTACACGCGACTTAGCTGGGCTACAGTATCTCGTTCTCTTTGGATACTTGTTGGGCCCGTTCTCCATATCCATGCGAGATCGCATCCATTCATCAGATGGGCCTACTATGTTGCTCATGTGGAGCCTATTTGAATCGTCAATATGTTGGCCCACTATGGACTGGAGATGCATATGAACTCCTGTCTTCCCAACAAGGATCCAACATTTGTAGCAAAATAAATATCAGATGACTGTGATCTTCTAATTTTAGGTTATCCTCAATCCAAGACTGGTATCATCAGATCATTGGTCTCAATAAGAAAGCATGGGTTGAACATTTAATGTATTAAGAGGCATATGAGCTGACATGTTTTCATGGATGTGTGGCCCTCCTTTTGATTCGATTGGCCAAACGTTTGAACTAAACACGTTTACTGTGGACCTAGCCTTACGGGTCCATACAAAATTTTTGCATCTCATTCACACAAGACCCATAAGCAATGCATTTCATGCTCTAAACATTGATTGTTTCCAAATGGCCTTTTGTGGGTAGTGGGCCCTTATGATTGCCTTGGATCATACACATGCTTTGCATCTCACTCAAGCACCCATAAGCAAGGTCCTTCTCTCTGGTCCCCTCTCTTACATGTACCAGCGTGTTATTTATGCAAATGTATCATGATCTTCTGAAATTATTTTTGCTAGTGGCCCTTATAAATGATGAATCTTTTGTTTCAATTTGATTTCTCATGATCTATGTTGACTGTAAGATTGCATGTGGCGTAGCGTAGACGGGTGAGGGATCGATCATTGTCTCTCCACTCGGATAACTACTCCGAATCCATGGAGCTATCGGGAATCCTCAACTGATCTTCTTCGATCTCTCGAAGGATTGCTCGAATCCACAAGCAAAAGAAACCAAAACTCAAAGAGTATTTTAATAAAAGATGAATAATCCCTTTCTACAATGAATTAAAAGAGTATTTAAAGACTAACTCACGTAATAGAAACCCTAGGTGTGCAAATTAAGAATCCTGAACGAACTAGGAAAGAAAAATAACTCAATTCGGAAGTTCCTACAAAAGTTGCGCAATAGATTCGCGCATGGTCGAGCGCCCGATTAGGACTGGTCGGGCGCCTGGTGGAGCAAAAATCCGTCCAGTGAGTTTGGGCAGAGATTCGATCAATTGCGGGCGCCCGGTCAAGACTGGTTGGTCGCTCGATGACATGGTCGGGCGCCCGATGACCTGATGGTCGGGCACCTGATATTTAAAGAGTTGGTCCAGCAACTCTCTGGAGTAATCAAACTCATGGTCAGGCGCCCGGTGATGTGTGGTTGGGTGCCCGGTTGGGTTGGGATTTCTGAATCTTGGCTATCAGTTTGTCGCTTCGCTTGGCCTCCTTCCGATGGTCCAATTTCTTCATGTAATCTTCAGTGACCCCTTCTACATCAATTCCCGTCCACTTGAAAGAACTCGACCTCGAGTTCTCGTTCGGCTCTGACTCATGGTACTCGAACAAGTCCGCCACGTTGAACGTTCGTGAAATCTCGTATTCATCCGAGAGGTCCACTACATAGGCGTTATCGCCTAACTTTCTGAGAATCGGTACCGGCCCAATCTTCTTCTGTTTTAGCTTGTTGTAAGCACCGGTTGGGAACCGTTCTTTGCGCAAATGGACCATTACTTGATCTCCTACTTCAAACACCTTGGAGCGTTGATGTTTGTTGGCGTTCCTTACTGTAATTTTCATTCGACTCGGCGAGCTTATTCCGTACTTCCTCATGCAATTCTGTGATTCGCTCGGCCATGTGCTCCGCAACGATGCTCTTGCCCGTGATTCTCGGTAACGGAACTAGGTCGAGGGTGTGTCGTGGCACTCGTCTGTAGACGATCTGAAATGGTGACTTCCTCGTGGATCTGTTCACCATATTATTGAAGGTGAACTCGGTTTGTGATAGTGCTAAGTCTCATTGCTTTGGCTTATCTTTGGAGATGCATCGGATAAGATTTCCCATGGTACGATTCACTACTTCAGTTTGCCCATCTGTCTGCGAGTGGTATGCGCTACTGAACTAAAGTCGTGTATCGAATCGACTCCACAAAGTTATCCAAAAGTAGCTTACGAACTTCGTGTCCCTGTCGGAGGTGATAGTCTTGGGAATCCCATGTAATCGCATGATTTCTCGGGAGGAGATTGGCCACAACCGTTGCGTCATATGTCTTCTTGCAGGGAATGAAGTGAGCCATCTTGGAGAACTTGTCTACCACCACGAACACAGAGTCCATGCCGCGTTGTGTCCGTGGGACACCTAGGATAAAATCCATGGAGATATCCACCCAAGGTCCTTCCGGTACGGGCAATGGAGTGTAGAGGCCCATGTTTTGTGCGTGTCCCTTGGAGGATTGGCAAATGTGGCATCGCTGAACCATCCGACCATTGTCACGGCCTAGATGAGGCCAATAATATCGTTCTTCGACTAGAGCCTTCATCTTGTCTTGACCCAAGTGACCTCCGAGGCCACCCCCGTGCAACTCAAGAATGACTTTCTCTTGGAGGGAGCATTGCGGAATACACAATTGGTTTCCATAGAAAAGGAAACCCTCTTGGATGAGGAAATCACTTGGTCTACCTTCCTTGCTCGGTAGCCATATGTCCTTGAATTCATCGTCTTCAGCACAGAGCTCCTTGAGACAGTCGAATCTAACAACTTCCGTACTCATAATGACGAGAAGGTCGGCACGGCGGCTTAAAGCGTCTGCAACCTTATTTTGTTGTCCGGACTTATGCTTCAAAACAAATGTGAACTCCTGTAAAAATGAAACCCACCTGGCATGTACATGGCTAACATTAGTCTGGCTATTAATAAATTTCAAGGCTTGGTGGTCAGTGAAAAGAACAAATTCCCTCTGAATGAGGTAGTGTCGCCAATGCCGAAGAGCCTGTACCACCGCATACAGCTCTAATTCATATGTAGGACCACTTCTTGTCGGCCTCACTGAGTTTCTCATTGTAGAAGGCTACGGGCCTACCTTCTTGAGATAAAACTGCGCCAATACCCACATAAAATGCATCGTAGTCCACTTCAAAGATTTTGTCGAAGCTGGGCAAAACAAGAACCGGTGTGGATGGTAATTTGTGCTTGATTTCCGCAAAGCTACTGATCAACTTCTTCTGTGCATTGAAATGGTCCTTCATGCAGTCCGTGATCGGTGCTATGATTGTATTGAAATTTCTGACAAAACAACGATAAAACTGTGGCCAACCCATGAAAACTGCGAACCTCATGGATATTGGCGGGAGTTGGCCACTCACGAATGGCCCTCACTTTGTCTTCATCGACCAGAATGCCAGCGGACGATACTACGAACCCCAAGAACAACAGATGGTCTGTTATAAAGCTACATTTCTTCAAATTCAGATATAGCTTGTTTTCTTGTAGCACTTGAAGGACTTGCCTAAGGTGATCAACATGCTCTGCTTCTCCCTGACTCTATATCAATATGTCGTCAAAGTACACCATGACGAACTTGCTTATGAATGGTTTTAGAACTTGATTCATGAGGCGCATGAAAGTACTCGCGGCATTCGATAGTCCAAATGGCATCACCAACCATTCGTACAATCCGTCTTTGGTTTTAAAAATTGTTTTCCATTCATCGCCGGGGCGGATATGGATTTGATGATACCCGCTGCGTAAATCTAGTTTTGAAAACACTCTAGACCCCTCAAGCATATCCAGCATGTCATCGAGTCGGGGAATAGGGAATCTGTATTTTATGGTGATTTTGTTGATAGCCCTGCTATCAACACACATACGCCAACTTCCATCTTTCTTCGGCGTTAATAGAGCTGAGACCGCATAAGGACTCATACTCTCCCTGAGTAGACCTTTGTTTAGCAACTCCTCCACCTGACCTTGGAGGATCTCGTATTCCTTTGGGCTCATTCGGTAATGTGGCCGATTGGGTAAACTATCACTAGGGATAAAGTCGATGTGGTGCTGAATATCCCGCATCGGAGGTAGCCCGTGAGGAAGGTCTTCGGGCCAAATCTCTCGAAACTCATTCAACAATGGTCGTAGGGTTGGTGGAATATTTGATTCTTCTTGAACTTCTCCTTTAACCACTACGGCAAAGACTTCACCGGTCTCTTTGGATTCATTCATAAATTCTCGTAGGGCAAGGAGGGAACTCCCCTCCACTTTAGAAGTTTCGGGTTGGCCCTTCGGCGCCCTAGGAGCTAGAACCCTGTTCCTCCCATCCTTAATGAACGTGTAAGTGTTATCACGCCCACGATGGGTTGCATCTCGGTTCGATTGCCACGGATGACCGAGAAGTATATGGCATGCCTCCATGTCTACAACATCGCATAAAATTTCGTCCCTGTAGCTCCTACCAATTGAAATGAGACATTGTTCGGTTACCTTAGTGTCTCCGACCTTCATGATCCAACCAATGTAATACGGGGTTGGATGCTTTGTAGTTGGAAGACGGAGTTTGTCCACCATAACTTTGGACACTATGTTCTCGCTACTCCCACCATCGATGATGACGTCACACACTTTCCCATTCACTGTGCAACGAGTGCGAAAGATGTTGTGGCGCTGGGGGTGTACTTCTTGCCGTGGCGTATAACATTGCCTCACAACCAAGGATTCACCTCGGTCCTCGGATAACCATTCTGTCTCGTCTTCCTCCTCGTCGGCGAATTGATCGACTTCTTCTACGATGTCCTCTCCTCCCACATATTCTTCTTCATGATCTCCTTCATTAGTGGCTAAATTGGCGGTGGGACGTTGAGGGCAAACATGGGATAAGTGACCTGGTTGGCCACAACGGAAGCAATTGCCAGGCCTAGGTCGAGCATATGGGTTCGGGGCTCGGTTTGGGCCCGCTGTTGTAGGAGCGGTCCTTTGTGGCCTAGTTGGAACGTTTCCCGCATCGTGGTTCGCGGTCGGAGGTGGTTGTGGGTGCCTACTAACTGGCTCTTTTCCTTTAGACAGGATCGCATCTTGCGTAGGACCCGTCGGAGGTATGCGGGTCGATTGGTAAGTTCGCACTGGAATTCGGGCGAGTTGTGTTTCGGCCCTGATAGCCATTCGGGATGCATCCCCAACAGTTCAGATTGAAAGAAGATGGATCTAATCCTGGATTGCGGGTCGTAGGCCACCAATGAACCTAGCGGTTCTCTGAGATTCTGTTTCAGACAACTTGTTTCGTATTGTCAACCGATCAAACTCGGCTTGGTAATCGGCGACGGTCCTAGACCCCTACTTGCAATTCTAGTATTGATGGAACAATATTTGGTCATAGTCGCTAGGTAAAAACCTGGATTTCAATAACTGTTTCATCCTGGGCTATGTGCGGATGGGCAACTTGTTTTGTCGGATACGGGAAGTTTGTAATTGTTCCCACCATGCGGATGCACTGGATTTTAGCTTGTAGGCCACAAGCTTTACTTGTTTATCTCCCGGGACACTCACGTAATCGAAAAACCTTTCGACTTCCGCTAGCCAATCAATGAATGCTTCAATACTTAATGAACCATTGAAAGAGGAAAGATCACCTTTGCCATGGAAGCCTCTGTTATTGTGATCCGCATGTGCGTCCCCTTGCGCGGCTTGTCGAACAATGATGTTTTCGATGTCTTCATCGCTGTTTTCTTCGTCATCATGCTCGGCCCTATGAAGTGCCAGCGGCAGTGCTTGACGGACTACAGGATTGTTCCGTACTACAATTGCTGGTTGAGGCGCATCGCCTTGGGCTTGGGGCTGGGGTAGAGCCAACAAAATCCGATCTAGAGAAGTGATCATCCTCTCCATCTGCGTTCTATTTGCTTCTTGGAGATTTTCGATCTTCTCTTTTAGTAACTGAAACCCTTGATCTACGTCAGAGGGGTGGTTGTCGCGGCCGTCGCTAGAAGCCATCTTCCCGAGGTTGTTCCTCGCTCTGATACCAACTTGGCGCAGCGTAGACGGGTGAGGGATCAATCACCGTCTCTCCACTCGGATAACTGCTCCGAATCCACGGAGCTATCGGGAATCCTCAACCGATCTTATTCGATCTCTCGAAGGATTGCTCGAATCCACAAGCAAAAGAAACCAAAACTCAAAGATCATTTTAATAAAAGATGAATAATCCCTTTTTACAATGAATTAAAAGAGTATTTAAAGACTAAGTCACATAATAGTAACCCTAGGTGTGCAAATTAAGAATCCTAAACGAACTAGGAAAGAAAAATAACTCAATTTAGAAGTTCCCGCAAAAGTTGCGCAACAAATTTGCGCATGGTCGGGCGCCCGGTCAGGACAAAAATCCGTCCAGTGAGTTTGGGTAGAGATTCAATCAATTTCGGGCGCTCGGTCAAGAATGGTCGGGCGCCCGATGACCTGATGGTCGGGCGCCCGATATTCAAAGAGTTGGTCTAGCAACTCTCTGGAGTAATCGGACTTATGGTCGGGCGCCCGGTGATGTGTGGTCGGGTGCCCTGCTGGGTTGGGATTTCTGAATCTTGGTTGTCAGTTTGTCGCTTCGCTTGGCCTCCTTCTGATGGTTAAATTTCTTCATGTAATCTTCAGTGACCCCTTCTACATCAGCAGGTTTCTAATGATTATTACTTCTTACTTGAAATTTCATTATTTTCAACGTTTATGACTATTTCTTGATCTATTTTAGCTTTAAAAGATTTTAGATAGCCATCAAAGGAAAAAAAACACATTTTAACACAGGCATTGGTTGTTTGCAAATGCCCCATTGATGGTAGCACACAAAAGTTGTCTAAATGTTATTTTTGTTTGTGATGTTAGTTGTGTTGGTAATTATGTACCCATGTGTTCCCTGCTACTTTCTGTAGCCAACTATTAGAGCATTGCCTTTCATGTGAATGGGTGCTTTGTGCCGAGTGGTTTGCATGGCAAGTGGGAATTACCCCTTGATGACAATACTTTGCTTGCTCATTGCTTGGGCATGCATGTAATAGCTGGGTTAGGGGTCATTTTTGGGTTCAACCATTTTCGTGTCAATGTGAGCCTTTGCTTTGGCTTGTTCCAAGATCCTAGGAAAAAGAGGAAGGTTGATTTTGGTGGGCAACCAATTGGAAAGGTTTTTGCTATCCATCATTTAGCAGCCAAACCAAAATTGCTGTGTAAGTGGCTAGTTGGATTGACACCTAATTCAGAAATTTGGCAATTTTTTTATTGCCAAATTCATGAAATATGCTACTTGTATTTAACCAACAATTTGCAAATTCCCCTTTGTGGGTAGCATGCTATAGTTGTATGCAATGTTTTCCGTATCGTTATCGCGTAATGTCGCACCCTTGGGATACGGATATGTATCGGTTATCGCACGGGATATATCGGTTGTATCACGTAATTTATTGCTGTTGTCGGGAAACATGGGGGAAACATTAGGAAGTTGGTATAATTTTTCAATGAATCTTCAATGATCATTAAAAAAGACAACAATACACAATTATAAATTAAAAAAAAATCACAAAAAACAAGTGCAAATGATAGGTTTCCTCTGTATACGTTCCTAATCTATGTGCTGTTTGACTGAACTAATGCAACTACGTTGAAAGTCAATTCATAAAATTTATAAATGTAAGAAGACGTATGGAAACACAAGCATTACATTCAAAAGCAAAAGAAGTAAAAACTAGAAATATACCCGTGGATTTAAATTTTTTGTTAATTAAAAAAGTTTTTTTTCCGAAAAATCCCTAAATTGCCAAGGATGTGTAGATCGGGTTATTTATATATTGTTGCTTTTGTGTTTGGACAAACACTGCAACTGATTTAGCAAAAAATGGAAAATTTTCGATTTTCCGTAATTTTTCGCAACTCAGCCCATCTCCCCCAAATCTTGAAATCGAAGCTCCAAATCTATAATTTTTTCATGCAAAACATGAAGAATCATAGATTTCTTACTATTTGACACTATTTACAACATATAAAAATGGAAAAAAAACGAATCAAAACTGAGAAATATGCACCTTTTGGAATCCAACCCCAAGAAGCATGAAGAATCATAGATTTCTTACTATGTGACACTATTTACAACATATAAAAATGGAAAAAAAACGAATCAAAACTGAGAAATATGCACCTTTTGGAATCCAACCCCAAGAAGCATGAAGAATCATAGATTTCTTACTATGTGACACTATTTACAACATATAAAAATGGAAAAAACGAATCAAAACTGAGAAATATGCACCTTTTGGAATCCAACCCCAAGAAGCTTCCGATCGTGATTTTGGAGAAATTTCTAAGATTTTCTTCCAACAAGGTAAGAGTGAAGTCAGTGGACTGGTCAAAATCACCTTATAATGTACTAGGAAGTTAAAAAAAAAAAAAAAAAAATCAAATTTTGAGAATTTTCCAGACAAATAGCCGTGATTTCCTTTATACCTTTCGATATTGCACTCGATATCGATATATAACATGGTACATTAAGAATTTATGAAGGATTTAATTTTTTTAATTAAAAATAATTTTTCCTGAAAAATCCCCAAATTGCCAAGGATGTGTAGATCGGGTTTATATATATTGTTGCTTTTGTGTTTGGACACTAACATTGCAACCGATTTAGTAAAAAATGGAAAAGTTTTGATTTTTCCTAATTTTTTGCAACTCAACCCATCTCCCCCAAAGCTTGAAATCGAAGCTCCAAATCTATAATTTTTTCATGCAAAACATGAAGAATCATAGATTTCTTACTATTTGACACTATTTACGACATATAAAAATGGAAAAAATGAATCAAAACTGAAAAATATGCACCTTTTGGAATCCAACCCCAAGAAGCTTTGATCGCGATTTCGGAGAAATTTCTAAGATTTTCTTCCAACAAGGTGGAGTGGAGTTAGTGGACTGGTCGAAATCACCTTACAATGTACTAGGAAGTTAAAAAAAATAATAATCAATTTTTGTGAATTTTTGAGGATTTTCCAGACAAACAGCGCCAATTTGCTTTATCCCTTTCGATACTGCACTTGATATTGATACATAACACGGTACATTAGGAATTTATAAAGGAGGGCGTGGATATATCACACGATTTCGCGTATCCATGATATTTCGCAATATTGTTTGATATATTGCATGATACCATGAAAAATGGATATTAAAGGTGGGTTTCGTATCATCTAGCAGGGATAACAAATATATCGTGGGATATAGCAGTGATATCGCAAGATACTGAAAACATTGGTTGTATGAGGTGTAGTGTGCTGTGTTGGAATGTGAGTTGTGCTTGTAATTATGTACATACCTATTTCTTGCTATTTTGTGCAGCCAACTGCCAGAGCGTTGCCTTTCATGTGTTTGGGTGCTTTGTGCTTAGTGGTTTGGCAACATGGAAATTGCTCGTTCATAACCCTACTTTAAGGTATTAAAAACCAGTTACATAATCCTAATGGTGGGAACTGTTACGCGTTATAGGTTTGTAATGGGCGTTATAGAAAAAATGGCCGTTACGAGGCTGATCCAACTTAAAAAATTGCTGTATCATAATGTTAATAATGGTGGCCGTTACAACCATCGTTACCGTTATTGAATAGCTTGCCCTACTTTGCTTGCTCGCCCTTTTCGGGACATTCATGTAACAGTTGGATAGGGGTCTATATTGGATGCAACCATGTTCATGTGTGAGCGGTGACTGGTGACAATGTGAGCCTATTCTTTGTTTGGTTCCAAGAGCCCATGTAAAAGAGGAAGGTAGATGTCTAGTGGGTAGCCGATCATAAACATTTTTTTTTTCCAATCCACTGTTTAAGTGGAGACTCTAAATTGTTGAGAGATTGATGCATAAGGTCACACAAGTTGGTTTACTGAAAATTTGGCCCTTTCAAGTATCTTGTTCTAGATCAAACCATAGTCTAATGATATATCTGGATCAAATCATGGTCAGATTATAGATTGCGGGGCTTTGGGATCGATTAGATGTTCTACATGTCCGTAGGGCTGGTTATTTAATTTGTTGTTAGAGTTAATTGAACCAACTTTCTTTTACTATTCTTATTTTTCTTCCAGTGGAACATTTCTCAGATATCAAGCATTTTTAGAATGAGATGAAAGTAGTCTCATTGAAAAGCTTTATTTTGTTATGTTTCAGAGGATCAAGTTCATGTGATTCCAAAATCGTTTGATCGAGTTATTGCCAATTTACATGAAGCTTATGTGGTTGTAATGGGATTTAAGTTATTTTGGCCCTTTTAAATATTTTATTGAAATAGACAGTTAGAATTAGAAGATTAGGATGGTTAGGATAATGGAAGTGGATTTGAGAAGAAATCAATAAAGGAAGTAGAAGAGAAGGGGGTAGAAAGAGAGAGAAAAGGGAAAAGACAGCTAGGGAATGGTTGTGTATTCTCACTTACATGCAACCTCATATTATTAATATATACGCACATATGGTGCTCCGATAGAGTATACAAAGTACACACACACACACACACACACACACACACACACACACACTATAAAAGTACATATATTCTCAATACTTCCCCTCAAGTTGGAGCATAGATGTTAATCATGCCGAACTTGTCTGCTAGACAATGCAAGGTGTCCTGACCAAGAGATTTAGTGAGCATATCGGTTATCCGCTACTCCGAACGAATGAATGGAGTATCAATTTCTTTACCGGCCACCTTTTATGAATGAAGTGACAATATATCTTAATATGTTTAGTGCGCTCATGAAATGTAGGATTGCTAGCAATATGAATGACAACTTGATTTCCCCAATATAGAGGAATGGGACCAAAAGAAGGGTAACCAAGTTGACGTAACAAGGTGCAGAGTTACATAAGTTCACATGTCGCATGTGACATTACCTTATCTTCAGCCTCTCCAGTGGATTGAGTAATCAATCACTTCTTTTTACTCTTCCAGATGACCAGATTGCCACTCACAAAGGTGTAATAGCCAAATGTAGACCATTGATCGTGAAGACTACTGGCATAATCAACATCAGAGTAAGCAGAGAGAAGAAGAAGACCATGTTGGTGAAGTTGTAAGTCTTGACCAGTAGCCAATTTCAGATGATGGAGGATCTGATCACGACAGATGGGCCATATGAGGAGCATACATAAATTAGCTAACAACGCCCACCGCAAATGATAGGTTAGGCCATGTAATAGTCAAATAAATGAGACGACCAACCAACCAAGCGATGATACATGCCAGGATCAGATAAAAGGTCTCCATCATCAAACCAAGTTTATGAGCAACATCCGTAGGAGTAGCAATTGGTCAACACCCAAGCACACTAGTCTTATACAAGAGATTAAGTGCATATTTTTGTTTCGATAGAACAATTCCAGACTTGGATATAGCAACCTCAATGCCAAGAAAGTAGCGAAGTGGACCCAAATCTTTAATTTCAAATTGTGTATGAAGAAAGGATATGAGGGCAATAATGCCTAGAGCATCATCTAAAGCTAAGATAATATCATCTACATAGACCAGTAACACCATAATCCTAGTATTATGACGACATATGAAGAAAGAGTGATCCAAATGGCTGCGAACAAAGCCGAAGTCTAACAACTCACTGTTAAACTTGTCGATCCAGGCCCGGGGTGATTGCTTAAGACCATAGATAGCCTTCTCGAGGTCACAAACCCATTGTGAGCCACTGGTTAGGGAAAAACTTGATGGCTAATCCATATAAACTTCCTCAGCAAGATCACCATGTAGAAAGGCATTCTTCACATCCAGCTGGAGCAGTGGACAAGACAGATTTGTAGCTAAAGAGATGATCACACGAATTAGATTAAGCTTAACCATAGGAGAGGTCGTCTCGAAGTAGTTCACACCATAGGTTTGAGTGGAGCCCTTTGCGACTAATCGAGCCTTATACCCTGTCAATCGATCCATTTGGAATGTACTTAATAGTATAGACCCAGTGACTCCAATTGTTTCGTAGTGCATACGTAAGAGAACTAGCTCCCATGTATCATTTTGCTCAAGAGCTTGCATTTCTTCCATTAAAGCTTCTCTCCAGTTAGAACTATTGAGGGCATCCTTGAGATTATGAGGAATAGGTGAAAGATGAGATCGAGGTAGCAAAGGACCTGAAAGTAGGCGATAAACACTGAAAGGAAACATAATGATGGATAGGATGGTGAGTACATGATCGACTAGGCATGTGTAAAGCAATAGGTAGATCATCAAATGGAGGGATAGTTCCTCGATTTCCGTTAGAAGTAGATCGAATGATGGAAGGCTGATCGATGGGGGATTTCTTCCTTTGCTGGTACAAAAGTAATGGCTTGACAGGGTCAAAATGATAGGAATCTTCATCACGTTAGGGGACTGGAAGGGGTATAGGTTGATGTAGTAAAGTCTACCCCTGAAGGTGACATCTGCTGACACATACTTCTTGTGAGTCAAAGAGTTATAACATTTATACTCCTGGGATTGTGAATATCCCCCAAAAACATTTTTTAGACCAAGGACTTGTCATTACTGCCATCAAGTTTATGAGCAAAACACTTACAACAAAAAATCTAGGAGATGAGGGAAAGACTTCATCACAAGGATGCAAAATTACAAAGGAAGATTTATTTTGAAGAATTCTAGATGGGATGTGATTAACAAGAAAAACAGTAGTAAGTAAAGCATTATCCAAAAGCGTTTCAGAACATTCATACACAGGAGAAGTGCGTGTGTAATTTTGAGAAGGTGACGATTCTTCCTTTCGGCAACACCATTTTGTTGAGTAATTCATGGATAAGAAGTCTGAGATAGAATACTATGATCCTGTGAAAGGGTCAAGAAGGCTTTCGACATATATTTATCACCCTTGTCAGATCGAAGAACTTTAATGGGGCATTGGAATTGTGGAGCAATTTCATTTTAAAAGGCCTTGAACATATAAAAAACTTCATGTTTGAATTTCATAAGGTAAATCCATGTCATGTGCGAGTGATCATTAATAAAATACACGTAGTATTTATAACCTAAGACAGAATCAACAGGCACAGGGCCCTAAACATTAGAGTGAATCAATTAAAAACAGTCTAGACTTCCTCTTTATTGAATTGAGAAGAAACACAATTCTATGATGCTTAGAGAATTCACAAGTATCATAACATTATAGTTTAATAGTATCACTAGAAGGAAATACAAGTTTTGATAAAGATGGATGCCCTAATCAACAATGTCATCTGGACATAGACTCCCTATCTAATTACAAAGCACTCAGAGGACTAATAGGGGTATTATGGAGGAAGAAATTTCCGCCACGTTCACTGCCCCTAAAGATGGAAGATTGATTACCGTAGGCAACTGTAATAGAACTAGATTGACTAGTAGGATGATAAGATTGAAAAAGATAAAAGCTCACCATTGATATGAGATGGGGCTACAAAGTCAAAGACTAAGGAGAGTGATGAGGAGGACAAATGGAGTGCAATGCCTGACGGGGCTAAGCTATTGGAAGAAGAGATCAGGTCACGAGAATGGCGGTGCATCAGTGCATTATATGCTTCTCGAGAGATGGTAATAGAGTCACCTGGAGCAGTCATCCCATGGGGTAATGTTGAAGGAACTTGAAGACTCTTCCCAGAATCAGGTGAGATGAGATTGGCCATATAAGCTCTTGCCCACGAAAGGCGCCCAATGATACCCAATATCGATCAACCATATGATTAGTGCCATCTTAATGAGTGCAAGTACGTGGAGATCCATCACGATTCACGACCACATCCACATCCACGAAAAACACGGTTACCACTATCGCCTCTCTCAAGAGCTTGATCCTTGGCTCAACTATCATAGCTAGGAGCATGATTAGTGCTTGGAGTACTCCAACTTGAAGCTTGGGAACTAGAATTAAGAGAAGGACGATCGCCACCTATGAATGCAGATCTATCAGTACCAACAGGAGCAATAGAAGACAGTATAGTAACTCTCTGAACAAGAGCAAAGACAACTAGTTGAGAGGGGAAGGGCTCCATAGCAATGATCTGACCACAAACACTTTGATATTCTAAATTGAGTCCAGAGAGAAATGCATGATCTGAGTCTGTGCACATTCTTGTCAGATGATTTCATGATCTTGAGTAGAATGAGATGGGAGAGGATGGTGTATATCCATCTCATCCCATATAACACGTAAGATAATGAAATACTCCTTCAGGCTTCTATATTCTTCTTGAAACTTATATATACCCGAAATCAACGTGTTATATATGTTGCGATCTTCAGAATACATGTCTCGGATAGTATCCCATATCTTCTTATCCGATGTGAAAAACATAAAGAATTGCTAATGGTACTCTCCAGATTGTTTAGAAGCCAAGCCATGACTTGGTAATTTTCCTTCGTCTAGGTTTGAAATCATTCATTTGTTGAATCTGGAGGATCGTCCAAGATATAAGAAAGTCATTCCCTTCCTCCCAAAAAGACCGGGAAAGATTGGGCCTATTGCTAGTAATCGTTCCCATTCAACTTGGCGGTCGTAATCAACAAAGTGTGAGAATCGGAGGACCCATAAGAGCCCTAGTTGTGAGCTTATCTTCCATACTAGGTCGAAAGAGAGGTCTAAGAATGACCAAATATATATAAAATACAACAAATAACCAAACCACACCAAGATGGAGGATACCCCCAGCTTTCAGTGTGTAGTCGAGGGCCCACACGGTTCAAAAATTAGAAACTCCTGCAAAACAAACCCAAAACTTAGGGAGGAGTAAAAAACATGCCCAAATAGATGCTAGACAATATCCCTCCACGCAACAAACTAATTTTCACAAGCAAAAGGGAAAAAGTGGCTGAACTGCACCACAAATCTCCCCAAAAACCAAGGAAGATCGAATCGTTTTACAAAAAACTCATCAGGTTGGTCAATAATAATCAAACAGACCAACCCTATAATGAACTTCCTCAGAAAAATCCATCAAATTGGAAGAAGTTTTAGAAAAACTGGAAATGGGCCAAAACTCACCTTAAATTTGCTAATAAAATTCCACAAAAATCACCATAACCTTCTAAATTCAAGATCTATCAAACCATACCGTTCATTTACTACATGGACGTGCGGATAGTGCAAATATTGACGTTGGCTGTGCGGTAGTTGACGTCAACAAAGTGATGGCTATGAACATAACGACAAAGGGAATCCTTGCTTTGATACCAAGTGGAAGCAAATTTGAGAAGAAATTAGTAAAGGAAGTAGAAGTAAAGGGGTAGAAAGAGGGGGAAAAGGGACACGGCGGCTAGGGCAATGGTTGTGTATTCTCACTTACATACAACCTCATAATATTAATATATTAGTAGTGTTCAAAGTATCGGCGTCGCTATAAGTTTTGTTGGTCGAGGATACGGAAACGATATTCTTATCGCTGATTCTCGGAAATGCGGGGAAACGAGGGAATTTTTCAATGAAACTTCAGGAGATGCTAAAATACACATATTTGCATATTTAAGAATCAAATAATAATAAGACAGATATTTGCATATGTAGGAATCAAATAATAAGTTTCCCTTTAATGGGGCCTAAAAGCGTGCATTGTTGACTTAGGGTAACATTGGGTAAACATGTGGAAAATGGTGGATCCATCCATCCATCCATGCATTCACATACATACAAACAATCACACATGCACGATCAATCCATGCATGTGCACACACACATAAAAATCCATTCAACCAACCATACAACCATCCATCCATCCATGCATGCATACATATACACACATACAAACATGCATTTTATCATACAACCATATGCCCATTAAAAAAAATTTGAAATATTTTTTTTTAAATAAGTAGATTTTTGGCAAAATCGATACGTTGGTGATATTATTGAAACATCATTGATACACTAGCGATACAAGCGAAACCTGGAATTTTCACAGTCGAAAATATTGGGGCTACATTGGCAATATGGATACATTGGTGATAAAAGACACACCTAGAATTTACACAGTTGAAAATATTGGCAATACATTGGTGATAAAAGACACACCTAGAATTTACACAGTTGAAAATATTGGCAATACATTGGTGATACTTTGCAACATATTGCCGATACTTGTAATTTTTCATTCTACCAGTGTTATTGGTATTGCTACTAGTGTTATCGGTATCTCCAAGCTGGGGATATGGATAATATCGGGGATATTGTGAACAATGTATATAAGCACATATGGCGTTGCAACAGAGTATACAAAGGACACACACACACACACACACACACAAATACATATATTCTCAACAAGGATTATACTAGGATAATACTCATCTCTACTATAACATGACAAGCCAAAGACATTTTTGCCCATGTAATTAGTTTTAGGAGAGTCATTGCCTTCGAGATTTTATAGGACATTGAAGGAGATTTTTCAATATAGATCAGTGGTATTTTTGAAAATTTGAAAATCTGTGTGCTTATAAATGAACAACTTGGATTTTACCCGCTCTACTCAGCTCCTACATGTAGCAGCCTGCTTCCACGTTTCTCTACGTTCGCATGTAGGGTGTACGACGAGCCCATCCAACAAAGGCTTTGTGGAGTTCAATGTGATGATTGTGTAGAATACACCGGTACATTTGTTGCCCCGTCTCATGATAGTAAGTCAGCCCAAACAATAGGCAGATCTAAAACTTGAGTGGGCCACAAAAGAGGAAAAAGTGTGGATTCTCTTCACCTTGTGCATATAGCCCAATGTTGTCAAATGGCATAAGCGATCGCCTATGCATGATCGCTTATGCGATCGTACAATCGCATAGGCAATCACACAATTTTTTTTGAAAGATTTAAAAAAATAAAAAAAATGAAAAAAATCGGAAAAAAATCTGATTTTCTTTCTCATAGACTTTAACTACTCTAATTTAGTTTTGTTTATCTATTTCAATTTTCAAACTAATTTGTGTACTATTACTAAATACTTTATAAGCTATAATAACTAATAACTAAGTTAAACCATTAACCATAATATGTAATCATGTAAAAAACTAAAATTTAACAATAACTTAACAAATTAATAAAATTTAATACTTTTATTGATAAACAAAATCTACAAATTATAAACTACCAATCTATTGTATTCTATATTCATTCTTCCCTCTTTCATTGTGGCACATAACCACCATCATCATCGTCATCATCATTGTTAGAGTCATCTCTTTCTTCAACGTACACTTCATCTTCTTCCGTTTCTTCATCATATGTCCGCACAAGTTGCTCATCCACGTCTAGTGGTCGAGCATCTTCTCTTGTGCTTTTTCAATCTCAAAATCATTGTCTTGCCCTTGACTGCTAGTAGGCCTCGTGCTACTGTTCGCCCCTTCAGCTCCTCCTCAGCTGTTGAGAACTTTCGCCAGGTGTCAATCCATAAGCGGCGTCTTCAACTTTGACCCATGTAAGGGACTTGCCGGCAAAGACTGGATCCTTTATCTCCACAAGCCATAGACTATCTGCCTCCAAATCATCTAGGTTGATAGAATCATAGAATCCAGGCTTTTCTCACGTGGCCTGGAATCTTTCCCACAACTTCTGGTTATATTGGACGAAGACTAGGTCGTTAATTTTCTTTTGTTCGGGTCAATTTCTTCTTTTCGTGTGAATCTGCATAACATTTAGAATGTGAATTAGCAATTTAGTATTGACATTTGAAACTGAAAGTGAATTATAGAACTTTAAGTTGTAACTCGTAAAACTTACCGACTCGAATGTACTCCAGTTGTGCTCCCAACCCCTCAAAGAACACGTAAGGCCAAGATTTCTCATGGCCAACTTTTGTAGTGCCGAATCCCTCCCAGTCGAGTCAACTCCATACATAGACCACCAGTCAGTTGTGCAACTAAGTTTATGTTAGACACTTGCTCACTTAGACTTCTTATAGTGTAAGTTGTAAAACTTTGTAGAGGTGCATGCTTGGAAATTTCATACTTCTATGCCCAATAAGAATCTCTCTTGACCAAATTCTTGCACTTTTCATGTAGAAGTCCAGCTCCTGAGAAATTCTATCATGTTCGTCTTTTTTCTGGAACCATTGTTTCTAAAGCGTCAATAAATTCGACCATATGCAATGCCGCTATCGCAGTCCAACTGGCGGACACAAAGAATATAGTCGGATTAAGGATGTAGGCAGCTGAATACAATGGGGCTGACATCTGGCTGCCCCATCTAGCATTTATAATGTTTATGACGGACTAGTAATCACGTTCTTTATAGTTGAAGTGTTTCATGATTTTATTTCTAGCCCTCCAACGCATCGTAGATATAGCCCATGGGTGACTTTTCCTCACCGTCAACCAATCGCAATGCACTTACTAAGGGTTTTGATGATTTTAAGGCCTTTACCATTTGATTCCAAAATGTTTGGGAAAGAATGGTTTGTTGGACTTTCCTTCGGCCTTCTTTGACCATGGTCCATTATTCCAATTGACTGATGCTACAAAGGACCTAAGTTCAACTTTCTTTGAATTTAACCTTTGTAGTGTTAAGAAAGCTTTGCGAATCGGGTCACGGCTGGACGAAGCAAGTTGCACCCAAGGTTGGTTCTTATGTGATGGAGAAGAAAAGCATGCTTGTATATAAAAACCGTGATTCTTCTAGCCCTAGCAATTACTTTAAGATCTAACCTACATACATCTTCTAACATTAAATCAACACAATGTGTAGCGCATTGTGTCCAAAATTAACGTTGCCTCTTCTCCATAAGAAGGCAACCGATAATATAATTAGTTGCGTTGTCCGTGATAATTTGGACAATATATTCCTCTCATACCTTTTCAACTACACTATCTAACAATTTGAATAAATAATCGGTCGTGTGGGAATGGGCTGATGCATCCATGGACTTTAAAAACATTGTCCTGGTTGGACAATTTAACAATAAGTTTATCAATGTCCGACCGGATCTATCGGTCTATCCATCGGCCATTAATGAACAACCATAGATTTTTCAACTTTCTTTGTATTCAGAGATAAAAAATCTAGTAAACTCCACCTCCTTTTTTAAACAACTCTCCCTCACTTCATGATAGGAAGGAGGTTTCAAGCTAGGTCCAAATTGACCTATTGCTTCAACCATTACTTTGAAACTCTTTCATCTTCACTGTGTTAAAAGCTACACCAGCTTGATACAACCACTTTGCAATGTATTGAATCATGGTTTTTCTACCATCCTTTTTATATCGGTTTTCGAAATTGGTTTGAGCGGGTCCTTTGCCCTTACCCCTTTGTTCAACCACATCTTCTGGATGTGGTCTACACCACCTATCCATAGGCCCATGCCCACGGGTTCTTTTGGCGGCCAGTCTAGATTGCCCTGTGGATGTAGGTGGTGTAGATTCATTCAAATCTGTCATCAATGTCCTCGTAAACTTCTCTCTCCATAAATTCTTTTTGTATAACTGCTATCATCTGTCTTTTTCGAGCATGCTTGTTCATGTGCTCCATGATTTTCCTACGGATCTTTGGAGTAACATTGGGACATGCTCTTGGATTTGCTCCCGATGCGGCCAATACTACCGGAACTTACGAATCTGCATAGATCACATACTACTTGGAACTTTTTGCTGGCACTTCAATAGTGCCCGTACTTCCAACCCGAGTCATTTGATGAAGCTATGCAGTATGGTAGAGTAGTGACCGTAGTGTGCTAGTGTATGAGTAAGTGTGTATTAGAGTCTTAGACAAACAATGAAAGTATGAAACAACTACTAGTTAAATACTAACTAGTAGGTAGTAAGGTCTACGTATTAAACTAAGTAGTAACTACTAACTACTAGGTACTAAGTACTAAGTAACTACAAAATAGAACTAATGTAGAGGGAGAGGGAGAGACTAGAGAGTGTCACTATGGTTGTGGAGTAACAATTGAGAGAGAGAGAGAGAGAGAGAGAGAGAGAGAGAGAGAGAGAGAGAGGATTGTGGTGGTGAGTTACAAATCAATCTTAAAATCTCTTGGAATGAAGTCTTGACTCTTGAATTTTGAACTTGGATTGGAAGTTTTGAAAGTTGAACATCTCTTGAAATCTTAAGTCTTGACTAGTCTCTCGAATCTTAATGTAAAATGATCACACTCTTGAATCTTGATGCTTGATATGGTAATTTGTAAATGAGTAGAAATTAGAAACTAGAAACTAGAAACAAACAAGAAACTAGAGAATGTTGGGTGATTTGACTCTTGAGTGTGCTTGCCACCTGACTCTTGAGTTGACTAGGTGAGTCTCTTGATAAATGATAAATCTAATGAAAGAAATCAAGAATAGGTCACACAAGTTAGAATAAAGATTAGAATAAGAGAATAGATAGAGAAATATATTAGAGAATTAAATTAGAATAAGAGAATAGATAGAGAAATATATTAGAGAATTAAATGAGAGAGAGAGAGAGAGAGAGAGGTAATGTTCTTCTTGTCTTCTTACTTCTTGAAGAATGAAAAAAGTAGGTAGGTATGTAGTGATTCTTCTTCTTGCTTCTTGAACTTGATTCTTACTTTCAAGTGAAAATAAGTAAAGACTAAGACTAAGAGAGATAATGAAAGAGATTAAGATTCTAGGAGAGAATGGGGGCTTTAGAATGATGTATTGAGAGAAAGAGCGTGTGTATGAGAGCTTTAGTGAAGATATGTTGCAAATGGAGAAGGGGGAAGTGCCTTTTTATAGGCAAAAGCTCTGAAAAAAGAAGAAGAATTTTTTTAATGTTCCAACGGTTAGATTTCTGACCATTGGACTCGCGATAGTCCCTCGTGGGAGAATATATTACGGAGGCATATTTGCTGCCCCCGGGATTCGAACACAAGACCTTCAGCTCTGATACCATGTAGTCTTGTAGAAGTTGTAGAGAGAGATGAGAGAGGAGGAAAAGTTAAGAGAGCTCAAAACCGTGAGCAACCTCTTTTTCTTATTCTATTTATATGTAGGGTTTCTCCTATTTACAAATTACATCATGATCCATAATAAATATAAAATTACACATAAGTCACTACTTTGCGTATTTACAGTTTAACCCCTACACAACAAATAAATGTTCCAACACCCCCTCAAGTTCATGTATGAATATCTGTCATACCCAACTTGCTTGAAATCTCTTGCAACACAGGAGAATTGAGCGCCTTTGTGAAAATGTTAGCTAACCGCTCAGTTGATTTGACAAACGGAGTGCATAGTGTTCCGGAGGAAATCTGATGCAGGGGATGCGATGACCTACTCTAGATGTATGTGAGATCAACAAGAAGACATTCGAGTAATGAAATCATATAACTATTTACCATTAGTTAAGAGATTAGGCAAATTCAACAAAGTGATGATGAAAATCCATATGGATTATACCCCAGTATAAACGCACATAAACAAGTAAAAAAGGGGACCTAGGGATATGAGGATATCCCTAAACCTAGCAGCCAATCCACATTCAAGTTTGAATCAAGCTCTTTTGGCTAGCAATCCCGTTTTCACCAATCGTGTTAAAGGGGAAGTTCAAAAAAGAAAGAAGAAAGGAATTAGGAAAGCAGGGCTTTAAGAAAGAGAAAAACGAACAAAGAAGAGGATGAGTTTTACCGTCCCTCGCACCTTAAAGATCTAAGAAAGGGAAAACGTGGAACTCCGGGGTGGAATCCTCAACACCGGAGGGCCAATCTTGAAACCCTAGTCTCTCAAAGAAAGAGAAAGAAGCACACGAATTTCTATTTCATTCGATAATAACGAATTAAGGTTTCTCACAAAGTATATACAAGCCACGAAAATAAAAAGTGCACTAAAGTGCTTGAAAAAAAAAAAAAACATAAAAACGCCTAAACTAAACAATGACAGTAAAACGCCTAGAAATAAGAAAATAAACAGAAAAACGCCTAAAAGTAAATTCGCTCCACGGTCCTACAGTCATGATGCTCTTGTGCGATCCTGCAACTCGCGTACTCGTAACGCGTCAGAAAATGGGTCTAATGGGCCCGGCGTCTATCCACATAAGCTCATATGCTCCAACACTCGATCTGCGACGTCGCCTCCTCTGGTACACTCTAAAGGGTGCACCACTGATGTTCGCATCAAAATCTTCTCTTGAATGAAATGGAGATCTACTTCAATATGCTTCGTCCTGTCATGGAAGATTGAATTAGATGCAATGTGGATGATAGCTTGGTTATCATAGTAGAGAGGAGTAGTAGAGTTGATAGGGAAACCGAACTCTACCGTAATAGATCTCAACCATAGAATCTCATAAGTTTCTTGAGCCATAGTCCGATATTCTGCTTCCGCATTGTATGTAGACACCACTAACTGTTTTTTACTTCTCCAAGTCACCAGATTACCTCCAACAAAGGTACAATAGCTAGAAGTTGACTTTCTGTTAGTTGGACACCATGCCCAGTTAGCATCAGAATATTCAGTATTATGAACATGTCCATGATTAGCATATTGAATGCCGTGTCCTGGACATGATTTTAAGTATCTCAGTATACGGCACACAACATCAAGATGTGACGATTTTGGCGAATGCATGAACATGTTAACAACACTCACAGCTTGAGTGATATCTGTCCTTGTAATAGGTAGGTAGATCAACTTCCCAACCAATCTTTGATACATGCTAGTGTCTGTCAGACTATCACCCTCAGATTCATGTAAAGAATGTTTTGATACCATATCAAATAACCACTTGCCCTAAAAGCTCGAGTTGTTAGAGGATGGAGTATCAATGTATATCAAGGGACTCTAACTGAGTTTGTGCGATCGCATATGCCATTATGCGATCGCATAATGTGATATGTGATCACATAGCATACATATGGCACATGCGACTTGCATATGCCTTATGTATGGCTTTATGCGATCGCATAATCACTTGGGCGATCGCACATAACAACATAGATGTAGCCACAACCTTTCCTTTAGTTTTTTCTCTCCCCTTCTGAATGTATTTCTCCCCCCATTTCTCTCTCTTCGTTCCTTTCTCCCCCCAGCAAACACGTAAAGACTCTTTTGTGAAGCGTTACGATGGAATAAAGAAGTTATTTTCTTGGGTTATAGCATGCATTGCTTTCCTTTTGGCATGTGTGTTGCTTGGGTAGAAGAAGAGTGAGGTCGAATCTGTTTTGCTTTGGTAGATGAAAGGCGAGGTCTGATGTGTTGCTTACGTAGATGTAGAGAAAGGTCTGATATGTGTTACTTAGGTAGAAGAAAAGCGAGGTATTTGTGCTCTCTTTTGGCATGAGTTATAGCTTGAATTGCTTCCCTTTGTCGCTGCTGGTATCCAATCCGTGCACTCCGATCATTGTTGAAATGAGATCACAGTGTACACCTCAGCTTTGACACACACAATAGAATTCACCAGTACAATCATTGATTGCTCTTTTTTGTCACCTTGACACTTGAATCTTTTTTGTGAGTTTATCTGTTAAATCTTCTTTGGATCTAGTTGATCCTTCATTTGATTTGGTTGCTGACTATCAATAGCGCTATCTGTGGATCCATTGATGAATCTGGCGATGCATTTGTCTTGGATAACTATATTTTCTTCATGCATGGCATCCTGTTCATCTTTAGTGAGGCTATCTATGTAGACTTGGACCAGTTTGCAAATTTTCTGCACATCAACTTTAAATCTGTTGAACTCTTTGCTCCATTTGTTATTGATTGCTTTATCTCCTCACACACCTCATTCTTTCTGTAGCTCTTCTCTGCTCCATATAGGCTTTCTCATGATTGCGATGTCTAAGTGACCATTGTACTGTTGTGCACTTTTTTAGTTAAGAGGTGGTTGTCATTTGTCTACACATATTGTTATAATATTCATAAATGGATGAGTATGAATTGGAATGATTGATGGATGGGGTTGATAATCAGTGTACTATGGATATGAATTAGATTATGAGCATGCACAATGACAATGCACATGGAGCCTAGATAGGAGTATTCATATGAATTGTATGAATATCTTCCTCTCTGGCTCAACAGTGAATGAAAGCTTTTGGCTGAACTTTGGAATCTCTAGAAACTTTGAGTTTCTGGAAAAAAACTTTTGAAATTTCTGGAATATTTGTAGATTATTAAATCCTGGAATTTTTGAAAATTTTGGAATTGTGGAATCCTGATGATTTTGGAATTCTGGAATTTCTAGAAAATTTTGGATAAGGAAATTTTAAAATTCTGTAATTCCATAATTTGTGAAATTTAAGTTGAAACGGGATTTTGGATGCCTAAGTTGGGGAAACTTTGGGGTTATAGCATTTAAAATTGGGGGAATGAGGGGAAATTGGAATAGAGTTTAGGTTAGGGAAATTGGGGATTTACCTAATTAGGATTCTAATGTTTAGAAAATCTGGGGATTTTGGTAGAATTGGGTTTTAGGGATGGAGAGAATTGAGGCTTTTGTTAAATGAGGGTTCTTGGGTGTGTAGCAAACAGGGATATGAAGATTTATGGTGATTTGGAAATTTTTTGGGTAGTGATGGTAAACTATTGGAAATTTAAGTAGAAAAGGGAAAAATAAAAAAGAAAACAAATTCTGCGGAAATGAACTTACTCGAATACCGAAATTGATGCAACCAAATTGAAAAGGGAGAATCTTGATTTGGATACATACGTTTATTATTATTATTTTATTTTGAAATTCAAACCATTATTTCTTCACAATAGAAATAAAAAATGAAGAACTATGACTACAGATTGATATTCAACAACCTGTTTGCTTTTATGCTAGTAATGACAATATTGGTCGCTCTTCTTCCACCGTAGGCAACACATGCCGAAAGGGAAGCACTCTATGTTATAAGCTAAGAAAATAACTATTTTTTTCCCATTCCATTCTAACTCTTCCCAAAAGAGTCTTTACATGTTTAAATACTTATTCTTGAAGTAAAGGAAATTGAAATGTATTCTTGACCATCCATTACTCTTTAATCTTAATCATCTATTTAAATAAAATATTAAAAATGAACAAACACTCTTGAATCTTGTCACAACTCACAACGATATAGGCTTTATGTAAATTAGCCATAACTTACTCAAATGGTATGAAAATCGCATGATCTTTGGTTCATTTGAAAGCGCTACTAATAGTTTTTCAAACGCAACCATTTAGTGTCATGGTGGCAATATTTGATATCCAAATAGTGGCCCACTAGAAACAAGAACACAAAAATACTACAGGGAAATCAGCAACTAACTTTAACAACTAATAAAAAACTAACCTATGGACTTGTAGAAGTAGAATGGCTGATTAATCCTATAGCTCCATGATGCAGGACAACTAACTACTTGCTCTAAAAGCTTGAGCTGATAGAGTGTGGTGAATCAATCCTTTTATCTCATAGCCCAGGTTAGGCCCCACTTTACATGGGTTCCCCATGTCACATGGGTTTCGCCTCATGCCAAACTCCCCTCGTGGGCCCCATTATGCATGTGTCCCGCCTCACACAAGCAACCCGCCTCGCATGGGCCGCCCACCCTGAGTTTGCCCCCGCTTCACACAGGCCACCCCACTTGAGTCCGGTGTGAAAATGCCCATGCATTAATCACCCCCGGTGAGGAGTCTCGAACACGAGGCCTCCCACTCTAATACCACTTTTGACACAGGACAACTAACCGCTTGCTTTAAAAGCTCGAACTGATAGAGTGTGGCGAATCAATCCTGTTATCTCATAGCCCAGGTTAGGCCCCACTTCACATGGGTCCCTCCTCGTGTCGAACCCCCTTGTGAGCCCCACTTCGCATTGGTCCCACCTCACATGAGCAACCCTTCTCACACAGGCCGCCCACCCCGAGTGTGCCCCCGCTTCACACAGGCTACCCCACTCGAGCTCGGTGTGAAAATGCCCCTGCATTATCCCATTACCTGATGTAACTATGATTTGATCTAGATTTATCACTTGACTATGGTTCTTATCTAGATCCTTGATCAAGACCCTTGGATGGGCTTAAACTTTTGTCAGCCAGTTAGTGTGGTCAGAATGCATTAGTCTTAGGGGTTGTTTGGGTTGACACCTACTTAATGGATTTTGGCAGTTTTTAATTGTGAAATTCATGAAACGCACTGTTGATAATGATATCTACATCAACTACATAACACTCAGATACAACCATATGATGTTTTATTGTTGTACAGTTGCATATCTAGGCCATATATCAATTAGCTGTTGGTATTTTGGACTAGTCATGTGAACTATGCAGTCCATAAGATGACACTGAACAGGCTATGATGCGGACACAAAATCATTCAAGGTGTACCAACGGAGAAGGTGCCAACATAGGCGATTATTGAGGAACTGAAGACTCGCTGAAGACCCTTCACATGTGATTGAACACATAGAAGACCCCACTCAGGGAAGACACGCGTATGAAGGAAGAAATGAGAAGATTGAAGATACCCTGACCATTGCCTTTGGGCGCCCGATCTTTCCCTGTCGAGCGCCTGAACCTCTCTGGAGGTTTTTGGACGACTTCGGGCGACCGATCGGGCGCTTGACCGAGCGCCTGAACTTTCGCGCACTTATGTTTATTTCGTGTTTTTGCTTAGTTTAAGGGTATTTTCGTACTTTTACTTCTTTTATTTGCTTATTTAAGTGGGCTAAGCCCTAAAAACGGATTGGTTGATTATTATTGATTAATGAAAGCCTCTTGGTGCTTCTTCTCTCTCTCTCTTTCTCTCTCTCTCTCTCTCTCTCGTGGTGATGTTTCTTCTTCCTTGATAACGCTTTTCTTCTAATTGCTTCTTGTGCCCCTCTAATCCTTCTTCCAGGTAATTCTCTCTTTTCTAAACCTATTTGCTTTAGTAGCCACAATCCCAAAATCTGATTTTGAGCATAAACCCTAAAGTTTTCGGATTTTCCAATCCCTAATCTGAAATCCCTTGATTTATGGATTAGAGATTCCTCTTGATTGATTGGGTTATAGCAATGCAAGATCGGGAGGTCCTATCCCTTGCCGGATCCAACCCTAACTATACTTGAAACTCAAACTTCGTGGTTGTGACGGTTGAACTGATCCATTGCAAGCTCTTTGTGGATTTTCTTAATTTATGATGAGTGATCCTAAATTTTAGGTTATTTGTTTCTTTTATTTTCCGCTGTTTAATTATGTTCATGAGCATGCATCATAATTAGGGCTGTTCTACGTCAGGCTAGCTATCACACGTGCAATCAATTGGTGTCCATCTTATCTCCTTTGATACATATTATAGTGGTCCTGGATGTATCAATTCCCATCTGCTTGGAAGAAGTTGGCTTAGTAGAATTAATCGTGATGTATCCCTCATATAGCTCCAAGTTAATGTGCTGTATGTCCTAAATCTATAAATACATGATATGTTAAATTTGAAAGGAGGTATATCAACGCCCCCGCGCACACTTAGGTACACACCCCTCTCTCTCTCTCTCTCTCTCTCTCTCTCTCAATAGCTAAACCTAGCGATTCAAAAGATTTATTGCGGCCCAAAATTCACAAATTTGTGTTGTTCCGAGAAGCCCAATGATGCAGCAAAAAGAAGTAGAACTAGCATTGCAGAAATCTGTTAAGTACTACCCAATATAGAGTTCTCATTCTACTTCAAGAAGCCATACGGTCAAGAAGAAAGGTCAAATAGGTAGCCTACTCATCAAAACTATATTCACACATATCCAATGCTCACAGTCATGAGGAAAACCTCACAACAACATGTATTCAACTATTTGCATGTATGTGCATATGTACCGATTTTCTGGTTGAATACAGGTGTGTATATGCATGGTTTAGTCACCTATTTGTAGGCTGGATTACAAGGGAATCCATGTAGGATACGAATTAGACACTAGTGGTCCACATAATTAGTCACACTCACACTCTCTCTCTCTCATGCACGCGCGTGCGCACACACGCACTGATTTTCTTGTTGAATACATGTGTATATATGCATGTGGTGTAGGCACCTATTTGTAGGCTAGATTACAAGGTAATCCATGAAGGACATAAATTACATGCTATTGGTCCACATAACTAGTCACAATCACACTCAAGCTGCTCATAAAAGAGTGTCATCCAACAAAGGAAACATAAATAGACTGACGATATGACTTTAAAACCAACTCTACTGCTATCTACTCCAACCATATAGTCTTGTATACAGCCATGTGGAATTTCACCGCTATATTGTTGTATACACAGGCTACTGGTTGGTTTTCTGGACCCTTTAGCAATATCCGGTGAGACATGGATCTGCCGTCCATTAGATAACATTCAAGAGGCTATCTATCATACTGTGATCAGTTGGGACCATCTTGTCTCTCATTCGATTCATGTGTGATGTGTGGCCTGGATCATGGCCTAAAGTCTATACTTTTGTGTTGGAGTTGAGGGTGAGGCATCGAGGGTAAGAGGTACCTCAATGTGATGTGTTATCTCATATGATAATTCTATCTTTATCATGCACTCATGTTCCTTCTCATATGATGCTAGATATAGAAGCACGCCAAATAAAAGTACCTTTTTCTTCCTCTTTGTGTTCTTCTCTTCTTTTCACTTAAATGATAAAATGATGATTAAATAGATGAGTAACTAGTAGCTATTCTCCAGCCAATCCCAAGCCCTATGAGGGAGGGTTGATGTCAGGCTTGGAGCTGAACATGAGACATTTGCTAAGTAGATCATGAAAGCCAAGTTCAAATTGCTAGGACAAGGCTATGATGATGGTGGTGATGATAAATGATGATGATGGCATATTTTATCTTGTTGGTACATTATACTTATAACGACTTGTTTGTTAGTGTAAGGAAGTAATGATTACTAATTGAATCTGCTGCATTTTGTAGGTATTTGGAGACAAGCATGGTAATGTTTTACACTTATATGAGAGAGACTGCAGTGTGCAAAGAAGGCACCAGAAGATAATTGAAGAAGCTCCGGCAGTAAAGATCGCATTCTTTTGCTGCTTTACATTTTTGTTTCAGAAATTTCAATAGTCGTAACAAGTCCATTAATGCAGCCAAACATCGTTAATGAGTTCCGCTGCCACTTGGGTGAAGCGGCTGTTGCTGCAGCCAAGGTATAGCCTTTGAACTTTGGTTTCACAACTATTCTATCTACTAGTATGTATTTGTGTTTGCCTTGTTCCTTGCATAGTGTCATTCCCTGACAAGTCTTCTGCTTAGGAACTAGAATGGAGGGAGATTCTCTTGTTAGCATGACAGATTGACAGCTCCTTATAACGCTGATTTATTTTTTTACCATGACAAAAATTTCAATGTAGTCAAGAGAAGGCTGGAAATAGGACTATATTCAATGAAAATGATTAAGAGAGATTGGAATTTTGGGAATATTCAATCAGGCTGTTGAAGCTCTTATCTTTTTCCCCGCTTTTTCTATTAGTCACCAAATTGTGAAATCAATACTTTGTTCTTTGTAGTCATGCGATTCAAGGTTTAAAGGGTCTTTTTAACGGAAACCCATATGTTGGTTTCAACCATCAAATGGTATTCCTCTACGAGAATTGAGGACTTGTAAACTTCAGTGAGATGCCGGCTGGAGCCCTTTAGTTGCAGTGTCATCTTTTGTTGTAAGAACAAATTCTTGGAGTATTCTCTCTTGTGTTATCTTTATGTAATTTCATTGTCCAAATTATTGTCCAAGGCTCTAACCATTTTTATAAAGTATGTAATGGGGATGTTACCAGCTAATGACCAATTCTGACATTTATTATTGTAGACAAGTATATTTCTCTATTGCGGGTCTGCTCTTTCTGGACCATGGCTTTCTCTTTTTGGACCATGGGTCATCTCTTATTATCTTCTTATTTCTCTTTTTATTTTTTTCTTTTATTTTCCTTCTTTTGACCTTAGTTCCGAGGGTATATTATTTAATTTGGGACATCACTTAGTATAAATAATAAGGGGATTGAATGTCCAACCCTAGTTAGAGTTTCTCTCTCTCTCTCTCCTCTCTCTCTCTCTCTCTCTCTCTCTCTCTCTCTCTCTGAAATTGTATTGGAGAAAAAAAAAACTTCTATGGTTTTCTTCGAATCCTCCCTTCTCTCCTCTCTCCTCTCTCTTTTTTCTTCTTCTTTTCTCTCCTTTTTAGATTTTTCATTCAGTTTTGAGAGTCATTGCAGCCTAATCAACCATTGAATGTGATTAATGGGAGGGATGTTGCGTCACTTTCTGATTTGCTTTGAAGGGTTACTGGACATTTAGTTTTGATCAGGTTTTTGGAGCTTTTTGTTCATTTTTTAGGGAATTTTACATAATACCAGTGTTTGCATTATCTCTGATATTATTGAAATATCTCTGATATTATTGAAATATCTCTGAAATACCCCTGATATTATCGGTGATACCGATAACACTGATAGTATAAAAAATTCTTGATATCGGTGATGTATCACTATTTTATCGTCAATATCGTCAATATTTTCAATTGTGTAAATTCCAGGCGTCGTTTTTATTGTCAATACATTGATCCCATCGATGTATCGCCAATATTTTTTACTGTGTAAATTCCAAGTGTCCGCTTGTATCGTCAATGTATCTGCAATATTTCGATAATATCGCAAATGTATCGATATGCCAAAAATCTATATATTTAAAAAATTCTCATTTCATTTTTTTTTATGAGTGCATGGTTGTATACAGCGTTCAATTTGTTGACGATAACATTGATAATATCACGATATTATCATTATCGTAACATGACAATAACGAGACCACAATCTTTAGTTTCTTTTTCAGTTGTTAACGATTTGTTTGGAAATTTCATGTGTTACCGATATTCTGAAATATCAATGGATGTTTGGATGGAAGTTCAGATTTTGGATGGATGAGATGATTGGACTGACTTCTTACGGCAACACATGCTTTTAGGCCCCCATTAAATAGAAACCTATTATGTATGCATTCTTTATGCAATTTTTTTATTCCTAAATATGTGTATTTTATCAACTCCTGAGGTTTCAATGAAAATTCCACTGTTTTCCATTTTCCCCGCATTTCCGGTTATCAGCGATATTATCGGTGATATCGATATTGTTTCCGTATCCCCGGCTAGCGAAACTTGTAGCGATACCGAAACTTCGAACACTGCAAAATACTACCTCATTAATGCCATATTTACATCCAAGTACCTTTTAAAAATTAACTCTTCATTAAACTACCTCATTAATGAATATAATTATCAAAGTGATACCTTCCGTTAATTTTATACCATTTCCGTCAGGTTTTTTCGTAAAATGACAGAAATGCCCGTCATATCATTAACTTAATTACTTGAATGTAAATACAGAATTGCGTGGGCACCAAGGTTGGTACTAGGTTGACGTGGAAAAGTTCTGTGGGCCCCATCATGATGTATGTGTTATATTCACACTGTCAATGCATTTTTTCCAATCATTTTAGGGCATGAACCCAAAAATGAGGCATATCCAAAGCACAAGTGGACCATACCTCAGAAAATAGGGAGAATAATGTAGAGACTATATATTGGCTGTGTGTGTATTCTTATTTTTTGCCTGTTGTATTAGTGCATGTGCACCCTTCTTCATGTTCCTGCAGAGCTCTGTATCTTTATTATAATTAAGTGTTGGTGTTAGGGCTAGAAGCCCATAACACTCATTCTCCCAAACTCTCTCTCTTTTCTTCTTCTCTTCTACTCTTCTTCTCTTCTCATTCACCACCATCTCTCCTTTTGATCTCCTACTAATAATAACGTCTACTGTTGAAACCTTCCTAAAGCCCACCATGATGTTTATTTGCATCCAACCTGTTCACAAGATCACACTGACCTGGATTTTGGGATAACACAATTATCAGCTTGATCCAAAACTTCTGTGACCTTCGGGAGGTTTTCAATGGTAGCATTCATTTTCAACTTGAACAACCTTTGGCCCCACCTGATGAAAGTTTTTTCCTTGATTTTTTGGTGATTGCACAGATCAAGTGGACCTAACACAATGAACTGCCCCGATCTATCATCCAAACGAGCCAAATCTGATCTTTTGATAGAGAGAACTTGGTAGAGGGAGAGGGAGGGGACCTAGAGATGGTGGCGATAGTGGAGGGAAAGATGGGGAGATTATAAGGTGTGGCCCGGGCCACACCTAAGACGGTGCAACCCTTACCGTGGGCTAACTTTGATGTATGTATTGTATATCCACTCAGTCTGTCCATTTTTCAGATTGTTTTAAGGCATGAACCCAAAAAATGGAAGTAGATTCAAATCTCAAGTGGACCACACCATAGGAAAAAGTGGTGACTGACCATTAACACCTTGTGGGCAACAAAAGTTTCGGATCAAGCTTGATAATATTTTTTTTCCCTTCGTCCAAATTTGTGTGACCTTATCAATAGTTTGGATGGAAAATAAACATTCCGAAGCATGTGATGGGCCCTAGGAAATTTCTAATGGTGGATCATTCAATGACCACTCCTTCTTATATTATGGTCCACCTAAGTATTAGATATGCTTGGGTGATGCCCAAAACAATGTAACAAAATGGATGGACGGCATGGATTCATAATACATACATCACGGTGGAACCCATAGGCAAGCCGCTTTGAGTTGGGTGAGACCAGGGCCGGACCTAATCTGCTCCTGCCTAGTAACGCAGACGTAGATTACCTTGATAGCTTGTCGCATGGGAAGTTAGGTGGGGCCCACCATGATGTTTGTGAGAAATCCACCCGTCCATTCGTTTTTCCAGATCATGTTAGGACACCGGGCACGAGAAGTGGCATATCCAAACTAAGTGGGTCACACCACAAATAAAAGTGGATAGGAAATGCCTACCATTGAAACCTCCATGAGTCCACTGTGATGTTTATATGCCCCCATCTTGATGTTTATATGCCATTCATATGGTTCATAAGGTCATTCCTATTGGGATGAACTGTAAACATAAAAAATATTAGCCTAATCCAAAACTTCGGTGGCCCCGTGAATTTTTTCCTATCATGCGGCCCACTTGAGTTTTGGATCTACCTCTTTTTTGCCATGTCCTAATTTGATATGGAAAAATGCATAAACGGGATGGATTTCTCACAAACATGATAGGCCCCACCAAGTTTCTTATTGCATGGAAGCTCCTGCGCCATGGTGTCGTAGGCAATCCACATCCTGACTGACTGTGCTAGTGGGGGCTACGGGTCGGTGCTCTATGGGACCACCATGATGTATGTGCTTTATGTACACCAGTCAGATAAAAATATCAGGCAGACCACGCCTTAGGAAAATGGTGGTGATGGAACGCCTACCATTAAAAACTTTCTGGGGCCATTGTAATGTTTATTTGCCATCCAACCTGTCGATTGGGTTACATAGACCTAGATGAAGGGAAAACAAAAATATCAACTTAATCCAAAACTTTTATGGCTTAAAAAAAGTTTTTAATGGTGGGTGCTCAATGACCACTGTTTCTTGTTGTGGTCTACCTGAGATTTGGATCTGATTCAATTTTGTCTCATGCCATAAAATGATATGGCAAAATGGATTGTTAGTGTGGATAAAATGCGTGCATTATGGTGGGCCCACGGAGCACCAACTAGTACCTCAACGTCAGTAAGCAATACCGTCCGGAAAGATGACTCTTTAGTTTTATTTAGAAATTTTAAACATTAAATATCTCAAAATTTGATTTTATTTAGTAATTAAGCTACACGATTAATGATGGGTATTTTTGTCATTTTATAAAACAAAATGCCGGAAATGAGAGAACTAACGGAAGGTACCCCATTGACAATTATCTTTATTAATGAGGTAGCTTAATGAAAAGATAATTTAGAAAGGTACCGGGATGTAACATAGTATTAATAAGGTACTGTTTTGTAAACTTCCCTTTCTTATAAACTAGTTTGCGGTAGCTGGGGTTTGCTAAATATTTTTGTTTGGACAATTTTTTTGGTTTTTTTTCATCTTGATTTACGAAGATTGCTAGAAATTAGGTATGTGAGATTTTTTTTCTTTTTGAAGATTATCAATATAATATTGATATCTAGTGAATTTAGTAGTGAGATCCCTTTTTCCTCTTTGGTGTTTTGATTTGGAGTTACGAGGATTGGTGCCTTTTTTGAATTCTTTTTAGTGTTTTTTGAGACTGCTGCAAGTAATAGTTGCTTGTAACAATTTTTAGTACTGATTGATATGAAATCTCGATGTTTAGTAGTCTTTCAATTGTTTGGGATTAAATTTGACTTCATCAACATTTGAGATGGTTAATCCCACCACTTTTGATGTGGAGTGGTTGATTGTTCATTTTGAGAATCTTGGGTTGTAGGTTACAGCTTACAAATTTTAATATGTGATACAACTATATATGTGAAAGAGTTTATAATGTGAGATAGGAATATCAATTGTGTGTGCACTAAACTAAGCACCTAACATACAATCTATTCATGCATCATAAACAATGAAAGAATCAAATCACAAGCAAGAATACGAAGGCATCACCAATCACAAACCCAATGATGTATAGTAGTTCGGCTAAATCCCTACTCTACTCCCGGATGATGAACTCAAACTCGGGTTTTCTAGATTTCACTATCTCAAAGGTTTTCTATGGGTTTACCACTAACCTTTACAATGGTTTTTTATAAGTTCACCATTAACTTAATACTTTTTTATAGGTTCACAGTCCTACACAAAGACCTACGTACACTCTCGCCGGAGGCTCACATAGAGACTACCACGTACACACCCGCCTGTGGCTCCCTCAGAGACTTTCAATGATTTTATTTAGGTTCGCCACTAACCTTTACGATCCTACACAAGGATCTACGTACATTCCCGCCGGAGGCTCACATAGAGACTTAATTTCGAGCTTGGGTTTCAAACTTTATTCTCAAATCTACACAAGACTTGAGTATACAATGGACTCTAAATAAACTCTTATTAGTTGGATGAGCCTCATTGATAGTGCCTTTCTTGAGATGCTCAATCAATCTTGATGCGGCTTCTCTTCAGCTCCCCCGATCTTTGAAGTGGATCTTTTTCAGCTCCTAGATCACCAACCTTGCAATCAATCTTCCTATTGAGAATGCCAAGGTAATGGTAGAGTTAGGGCTGTAAATGGGTCAGCGGACCCGATGGGGTACCCGGACCCAACCCATTTAGACCCGACCCAGACCCGACCCATTTGTTAAATGGTACGGGTCTGGGTCCAAGAACAGACCCGATTGCTAAACGGGTCTGGGTCTGGTTTCCTTTATATTAGGCCCGACCTGACCCGACCCGAACCCATTTAGTAAGTGGGCGGGTTTGGTCTATGTTTCGAGGGACCCGTCTAGCCCAGACCCGTCTAGACCCGGTTTTAAAGCCTTGTAAAATGCTTGCATTCTTTATCCAGACCCGAACCCATTAGACCCGACCCATTTATAAATGGGTCTGGGTGGATCTCCCTCTACCAGACCCGGACCCATTTATAAATGGGTCTAGTGGGTTGACTCAGACCCGACCCGGACCCGCCCATTTAGTAAAAGGGTCTGGGTCTAAAATTTGGACCTAGACCCGTTTAGTAAATGGGCGGGTCTGGTTTTGGCTAAACCCGCCCCGAACTCGACCATTTACAGCCCTAGGTAGAGTGGGATGGTGGTTGAATCTCCTACAACAAATGGGATGGTTCCAAATGGGGATTCACCTTGATGGGCATTCTAGAGGATGATAATCAAGGGATTTACTTATAGGATTAGTGTTTAACCTCTAGAGAATGCAAGAGAACATGTACATCTTTAAGGTGAGCTTGGAATGCTTAATCTAAAAACCATCTTATTTGCAAGGTCTGAGTGCTAAGTTTATATAGAAAAAGACTCCAACGGATCTTAACGGATAATTGTCGATTCGATCGACTCGAATTGACATTGTTGATTGGGTCGTCGATTCGATCAACAAATTCCTGATTTAATTATTTTGCTCGCTGGACAATTTTAGCCACTTTTGATTTGATCAACTCGAATTGATAGAGCTGTCGATGAGCTATGATTTCTGTTGTTTTGGTTTCCAACCATCAGAAGTTCTGAACCTCTTACAAGCCTAGCTGATCATGTTCAACATTAGAGTCTAAGGCTTGGGATGATGAATCAATTGTTTTCCTATTAAAGAGAATCATCTCGAGGTTGGTTGTTTTGGAACTAAAGTGGTTTAAGGATAGGTTTACCAAGGCACCTCAATGTACCTGTGTCTTCATGCCTTGATGCTGTAAGTCTTCAAGTCTTCGGTTGTCTTCGCCTTCTAATGGGGCTTAACCGACTCAAGACACACAGACTTACGTTATTGACAAACCGAGGCACTTACAGCTTCATAGGAGACCTCAAAGCCGAGCTGCTAATTTTGCTGTTACAGATGGTAAGAATTCTCAAAATACTGTTGATGAAGCTATACCATTGGCAAATTCACGAATGGTTATACCAGCTGATGATGTGGTCCATCTCTAAAGAAGTGAGTATAATGCTTAATTAAGGACCGTTCAGAATAATGCCTTTTCATCCGTCTCAAACATATAATATTTTCACAATTCTTTACATTATATTTGTATTAAGCCCTTAAGTAATTGATTAGGAGGTTACTGATCATATGATAGGTGCATCTGTTTTTTTTCCCCGTTTATCCCCAATCCCAATTTAGGTAAAAAAATATTGTTTTTTTGTTTCACCATCGTTTTCCTTGTCTTTTATTTTATTAGTTCATAATATTGCTTCTAATTAGTTATCCATTAGTTAGATTACAAAAGACCTAAATTGTAGTGTGACATGTTTCCTAATAATTGTCTTTAAGGATCTGAAGATGAAGAAGCTGCTTGGTGGCGGATGTGAGAAGGATGGGTTATATATTCTTCATTTAAATTCTTTAAGTCAGTTTTAGTGAGTGTCTTAATATAATGGCATGTTGGTTTGGTCATCCTTCTAGTTTAGTTTTATAGTCTTCGTTATTTCAGCCAGTTGAGTCTAGTGATGTCAAGAGTTTATATTGTGAAACTTGTGATTTAACAAATATCGTATATCTATTTATCCCTTGTGAAGAGAGTTTACTGAAATTTTTTATTTGGTTCATTATGATCTATGCGGTCCAATTCCCATAGTTTCTATTTAATTTAAGTATTTCGTCTCTTTTATTGATGATGCTTCTCATATGACGCGGATTTATTGGATGAAAATAGAGATTGGGTTGGTTCTATTTTAAAAGTGTTCACAGTTGAAAAATCATTTAATACAAATATTAGTACTCTTCATACAGATATATTAAGGAATATCTTTCCCATTTTATGATGTCATATCTTTGAGGACATGGTATTAATTTTCAAACCACTTGTGTGTATATCTCGCAGTTGAATGAAATTGCCGAAAGAAAGAACATGCATCTCTTAGAAGTTACTCATGCTCTTTTCATTAGTATGTTTGTTCATAAATCTCTTTTATAAGATGTTGTCCTTCATGTTATTTGATTAATCGTTTTCCTACTGATGTTATCTGTGATCAATCTTCTATTCAAAAGTTTTGGTGTGCTATCCTATCCCTAAAATCCTCATTGCGGGTCTTTAGGTGTGTTTGCTATATGTATAGTACTAATCTTCATTGAAATAAATTGCCAAATTGGGCCATCAATTTTTTTTTTTTTAGGATATCTATATTCACAAAAAGGATATAAATGTTTTGATCCGGTCATTAAAAAGCATCATCTTTATAAATGTTAAATTTTTTGAGGTGTCCTTATATTTTTCTATAGTTCAAGGGAGTACAAATCTACGGTTCTTCCTGTTCCTATTCTTGAGTTGGTCCGGTTGTTTTTGTTCCTTCTAAACATGATAGAGTGCTAAAGATAAGTTTGTTTTTCATTCACAATTGACTAAGTCTTGAAGGCATATGGAAGGAACATTTGTGCTCGGAAGGAACATTTGTGCTCAAATTCTTCCTTAGGCACCATGAAGCATGCTATTTGACAATAGGTATTCTGATAGTTGGCCTTACTCGCGTGCCTATTTATACTGATCCATATTTAGACTCATCATTAGAAGCATTCTTCTTCCTGTTGAACCATTTTGTTTTTCTTATAATTCTTTGGCTCCAGTAGACAAGTCCTTTGTTTCTGCCCTCAAGTTGTTCTTTCTTCCACTATCTTAAAAACCTTAAAGAGGAGGCTCTTAATTCTTCTTTATGGTGATAAAGCAATGGAGGAGGAGATCGTTACCCTTGAGAGAAAATCATACATGCAGATGACTGATTTACCAGTTAGAAAGAATCCGTTGGGTTTTTACTAGGTGTATGCTCTTAAGTACAACTAGTGGTGGTATAGCTCGATATAAAAGCTTGTCTTGTTGCTAAATGGTTTAAAACAGACATATGTGAAGGCATCGATATAAAGTTAGCCTTTTTTGCTCTTGTTCTAAGATGAATTTAGTACCAGTGGTAATTTCTCTTGGTTGCTAATTTGAATTGGTTGTTGCACCAATTAAATGTTAAAAATGCCTGTTAGAATGGTTATTTGACTGAGTTGCTAGAAATGGGGAGGAAAAAAGGTGCTGTCTTAAGAAGGCTATATATATATATATATATATATATATATATATTATTTGAAGCAGGTTCCTTGAGCCTAGTTTGAGAAGTTTAGTCGAGCCCAAAGTCATATGAGATTTACTTGCATTCACTTTGACAATTCCATGTTTGTTAAGCAACATGTCTTGGGTATCATCATGTGAGTTTATATGTGGATGATATCATTGTTACTGGTGATGATGCTAGTGCAATTTTTGAGTTGAACTCTATCGAGCAAGGTTTTAATATAAAGATTTGGGACTGCTTAAGTTCTTTTTTGGAATTGTAGTATCTCATTTTAAGAAGGCATTGTTTTGTCTTGTTACAAAAGAGAGAATTTGAGAGAGAGCGAGAGAGAGTAGATGGGATTGGGACATCTAGCCCTCTCTTATTTATAATATTAGAAGACAAGGTAAAATTACATATATGCCCTTACATAAAGGACAAACTAATGGAAGGCTTAAGTGTAAATAAGGAATGCATGAAACAAAGATAAAAGGCTGAAAAATTAAGGACAAAGGCTCATAGCATATAAGACCTAGGTGTATCGTGTATGTACCTGTGGGCCCATCATAGGCCCACACACACACACCCACACTCCCCCTCAAAATGAGGCATAGATGTCAATCATGCCTAGCTTGCCAAGAACACATTCATTGTACATTGTAGAGCCTTTGTGAAGATATCTACCAACTTCTCGGAGGACGGGACGAATGGAGTGGCTAACTAAACTCACAATATGAGAGAGATTAACAGGGATCATGTATGAATTGGCTAAGTAAACTCACAACATGAGAGAGATTTGGATGAGTAATCGTCAAATATATTAGTCTTACAACCAAGCGTCGTGCGAGGGTAATCAAGAAGCTCACAATCATCTGCCCTGACCTTCTTATTGACTTCTGATGGAGAATTAATAGGTTTGACACAAGATTACCAGTTGAATCAACAAATCAATGACATATTTTCATTGAGACAAAACTATGCTCTTTTTAGGACGAGAGACTTCAATTCCAAGGAAATATTTTAGCGGTCCCAAGTCTTCGATATTAAACACCTGTAATATCAACTCAGAAATATTGTTAACATCATCACCTGTAATAAAAATATCATTTACATAGACATTCACAATAAATGGTCCCCTTCACACGCCTTTTGACAAACACAGATGATTAGAATGAATATGAAAAATCTAATATGAATCAAGGGCTCGCTAGACTTGTTAAATCGGGCTCGAGGAGCCTACTTAAAACCATATATCGCGTTCTTTAGATGACATACCTTCCTCTCCTTCCCCTTTTGATTAAATTCAGGAGGAGAAAACATATTGATTTCTTTGGTCAAATCATCATTCAAAAAGGCATTTTTAACATCCAGTTTACATGGGGGCCAATGTAAGTTGATAGCAAGAGAAATATTCACCCAAATAGAGCTTATTTTTCAGCATGAGCGAAGGTCTTGGAATAATCCTCACTAAAAGTTTTCTTAAAGCCTTTAACAACAAGGCGGGCTTTATGTTGAGCTATACTTCCATCAGGGGTGCCTGAGTGCATACACCCAACAACAACCCTTAGGATTCTTCCCAGTTGGTAACACAACCATCTCCCATATATGATTCTTTTCAAGAGCTACCATCTCCTCCTCCATAGCTTATTCCTACAAAGAAGAAATAAGCGCATCCTTAAGAATTTTAGGAATAGTAAAGTAAGAGCACTCAAGAGTACAAGCAATAAACCTGTGTTAAAGAGACAGAGAATTATAGGAAACAAAGCGTTGAGAGGGATGAGAGGTGCATTGTTCTTTTGCTTTTTTAACAGCAACAGGTAAGTCTATAGAAGGGTCGTCTCAATATGGATAAACATAAATAGGCACTGTCAATACCTGTGGGGAAGGAGCATGCTTTGTGGTGTCTTGATGAAGAATAGGTTTACGAACATTCTTTCGTTCTTATACCTTTTAAGTTGGACTCAGTGGAATCAGTAACAACATTATTTTTAGCATTATCAGATTTGGAGGGAACAACCATTATTTCATCAAACTCAAGGACAGGGAATTGAAGAACAACAAAATGGTGGTGCTTCCCTTTCCTCCAAAAAAATACGGAGCGCCTTCAATAAATTTTACATCCATTAAAACATTATGCTTTTTAGTAATTGCATGAAAAATATTTATACCCCTTTTTTGAAGACAAATATCCCAAGAAAATGCATTTGACAGTTCGATTTGACACTTTATTTATAAGAGGATCAATATTATAGACATAACATACACACCTAAAGACTTGCAATGAAATTTCAGGGATTAGATAAAAGGCTGAAAAATATTGGTATGTAAGACTCTAGCAAGAACCTTAGTAGGAAGGCGATTAATCAGACAATGGACTATGAGAACAGACATACCAATGAGGAGAGCACGTGTGATTTTTAAAAGATGTTTATTTTTTCCTTTTGGCAATTCTATTTTTTCGCGGGGTATACTCAAGTGGCCTAAGAATTAATACCATTCTCCTAAAGATAAGATAACATAATATGAGAAAGATAATTTTTTTTGCATTAATTGTACGAAGAGGTCTAATATTCACTTTAAATTGATTTTTGACTCACCTAAGAAACACTGAAAATAGAGCTAACCTTATCTCTCATTTTCATGAAATAAATTCTTGTTGTACAAGATGCATCATTGATAAACGGGACAATATTTAAATCCATTAGAAATAATAGGAATTGAATATCAAACATTCGAATGAAGTAAAGAGAAAAATTCTTGATGTAGACATCAAGCCCTTTAGGGTTTATCAACGTAGGAGTCGAGTGACACCTATATCTTTATGGCTCGATGATGACGGGCCTGGATTGTTTGTGACGACTTGAGGAGCATTGAAGACCTTATACATGTAGTCCGAGATATTTGAGAAGACCCCACCTTGGGAAGACGTGTAAGTTGCTTGTAGGAGATGATCGGACTGTTGGAATCGCGATGATGATGTGATTGGACGGTTGGTTTGTCGTGGCCCACTTTCATCACACCATCATCGGAGCCCATCGGACATCTTAAATTTGAGTTTATTTTATGCATTTTTATTTATTTGCTTCTAAGTGTGTGCATTTTTTCGTGCTGCGAATGTTTTTTTTTTGAAATTTTGTTAGTAGGGGTATTTTGGTAATTATGTTAATTCCGAATTTTATAAAGGTGTTGCCCTAAACCTTTTTCATTATGATATTGATTTGATAAAAGAAGAAAAAGCTTTGGTGGCTTATCTCCCTCCCGCTCTCCTTCTCTCTGTGGATCTTCATCTTCTTCCCTAATCTTCTTCTTCTTTCTTCTTCCCTCCTTCCAACTTTCTTCTAAGGTAATTCCTTTTCTTCCCTCTTTCTTCTAAACTTATATTCTCCTATTATTGGCAACCCTAAAATTAGAGAATTGATCCTTAAACCTATTCTCTCAGATTTTCATTCCTTAATCTGAGAAATCCCTTGATTCCCCGGACTAGTGAACCTTATTGAGCGTTGGATCATAACCATGTAAGATCGGGAGGTTTCATCCCTCGCCGGATCCAATCCACACATGATTTGAAACCCTCACTGTGAGATTGTGATGATGGCCCCTTTTATTGCATGTTTCCTTTATATTTTTTTCGATTATAATGATAGTTGTTGAACGTTTAATTTAGATTGCTTGATTTATTCTGTTGAATTTTATATCTCATACATGCATGAAAGTTTAGGCCGTCTTACATCAATTCTATTGGACCGTTTCTCCACAGGAGGATAAACAGACTTATGATGTTTGGGTAAGACACAAGCATCACACTTTTAAGTTTTTAACATCATTAGGCTTGATTGACGTAGGTAATAAAGACTAAGGTTAGACTCGAGGGATGACCAAATTTACAATGCTAGATGGAAAGATTTTCCTTCTTGACACTAAGACACTCACTAATATGACTTGAAGTATATAAATGAAGAATATATAAACCATCATTCTCATGTCGCCACCAAGCAGCTTCTTCATCTTTAGATTTTAGAAAACATAACAATCAAGATAAAAAGTCACACTATAATTTAGGTTCTTTGCAATCATACTAGCTAATAACAAATTAGATGTAATATTAAGAACCAATAAAATAAAGAGCCATTTACTAAAACCGACCTACCTTTTTCCGAAATTACGAAAATCCACCTACTTTTATGTTATTTAAAGTAATCCACTTACCCTTTTGCTCCGTTATCGATTAAGCACCTCACGTCACCTGCCATTGCAATTGTGTACGGTTTTAAAACCGTATTTTATAAAAGGCAAAAATGCCCTTCATTTAAGACACGTGGCGTATTAGGGAAGGTGGCGGTCAATGTTCTTGGATCCCAAGTTAGGTAGGGCGCATGGTGTTTGTGAGAAATCCAACCCATTCACATGTTTTGCCATATCATTTTATGGCACGAGCCCAAAAATGAGGTTGATCCAAAGCTCAAGTGGGGCCACACAACAAAAAAATGGAGATTGTACGCACACCATTGAAACATTTGTGGGGCCGCAGAAGCTTTGGATCAGGATAATGCTTTTATTCTTTCAATTCATCACAGTAGTAAGGACCTTCTGAATAGTTAGGACACTTTATAAACGGCTTGGATGGCATATAAACATTATAGTTGAGCTGAGAAAGTATTGAACGGTAATCAACGCCTTTCCATTGTTTCCACTCATGTGGCCCACTTGAGTTTCGGATTTCCCTGATTTTTTTGTCTCATGTCTTACAATGACTTTACAAAATGGATGACGGAGTGGCTTTGTTCGACCATCACATTGGGACCTATGGAGTGGGATTAGATACGTCAATCAATCCTGATGTAAATGTCACATCACAGCTGGCATGACGGAGAGAGAGAGAGACAGGAATGGATTGGGTGCGGCTCCTGTCACATCCAACACGATGTTTTTTTGAATGTGGGGCCCACCTAGATGTATTGGCCTTACATCCACACCGTCCAAACATTTGGAAAAATCATTCTAGGTAAAATCCAATAAATTAAACAATTCTAAACCTCAGGTGGATCATAATACAAGAAACAGTGGTAATCAGACATTAAAAACGTTTTAGGGGCCATAGAAGTTTTGGATCAATCTGATATTTGTATATTCCCTTCATCCATGTCTGTGTAATCTTATGAGCAGGTTAGATGGCAAATAAACATTACAGTGGGTCTTAGGAAGTTTTTAATGGTGGGAGTTCGATCACCACTATTTTCATGTAGTGTGTCCCACTAGACACTTGGATCTACCGAATTGTGTATATTATACCATAAAATAATTATCCAAAATGGATGGATGGTATGGATAAGCTAAATACATCATGGTGGGTCCCCCAGATTACCCTCCAGTAGCTATGTTTATCTGATAGCGTCTGTAGGCGATGCAGATTTCCTGCAAAGCCTTTTGCATGAAGTTCTTGCACTAGGAACCTAGGTGGGGTCCACCGTGATGTTTGTGATAAATCCACCATGTCCATCCGTTTTGTGAGATCGTTTTAGGACATGGAAAAAAAGTGCACCGGATCTAAGACTCAAGTGGGCCGCACTAAAGGAAAAGGTCGGTAGGGAAATTCCTATCGTTGAAACCTCCCTGGGGTCTACAGTGATGTTTAAATTCCATCCATACTGTTCATAACGTTATTCCTATTGGGATGAACTGAAAACGCAAATATTATCCTGATTCAAAACTTCTGTGGCGCCACAAATATTTTAACTGTGGAAATTCAATCCTCATGTTTTGGGCCCAGTTGAGTCTTTTATCCGGCTCATTTTTGGTCTCAAGTACTAAAATGATCTCAAAAAACGGATGGACGGGGTGGATTTCTCTCAAACATCACGGTGGACCCCACCTAGATTTCGAGCTTAGGAACTTCTTGCAAAGGGTTTCATGTCCGTCTGTGGGCAATCGGGGGGAGTAGATTAGGTGCGACCTCAGTCACACCGTGTATTGTGCTTTCCTGAACGTGGGGCCCACCTTCATGTATGTACTGTATATCCACACCGTCTATTTGTATTTCCAGATCATTTTAGGCTAAGATCCAAAAATTAAGCAGATCCAAATCATAGATGGACCAAAACACAGAACACATTTGTGTTTAACCATGAAAATTTCTTGTGGGCCATAAATTTTTTGGATCAAGCTAATATTTGTTTTTTTCCCTTCATCCAGCTTTTCTTAACCTTATCAAAAGGTTGGACGGCTTGGATATACAATACATGCATCAAGGTGGCCCCCACTATTAGTGCCGCATGGTTTTAGCTAACGCGAGGGTCGCACGAACTCCACTTCACATCCTTCTGTGGTATGCTAGGTGAGGCCACCAAGGTGTTTATGAAAAATCCACATTGTCTGTCCATTTTTCCATATCATTTTAGTGTATGACCCCAAAAATGAGGTAGATCCAATGCTCAAGTGAACCACACGAGGAAAAGATATCTTATGGTTCTAACATTGTCTACCATTGAAACATTCCTAGAGCCCACTGGCAACTCAGATCTAACTCATTCTTTTGAATCATGGCCTAAAATGAGCGTACAAAATGGATGGACAGTTTCAATCAACTGTATACATAAAGATGGGCCCCATGGACTCTTTGGCACGCAGTCCCCAAGCAATGGGGCTACATTAGTGAAAATGAGCGCCCTTAAAGGGTAAAATGGTCATTTGCAGAGGTTAACGGAGCTCTTCCATCAGCAAAGCAGTTTTGTCACCATCTTTTTAAACTGTAAGTGGTTTACTTTAAAATAACTTAAAAGTAGGCGGGTTTTGGAATATCAACATAAAGGTAGGCCGTGAAACCAGTTTATCCCTAAAATAAATGACAAGTAGAAAGATAGAAAAACAAATACCGTACCCATACTCCTAATAGGTTTGTAACCTTACTAGCTGATAGCAAATTAGTTGTAATATTAAGAACCAATGAAACAAATGACAAGGAGAAAGACGGAGAAACAGATACCGTACCCTTACTCCTAATATGTGTCAGGGTATCATCTGCTAGTTTCTCATGACTTAAATTTGGATTGGGAATAAATGAGGAAAAAGAACCAAATATACCTATTATATGATCGGTAGCCCCCGAATCAATAATCTAAGGACTTGATGCAGAAGTAATATGAAAGGCAGTGGATGTGTTACTTGTCTGGGCCAAGAAAGTGGATGAGGAGGCCTTATTCTGAGCAACATCCCTTAAAAAAGTATCATATTTGGATATTGAGAGATAGACCACATTACCAACTGACGAAACTACAAGTGAAGTAGTGTTAAAGTTTCACCTGCCTAGCAATGATTTAAGAGTCCTCACCATTCGAGGTAGCATAATTGGTTGCTCTACCTTGAGGATGACCATGAAGAACCTAGCAAGAGTTATCCATGTTTGCCATAATGAGTACACAACCGATCGATGCCATGACCACGGTCAGGATTACGTTCATGGTCTCTACTACCATCACAACCACCTCTTCCTATACGACGTCCACAAACATCACTAATATGATCAAAGTTTCTAAATCTTATCACTAGGGCATATTTTTCAACTACAATTAAACTCAAAGTTGTTTGACGCTTCTCATCACATGATAGCAAAGCATACAAACTACCAAGCAATGGTAAAGAAGGTGATCCAAGAATCTGAGCACAAATTGGTTCAAAATCAGTATTAGGACCCACTAACAAGTAACAACTCAAAGATCCATTTCTTTTCAGTACTTTTTTTATATGCCTCCGCATCTGTAGAACACACAAATGGAAGATTATTGAGAAAGGATAATTCCTGCTATAGACTATGTACTTGGCATAATAATTAGACATAGATCTCCCCTCTTGTCGCAAGTGACTAATCTCCTAATAGATGTTATCATTGTTCTTAGTATCCTCGATATTACGGTAATGTCCCCGATATTATCTGTATCTCCAGCTTGGCGATACCGATAACATCGGTAGTATAAAAAATTCTAGGTATTGACGATTTATTGTTAAGTATCGCCGATGGATCATTATCACCAATATTTTCGATTCCGTAAATTCTAGGTGTTGCTTGTATTGCCAATGTATCAATATCACCAATATCTTCAACTACGTAAATTCCAGGTGTCGCTTGTAATGCCAATGTATTAACGATATTTTGATAATATCCCCAATATATCAATTTCATTAAAAATCTGTTTATTAAAAAAATTCCCATTTCAATTTTTTTATGGGCACATGGTTGTACGATGAAATGCATATTTGTATATGTGTGTGTCTATGTATGGATGGATGGATCATGGATGAATGGATGCATGGATGGATTGATGGAATGTATATGTATTATGAGATGGATGGATGGATGGATGGCCAAATAGATATGTTTTTTAAGTTAATTTACTTTTATATGTTTTAATTATTATACGGTACTTATGTTTGTGTTATATAAATTCATTTTAGTTACAATTGAGCTGATTTCTTATGAAAGCACATGCTTTTAGGCCCCAGTTAAATGAGAACTTATTATGTATGCATTCTTTTTACAAATTTTACCCAAATATACAAATATGTATATTTTAGCATCTCCTGAATTTTCACTGGAAAACTTTACCGTTTCCACATGTTTTCTTGCATTGCTGGTTGTTGGGGATATTATCAGCAATATTGATATTATTTCCATATCCTCGGCCAGCAAAACTTGTAGCTATACTGATACTTTGAACATTGGATATTATAAATGCGGGCTTTATTGTTATGATCAGCATACAATACTATAACCAGTGTTTGCAATATTGATAGTATTGGCCGATACTATCGATATCGCAGGTCAGCGATATGAAACTGCCCTGGAGACACAAAAAGTCCACCGGTTCCTGTGTATCGATGATATTATCGTCCGATATCGATATTATCGTGTGATATATTGATATTGACCGAGATATCGGCCGATATCACAAAATATCGACGATACCTGGACGATATCGTCCAGATATCGTCCAGCCTCACAATTGTCCTCCATTTTTTGGAAAAAAAATGATTTTTTGTTCGTCCTGCGTACCAACTCTGCGAATGGGTCATATTTTGTTGAGTCAAGTTAGCCATTTTCTAGGTTTTGTTGAGTCCCCATATAAATCTAAGCCATATAGGATAACTTGCATTGCGTTGAACTAGGATAGTCAAAATTGCATTTAGAGGATACCCAATCAGTTGCATCATCCATAGGTATATTTTTCAACTCTCTTACTTGTTTTACTTTGTCAATGAATTGGTTGTGTTTTCATTCATGCCTTCTTACATTTATATATCTTATGGAATCAATTTAAACAATAGTTGCATCAGTTCAGTCAGATAGCGTATAGCTTAGGATCCTTTTACAAAGGAACTCCATTATGTGGACCTTTTTTTTTTTTTTTACATATTATGATTTAAATGTGTGTATTAAGGTCCATTTTAACAATCCCTGAAGTTTCACTGAAATATTCAATCAATTTCCCAATGTTTCCCCATGTTTCCCAAAAAGTGCGATGCATTACCCGATACAACTGATATATCCCTAGCAATACGCGATATGTATCTGTATCCCAAGGGTGCGAAACGTAACGCGATTCCGATACTGTGAACACTGCTATAAACAACAATAGCAAGGAGAACGAATGACCGTAATAAGAAATTCCAATGAATGTCTAAACCCAAATCACACACGAAAGAGGGCCTTGCGGCAAAAAAGAAAAAAAAAGGCTAAAAAATAAGATTAATAACTCAATTGCTGTCCAAAAATATGGTTGCTGGAAATTATGGAAAAAATACCTAAAAATCTGCTATAATAAAAAAAAATCAGCAAACCCTATTAAAAGCAACAAAAAAATATGTTTCAACAAAAAAAATCAAACAGACCCTAGCTAAAGCAATAAAAAAATTTGCTTCAGCAGGAAAAATCCAACAAACCCTAGCTAGGGCAGCACAAAAATATGCTTAAACAAAACAATTTAGCAAACCCTAGCCAAGGCATCACAAAGCAGCAAAAAAATCTGCTTAAACAAAACAATCTAGCAAACCCTAGCTAAGGCATCACAAAATCTGCTTTAACAACAAAATTCAGCAAACCTTATCGAAGGCAACCCAAAATATGCTTAAACTTAAACCAGATGTTGATAATTTGGAGAAGGAACAACTTAAAAAACTGTCAAATCTGAATGTACAACAACACCCTCAACCATTGAATAAAAATCAACAAGTACTTCAGAAAAAATCTTCAAAAAAAGAATTGAAGAAGAATTCCTAGCAACATCTTCAATTGGACAATAGAAAAATTAGCATGGCTTTCAAATCCAGCAACTCATGCTTTAAAACACTAAAAAATTCCTGCTGCAAGCCACTCTCTCACGAATCATAAGTCAGTGAAGAAGAGGCCTCTCGAATGGAAAAATAGAAAAAGAATGAAGAAGAGGAAAAGAAGAAGAAGAAACCTTAGAAACAGTAGGCTCGAATACCATGTTAAGGAGAGAATTTGAGAGAAAGAGAGTGTGGGGGGCTGAGATGTCCAACCATCTCTTATTTATAATAGTAGAGGAAAAGGCAAAATTACATTTATACCCTTTTATGAAGGACAAACTAAAGGAAAGTTAAGGAGCAAATATGAAAAGTATGAAACAAAGAAAAAAGGCTGAAAAATTATGGACAAAAACCCCTAACATATAAGACCTAGGTGTGTGAAACTGTGACTAGGCCCACACGCACATACACCCACATGTTTCTATAAAAATGTCCTTGATTTATTGACTTTAACTGGAAATCTTGACGTCAAACTTATTGATTCACTGTTAGAAGTTAATAAGAAGCTTTGAGCTGATTGTAAAAAAATTCTGGATGATCTTTACGTGTACCAGCGTTTCGTTGGTTGGTTGATATATTTGACCTTTCCTCGTGTAGATTTATCACAACCAGTGAGTTTGGTTAGTTCAAGCATGCTCCTTGATCCAGTCACCTTAAGGCAGTTCGTCCCATCTTACGTTACATCAAGTCTTCTTTAGGACGTGGCATCTTGTTTAGCTGTCAAAACAATCTTGATATTGAAGGCTATTGTGATGCAAATTTGGCAAGTTCCCCAAATGATCGATGTGCTACTATAGGATACCGTAGTTTTTCTGGAGGTAATCTCATCACCTGGAGGATAAAGAAAACATACAGTTTTTACACAATCCAGTGCTGAGCTCAGTATCGTGCTATGGAAAATATCGCATGTGAAATTTTGTGGTTAAAAAGTTTTATTATTGAATTGGGATTTCCAGTGAAGACTCCTATGTCTATGTATTGCAACAATCAAGTTGCAATTCATTTAGCTTACAATCTTGTTTTTATGAGCGGATTAAGCACATTGAAGTTGATTGTCACTTTATTCATGAGAAGGTTGTGCTAGCATTATTTCTACTTCCTTTGTTCCATCTATTGGTCAACTTGCGGATATCTTCATTGAGGCTCTTTATCTTTTTAGTTGGACGGCGTGTTCTTAGCAAGATGGGCATGATTGATATCTATGTCTCAGCTTGAGGGGAAGAGTAGAGACATATTTTTGGACTGTGAGCCCTCTCTCTGTGGACCATGGGCTGTCTCTTATTCTCCCTGTATTTCTCTTATTATTTTTCCTCTTTTGCCCTTAAATCCAAAGGTATTTTATGGAATTTGGGATACCACTTAATATAAATAAGAAGGGGGCTGGACGTCCAGCCTTACTTAGTTTTCTTTTCCCCAATTATCTCTTTAATCCTTTTTTCTCTCGGACAATTTCAAACACAACATTCATTGAGAAATGCTACACCCATTTGTACAAATGGGAAGATGCAATGCATGCACCGAATTGTTCACCTAAGTGACATTCTATATTGCCCAAAATATACTAGTAGCCATTGCTTTGTCTTGGCAGACAATCAATGGATGCACATGGCTCAATATTCATCATTTTTGTTTTATTCAGTTTTTTTCATTACTCCAGCATATTCATTTTTATTCAGTACACTTTTCTTTTCCTCATTTTGTTTTCTTTGAGTAGAACTTTGCATGGATAGTCTCAGACATTATTTACTGATCTCTTGTGAGTGTTAGACTCTGGTTGTTGTATTATTTTGTAATTATCATACATACATACATACATACATACATACATATTTGTAGGTTGTGCATTTATTATTTTTTGGAGCATAGACTGACATGTTCTATGTCAGTTTGTGCTAGTTGCCCTTTATAAGTTGTCTTGGAACATTACGTCGAATTTAGCAAACTAGGACCAGCTTGTGGCTTATTCTCACCAGGGAAGAAGCTGTAGAATTGACTACTTAATGTTCTAGTTTAGAATATCATATCTGATGCCTTTTTCTCATCTTCCTCAAGATTTTGCTCCATGTTCTGTTATACTTCGTTATTTCATTATTTCGAGGATCTTTTGTTGTTTCTATTATCATGTACGGGTTTTCTTTGTTATTGATTCTGGCTATTTAATGATTCGAGTTCCTATAATTTCCTACTGATTGTATTTTCACTGACTTGAATAGCCTCTGTTTGATATTGAGTGTCTGAAAAGGCAGTTGGTTATCACAATGCTGGGACTGTGGAATTTATTGTGGACACGATGTCTGACCAATTTTATTTCATGGAGATGAACACCCGTCTTCAGGTAATGTTGTCATCACATTTCATGGAGATACATTTATTTCCTTTTCTAACATCACATTACATATCCAGTAATGTTGTCAGTTGTCTTCGTCATAATCAGCATAGCCTTGTCCTAGATATTTGGGGTCAGTTTTATGTATTGTGTTTTCGTATTGAATGATAAAGATGCAGAGCAAATACAAGGTTTTCGTTATTTTTAACTTGTTTTTTTCTTTTTTCTGATTTCTGAGTGGAGTCTCATCTGTCCAGCAATTCCTATTTAGTGTTCTTGACATATCTTTGTTCTGAAGCTGTATGAATGGATTCATAGGGGTGATTGAGCGTATCATTATCCTTTTGCAGGTTGAGCACCCTGTAACTGAGATGATTGTTGGCCAAGATCTTGTAGAGTGGCAGATCCGTGTAGCAAATGGAGAACCCCTTCCCTTGACTCAGTCACAAGTGCCTTTATCAGGTAATTGCTATCCAAGAAACAGCACTTGACATCAAACGTGAGCTAGGAAAGTATGCTGCAGAATATGTTAACCTGAATCAGTTTAACCATTCCTCACTGGAATTGTTTGGAATTCCACAGTCAACTTTTATTTTATTTCCCTTTTTTCAAATATGAATGACTTGGCTTCTAGCATTGTCAGACCTGATTTTACTTTGCTTTTCCCTTTTCTGGTGCCTACTGTTCTTGGACATGGTTGAGGGGATTGAGAGATTTAAATTGCTATGATCTTGCGAGTTGTAATATGAATCACCAGGTTCAAAGGTCATAAATTATAATAATTCTTCTGATCTTTCAAACTTCTTCATTAATGGAAATATCATCCCAAGCATGCCAAAAATCTGCTTCTCTTCCTGCACATAGTTTCATGGACAGAGTGTAGTCTTTCTATCAAGATTCAACACCTTAACGACTTTCTAGCATGAGCAGTTAATAAGAACATCAACAGATTTCCGGATAGAAGCTATTGGGCATAGGTGGACAGCGTGCGAGGTTACATTTATGTTATGATTAGGGAATTTTAGAAAAAATTACCTAATTAATGTGGAATTTACATTCCAATACCATTTTGATGAGGACATCAGAGCACTATTCAGGATCTACTAGAGGAGGAGGAGATCATCCGGATGGATGACAACTACGTGGGCCCGAGTGGACCGTTTTGAAGACCTCACATGCATTTGATGCATCTTCGAAGACTCTACAAGGGCTGCATGCTTGAGGAGTTTGGACTGTTGGATCGAGTGCACGCGTCGATTGGACCATCGGATCGCGCATATCAGGCTGTTTGACCACTTTTGATTGTGGCCCACCTCGATCGTGTACGCTTTAAGACTTAAGTGTCTTAATTTTTATTTGACTTTATTAGGATTTAGTTTATTTGACAGTTTGGACCTTTTCCGAGCTTTGCTCTACATTTTTTTTTTTTTCTAGTTTTAAGGGTATTTTAGTGAAAAAAGTAGTAAGTACGGCTATTTCTATAAATTTCTGCACTTAAGACTATAAACGTGGAGGAGGGAACCTTTATATGCTATTTTTTATAAAAAAAACTTCTTCTTTGTGCAATTCGAAGATTCCTCCATGCAATTTGGAGTTAGGTTTGGTATGATTCTATTCATATTCAACAGAGGTGCGAGGCTTTCATCTATCATCTTCCTTCTCTCTTCCTTTTTATCCAAAAAGAGGTATTTTCTCAAAAACTTCATCTTTCTTCTTCCATTCCCATCCAAAACCATCTAAGTCATTTATTCTTCAACTTTTCATCATCCAACTTTAACCTCAACTGAACTCAACCATTTAGGACCCTAAAACCCTAGCCAACGACGCACACGTGCGAGCCCCCAGGCTGACCATACGAACAACCCCTCAATCCATTGATTTCCCCTTGCTTCCGCCATCAAAACCCCTTGATTCCCCATTCCTAACCCTGCCCCTCAATCCTAGATCCTCAATTTCTTATTTTTCCCAATTTCTAAAAACTCTAATTCCAAAATCCCCAATTCGCACGAACCCTAATTTCCTAAATTTTAGATTTTTCCCTTCCTAATCCTAATCCTAATCCTAGGACCTACAAGTCAGCCCCTTGAGTGTGGAATGTGCCTATGCTAAAGTGGAAGTTCTATCATTCCATCGGGCGTAGTTTTAATTGATTTATGTGATTTTTTAGCATGCGGGCATGTGATTTATGTTAAATAAGATTTTATTTTCTATTGTTTACTTTTAATTACGTGGTGGGTTAACATCTTCTGTTAATTGAATTACTTTATGGACTCTTTAATAATCTCCACGTTGAATGCTAGCATTAAATCATGTGTCCCGCATCACATTTTCAAAAAGGTTTTCAAAATACTACCTCTTTAATTGATAATTATCATGCCACTACCTTCTGTCACAGCCACCCAGATACCAAATGGGTGGGTGGTTCAGGTGGACCCCAACATAATGTTAATGTAAAATCCCCCCGACCACCAGGTGCGTCACCCCATGTGAAGCCAATGACCTAAAAATCAGAAGCATCTATGATTCAGGTGGACCACATGATTGGAAATAGTGTACAGGGCAACGTTCATCCTGCAAACTGTTTCCATTAGTGTGTCTGGTGTGAATAACAGGTGGGTACGATTTTTATTACATCTGCCGAAATGGTTGGTAGAATCTAATGATTGGAGTGGAATTCATATAATTATCATGGTGGGCCCTATAAAAGTGAAGGTTAGACGTCCCTCCCCAATTGTTTCCCTTGGTGTGGCCCACTAGAATCATAGATCAACCTGATCCTTTTACCTCTAGGCCTAATATGGGACTAAATATCTAATGGTAGAAGTGGATCTTACATAAAAATCATAGTGGGCCCTGTCAAAATCAAGAGGGGCGTCCCATTTGTCGTTTTTTAATATGATCTGTATAGTTGGAGAGGGACGTCAGGCCATTATTTTGGATGGGGCTCACCATGATGTTTATGTAAGATCTATTCTAGCCATTAAATGTGTAATCCCAACTTAGGCCCAGAGCTAAAATATGAGGATGACTTGTGATTGAGGTGGGCCACACCAAAGAAAACGGTTTGGAGAGAAACGCCCACCCTTGATTTTTACGGGGTCCACTGATGATTATATGAATCCACTCCAACCATTAGATGCCACACAAAAATTTAGGCTTGGGGCCTAAAATTCAGTCCCAACCATGATTCAGATGGGTCGTACCAAGGGAAACGGTTCGGAGGGTGATTGTTGCTTTGTACATTATTTCCAATCATGTGGTCCACCTAAATGACGTATGGGGGTGATTTTTGGGCCCTTGGCCTAACATGAGGTGATGCACTTGGTGGTTAGGATGGATTTTACATGAACATTTGCTCGCACGCTCACTGTACCTACCGTTAATGTAATGGAAGGTAGTGGAATGTTAATAATATCGATTAACGAGGTTGCTATTTGAAAACCTTTTTGAAAAAGGTACCAGAATGTAAATTCAATTTTAGTTAGGTAGTTCTTTGTAAAATTCCCTTATTATTATATGGATCGAGCAAAGTGAAGCAACCACACAAGGGGAAGACAAGCCTATTCACTCGATTTGGCAATGACGATGATATGCTTTTATATGCAATCTTGAGCAACCACAAGAGTGGGCCCTTTTTTTTATTTCCTTCTCTTTGCTGTTGCATACACGTATCATGCACACACACTCACACACACACACACACACACTCTCTCTCTCTCTCTCTCTCTCTCTCTCTCTCTCTCCCTTTCTTCATTCTCTCTCTTTTTTTTCCATCCTATCTCCGTCTCGTCTCTCTCTCTCTCTCTCTCTCTCTCTCCCCCTCTCTCCCTCCTTGTTGTTCTACGAACTCACGCTCTATGAACTCACGCTACCCCACCCTCTCCCTGCCCTTAAATAGAGAAAGTGAGGGGTGGTGGAAATAGGCAATGAGTAAGGGGCCCACTAGGGGTTGCCACACATTGCCATGTGTCAGCACACGTGCCTAGCATGCAATTGTCCAACATCTCCCACTCAACCTCATAATGGGGAACATACTACTATGGGGCCCGATTTGACAAGATTGATCGAGATTAGATATAAGTAGCGAGAATAAGGGAAGTGAGACCTGTCGAGATTCTAGTCTCTTTATACACAGTTGTCCATACTCTAAGAGACCAACACACTAGCGCACATTCTCCCAAGCTCTCCAAGATGTGTCTTAGACCTACATGACTATACCAGATGGAGATAAACCCCATTTTAGGATTGCTCTGCCAACATAAGCACTTATCCTCTTATCGAGTTCAAATAATAAATCCTTTTGCAAATACTCTTTGAAGTTTTTAGAAAATAAATTATTTACATATAATTTTACCAAAATGATTTGCAAATTATCATTTCACAAAACTTGATAATGCCGCAGCCGATGTCTCAAAGTGTATAATTATGGTCCTAGGAACCTAGTGCCATATGCCAAGGAGTCTTTCTTATGGAACTACGTGATTCAGAATTTACTAAGTCGCTTTACTAGCAGTACATTCCCGACCGAATCAATCATAACCTTCATACTGTATGCTAAAGTAGCGACACACAAGCTCATCATCCTATATGCAAAGGTGGGTAAGGGTGACCTATGAGACCAACCTACTTGCATAATGCACTGATTAGATCCAATTAAGCACCAATAAGTAAATCAATCCTAAAGCAGAGTCCAACTCAATGCTTCCAACCCGTGGTTGCTCACCCATGCTGCGAAATATGTATTTCTAGGCATGCCTTAGGTCTATAATGCGAAGGTCCCGTCTAAAGTGCGCGGAGTACTGGCTCAACAACTCCTAACCTTATCAAATAGGTCTCACCTAAAGTGTGTCAATGCTAGCTCAAAAACTACTTACCTGGCTCCATATAGTCCATGACATTACCAGGAGATAGGTCCTGCCTAAAGTGTGTGAGTACTAACTGAACAACTCCTAACCTTATTAGATAGAGGTTCTTCTTAAAGTGCGTGAGTGCGGACTCAACACTATAACTCTAGACTCCACTACTAATGTAAATATCATTCGTCTCTTAGAGTCTCATCTCTAGTCACTCAAGCTATCCACTATGTGGTGGCGTAGGTTAATAAACCCTAACACATGCAAAATACATTTGAACTTGCCCAGCACATCAGGGATAATATATATATATATATATATATATAGTTGTGATTGAAGGTGGTCGTGCCTTAACTCTATGCTTTCTCATCTTTTGTATTGTTATAGAAAGTGTGCACCTTTGCATGCTTCCTCATGCCTTCCACGGACATGTCAGGGGTGGTCAATTCCTGTACGAGTGAGGAAGACCGGCTTGTCGATGAAAATAATAAAGGACCAACACAGTAAATGGTCCACTACTGATGATCTTAAGGCCTAGAAAAAAATAATTGGGCAAGAATATCTATTTAATGTTTGAGATATTTAGAAGATTCATTTCATAAAAAGGATTTTGAATATAAAACATCAATAATTTACATTACCCACTCTCGGGGGTACATGGACTCTATCCCAACACACGTGTGCAAGTCTCAAATATTGCATAATGGGATGTCTACCACCATAACCACCTAACATGTATTTCAAATAATCTCTAGCAATGGGTTTTGTCATGGGACAACTAACATCCCTCTGGTGGGAATATATTCAAGTACAACTTGCTCATCTCTTAAGTTATCGTTGACATAGTGATATTTAATCTCAACGCGCTTGGATTTTATGATGTTTCTGATCGTTCGCGAGGTTAACAACCAATGTGTTGTCTATCAGGAGAGGATGTCTAGTAGTAGGAACACTGCAAGGCTTTGAAAATCTCATAATCCACACGCCATCTTGGACTGTTGCATGACATGCAATATATTCAGCTCCTATAGTCGAAAGGGCAGTTAATGATTGTTTCTTATTGTACCATGAAACAATACCTCCATTCAGTATAAACATATAACCTGAAGTAGATTTACTTTCATCTTGGTCATCTCCCCAGGATGCATTAGAATAAGCTTGCACTCTTAGCTCAGTGCTTTGATAATATAACATGTAGTCCTTTATCCTTGAAGATAGTGGAAAACCCTCTTGACCGCCTACCTATGAGCTTGTTCCAGATTACTTTGATTTCGACTCACAAGACCAACAACATAATATATATCTGGCTTGGTACATAGCATGGTGTGATTTTATCTAACTAATTGTCTACTTCTAATCTATATTTTTGGAAGTAGTTGAGTGCCTCCTACTTCTGGAAAATTAGATATACTGTTCAGTATTGCGAATAATCATCAATAAATTTTATAAAATACTGTTAACCATTTCAAGCTCACACATTCGAAGGTTTACATATATCACTGTGTATAATCTGCAATAGTCTTTTTGATCTAACTGTCTTAGGTAATGGTTTTTTAGTTGCTTTTCTTGACATAATATTCACAAAAGGGCGACTCTACTTTTGTCAATGATTCCAGTAATCCATCTTGCGCTAACCTCATCATTTGATCTTTTCCTATATATCCTAATCTGTTATGTCATTTAATAGATTCATATCCAACACTAGTATTGGATATACTAACAAAAGATAAGATACTTGGCATCAATTAAAAAACATGGTATGCCAAAACGGTTATGTGTAATGGTATATACAAACTTCACTCTTAAGAAATATATGGTAGCATGGGAAGTTTCTTAACAATATTAGAGCCTGGATGAGCCCAGGATATGAAAAATCAACTATCACTATTATCAGGAAATTAGACTAGTCCAAGATACTTGCTTTTGAGACTGAAAAAGCATCTTCAAAGCATCCTCCTTGTCCAACTGCGTTTGACACAAGTGATTGTGATGTGCATAAATGTGTTGATAGTTTTCAGTGATCAGCTTGAAATAGGATTTAAGAGGATTTCCTTCAATGTCAATTTTTGAACTTCTGATGTCATAGTGAGCTGATGCTTTTGAGCAACGTAAGTTGTAGACACCAAATAATTTGCCTCAGACCCTTGCAATCCTTTCATACTAAGTAAACTTTTGTATTGAATCCCTACTGTTTATTTTTTTCATATGTTTGTTCAGTCTTCTGATGTCTGTCACAGTTTTTGGTTCCATCCAAGGTGTGCCAAATAAGTTACGTATTGGTCACATCGGCTGCTACGTAACGATAATGGCCCAGGCTGTTAAATGGTAAGGGTCCCAAGTAGGGTGGGGGAGAAAACGGAAGCATAAAGGCTGTTACAGCCCCTTAACAATGATTTTCAGAAAAAAATGAAAAAAATCGAAAAAAAACTTACGTTCTTGTTCTTTCCAAGTGTATCTCTCTCTCTCTCTCTCGCTCTCTCTCTCTCTCTCTCCTGCCTTTCGAGAAAGCAACCATAACGTGGCTGATTTATACTCTTGCCCAAATATCCAACCATTGTTTTGTGGACACTTGTTTTTTGGAATAGGACCATTGGATATTTTTCGTTCTTCACTGTCCAATAAATGTCCACCTATTTAATAGTTGGATGATGAAATAAGCATAATTTTTGGGGAATTACATTTCTGGGATGAGTGCCAATAGATTACATGAATTTGAGGTTGATTTGGAGCGTCAAGTGGTTCCCCAAATCGGCCACGGATCATCAACACTATTCATACAAATTGAATTTCAATTTTTTCTTAAAATTAATCAGGGAGAAATGATGTCAAATGGTTATGAATATGTATTATGGGATGGGTGTAAATGTAATAGATTCCGTGAATTTAGGGCTGATTTGGGGGCGTGTTTGAGTGGCCTTCCAAATCGACTATACTATTCATCCATATTTAATTTTAATTTTTTCTTAAAATTACTTGTGAGAGTGATATCAAATCCTTAGGGATATACATTAGTGGGATGAATGCCATACGTTACATGAATTTCAAGAATATTTGGGAGCATTCTAGTGGCCCCTAAATCGGCAACATTATTAATTTGAATTTAGTTTCAAAATTTTCTTAAAATTGCTTGGGGTAATGATGTCAACTGCTTAGGAATGCACATTAGTGAGATGAGTGTTATAACTTACGTGAATTTTGAGCCAATTTGTGACCAATCTTAGCCTGTTAGGATAATAAAATCATCAGATAGACTGAGACAAAATTCGTACCAAAGAGTGTACCTTTACACCAACATAATCATGGTCAAAATAAAAAACGAATGCATATTTGGATTCCTCTGAATATTTGGGATTTTATCCATATTTTTCCAGTTGTTTTTATAGAAAAAAAGAGAGACTGTTATGGGCCATATCGGCTGATACCAATATTTGTTTTGGTGAGCATCGATATGCCCACTGAAACCGATACGGCACACGTTGGTCCATTCTTATAGTTAATGCTGTATATGTGGTAGGCTTTCAACGTATTTCTTATTTGACAGGACATGCCTTTGAAGCTCGGATATATGCTGAAAACGTCCCGAAGGGATTTCTTCCAGCTGCTGGTGTTCTCTATCATTACCGTCCTGTTCCTGTTTCACCAACAGGTTATGCATATGCATTAATGGCTAAACTTCTCAAATTTTTTTTATGCAATTTCCTTTTAACATTTGGCATCATCTGTCTCACGGCTTTTGTACTGCGGACGCAATCCTTGGGCAGTGAGAGTTGAGACAGGAGTTGAAGAAGGAGACGCTGTTAGTATGCATTATGATCCTATGATAGCCAAGCTTGTAGTATGGGGAGAAAATCGCAATGCGGCGTTAGTTAAACTCAAGGACTGCTTATTAAAATTTCTGGTACATCTTTTATTTTTGGCTCACATTGTTGGAATGTTGAAAAAATAACCATCAACTTCGATTAATTCTTCGATTTTGTAGTGTTGCCCTAATTATGATTCAATAATATTTAAAAGCAGGTGGCCATCTTCTAGGAGTTCTCTAATCTGTTGCAAATACTACCATCCTGACAGGTTGCAGGCTTACCAACGAACATCAGCTTCCTTCAAAGGCTTGCCAATCATTGGGCCTTTGAAAATGGCCAGGTTGAGACGCATTTTATCGAGCATTTTAGAGATGATCTATTTGTTGCTTCAACTGATGCAATACCAAATGACTCTTGGGCTGCTGCTAAGCTAAGTGCAACTTTAGTTGCTGCCTGTGTTTGCAAACTGGAGCAGATAGCTTCGAAGGAAAGTTTCACAGGTAATATGATCTGGTTGTACATTACACTTGCCAGTAGAACATCTCCCATCATCCTTATTTGTTGTTTTGACATGTTTTGTTCAAATTTTCTTACCAGCTGGTATGTACAGGAGGGGACAGCTTGCTCTCGTTATGGTATGCACATCCACCTTTTAGACTCCATCACCCTGCAAGACGAACAATGGAACTCGAGTGGGAAAATGAGTTTGATGGCATTGATTCTAAGATGAAACTTGATATTACTCATCAATCTGATGGAAACTATTTTATTGAGGTATTTAATTTGTTTATACGCTCCATTATGTTATCTAATCAATAAACTTGAAAAGTGTACTGTATAGCCTTTTCGATATCATCATGTGGACAGATGGATTAGATCATTTAAAAGGATTACTTGTACTTAATAGATTAGCAACATACGTTGATGGTGGTTGGCATTTTGTTTTCTCTAGACTGAATATAGTTCAGTAGTGAGCAAGGAGTGCCTGTAGAAGTGAAAAGAAATGGCAAAGAGGAAGAAAAAAGTCATGCTTCTCATCGCTTCCTTAATATATTTTTGAAAAAGCAAATTGAAATTGCGCGTATGTGGGTAGTCTAACATGACACCTTAACATGCTACGCGTTGCGGAAGCTAAGAGCGGAACTTAGAATCTTAGCTAAGTTGTATGGGGGGTAAATAAGACCACTTAAAAATCCATGCCTAATTAAAACATTTACCAATTAAAACTTAATTAATCAATTAACACTTAGGCTTTTAAGCCAAGTAGGTCCAATCACATAGACTGCAAATGATTCAACATTAAACAACTAGTCTCTTGAAGATCGTGAATACAAGTTGTGTATGCTTTACTAATCAAGTACCTAGCATACAATCTATTCATGCATACATATGAATTTAACTCATTCAATCATAAGCATAATGGAGATGTATCCACATAAGCCAATCACAAATACAACGATGTATAGTGGTTCGGTTCCCCTACAACATTCCCGGCTGACACACTCTTCCCTCGAGTGTACCGAATTTCACTATCTAGGAGTTTCAATAGGTTCCTCCCAATCTTTACACTTGGTTTTCAATAGGTTTACCAAAAACCTCCATCTTATACAAGGACCGGCTCCCATGGAGTCTTAGTTGATTTTCTATCAGCTAACCAACAACCACTACACGCACACTCGGCCTACACAAGGACTTGATTTAGGTCCTACACAAGAGCCAAGGTCCTACACAAGAACCTAATGAGTTTGGGTCATAAACTCTACACTCAATCCTACACTAGGAAGGAGTGTAACATAGACTCTTACAATTGACAACTTACTTGTCAGATTGAGCCCCTTTTGATGTGTCTTCTTCGAGTTGTTTTTTCATGCTCTCTCGTAATTGAATCAACTCCTCGTTGCTCTCCCGATCAATGATGCTGAATGGTTCAGCTCCACGATCAAACACCTTGCATGCAATGCTCTATTGAGGTGACCAAGGTTATGGGAGTTGGTGAAATCTCTACAACTTAAGGATAAGATTTGGTTCTATATTATAGATTCGCCTAGGTAGGTCTTCTAGAGTATTTAGACAAGGTTTTACCTATAGGCTTGGTGTCTAAACTTTAGAGAGAGGTGGAGATCAAGTTCATCTTCAACTTGAGCTTGAAATGCTCTTACTTGTGATGAATTATAAGGAAAATGACTTGGATCTCATAGGAATAGACTCTCTATGGATATGGAGTTGTGGTGGCTTCTAATGCACTAAAAACCCATCATTTTGCCGAAAGCCCGAATGCCTAATATATAGATTTAAGGTTCCAACGGCTAGAAAACGGTAAAAAATGGCTAGATGTCGACTCAAGGCTTCAACTGGTCGAAATGGTCCTTCGACCTGTCAAAATATTTAGTGGCTCAAGGTATTTTTTACTGTCCAGTTTTTGCCACTTTTAACCTATCGATTCTCATTTTCGACCAGTCGAACTTGACCTTTGACCTGTCGAAATGGGCCATCTATGGGTCAAAATATTTAGGAACATATGTTCTTCTGTCCTAATTTTGGCCGTTTTGATCTGTCAACCCGTGACCTCAACCTGTCGAACATGTACTCGACCGATCGATGGTCCGGTCGACAACACACTGATTCTGCTGTTTGGGTTGGTTTGTTTTACAGCAACTCATGAACCTTTAAGGCCTTACATAATGTGATCTTTTAAGGGATCCTAAGGCTAATGGATGACCAACAATGGTTTACTTATCAAGGTCTGGTCATCTAGAGGCTAAGGTTGTTTTGGTTCTAAAGGTTAGAGACACCATGGCATCTCATTTAACTGTTTCTTCTCTCCTTGATGCCTCTTGTCTTCATGCGTCTTCGGTCTTCAGCTTCTAAGGGCTCATCTGACTCACTGACACACAGACTTACATGATTGACAAACAAGGTGCACAAATCAGTGCACTAACACAAATAACCAAAAAATACCCCTCACCAACTTTCAGTATGACATGTATATTAAATGCACCTAATAGACTAACTAAAGAGACCCGTTGACGGAACTTCAAGACTAGGTGGGCTGTACCATTGCACAACCCCTTATTACATTCATCTAGGTGTGTTGTATAGTTGTACGACCCATATTCACAGTCATTTACACTCCTTCAAGCTGGAGCATAGATGTTGTTGATGCCCATTTTGGAATAAATATGTGCAAACCGATTACAACCAAGAGCTTGATAAACACATCAACAAGTTGATCCTAAGGCTGAACATACAACGTAGAAATTTCACCACTAGAAACCTTTTCATGTGACAATAGACTTCAATATGCTTAGTTTCTCTCAGGATAAGCTCGATTGTTTGCAATATGGGGGGCTGCTTGATTATTGCAAAATAACTGCATTGGTAGGCTCACTGCAAAACCCATTTTTTTTTAGAGATAACTGAATTTTATTGAGAAACTTGCAAAGCGAGGAAAGAAAACAATACCCACAAAAAGAAAAGAAAAGAAAAACCACTAAAAAGGAACGGTAGACGAGGCTGCCTTAAGATAAACCACCTAATCCTTAACAAGGCCTTTTGAGCAAGCAATCACCTCGTTCACCCCCACTTCTGCTTTCTAGAAACATCACCTATTCCTAGAACCCCAAATAGACCAAGACACTGCCAAAATGAGCAATCGCCAACCGACTTGTCATTCCTTCCCAACTGTTGTGCCATGCCACACCCAAAGCAATTCCTCAACCGATCTCGGCATGGCCCAATGGACGTGAAATAGGGAAAAGAAGTGATCCCAAATTGCCTTGGCAAACGAACAGTGAATGAAGAGATGATTGATCGATTCCCCGTTTTCCATACACATTAAACATATATTCGGAAGGATCATCGCTCTTCTTTGGAGGTTGTCTATGGTAAGATTTTTTTTTTTCTTGGCCCACCAACCAAGCGAAAGCAGCAACCCAAGGGGGAGCCCCATAGAACCAATGATGAAAGGGATGAGTCGGGGCTGTCGAAACGAGTTGATCGTAAATGAGAGAATGGAGAGATTTTACTGTAAACTTCCCTATTTTAGATCCATCCTAATGGACCGAATCTTCTTCCGTTATTTCCAACGTGATCGAATGGAGGAAAGTCAGCAATGCAACATACTCGTCAATCTCCGCGTTGGTCAAGTTCTTGCGACATTTGAGGCTCCACACAACCGAATCCCCAATAACGGAATAACAGTCAACCACTCCAACTAGTCTGTTAGTAGCAAGGGCTGTGATAGCAGGGGACAAAACTTGAAGCTGTTGAGCGCCGCACCAGACATCCACCCAAAACCGAGTGCGTGAGTCCCTTCCCACTTTGATTGAAATGCCCCTACGCATAAGATGTTGAGTATCCAAGATCGCTTTCCAAGCTCAGAGGCTTTATAGGAAGAAGAGGTCTTGACGAACCAATTGCCATCCTGGACCCCATACTTGGCTATTGCAAAACCCATTTCCTGCAGCAGTTTCTTAATCTACACAAACTGTTACATGTAACCAAATTTCCTCCCACAAATGTGCAATATCCAGTAGTATGCCTATCAATTGGGGAGCCTATCAAATTTGTTTTAGAATACCCTATAACTTGAAGATGATTATTCATCTTTAATAAAATTCCCTAGTGCGGTGCTCCTTTAAGATATCGCAAAATTTGAACAATCGCATCCATTTGAGGCACCCTAGGAGAACTCGTAGATTGACTTATCGTACAACATACGATATAGCTGGTCTAGTGATTCTTAGGTAGATTAGTTTTTTGACTAATCTTTTATACCTTCCTAGGTCTTTAACCATGCCTCCCTAATCACTAACTAGTTTATGATTTGGATCCATTAGCATATCAGTTGGCTTGGTACCAAGAAAGCTTATTTCTACAAGCAAATTCAAAACATATTCTTTTGAGATAGATTAATGCCTTTCTTTGATCTAACAACTTCTAGTCCAAGGAAATGTCGAAGATGACCTAAATCTTTCGTTAGGAAGTAACGTTGAAGATACTTAGGATCCTCAATTCCTTTACCATCACTCCTTGTAACCATAATGTTATCTACATATACTGAATTGTAGGCCAACATGTCTTCGAACAAAATCGTAGGCCAACATAAACTTACTGAATTTATCGAAGCATGCATGCGATGACTGCTTCAATCTATAAATCGTGGTCTCTCAATTTACAATTCTTATCTAAGCCCTGAGCAACAAACTCAAGTAGTTGTCCCTTGTAGACCTCTTATGTGAGATCACAATGAGAAAGACATTTTTAACATCATGCTAAAAGAGGAGCTATCCATGATTAATAGTGATAGAAAGAATGACGCGAATGGTATTATGCTTGGCAACAAGAGAAGGTTTTGGCATAGTTAAGCCAAGGGTCTAATTGTATCCCTTAGCACCAAGCGAGCCTTCGATCGTTAAACTAAGGCATTAGGTTGAACTGTAATGGTATACACCAGTGACAACCAACTGTACGTGACGGTAACGACGGGTACCGTTACACGTTGTAAGGCTATAACGGCTGTTATGGGGTTGTTATAGTTTCCCCCCTAATTTGGCTGTAATGTAACAGTAATTAATGATGGTGATGGTAACTTAGGAATAGAATGAGATGGCGAAGACAAGGAAAATTTACAAAAGGTGGAAGACAAACAATGAAAAGAAATAAATTTGGAAATAGGGTGATCGGTACATGCACACTTACCTTTTCGCAAAGCAATAGAGATATTGGATGATTTAGGAGATATCAGTGGAGTGACTGGATCAACAAGCTCGAAAGAAGTTATGGTGGATGGCACATCATGGTTGGAGGCACTATCTCCCCGTTTTCGTCTTAAGTAGACTTTGAGTGTAGGCATAACAACAGGAATGGATGAACCAGTAGGAGGTGATTGGATAGTGCTTCTTCAATAGGAATAGGCACAAGCATTGACGGTGAAGCTTCCAAGTTAACAGGTCTACTGTTATATGAGAAGAATGGACTAAACTCAAAAAAGGTAATACTGACATAAATAAATTGTCTTCGAAGATGAGGACTGTAACACCTGTAACCCCTTTACATTCTAAAATACCCAAGAAAAATACATTTAATTGCTCTAGGATCTAATTTATCATGGCTCGACTCCAACTAATGAACAAAGCATACACACTTTAAAACTTAGGGGCGCAAAGAAAGCAACGGAGCACTTGGAAACAAAACTGCATGGGGCGACTGACCCATTAAGACAGCAGAGTGCATTCAATTGATTAAATAGCATGCTATTAAAACTGCATCACTCTAAAAGCTTTTTCGAACATTCTTATGAAATAACAAGGCATGTTTCACCTCAATTAAATGACAAATTTTCCTTTTTGTGAACCCATTTTGTTTCGGAGTGTGGGCAGATGACGTTTGATGCAAAATACCACTTTTAGCTAAATACAAGTTAAGAGAATTGTACATGTATTCCTTAGCATTATCTAAATGTAGCACACCCACTTTAGAGTTAAATTGATTTTGTACTTCCATATGAAAGATCTTAAAATTAGAGAACAATTTAGATCTATTTTTGATTAAATAAAGCCAAGTCATTCTTGAAAATCATTGACAAAAGTAATAAAATACTTATACCCTGACAAACTAGAGAGTCGAACAGGGCCATGAGCATTTGAATGAACTAAAGTAAATGGAATTAGACTATGTTTTTCCACACGTGGTGGAAAAGTGACTCAATGATGCTTACTTAACTCACACACATCATGTTCTAAAGTTGATGTAGATGGTAATGAAGGAATAACACTTTTGAGCATCTTTAAGGACGGGTGACCAAGATGACAATGCCACTAGTAAGGAGAGATGTTCTTCTATGATGCCACTCCAATTACTTTAGTAAAGCCCCCCATGTTTTGTCCTCCACTAATCTTCTTCATCATCTTTAGATCTTGGAAAACATTGTGAACGATAGAAAGTCACAGAGCAGTTAAGTGATTTCTTGAGTTTATTAAAAGAAATTTAGGTATGCAGTGAACATATCACTATGAAAGAAAGGAACTTGGATGGGCAATGCCCATTCTACACACTTTGGACTGGGTATCTTTTGCAAAAGTGACTGATGTACTCGATGATGTATTAATAAAGGAAAATGCACTAGACTAACATGTCATATGATCAGAGGCCCTAGAATCATTGACCCATGGAGTAGAGGACTTGAACCCTAAACAAGTTATAGCTGAGTTCACGAATTTAGTTGTAAAAGTGGCAGTAGTAGCAAAAGTAGGTTGATTCTTCAATAACTTGAAATACTTATCCTTGGTAAGTGTGACCATGTCGCCTGATGTACTTGGCTGCTAAATTGTATGAGTACAACTAATAAAACGATACCCATTACTCTCTTCAGAATAAGATGCCTGATTTACCCAAGCTGTCTTCCCATGGATGTCCTAAAATTTCTCAACAGTGTGATCTATAAGCCTATAGTGACCAGACTTCCTAAGTCTACAACCCTCCTCTGCATCATCATGACCACCTTGAGTAGCTTTGTCACCTCCTTGATTACCTTGCCCCCACGACTCCCACCATTGCCTCGTCCACGTTCCAACAAACGATGCCAAAGCAGAATGATCATTGACTCCCTCGTAGAGCCAAGAGATACATGTTGCTAATAATGTTGTTTCTCCATATCATAGTTATCACCAGTAAGTGGTTGATACCCATTTAGCTCCTATATTCCTTTTGAGTTTCGGATAATATTCATTAGGGGACTTATCCCCTTGTGGGAATGCAAAAATCTCTTCAATATTTGATATGTACAAGATATGTTTTTATCGGATAAATACATCTCTCTTAACACATTCCACACCTCCTTTGCAATATCTAGAGACATCACATTCCCACTGCAGATGTTTACATACTGTTTCATAACCACGTCATGATCTGAGCATTTTCCTAGATCCACTAATTGTACGTGCTACCACTTTCATATGGTTTATCTGTGGCCAGAAATTTTAATTTGCTTTTAGCCATTAAAAACACTTTAGATCGATTTGGACCACTGGAAATAATTTGCTCAATTTAGTTTATGGAGGTTATTTGAACCCATAGAAAATCAGATGGATTTAGGAACCTAGATCTTTGATCATCCTGCATCTCCATTAGAAGAAGAAATTAAAGAAAATACCACAGTGCTTATATGAATGAGGGTTGACTCCTCCAGATAGTTGACCCTCCAGATATAAAAACGCTCCAATTGCATGCTTCACACGATGAACACACCACACTTGACAAAACCACTTGCCCACACCTTCCAATTGTACATGAGAGGAGCAATGATCATGAACACAGTATTCACCCTCTCACACATGGACCATTACAAAGGTTCGGCACAAGGAAAAAAGAAAGAGGAAACCTTAGGTTCACAGGGAACTTTCAGAACAAGGCGAATATGAAGCGCAATGAGTAAAAGAAAAAGAAGAATTTATGAGATAGAAGAGATGAGAGTCATGTAAATTAGGTTGAAGTCTACTCCGATACCATGTATAATTATGTAGAAGTGAAAGGAAATGGACAAATAAAGAGATGGGAAAAAGTGAATATACAGAGAGTGAATTAGGGTTACATGGCCCCTTCTCTCTTCAAGGCACCAACTTATAAAACAATATTTGTATACTAAACACACCTAATAGACTAAATAAATGGACAAATGGACAAAACTTAAAGACTAAGTGGGTCGTACCACTGTACAGCTCCTTATTACATGCATTCAGGTGGGACATATGACACCCATACTCATTAAGAGGAAAGAATGACGGCATTTAATGTCTTCTTTGATCTGGGATGGCTTTGTCAGGTGTGACTCTTCTAGGATCTGAAAGGTTAGAGGATCTTTTAAGTACTAGTTAACCGTGATAGCTCAACACCTCAAGAATGAGTGATGTACCACAAATTTCTGCATTGGGTATTGTACATTGGACAAACGTCCATCTGATCCCAAAGATTAAAATAATTTAATATTTGTAGTCATATAAGTATTTAACAATACTAATAGTAATCTTGATCATTTATAAACTTAAATGTTTTGACCAATAAATGAGCAGTACTGTTTTAGAATGGGCAGATATCGATTTTTCGAAAGAGCAGATATTGGTTTAGAGTTCTGTTCGCTATAAAACAAATATAGATAAACTTCACTAATATCATCATCTAATAAGCCTTATTGCAACAAATTGCGGAGATAACCTTCACTAATGTAAGAAAATGTCTCAAATTTAAAATATTTTCTTATTACCATGTTCAGTCTATTAATAAAATCATCTTGAGGAAATTTAGTTGAATTTAGGTACCCTTTGGAGGTTTGCATATGTAATTGCCCATACATGTGTCATATTCAACACTACCTTCATAACATAACCTTTTAAGAAGTGTCTCTGCAATTTATGGTGTTTTAATAATTTCTCATGTACCTAGTATTGTTAATCATTTTCATTGTTTTCTGTCCACATTGATGCTTGAGGTGCGTACGGGATAAGGTTTAGATGATGATGATGATGATGATGCACAAGGGTATTTCAAATTTCCATCAGAGAAATTATAGTGTGCTCGGCCTCATCATATGTATAATTTGTTTGTGCCTGATGGTGCAATATATACCATACATCTGGGGCTCAAGCTTTGGTGATCTAGATTAGTGATTCGATGTGCCTTACTGATTCCGGATGATCTTTGGGTGATCTTTGGAGCACCTCAATCAGTAGTGGGGTCCATTTCTCAATGGTCTAGGAACTGAATGAGTGGATTGGCCTGATTTTTGTGCTAGGTGATGTTCATGGTGTGGCTTGTGTCCTTCGTTGTTGTCCTCACTAGCCCATGTTCTAATACTGTTCTGTCTGCATGTGGGTCATGTATGAATCATTGATGCAGTCTTAATGAAATGTTGGGTACTGTCTGGACATTAGTTCCTTGAGTCTTATCCTTTTTGACCTCTAGTACAACTGGTGAGATGGTTCTCAATGGTTATGTGGGGTGTTAGTGTTTATCTTCCTGCACACATCTATTTATCATTGTCTACCTCCAACAAGTTCTGCTGATTTTATTTAAATATCTGCATTTGCTTATTATCTGATTGATCGATGCTGGGTTTTATATTTTCAGATAGAAGAGAGTGATTCTCCTGTGATGGAAGTTAAAGTTGCACATTTAGGAAATCTTGATTTCAGAGTTCACGCTAATGGGTTAATCATGGATATTAGTATGGCACTTTATTCAAAGGTGACATTCAGCACATTATTATTATTATTGTTGTTGTTGTTGTTGTTGTTGTTGTTATTGTTATTGTTATTGTTATTGTTATTGTTATTATTTGTTTGTCTGTTTTGGTCCTTTTTCTTAGAACAATGTAGAAAGATTTTAAATTCAGTTCTGCAATATGCTTTAGTAAAATTATTTTCTTTGGAGGTTGACATCGGGAATGAGTATATTTTAACTTCCTTAATGATCAAGATTCTACACTTCTTTATCTTGATAGGTAACTTGGTTTTAGGCAGATCCCGACCATCCATATTAAGGCAATAAATATGTGCAATGGAGCATAGTCAAGTTACAGATACCTAGACTGAATAGCACTTCTATCATCATTCAAAATATTACAAAGAACATTATTGGAGCATGGAGGTAACATAACTGGAAAATCTTCAAGGAGGCACTTCCTTTCTGTAAAAATGGGGGAGAGAGAGAGAGAGAGAGAGATGCTAAACCTAATCTCGTTTTCTTTATTTATAACATTCAAGCCGTGTACAAAACATGTGGGGTCTTGGGCTTTTCCATATGGTTTGGGCCCACGTCCATTTAACCTATTGAACTTCTTAATTAGTTATTCAACTCCTTTCCTCATCTATTTAACTAAGTACCCACACACACACAATCATATTTCAACACTCTCCCCCAAGTTGGAGTATACATCTTTTATGCTCATCTTGCTGCAAATGTATGAACTCTATAGATGGGGAATTTGGTGAAGCTATTTGCTAGTTGGGATTTGGAAGAAACATATTTTGTGACAATATCCTTGGAAGCGATGTTTTCCCTAAAATGGCAGTCTAACTCCACGTGCTTTGCTTGTTCGTGGAACAGTGTATTGTTAGCTATGTGATTAGTGGCTCGGTTGTCATAGTAGAGACTCATCGAACTACCATTGAATAAATGAAGTTCTTGAAGAAGAGTCTGAATCCATAATAACTTGCAGATGGCATGGCTCATGGCTTTGTACTCTAATTTAGCACTTTTTCTGGCAACCACAGTCTGTTTCTGCTTCTCCATGTCACTAAATTGCCTCCAACAAATGTGCAATAATGTGATGTGGATTTCCTTTCTATTATGGACCCGACACAATCTACTTTGGCATATGACTCAACTCTAACATGTCCACTGGACTTATACATGAATCCCTTTCAAGGCATTCTTCAAATAACACATGATTCTCATGACCATATCCCAGTGTTGAACCATTTGGCTTGTGCATAAATTTGCTCACAACCCCAAACGCAAAGGATATGTTTGGTTGTGTAACTGTTAGATAAATTAGTTTGCCACTGGCCGCCTGTACTTCTCTAATCATCAAGAAAATCACCTTTATCATTTGATAGCTTGTTGTTTGGGTCTATCGGGGTGACACATGGCTTGTACCTCGTTAACCCAGTTTCTTTTAAAAGGTCCAGGGTGTATTTCCTCTGAGATAAGCCGATCTTTGCTTTGAACCGGGCTACTTTAATCCCTAGGAAGTACCTCAGGGGGCTAATGTCCTTGGTCTGACAGTACTTCTTGATATGATTCTTGGCTTCTAACATATCTTCATCATCATTTCCAGTAATGATTATGTTGTATACACAGACAACCAAGAATACCATTCCCTTGGAGATGTGTTTTACGAACACTGAGTGATTCACGTAGCACCTATGAAATTTAGAGTCTTCTAAAACATTGCTAAATTTTTCAAACCATGCCTTGGGAAACTGCTTCAGCCTGTAAATAGCCTTCTGAAGCTTACACGCTTTGCCACTTTCCCTTTGAGCAACAAACCTCAGAGGTTACTGCATGTATACCTCTTTAGTCAGGTCACCATTAAGGAAGACATTTTTGACATCCAGTTGATGTATGGGCTAGGTCCTGTTATCTGCAACAGAAATTAACACTCATACCGAATTTAGTTTGGCAACATGAGAGTTTCTTCATAGTCAAGTCTGGCAGTTTGATTTTAGCATTTAGCGACCAGTCATGCCTTCAATCACTCGATGGACCCATTTGGCTAGTATTTGACTGTGTAAACCCACCGACAACCAACCGTTTGCTTCCTAGGTGGAAGAGAAACAAGAGTCCATGTGCCAGTGTTATGCATTGCCTCTATTTCCTCTTCCACGGCTCTCCGCCGCCTAGGATGTGCTAGCGCCTCAAGATGAGAAGTGGGGACCACCTTCCTAGACGAGGTTACAGCATCGACATAGAATGTTTGGCTAAGACGACGGTATGACATAAAATGAGAGATAAGGTGTAAAGTACAAGAATGTGTACCTTTCCAGAGAGTAATGGGAAGATCGATGTCAGGTGGCGGCGGCATAGGAGCAGGATCCTTAACCAAAGGTGGCAGTGGTGTTTGTGAAGTACCTGACTCATCTCTGTCACTGTGGGATGGTGGAGTTGGAAGAGATGTATCTAAAGGTCCCATATGATGATGCTCATAATGGGACTCCCCCTCGCGAGAAGAGGAAGAAAATTAGGGAATAACTTCAAACAATGTAACATTAGCACTCATGTTCATAACCTGTTTGAGGATAAAAACATTTGTATCCTTTTTGTGTGCAAGAATACCCAAGGAAGACACATTTGGTTGCACAAGTATCGAGTTTATCAGATCACGGGTCATTTTTTCTGGACGAATGTTGTGCGTCCAAAAACTCGGGCTGGCAATGGGAAAGGAACACCGTCAAGGAATAAAATTGAAAAAGGTGTTTGTTCATGAAGAACAGATGATGGTTGTCAATTAATTGAATGGTAAGCTGCAGGAATATTGTAACTCCAAAACCGTTTTGGAAGATTCATGTGGGTTAGAAGAGATCTTGCTACCTCAAGGAGATGTCGGTTCTTTTGTTCCGAACCCTATTTTGTTGGGGTGTGTAGGTCCATGAAGTCTGATGTGTGATGCCAATAGAGGTGAGGTGAGCAACGAAGTTTTGTGACATATATTCCAAACCATTGTCAGAACAAAGACATTTGATTTTGGATTGTAATTGGTTTTTGACATCAACCTGAAATATTTAAACATATCAAATGTCCTAGAATGATTATTCGGCAGGAATACCCACGTCATGCGAGGAAAGTCATCAATTAGAATGAATTAAAGATAATGGCAAAGGGCTACGATTAACAATTTTTGGCAAATAGGTAATTCAAATGTGTTTTGCTAATTTGTATGCTTCATAATTTATGAAAATTATTTTTGACAACGAGGGGACAAGTTTTTTAAGGGATTCAAGACGGACTGACCAAATCAGGCATGCCATATTCTTGTTGTCTTGGACACCGAGAGCTACTCCAACATCCCACGGCTCAAGTGGTACAGACCACGTACTTCACACCCCCCACCCATTGTTGCCTTTGCCTTGATATCTTGAAAGACACAGTGTGAAGGTGAGGGGCCCCGGATGCCAGGGTCCGTGGTTGCCCTTAGCCCCCGATATCCCGGATTCCACATAATGCGATACATGAATGAGTTGTAGTTAAATGCAGAATTGTAGAAGTAAATCAGTCAAGCATAAACAACTTAAATATGGAAGAACATTTCCAAAAGAAAGAGGAACTATATATATATATATATATATATATATATATATATATATATATATATATATATATATATATATATATATATATATATAAATTCTGAAAATGTACATGAACTACATTCCTTACATTAGGGCCCATTGGGTCCCCCACTACAGGTTCAGAGAATACTGTCCCAAAAAGATGAACCGTGAACGCCGCGTAGGCGCTAAACCCCAAAAGAAGTACTCCTGATGTCTCGCACTCTAATAGTCCTGGTCGCCTGCGTACTGAAGGTACTCGTCGGCGTCCTCTTCTACAAACTCGGTCGCTTCGACCGCCTCCTGTATACCTGGGTCACATGGGTCATCTGGTTGGTGGTTTAAACCACTGCCCCAGAAAGGGGTGTGAGTGTCCAACTCAGTGGTTTCATTTCCTTAGATTACACATCCACCAATACAAATAATATAGATAATAACTTCATTTTCTGTAGATAGAATCAAAGAATAACACATCATCGCAAGCATGGTTATTAAATGGGATGAGTGCATGTAATGCAGATGCATGCCCGAACACCGATGTTTGTCACAGCTGCCAGGGAGTGGCACCACCACCTCACCTGCACAGACAATGTATGTCATGCCTAACTACACATGATTAACCAAGTAATTAGTTAAATCCTTTCATCACACAGTCGGTTGGCGAAGCCCCTGTACCAACATTCTATCAATTTGGCTGACTGGGACCACCTGACTCCCTACAGGGCGAGCGCAGGTCACAGCCAATAGCCCCTCGATCCTATCTCGGGTCTACAGCCCTGAGGTGCCTGCTTTGGCTGCGGCTCGTTAGTCGCGCCCAACATAGGCGGAATAGGGTTTGTCGCCCTATCCCATAATCAAGTAGAAGGTGCGTTACCTCTACGGTACTCAATGGACACTACGGGGAGGCATCACCCCAGCGTAAGCCGACAGCACGGGAATATGACCCATACCACCATCCCCGGCTTATGAGTCTTGAGGGATCGGTACGCTGTATGGTTTCTAGTGGGCCTATCGAATGGTCCGCCGGTACATGAATTCTACATAAGTGATAGAAACACATTCAAAAACTTAGATACATATATTGCCATCCGACCAGGTGGTGGACCAGGGTCCTTGGCTAGGGGAAGCAAGGGGAAGACCGGCCTTGAGCATGCACGGCCGGCGTGGTCCTCGACCACAGCCGATCGCCCCAACTTCCACCATAGTCGACCACCCTGCTTCCGAGGCTACCGACCATGTGCGACCGCCTCTACTATGGTACTTGCCGGGTCGGAAGCTACTACCCGTCACCCAAAACACTTCTCGATTCCCCGGCTCATGCATAATTTAATTTACAAAACATGTAATACTAAAATCTCAACCATCACATATTGGTATAAATTCTAAGACATCTTAGCATAGAATATTTACATAATGAGAATATGTGTAGGATGACATGAGCATGCAAATGGCCTTAGCATACACCTAGCATCCAAATCCCTAGGCAACGAGATTCTACCAATCTCATATAACTTCCCTAACTCCAATCCAATTTCCTAAACTTGGAAATTGAAGGTATCAACTACAATTGCAGGTATTGGTTGCATGGCAACACATGGGTAAATGATAAACACATGGGTTTGGAGGAGGATTTGGAGAAATCCTGCAAGAAGGTGCTAGTAAATTAGGAAAAAGGAGAAAACCTATGTAGGAAGCTAGAGAAGATGGGGGGATTTATCATGGACTTACTTTTACCGACGTCCGGAAAGGTCTCCAATCGCGAGAGAAGCCGGCTTGAGTGTTGTGAAGGCGACTAGGTCCGGGTAGGGTAGCATGCAAGGGCTTCTGTTTGAAAATCCTTCTTCTACAACTCCACCTTTCTCTCTCACACACCCCTCTCAGAAAATTGGCTGACAAATGAGAGAGAGGGCTGAGAAAATGGGTTATAAGGATTGGGGGAATTGGGACATATAGTCCCTAATGTTTTAAGTTGCATAAAAGTGGCCTTTTGGGCCCTGTTTTGATCATGTGGGGCCCACCTGACCCCTCTGGGCCAATCTAGTCCATAGGATGGCCTTACCATGGTTAGATCCTTGTTTGGGTACAATTCGGGACCGATCGGGCATGGTGATTGCCGGATCTGAGGCGACACTCGTTCGACGGTCACCGATTGTCGATCGAGGCCCATGTTATGGGATCATGTGCTGGTTTATGTTTGAAGTCCATGGTCCACATTTCATGGCCATGCAAGGGTCCATGAGGCCCACACAAGAAAAGTAAATTGAGTAATGATTACTCACTTAAGGAATAGTGCAAGTACACTTGCACTCCCATGTGCAACTGCAGGACACTTCAATTTATGGTTTCGGGTGCCGATTTCGTCGTAACGCCCACCTAAGAGTGTTAAGCCTAGTACGTGGGTGGTCCCCGACGAGTTTCGGGCTTAATTTTCTCGAAACGGGTGGCGGAACGGACTCCTACGTGCGTGTCTAAGTTCCTGATACCATAAGACTATGATTTTCTAAGTTAGGTGCGGCCAATTATTCGTCCAAATGGTGATATGTGTCTAGCGGGTTCGAACATGTGTTCAAGTCTTAAGGAAGGCGATTTTACGGGGCGTTACAGAAGGATAAAAGGTAATTGAACATTTCAAGGTTTTGGTTAAATGACCAGCAGATAGGAGACTAAGAGGAAATTTTGGTACATAAAGCATAAAGGATAATATTATGTCTGCACAGGTGAGTAGGTGATGAAAGCGGCAATAGAGGAAAAATAGAGACCTGTTACCTATCATGTGGTTGGTGGCTCTTGAGTCAATCACCCAAGGTGATATCCCAGAAGAGGTAGCTAGCGCATTACCTGAGTTAGCTAAAAGAGTGGAGGAGGAATGAAGAGATTCTTTCGTGTTGGTTCCTCATAGAAGATTCTTGAGATGGTTGCAAGGGATTGTCACAAACTCTGTTCGAAGGCCCACCTTTGGATCCATGATCCCAATCAGTCACATTATGTGAATGAGTCTTAGCACTGCAACAAAACATCATGTCTACCAGCAATATCTGATGCAAGCATAATAGAGGGTGGGCCAGATGCAAGAACGTCTGATGGGCGCACAGTGAAATGAATTACTCAGGGATACTGATATCACCAAGTCCAGATGACGTTTCGTTGAGTAGCCAATGTTCTGAAAGGTATCACAAGAAATTCTTACATTCATAGTATCAGGAACATATGAATGAGCATAGATTGGGCATGTAAGCATTTCTTGTGATCCTTTGGAACATTTGCTTGTGTCCCTCATGATCCTTCGAAATACTGCCCCACCTGCCAAGTCATCAAAAGGTGGCCATCCAAGGTCTAAACCGTCGAGCAAATTTTGTTCACCTTGTCATCCACCTCGTGTGGGTATTCCTAAAAATGTGATCTTATCAGCCTTGCTCTCTCTTTTGGTGGAAGGATTGGTATTCTCATTTTGTGGAGCTTATGGTGGCAATTTATGTGAGCTTGGATTCCTCTTTTGGCAGTAAAACCGCGCTGCCAACACTAGCATGCATGCATTCACCATGCATCAAAATCTGACATCTCATCTATTTCCTTTTTAATATAATGTTCAGGCCCATCTGTTTTTCATGATCACTTTGTTTAATGTGGATATAAATGCATAATCCGTACTTGAATTGTACAATTGCATTTTGCGAATGAATGATTTGAGTAGTGCTTTATGCTTTTACATGTAGATCCTAGTGTTGAGGTGTGGAGCCATTCACATCTGGGGATGGTCGGGCGCCCGGACGGTCTTTTGACCGGGCACCCGATTTCAGGAATATGAGACATGTCTCTGGACAGTTCTAGGAACAGTCGGGCGCTTGACGGTCAAGAGGATCGGGCACCCGATATTAGGGAATTATTTCCCGTTTCTCGCCGGATGTTTTTTGTAATGGGCGGGCGCCCGACCCAGTCTGTTCGGGCGCTCGACCGGCCGCGGGGTTAATTGCGGGGTTTCCTATTTTAAGTTGTAATTTCGGATTTTACTATAAAAAGGGGTGTAAACCGGGGTTAGGCCATGGGATTAGTGTTTCTATACGTCCAAGGTGAGAAAGAGGCGAGATGATTAGCAAAAGGGCCATCTTTGTGCATGGGAGCATAGGAGAAGGTAAGTGTATTTCTTATAACTTCGTCTTCTTCATAGTGGAGTTTTGCACCCGTGGTTTCTTACCCTTGTTTGGGGTTTTTTCACGTAAAATCTGTCTTGTGGTTTGTTGGTTTGTTTTGATTCCTCTTCTAGTTATTATTTCTTCTTGTTTATCATTTGTGGGTGAGACTGGAGATTGGATCTCGGTTCACCGGCGTTGTTGGCGTGGTGCGCAACAACTGGTATCAAAGCTATGCTTGAGGATTTTAGGTGTGGCTGAGTGACCCTTCTCGGCGGAGGAAAATTCTTGCAGTGACTTTGATCGATTGTATCATGCACCTTTCTTTTACTTTCAAACAAACTCCAAGCTAGGATCAACGCCTTGCTTAGATATTTGTGCTTCTTTTCCTTCTAGCACTAACTATTCCACGTTTAGAGAAGATAATTTTCCCTATCGATTATGGGATCGGGTCTTCTTTATTACATAGTGCCGGATCCAATCCATATATCTAGCCACTATCCCTTCATTGCTTGCTAAAAGCAAATGCTCTGGTAGCCCTACAAGAGAATATTAATGATGCTCCCATTCCTCTGGATAATTTTGCAGAATGGCACTTCTCTTTACATCCTACAAGAGAATATTAATGATGCTCCTATTCCTCTGGATAATTTTGCAGAATGGCACTTCTCTTTACATCCTACAAGAGAATATTAATGATGCTTCTATTCCTCTGGATAATTTTGCAGAATGGCACTTCTCTTTACATATACTTCTCATGTTGGACTTTCTCATTTATGCCATCAGGAACAAAATAAGCACATGCATATCTGGCATGGTAAGCACCATCATCATTTCAGACAGACGACTGGGCTTGAGCTGTCTGCTGATGATGCATCAGATGACAAACCAAGTTTTGAGATAGCATCCCATCCCCGAGGAAGTGTTGTAGCACCCATGGCCGGTTTAGTGGTCAAGGTTTTGGTGGAGGATGGGACACTCGTGGAGGAAGGTCAGCCCATCTTAGTCTTAGAAGCGATGAAGATGGAGGTTTGTGTGGGCATGGTTTATATCCTTTCAATTTGTATTTATCACATTCAAATGGTTCTTGATGCGTTTTGTTGTTGTTTCAGCATGTTGTGAAGGCACCGCATGCTGGGTATGTCCATGGACTTAAAGTCACTTCTGGACAGCAGATTCTTGACACCACTGTTCTTTTCAGTATTAAGGTATGCCTCTTTATACTCATACCTTTTTCTTTCTCTCTCTTCATATCATATCTTTTGCTGTGACATTGCCTTTATACTCATACCTTTTTTCTCTCTCTTCATATCATATCTTTTGCTGTGACATTACCTTACAACCTTATTGTATTTCTAAATTCCTGCACAAATTATTTACAGGTGGAATGCTGGCATGAATGTAATGTGTGAAGTCTAATTGTGGTTTGGGCATTTATCTGTGCACATATTGGCTGCCAATTTAGGGCTTAGATTTTCAGCTTGGATTTTTTTTTTTTTGTTAGTCATGCAACACACCCACCCTGTTAGCTGTGCACTGCACCCACACAGTTAGTCGCACGATACACCCACTCACTGGTGGGGTTAGTGTGTCTCCTTAGCACTCGAACCTGAGACCTGCTGTTGAAATGCCTAGGCGTCTTCCAGCTGGGCTAGCAGATATGAATATAAGTTTCAATTAAGGTTTGGGGGCTTTGGAGGGCTGGGTTTAATGGTTTGAGGTAAGATTGGGCCTGTTGTTTGAGCTTGTATATGAATTGGCTGCAGTTGGGTTTAATGAGGTTAAAAGAACTTAAAGGTTGAGGTTTAGATTTAGGTTTTGGAGTAGGATGAGAGATGCGCGGTCGGAACTTTGGTGAAATGGGAAGCATGAGGTTTAGGCTTAGGAAAATTGGGGAAATTTTGGAATTTTTCAAAGTTGAGGTTCTAGGTTCTATGAAAATTGGGGTTCTAGGAAAATTGGGTTTATAGTTTAGGAATTTGGGGAATTTTCCTAATGAAGAATTTAAGGTTTGGGAGTTTTGGAAAAAAAATTAGGGGGTCATCGATATGGGAAATTGGGGGAAAAGAAAAAAGAAAAGAACAAGCAAATCCCTAGGATTTTACTAACTGTGGCACCAAATAGAAAAAAACAAGAAGTACCAGAGAATTTTGTGAGAATCTTCGGATGTAGCCAATGTAGGTGGGGTTCCTTTCCAACTACATTTCTCAGTCTTCCTTTGTGTATAGGTAAGCTGGCAAAATATACGTGGGACAGTGCTAGAGGGATTTGAAGCAAAGTTGTCTCAATGGAAAGGTAAACACCTATCTTTGGGCGAAAGGTTAACTTTGATCAAGGCGGCAATGTCTAATCTTCCGGTTTACTTCATGTCACGATTCAAATTCCCAAAATCGGTGTTGCCTAAGTTGGAAAAAATAAGGAGGGATTTTTTTATTTTTTTTGGTGAAAGGAGATGAAGAAAAGCATAAGTTTCATCTTATGAACTAGGAAGATGTTTGCAAGCCTTGTGACCAAGGGGAAGAAGGGTTAAGAAGCTTGGAGGTTTTGACTTTAGCATTACTAGGAAAATGGGTTTGGAGGTTTGGAGTGGAAGAGGGTGTTATATGGAAAGAGGTGGTAAGTAGGAAATGTGGAGTGGAGGGAGGTGGTAGGTGGATTGGGTCGTCATTGTTGTATAGGTCATCGTATATATAGAAATCGATGGTGTCACTTAAAAATAAAGTTTGGGAAGGGGTAGGGTTCTGTTTGGGAGATGGAAAGAAGATTAGCTTTTGGGAGGATATATGGTTGGGGGATCAGAAATTGAGCGATATATTTCCACAAGTAGCAGACATTGCATTAGAGGCAGATTTGGGGGTAGATAGTTGTTTTGCAATCCAAGGTGATAAAGTCATTTGGATCCCATCATGTAGAAGGAATTGTGAGAATGATAAGGTCAAAGAGTTCATAAGCTTGTTGGAGATGTTATGTAAAATACATCCGGTGACTTCGGATTCACTGATCTGGTTAAAAGGCAAGTTTTGTAAATTTTCATTGAAATCCTTCAACAAGTTGTTGAGTGGGGTCGGAAGTAATGAAGGGGTCAGCTCGACAGCTTTTGTATAACGATATGGTGCTCCTCCAAAGGTGGTTGTGCTTGCTTGATTAGTGGCTAGCAAGAAGGTGCTAACAATCAATAATCTTCGCAAGAGTGATTCTCTCGAATGTATGCTTAATGTGTTTTTCAAGATGAGGAACCGGTGGATCATCTTTTTATACATAATTCGTTTGCCAAAAGGATATGGGATTGCTTCAATTTATTTGGAGTAGCATGGGTAATGCTGAGTTCTATCGACTGCTTCTTTTTTATGTGGCATAGTGGGGGCAAATGAAAGGTTGGGAAAAAAAAGTTTGGCGTATAAATTTATTAGCGGGTATCTGGTTCTTATGGCTGGAGAGGAATGATCGATGTTTTTGGAATCAAAAGAGGCAATAATTGGAGGTGTTTTGGAGGGCTAAATCCTATGTGATGGAGTGGGCGATTGCATCAAAGGCGATTGTTCATTTTCCGGATAGCTGGTTAGAGTTGTAATTTTGATCCTTTTTGGGTTCAGGTCTTTATTATTTAGGCTTTGGCCTCTAATCAATAAAATTATCAATGCTTCAAAAAAAAAAAAAAAAAAAAAAAAAAAAGAAGAAGAAGAAGAAGAAAGAAAGATAGAAAAAAAAAGGTATTTGTACAACCTATTTGCTTGAGCATCGTATACTACCTCTTTACGTTAGCTATCCAACTTTTCAGATCATGTCATTGAGTATTGCTAAGGAGATTTTTGGTACACAGACCATACACAGTGTGGCACTTTATCTCAACGGTGTGTGTGACTACACAATGGGCCTCACTTGAACCAAATGAAAAGCACAAATGTCATTGTGCAATCTCTCAGCCTGAGCATTATATAATGCCTCTTTAAATCAATTCTTTAGTTCACAGCTTAGGATTTTTCCATTGGGGGAGATTTTTGGCATATGGCCCACATTGAGAATTATTCACTAGTTGGATCATAACTTAGAGGTCCAACTAGGTGCACATGTAATGGAGTCGTAGACCACAATTTGGACTGTCAAAATTGGGTGACACTCCATACATAGCTCCCTCTATGGATGGTGCAAAATTTGGGCTATGACCTACATAAAAATAGGGTCCACCTTAAGATGCAAACAGTGAGGTGAAGTAGACATTTTAGTAGGTTTTTGTATATTGATAATTGTCAACGGTGCACTATTGTCGATGCATTCAGTCAAGACTGTTAAATTTCTTCTTATATTTGTGTGGGCTTATTAGCAAAGACATCGAAGCCATGGGAAAGCCAGGCCCCACCATTAAGCTCACCTAGCTAGGAAATTCAGGTCCACCCACTCATCAGGCACAAAAGCAATGAACAATGTCAATTAGACCTGTAGATGGTCTGCTTCGATATAAATGTGTGGTCCCCATATACATGTGTGATATCTACACCTGGCTATCCTTTTATCTTTTCATTTATATATGCATCACCTGTGTGCTGAAACCTTACTCTTTCGGCCAGGACAAGTAGCCATGGCGGTGGGACACCATGTTGGAGCAACCTCCTCAGTCCATTCTCATTCTTAACTTGAAGCTCCTAATTTAAGGCTGCCTGTCAGAATGGCCTTTGTGATGGTAAGAGGCAATCTATGACAGAATTTCTTGAAGGTGTCATATCAATCCAGTAATCTGTTCTTGTTTCCATATGAAAATTATGAATTGCTCATGCAATGGAAAGATCCGTTTTGCTGGAAAACAAAAAATGGCAGTAATTTCTCTATTTGTTCGGGAAGAAAGCAAGCAGGGAAGATGTAATCTTTGAATAGGAAAGTTAAATTGCCGTCTTCTCTTTCATTGTGTTAAATGCTTGCAAAATTGCATCTAGAAAATGAAGAAAGCTAGCATCAACTGAGCCAATTTCACGGGTCCAGCTCCATGGCTCAGTCAAAACTGAGATTAGGGGATCAAGTACCCATGTGGTGTGTGTGTGTGTGTGTGTGTGACAAAAGAAAAGAAAAAAGAAAAAAAAGCACTGAGCCAATTTCACCTCTGGTCTGTCTCCCTTTTGACAGAATTGTCAGAAAATAGCACCTAAAGCAGGTGCAAAAACTAAATCCCAAACAACAGAGGCAAAGTACAAATGTTAATAGTCTTTAGGCAAGTGGTCCGTCCCACTATCTCAAGCTCAAGCCTACTAACCACCTCCAACACTGAACTACTCTTATTTCGGTAACACGGACTATTCCTTCCCCTGAAATTGTCCATGGGACTGCCATGAAGGCTAAACACCACGCTATCCTATCTTGTTTCCACCCCTCCTTGCCAAGCCAGGAGAAGAACTTCAATTGTCCCTAGCATTACCTGTACTACATAGAAAATAGCAAGGAAACCCTCCCAAACCCTTCGAGTGAAGGGGCAGTGAATGAAAAGATGATTAATTGATTCTACGTTTTCCATGCACATCACACAAATATTGGAAAACAGCGAAGATAGATATGGGCTATAATATTATCATTTTTAAGAAGATTTTATCAACCTATCCATGGTTAGTTTGTACGTCCAAAAACATTAATGACAGGTGGTGTTCTACTATATTTGGAAATCAGGTGGTGTTATGTGGAAAAAAAAAAAAAACCAGGGAGGGTGTTATTTGTCTTTGGGCCAAAAGGAAGGGTGCTCTATGTCAAAACCTCAAATTGTATTGGTTGCTCCTCAGGCAGGTCACATTGGTATGAGAAAATTGGACGGCAAGAAACGTTCCGACATCCAATTTAAACATACGGTGTGGTGTGGCTTCTGATTTTTGCCACGTGGCACGTTCACACAGCGCCCTACCTAATGAATGGCCCATATTGATCGCATGTGTGCCACCACCCAACAATTACAACCAGGCCCTGCATGGGAGCTGTGATGTGGGGCTACTTTCTATCGAACCCTTGGATTTCCTGATAGGACAACTATAGATGGGAATCGAAACGTGAGACTTATTCACCTATAAGTGTTGCTCCAACATAGGGCCTGATTTTTTGACTTTTATGGTTTCTCTATTTTTAGAGTATAATGTAAAGACTGTTCTAATTTACAGGGGGTTTGGTTACATCAAACTTCATGATATTTTGCATTTTAGATTGATTAATCATGAATTTCATGATATTTAGTGCAACCAAACGCACCTTGCCATCGGGTGCATGTGGTAACCATTTCATGTTGGTAAGCATTTTCTGTGGTTGGGCTTTCTGACTGTATCTTTTGAAAAGAGAAGTGTTTAGATGAAAAATACTTGGAATTACAATTGTTGGGCCTACATGATGGATAGCCCAAGTCCATGTGGGCCACACTGTTGATCTATACTCTATGGTTGGTCTAGTCCTTGAACGGACCTTTATTGATAATCAATGGTGTGAATGAACCAATGTCAAAGCTGACTGATCCAATTCGAACGATGCTAAAGATGAACGGTCATATTGGACCTATGTCAAAGATGAACGATCTAACTTGTCCAATTTTGAAGATCGACAGTCAGATTGGAACCATGCCAAATATGAATGGTCTAAGTAGCCCAAATTTGAGATCAACGGTCAGATTGGACCTATTTCAAATATGAATGGTCTAACTAGTCCAAAATTGAAGATGGATGGCCAGTCCGATTGGATGCTATTAAAGATGAGTAGTTTGATTGTGCGACAATTATAGACGAATGGTCCGATTGGGCCAATGTCGAAAATCAACAATTCAATTGGATTAATGTCGAAGACATATGGTCCGCTCAAACTATACTAAAGATGAATGGTCCAATTGGACCAATATCAAAGAAGAATGGTCTTGTTAGTTCAAAATTGAAAAATCAATGGTTAGATTTGACCAACATGAACAATCTAATTGACATGATATTGGACATGACTGATATAATTGAGCTGACATTGAAAATGAATGACATGATTGAACTTATCGAAATTGAATTGTCCAATTTGAACAAATTAAAGATGAATGGTCGATTGGGCTGATGTCAAAGATGAATGGTCTAAGTGGGCTGATATTGGTTATTAATTGTCCAAATGGACCAATATTGAAGATTTATGGTTTGTTCAGATCCATGTTAGATGTGAATGGTATAATTGGGTTGATATTATTGATCAAGAGTTAATGTAGATGAATGGTTTGATTGGATCCAATTTCACAGTTCAGCTTTAATATCAGATTGTTGATCGTACTGACCTAATCAGACCATTGAGCATCAGCCCGATGGGATCATAATCGCTTCTTTTGGCTTGATTAGACAATTCATCTTTGATATCAGTCTAAACTAATCATCGATCCTTAACATTGACCCAAATAGACCATTTATTTTTAATATCAGACCAATTAGACTATTTATCTCCAAATTTGGATCATCCAAACATTTCATCTTTGATATCGATCAAATCAGACCATTGATCTTTTATATCCACGCAATCATCCCGGTCATTAATGTTGGGCCAATTCTGCACTGTTGACCACTTAGATACTTCATCTTGATGTCAGACAAATCAGGCCTATCTTCTTTAATACATTTCAGATCAGACCATTTGGCTTCGACATCTATTGATTTCTAATATCATCTTAATTAGACCACTTATCTCCAAGTTCAGAGAAAACAGACCATTAATCTTCAATATAGGTGCAATCTGACTATTAATACTCAATTTTGGATTAATTGGACATTTCATTTTTATATCAGTCTAATTAGACCGTTCATCTTTAGTGTGGATTGAATCAGACCATTCAAATTTGAAAATCCAATCAGATTGATTTTAAAAATTTGGTCCAATCGGGACATTCAGCTCCAATTTCATCTAGTTCAGCTTCAGTATCAATCCAATTGATAACCAATTTTGAACTAATCACACCACTCATCTTTGAAAACCACATTAAAATTGATCAGTTCAATCTGGCCATTGATTTTCAATATCGGTCCTATTTCAGAATAATTGAACCGTTCATCTTCATTATCAGTCCCATTGGACTATTGGTCCTCAATTTTGGAGAAATCAGATGGTTCATCTTTGAAATAGGTCCAATATGACCATTTGTCTTTAGTATCGATCAAATAAATTATTTTGACTTTGATATCATTCAAATTCGGCAGTTGATTCAGCTCAATCAGGTAACTAATGACAAAAGGCTAGACTAATAATCTTGAGAGAGAGAGAGAGAGAGAGAGAGAGAGAGAGAGATACGGGGGCATTTAAATAGGCTGATTTGTGCAGTCCGTGACCTCAATAAGCATCCAATTAAAGAGGAGTATTACCATTGAATTTCAAGAGCTGGGCCTACTTCCTGTGATAATACAGCCTAAAAATAGTGGTGACTCATCCTACTCTCATGTTTATACTCACGTACAACTATCCTGACTATCCAAATAGTGAGGAATATTTTGGACAGAGCATCTCTAAAATCACACTCGTAAAAGAATCCTAATTATCCAATTGATGGCTTTCAGATGATGGTTAAAACTAAAATAATGGGTGGTCTGAATTCTAAGATCAAAATCAAATGATTATTACAAGCTTATCAGAGTAACTCTTTTCTTTTTATGCCTCATATGTGCAATTTGGTCATTGTTTTGGACGGTCTAGAGTGGTAGACAGTTTATCGCCGGGCTTGCTGCTATTTTGTACATTACTTCAGTTGGATCAGTGCCATGTTGGCCGATGGGTCTTACCGCAGGGGATTCACAAAAAAGATTTATTTCAGCTAATTATATGTTGTATTTATACATTTATCAATGCATATATCAACCATCATACCCTACCAGCATATCAAAGTTTTTCATTGCAAAGAGAAAGGAAAGGATGTCCAACAATCACATTGTCACACGACTTGACGGTCATTTCTTTTTCTAAAACCCTTCTCATGTTCTTTAATAATCCAAAATTTTACAATTCAAAACAACTTGGGCTACAAATAAGAGCTTATTGGCTTATTTCTAAACAAATAAGCTTTTAGATTGTTTGGTAAAAGTCTAATCAAGGTATTTATTTGTTTAGAAAGTAGCAAATAAGCTCTGATTTAATAAGTTGGGAGATGTTACTTTTTTAAACGGAGTTTATTTGGCTTAAGCGGGTAGACATTTTGGACTAATTTGTCCTAAAACGTTTTAAGTAATTCCCATCTTACTCTTCTCTTCTCTCTCTTTATAATTTATTCAAAGTAGGTCCACATGATGAACGATCCATATTGAAGACGGGCCCCACATGATGTATGACCCATATCAAAGGTGGGCCTACATAATGCATGGTCACATCAAAGGTGAGCCCCACATGATGGATGACCTACTTCAAAGTGTGGCCCTCCATGATGAACGATCCACATCAAGCAGGTCCTACCTAATGGATGGTGGACATTGAATGTGCGACCACATGATGGAAGGTTGACATTAAAGGTGGGCCTACATGATGAATGACCCATATTAAAGATTGGGCCCCACATGTGGATGGTCCACAGCCAAGGTGGGACCTATAAGATGGATAGTGGACATCAAAGGTGGGTCACACATGATAGACTATCCACGGCAAGTGGACCCCAGATGATAGTGGTCCACAACAAAGGTAGGACCCACATGATGGATAGTGGACATAAAATATGGGCCCCTCATGATGAACGACTCATATTGAAATGGGGCCCCACATCAAGGTGGGTCCACATAATGAAAGGTTCACATCAAAGGTGGGCCCCACATGATATGATAGATGGTCCGCATCAAAGTGTGGCCAACATGACGAAACATGCACATCAAGTGGGTCCCATTTGATGGACAGTCCATGTCAAAGGTGGGACCCACATGATGGATGATGGTCATTGAATGTGGGCCCACATGATGGTCAGTTGATATCAAAGATGGGACCACATGATGAACGACCCATAATGAAGGTGGAGCTCGACACAATGACATCATCTACCCTTAAAAATGACGTCAGCTACCCTTAAAAAAAGCTCTTATTTGAAAGTTTTACCAAAAGTGCTTATTTTAAATAAGAGCTTTCTTATTCAAAAAGCTCTTATTAAATTAGAGTAGAGATGTCAAACACCCCCCAATTGTTAGAATATTTTTGTCCCTTGCCACTTACCTTAATATATGGTAAAGATGAGAAATTGTAGAGTTCTTGACTTGACGATATATATGCATGATCAACTTGGATTATTTTATATAGGTATGTGGGGTCCATGATATAGGGATCGACTTATCCAAACTGGTGTTGGGTAAATGAATCCTATTTAGTTATTTTACTCTATCAAGAGCCAGAACTTCAATTAGACCATAGATCATCAAGTCTTTTCATACTACACTGTAGACACCCCACCTTCGGCTACACTGTTGGTAGAGATAGCTGGTTGAACGGAGGACCATACCCCCAAATCCCAAGTCCAAACTCAGCCAAACTCACCCTTGTAAGCCCCATTCCATAGCCCAGTTCAAGCCTGAACCCAGTCAACCCAGTCCTAAACACCACCCTGAAAAACCCCCCATAAAAAAGTCCAGTCAAAGAGACCCAAAAAAAAGTCAAACTCACTGAGTCAACTCGCTGAGTTAACCCGCTGAGTCAACCCGTCGAGTCAACCCGTCGAGTCAAAACACCGAGTCAACCCGTCGAGTCAACCCGTCGAGTCAAACCACCGAGTCGACCCGCTGAGTCAACTCACTGAGTCGACCAGCGAGTCCAACAGCAGCCCCGAGGGAACGGCCGTACTCGCTGGAAACCGAGGAGCGGCCGTACGGGCGGCCCATGCCAGGCCGCCCGGACAAAATTACGACTTCTGCCACTCTCTGCTGCTATAAATACCCCCCTCCCCTTCTCATTTCAACAATCCATTGGAAGCCATTCGAAGTCCAGCCAGTCCGAGAGCTCTGAGTCCATCTCTCCACCCTTTAGCCCATTTTTCCACCAAGGAGAGCCCGAGTGAGGAGAGTCTAACCCTAGTCCAGCCCAGCCTGACCACTGGTCCAAGCCTCCCAAGCCATCCAAGTCTTGATCCAGCCACTCGAAGCCAACCCTTGCGACACCTCCGTCCACCCAGCTATCATTCATCCAGCATCATCTCATTTGCATCTAGCATAAGTGCAACATTTACTTTCCTTCCAACCCCCCTGCTTCACTACAAGCACCTTGATTACTCAAACACACATGCATATGTCTTTATATTAAGCACCTGTCAGTTCGAGCGTATGCTCTGGGCTTGCCCGTTGTTGGAACCTGCCCATCAGAAACTCTTACTGTTCAGACCTGCATTCATGCTTCACCACAAAACACCTTGATCATTCAAGCACACTGCATACGTCTTACATTAAGCACCTGTCAGTTCGAGCGTACGCTCTGGGCTTGCCCGTTGTTGGAACCTGCCCATCAGAAACTCTTACTGTTCAGACCCGCATTCATGTATCATGTCATCCATGAGAATATACGAGGATTAAATTAGACTTTCAAGTATTCGATCGATTCTGTGAAGTAGAGACCGTACTTCGGTACGGGCAGTGTGTGGGGTGCTTAACCTCTTCCCACCCTGTAACCGTGATCCCTTACCTTGAATCTCTGACCGCAGATCAACAGGAGTCATTTTAGAGAAAAGGATCTTCAGATCCCCTTCTCTAACGTTTCTACGGGGTCTAGCCGACTGTAGATTCGAAGTAATTGGCTAGTGGCGACTCTGGTCTTATATAAATTCATTTAAACATATCCAGCTTAACACGACAACCAAACAAAGCCCTCGAGAACGAGGCAAGCCAGTGGCACAAACGGCGATTTCGCACTCACGCACCTCTTCCTCTTCTTCTTCCGAAAGGAAAGGGAGAACGACGTCGTGTGGGAGCGCGGAGAAATCGGCGAGGGTCCACAGAATGGCGACTCTGCTGGGGATTAGCTAGTCCCACTAGTCGTGATCCAACTTGAAAACAGAATCCTTCCCGTACTTGAAAGTCATTAATCCTCATACAATCTCATCTGCATAGCATTCTACCCAAACCCAAACACAAAAAAATAGAAAATTCCAAAACAAAAAAAAAAGAAAATCCCAAAACCCAAAAAGAGTAGAGTACAGTCCTCACCATTGCGCCTCCTCGGGCTCAACGTACGCAGAGACAACTTCCCTTCCGCAGCATAATCCGCACTCGGGCTCAGCAAGCCATGTCCGACCACGAAGAAGAAACTCATCACTTCCCTGCTCTCGAAATAGCCGAAGCGCAACCTCCAGCGCAACAGCCCGTTGACAATACGCCAATCATACAAGAATTGGCACAAGGAATGAGAGCAATGCAAGAAATGCTCTTGCAATTCATGCAAGCACAAACCACCGCAGCAGCCAACAATCAGGTTGGCCCAGTTCAGCAAGCTCAGCAGCCATGCCGGGTCCTCCCGGCCTCCAGTTCAAATCAAGCGCAACCAGCGGAGTCTACCCAAGACTACCGACAGCAGCCATCTCAGCCCTTCGCTATGGGGCATCCTTCTCAATATCTTCCTGCGACGACAAGGCCATCTCAGAGCACCTCCGTTGCCGGAACATCCAGTCAGCTTCCAGTCAATCTTGCAAACAACAATCTCAGTAGATCTCAGCATGTCCCCGCCGATGGGACACCTTTTTAATTCCAGCACATCCCCGCCGATGGGATTTCAATTCAATTTCCAGCAACAGGGACAGCACTGGCGAATGCCCACAATGGGGGTCAGTGTCAAGCCCACATCAATCAGCGGACAGTGGCGAATACCCAACAAGGGGGTCACTTCCCAGCATCTCAGCCTCCTGCAAACAGGAGCACTTTTCAATTCCAGCACATCCCCGCCGATGGGATCCCAGTTAATTTCCAGCAATCTTCAATTCAGCAAAATCCAGTTAATTTCCAGCAAGTTCCAGTTCAACCTTCAGTACAGTCTCCAGTTCAGTTACCATCATTTCAAGCACAAGTTCATCAGAATCCAGTTCAGTCATCAAATCAATTTCAGCAACCCGCGGTTGCTTTTCAGCAAGCCCATAGGGTCGAAGACATCGACCACTATGCCGAAGAAGAACGTGCCTTACTCCAGGAGGCACCAGTCGCTCGAACAGATCACTCAGGACTGGACGAGTTGCGGGAGCAGTTCCAGATCTTACAAAATCAGCTTCAGCGACAACAAGGAATCGACTTACCTTCGACCAAGTTCAGAGACTTGTGTCCTTTCCCAGATGCTCAAGTACCTCAAAACTTTGAGATTCCGAAATTCAAAAGATACGACGGCAGCGGTTGTCCCACAGCACATCTCAAGGCCTTCTGTGGAGAGCTGAGTGCAATCTCAGGAAACGAAGGGGCCCTCATTCGATTGTTCCAAAAATCTCTGAAGGGCGATGCCCTAGATTGGTACACTTCATTGGACTGCCACCGCATCAGAACATGGGAACAGTTCTCCCAGGCTTTCGTCGACAGATTCGCATATAATCTCAACATGGCACCCAGAAGAGCCGACCTTGCAGCACTCAGGCAAAGGAGTGATGAAACACTATCAGCTTATGTGGGACGTTGGCGAGCTATGGCAGCCAGAATGCGGACACCCATCGACGATGAAGAACAAATCTCCATGATTGTTCATTCAACATACCCAGGCATATCTGGGTATCTCATCTCGCATCCATATGCGAATTTCTCACAATTGATCCGTGCTGGAGAGCAAGTTGAAGCAGGAATCCGGGCCGGGACGATCTCCCCATGGCCTCATCAAGCCACTCCAGTCAAGAGGAACAGAGTCGAAGGAAGACCTATCGGGCACGGGAATGGAAACCGCAATGGTTCTCCTCCCCGCCCAACAGAGGTAAACAACATCAACACCGCTGCTCAAGGAAATCAACGTGCTCCCCCACAAGGACGTCAACAGTATCAGCAGAATCAAGTTCAGCATTAGCCTCAGCGATATCAGCCACAACCGAATCCTCAGCCACAGCCACCTCGACAACAGCAGCAGTTCAGGGGAAATGGCCAATACTCATACTAGAACAGGCAGAATTACAGGGAGTTCAGGAAGTTCACTCCACTCAGTCAACCACTTAGTCAAATCATGACTACGCTGGTACAAAAGCAGTTACTCACTCTGATGACACCTAGGCCTCCGCCTCATCCTCTGCCTCCAAATTACCGAGAAAATGAGTACTGTGCCTACCATCAAGGACGTGGCCACGCCACTGATCGATGCTATACTTTGAAAAATGCCATACAAGACCTGATTGATGACCGCAAGATCGTCATCTCGGTCCCTGGAACTTCTCCAGCAGCTTCCACCAACATCCTTCAGAATCCTCTGCCTCAGCATCCAACGGACCCCAGTTCGTCTCGTGGCCCTGCAGTCAATAGTATAGAAGAAGGGGACCATATCGATCGCTTCTTCTCCCCTATTCAGTCCATTCATGCCTACACTTATGAGCCAACAAATCCTCCTCCAGTTTTGCAAGGGGCAAGTCCCTTTCTTCCTTCAATCTCCGAGCCAGTAGTGCTTGAAGGAGCACCTCCATATGATATACCAGTTGTTCAAGGGGCACCTTACAACCATTCAAGCTGGGAACCAGTCGTCTTGGAAGGAGCACAATCATACATTGAGCCCACATACGAACCTGTCATCTTGCAAGGGGCAACTCCAGAACAATCCAATCCGCAATGGAAGGATTATACTCATCAGCAGCAAGAGCCCGTTGTCTTGGAAGGATCTTTTCCAGTCAAGCCTGTCATATTGCAAGGGGCAAGTCCCGGAGGCGTATCAATCACTCTACGGCAGCTAGGACGAACAGAGAAACCTCCTGCCATATCAAGAGGACCAGTATTCATTCCATGGGAGCCTCCCGCCCCAGGAACAGTCAAGCCAGGACCACGACCTTATGTGGTCTATGAAGACAAGCCTCGATATTACCCCTTCAGCACAGGCAACAATGTAGTTCTCAAGGCAAAAGCTCTATACGAGGAAGATCTGGTACCCACACCAGCACCGTTGCAAGAACCAGTGGTCCTAGAAGGCAAAAGGGAGGAAAACTACAAAGAGGTTCCATGGCACTATCCAGAATGTGCGGAAGTGGGAAACATGAATCCCAACGGGCGTTGCACCCGAAGAGATAATCAAAACAGAGGAGATCCCAAAGGCGTCCTCTCAGGCCTCGGCAGCAAAAATGAAGCCGCATACGATGTAGCAACTCAGCTCAAGTCAATCCCTGCACAAATCTCAGTATGGGAGCTACTCTGCACATCTCGCATACACCGAGAAATGTTTGCCAAGACCTTGAATGATGCTCATGTCTCCTCCAATACGGCACCAGAGATGATTGCATTGATGATTGGACAGCTACTGGCTCCGCGCGCCCTCACCTTCACCGATAATGAGTTGCCACCAGAGGGACGAGATCATGGGCGATCCCTCAACATAGCCTTACGATACAAAGACCTCTGTGTTCCGCTGGTCCTTATCGATAATGGCTCAAGCTTAAATGTCTGCCCACTCAAGACCGCGGAACGCCTGGGAATCAGTCCTTCTTCATTCCGACCCAGCACCATATGCGTCAAAGCATTTGACAACACCCGCCGATCAGTGGAAGGGGAAGTCGACATAGAGGTACAGATAGGCCCGGAAGTCTCCACCATCACATTCCAAATCTTGGATATATCAGCCTCTTTCAACATGTTGCTCGGACGACCGTGGCTGCACAAGGTTGGAGCTGTGCCATCAACCCTGCATCAACGAGTGAAGTATATCTGTGGAAATCAAGTGATCTCTATCCATGCAGAGAAGGAGCTCATCATTCCTTCCAATGCTACTGCCACTGAACCAGACATCCCGGTCATCGATATCCAGCACTCTGAAGAAGACATCCCGTTTCACAGTTTCGAATTCGAGACTGTGAACTCTATCGCTAATCCAGAACCGATAAGGGTGGACCGTGTCTTTTCACCGGCAGAGCGTCTGAGCCTCAAATACCGAATGAAGAATCACTTCAAGTCCAGAAAGGTATCGCTAGTATATAACCAACGCAAGTGGGGACTCGGATACAGGGCAACCTTCATGGACAAGAGAAGGAAGAAATTTCAGTGCTCACCCATCCAATTCGTCAAGCCAGGAGAACCTTGCAAAGATCCAGGAGGGAATCAACCGACTGCACTACACAAAGGCCTCCCGATGAGCCTAGTTTGGGCCACGTGGCCCCCCATTCGATGGGATCAGATTCTCGAACCCTCTAAGCCTCCAGAAGAAGGAGGAAATGATGAAGACGAAGAAGGAAGACAAATACAGCAGCTTCAGGACCAGGTTACTCTGACACCTGCTCCCAACCAGGGGCACAACCTGCCCACTTCTCTCAACCAGGGGCACAACCTGCCCACCTCTCTCAACCAGGGGCACAACCTGCCCACTTCAATCAACCAGGGGCACAACCTGCCCACTTCAATCAGCAAGGGGCACAACTCGCCCATCTCAGCACCAATTAGCAAGGGGCACGACTTGCCCATCTCTACAGAATCAACATCAACAATCACCAGCCAGGGGCAGAAGCAGCCCATCCATTGGACCGAGAAAGGGAAGTGGCCAGCCCTAGATTGGTCTGATGTCCAGATTCCAAACATGTGTCTAGCTGTGGAACCAGACGAACTGCAATGCGAGGTAAGTGATCCGGGAGGGACTGAGTGTGACTCAGATCTCGAACCCGACCAGCGAGAAGTTATGGTCATTGGGCCAGACCATGATTCTTCGCCCAAATCATCAACCCCCACCTCTTCAGGGGAGGAAGTGTGGGGTCCTGAATGGTCATCTGTTCCCCTCACTTTTGAATCAGCCAAAGAGCCATCTGAGGGCTCTGGCTTCCAAAAAAAAAACGCCTGTTTAAGCAGCGACCGGAACTTTGGAACAAGTTGGGATCAATCATGGTCTGCAATGCCCGCTTGTTCAAAGTCCCGTGAATTTCAAAAAACCAAAAAAATAAAAAACTTTCAAAAACCAAAAACATCTATCATTTCAATTTCAGAAAAATCTCAAAAACCAAAAAATATTTCTTTCCCTGCATTCAATAGTGTGCCAAGTTCGTCTAAAGAGTCGCATGAGTTTGAAGTCGAATCATATGATTTCGACATCGAATTAGACTTCGAACTCATGGGTCTGGACGAAGCTCGGGATGAGGAAGATGATGATCCTGCTCCCGAACTTGAGGATCTCCTCAAAAAGTTCGAATCTAAAGCCAATGTTGTAGCCGATGATTTCGAGATAGTAAACTTGGGGACGCCTGAGATCCCTAGGGAAGTACGCATTGGAAAATCGTTGCCACCTGAGATGAAACAGAAAATGATAGAGTTCCTAGCTCCAAGATTGTCCAACTTCGCGTTCTCATATGAAGACATGCCGGGGCTCGATGAAGAGCTCGTTGTACACCATCTGCCAACCAAGGCAGATATGAAGCCAGTGAAGCAGAAACTTCGAAGAATGAAGCCAGAATGGGCTCTGAAAGTCCGAGATGAAGTCATCAAGCAATACAATGCGGGATTCTTGGTAGTCTCCAACTACCCTGAATGGCTCGCCAACATCGTACCAGTACCGAAGAAGGATGGCAAGGTTCGAATGTGCATCGACTTCCGAGATCTCAACAAGGCCAGTCCAAAAGATGACTTCCCGTTGCCACATATCGACACTCTGGTCGACAACACCGCTGGATACAAGATCTTCTCATTCATGGACGGGTTCTCAGGTTACAATCAGATCAAGATGGCCGTCGAAGATCGCGAGAAGACATCATTTATCACTCCCTGGAGAACCTTCTGTTACAAAGTGATGCCGTTCGGTCTGAAGAACGCAGGAGCAACATATCAGCGAGCAATGACAGCACTATTCCACGACATGATGAACAAAGAGCTCGAAGTATATGTGGACGACATGATCGTCAAATCTCGCACAATTAAAGGACACTTTGAAGATCTGAAGAAGTTATTCAACAGATTAGAAAAGTACAAGCTTCGCCTCAACCCTCAGAAATGTGTCTTCGGTGCAATGGGAGGTAAGCTCCTCGGCTTTATGGTGAGCGAAGATGGCAACAGGGTCGACGAGACCAAAACCAGAGCAATCATTGAGATGCCCCCTCCTAGAACAGAGAAGGAAATTCGTGGCTTCCTCGGCAGAATTCAATACATCAGTCGCTTCATCGCACAGCTCACACCCATCTGTGAGCCCATATTCAAGCTCCTTCGGAAGAACGTCCCAAAAGAATGGAATGACGATTGCCAAGTCGCCTTCAACCGCATCAAGAAATATCTCATGAATCCTCCAGTCCTAGTGCCTCCCACTCCTGGACGACCACTATTGTTATACATTTCGGTAGCAGCAGAAGCCATTGGCTGTGTCCTCGGCCAACACGACAAAACCGGGAAGAAAGAACAAGCAATATACTATTTGAGCCGGAAGTTCACCGACTACGAGACCAGGTATTCCCCAATCGAGAAGACTTGCCTCGCCCTAGTCTGGGCAACTCAGCGACTCCGTCAATACATGATTGCATTCCCTATTCTCCTTCTCGCTCACATGGATCCGCTCAAGTACCTGTTCGAGAAGCCGGCACTCACTGGAAGAATAGCTAAATGACAGCTACTCCTGTCTGAGTTCGACATCACCTATGTCACTCAAAAGGCAATCAAGGGACAGGCCCTCGCCGATCATCTTGCGGCTCACTCTCTCCTGGACTATCAGCCGCTCAAGACATTCTTCCCTGATGAAGATCTCTTGCTCATTGAGGAGGAAGAAAAGAAGAAAAAAGATGAGTGGACGTTATTCTTCGACGGCGCAGCAAATTCTAAAGGGAGTGGTATTGGAGCAATCCTCTACTCTCCAGATGATGTCCCTATTCCTATCTCGAGGCGCATCGCATTCGAGTGCACCAACAACATGGCAGAGTACGAAGCATGCATCGCTGGCTTAAGGGAAGCCATAATCTTGGGCGTCAAGAAGCTACGAGTATTTGGAGACTCACAGCTTATCATCAATCAGACCAATGGCGAATGGAAGACCAAAGACGAGAAGTTGATACCATATCATGTGTATCTTGACAATCTGATCGAAGAATTCAAGGAAATCACCTTCTCATACATGCCCAGAGCCAAGAACCAGTTTGCAGATGCTCTCGCCACACTCGCATCAATGCTCGAGATCCCAAAAGGAGCTTCAGAATGGGAGCTCACAGTCGAAATTCAAGAAGAACCTGCTTTTTGCCTGCAAATAGAAGAAGCCGAAGTTGTCCCTGACAAACCCTGGTATGCCGACATCAAGCAATATCTCGAAACCCAGGAGTATCCAGAATCAGCAACAGCAACAGATCGCCGAACCATTCAGCGTTTGGCCGGCCAATTCACCATCAGTGGCGAAGTTCTTTACAAGCGATCCTATAATCACATCCTCCTCCGATGCGTCGATGAAACAGAAGCTGCAAAGATCATGAAAGAAATACACGAAGGAATCTGTGGCCCACACATGAATGGGCACATGATGGCAAAGAAGATTCTACGACTCGGCTACTACTGGCTCACCATGGAGACAGACTGTTGCAAGCACGTCAGAAAATGCTTCAAGTGTCAAGAGCATGCAAATCAAATCCATGCCCCATCATCAGAGTTATACAACCTGACCACCCCCTGGCCCTTCTCCATGTGGGGACTTGACATCATCGGCAAAATCAGTCCCAAAGCATCAAATGGTCATGAGTACATACTTGTGGCAGTCGACTACTTCACCAAGTGGGTAGAGGCAGCCTCATACACCACGATTGCAGCATCTCAAGTGATCAAATTCATGAAGAACAACATCATATGCCGATATGGAATCCCTAATGCCATCATCACAGATAATGGGACCCCGTTCGTCAACAAGAAGATGGATGACTTCCTCAGCAAGTTCAAGATCCAACGTCATCGATCAAGCCCCTACCGTCCCCAGATGAATGGTGGGGTAGAAGCCGCAAACAAGACAATCGTCAGGATACTCGAGAAGATGGTCGTGACCTATCGAGATTGGTCAGATATGCTCCCATATGCACTTTGGGCCTATCGAACGTCTGTACGGTCTGCTACGGGCGTTACTCCTTTCGAGCTTACTTACGGAATGGAAGCAGTCCTACCAGTCGAGGTGGAAATACCATCACTACGAGTGTTACTCGAAAGCGGAATTGAAGAAGGAGAATGGCAACGGGCCAGATTCGATCAGTTGCAGCTGGCAGATGAAAAACGCATGCGTGCACTAAGTCATTCACAGTGCTATCAGAAAAGGATCGCTCGGGCTTACAACAAGAGAGTCCGAAAAAGGAGCTTCAAGGTAGGCGACATGGTCATGAAGAAGATTCTACCGTCGCACCTTCCAGATCCCAGAGGAAAGTTCAAACCCTCGTGGGACGGGCCACTGATCATCAGAGAAGTACTTCCTGGAGGCGCCCTCAGACTCACCAGCATGAGAGGGGTGGATCTTCCTGAGCCAACCAACGCCGACAACGTGAAAATCTTTCACGGGTAAGTCATTCTGACCTTATCAAAGGTTACTTTAATAGAGCTGAAGTCAAGGGGTCAAAGCTAAGATCTCTGAGAAATCATTCCCGTCCACCAACAAGTGTTTCAAATAAGGGGACTCCAAAAGAGAAAAATACAAAAAAAAGAGGGTGGGATTCAAAAAGAGACAAAAAAAGAAAAGAAAAAAAGAAAAGAGAAAGAAAAAGGGAAGCCAAAGCAAGGCACCCAAGAAAAAAATCAACCCAAGAAGAAACACAGTCATCCATCCATCCATCTCAGAGGGGTCTTTAGCAAAGACCGACAGCTCTATTATCGTAACTCAGGATAAGGGCTGAAGGACTGCCATCGGCCGGCAACGACGGATTCCCGACCTCTAGCCGCCGCAGTTATCCAGAGATCCAGAAAAAAAAAAGAAGAAAAAAAGAAAATGTGTGCCTAAACAAAGAGGGCGGAGTGAAAACCCGAAAGGGCGCTCCGAGTAAAAACAGTGGGCATACAGCGGACTTGGTGAAAACCTGAAAGGGCGCCAAGGGTAAAAACAGCACAGCTGCCAAGGGGCAGGCAAGACCAAATACCCGGGACGTGGTGAAAACCTGAAAGGGCGCCACAGGCAAAAATGACGGGAAAAAGCCGGCTGTGGTGAAAACTCGAAAGAGCACTACAGGCAAAAATGGCTCAAAATGAAAAAAAAAAAAGAAAAAAAAAGAAGAAAAGAAAAAAGAGCAGGTACCAAGAAATCAGACAGTCCAGATCGGTTCAAGCAGTGAAAGTGCAAGAACAAGGGGAAGTACAGTCAGGAGCAAAGAACTCTACAAACTCTGACAATTTCAGGAAGCGAGAGTTTCCATTGCCTACATCTCTAGGGAACCAAAGGATCAAGCAAGTCAAATCTCGAGATATCGGTCAAATCATTGACCGAGCCCTAGTTCTGATTCCTATATCCCGACACAAAATCCAGACACACTCACAAGACAACTCATGGCACAGTAGATTTTCAAACAGTTTTTTCTCTTTTCAATCAAATGCATTATATTTCTCTTACACATATCATCTTTTTCAAAAATACAAAAAAAATGCATCATCATCAATCATATATGCAAAAATCAGTGTGCAGGTGGCCAACACAATCAATCTCTACCCTCCTCCTCGGCCACATCAGGTGAGTCCTCTGACTCATAAAAAGATAGTCTCGCTCTCAACCTTCTCACCTCCATACGCAGGTAATGCACCTCATCGCGCTCAAGGGTACGGATCGCTATCTCCTCATCAGACAACCTCCGATCGGCAGCCAATCTCCTCGACATCACCTCGCAATGATACCGAAGTGCAGAGATCTCAGACAGCAGATGGCCATGAGTGGCCAAAAGGAAGCCAGGATCGACAAAAGGGCGCTCCTCAAAAGGTTCATATGAACCAGATGAAGAGCCAGCATCTCCAAGAATATCCTGCTCATCCTCATCAGCAGTCTGGTGCCAACAAGGGATACGTCGATACAAAGACTGCTCCGCAACCCAGTACTGATATGGGGCGGTCGCCATCGGAAAAGTCCGCAGCTCAAATCCCAACAAATCAGTTGTCAAATAACTCGCCCAAGAACAATCAATCCGGGTCCTGAAGTCAGAGGATCTAGGTGGAAGTGCCCGACGCCCGATACCCGTAAAAGCGAAAAGAGGAACATCCTGCTCATACCCAAACTGCCGCAGGAACCGAATGGGATGGTAAGAGAAGAAAGATCGAAAGCCTACCAACATCAGAGAAAGGCGGTGTGCATCGCAAAGCACTGGAGGAAGTGAAAGCCAAGATGACTCCCAACGAACGTTCCAGTCACGCAGATCAGCGAACATCCTGCGATACAGGGGCTCGCTCATCCTGGCTGTATGAGGAAGGAACTCCAGGATATAACGCATGATGTCAGAGCTAGGGATGCCAGGAAGAGGTACAGAAACAGTCAGAGAAAGGCGCTCCCATAGCCAGACCTGATCACAGAAAACGAAAGAAGTTCAGCTAAAGCAAAGCAATCCCCAACAAAGCAAGAAAAAAAAAGGTGTAGAAAGAATACCTGCAGGAAGGCACAACAGCCGCGAAGAACACGAGTACGACCAAGGGCGCAGTCAGTCAGCCCATCAAATAGCTCGGCCAAAATGAGAGAAATGATCCCCTGCCGACGGACAGCTCGGCTCATCACCTCGAAAAGCAAAGGAGTCTGGGACCTGCGCCATCCCGAGAACAGCACCTCAGCAATCAAGCAAAACATCAGTGCGTTCCGAGCAAAGGTAGAACCAGCCGTACTCTGGGGACCCGAAAAAAGATCATACAGCAGGTCCAAAGAGAACACTACAGCATCCTGGCCACTAGCTGCAGGCCGAACAAGATAGGGGATCCCAAACCAGTTCTGTGGTGTAGCAGTCTTCGGCGATGTCTTCGGCGAGAAGTACTGAGTATAATCCAAGGGTAAGCCTGTCAAGCGTGCAAGCTCCTCCAAAGAAGGCCCCATCTCCATATCATTGAACGCAAACAAGTTCAACGAAGGGACCCAGTCAATCAAGGCAGCTCCGAGCATCCTCCAGTCAATGTCAACTCTAGCCATATGAATCAGACTGCCAAAGCCATAAGACTCCAAATCTCGAATCTCATAAGCTGACAAGCTGTCAAGCCAAGCAAGCAGTCGTGGCGAGCAAGAAGAACGAGGAAGCAGCTGACAAGTCCTCACAGGTATCCCCTCCAGCACAAAAGGCCCAGAAATCGAGGACAACTCATCGAAGATCGGAAGGTCAACAGGCGAAGGAGAAGGAAAAGCTGGAACCTCTGCAGACTCGACAGCCCCTGACCTGTCCCCAGTAACGGCTATGTCTGATATAGCCGCATCACTGTCGGAAACTGTCACAACCTCAGCCGCATGAGAAGACTCGCCCACCTCGTGAACAGAGTGCGCAAAGGGCCGATGACCAAAGGAAGGACAATGCTCTCCATCAAAAGGACTATCGTGAAGATCACACCGCACATCGTGACATCCTGGCTAATCTAACCGTCAAAGGTACCATCTGAGCCATTCATACCATCCAGACATGAGATCAGCCCATCTATGTCCCTCATAGTCCCATCATCACCGACCATCACATCATCCATGGGACCCACACTCAAGGGATGCATAGCCTCACCTATGTCCCATCCCATCATCTCATCCATACCATCCATTCCTCCCATAATGAGGGCCCCATTCAAATCAGAAAATCCAGCCATCCCACCATTAATGGAGCTATTCAAAGCTCCATCAACCACCATCCCAAGCCCCTCATCAATGCTTCCATTCAATGCACCATCTCCACCATCCATTAAAGACATCTCCCCATTATCAAAGCTCAATTGAAAATCTGAAGTGTGGGACCCACCTTGGACAGCCCCCACAGCCCCCAAATCTCCACCATCCATTGCCCAAGAAAGGACAAAATGAGAAGAAGACAAGATGAAGAGAAAAGACAAGGGGACAAGAAGATTCATGGCTGGAATCGAACGGTCCAGTACAGGGAATGTGGGGACAGCAGAAACAGACAGCAGAAGATGTCCGAACCAGAGCCAGCCCAGGCCGCTCAAGAGGCGAGCCTTGGGCGGCCTGCCCTGGGCCGCCCGTACGGACGCGGTTCCCCTCTCTCCGCGGGATTGGCTCCAGGGCTTTTGGTAGGTGAGGCTGACAGTCCACGTCAGCAGATGGCGCTCCGTGGGCCGCCCAAGGCTCTGGTCCACTCCCGATTTCGACTGAAGATGATCAAGATCATACAAAAGGTGCCCCACTGGTCCAATCATGAAGCAATGTGACCGGAATAGGGCTGATCAAGCCAAAGAGAAGGAAAGGTGATCAAGTGGGGGCCACAAGCAATCCAAGCCATTCAAAGACTAGATCATCATGATCTAAACCATTGAAGAACCTACATGAGCCATGAAACAACAAGATCAAAGGTTTGATCATCACAAGAAGGGCCAGAATCCAAGATCTAATCATCAAGTGGGCCCACAAAGCCAAATCAAGCGATCAGAGACGTTCAAGCCATCATCCACACCATGAGAAGCATTCCTAACCTCACAAATCATCAAAAGAAGTGCCCCAAAGTAAAGCTAAGGTCTCAAGTGGGCCCACAGGGCCAAATCCATCAATCTGAACCATTCAAGGGCCAAATCATCAAGATCCAAACCATTGGAAAGCTTACACAAGTCATGGAGCAGCAAGATCAAAGGTTCGATCATCAAAAGAAGGACCACCTTGCTGTCCCAAGATTTCTCTAAGGCCCACCACTTGAAAAGAGCAAAGGACCACCAAAGAAGAGAGAGGAAACTTGAAGAAAGAAAGAGTATGAGAGAGAGAAGAGAGAGATTGCACGTTTGAGGGGGGGGAGGGTGCCCCATGTTATATAGAAAAGGGGAGGGCACCCTTTTACCCAGCCCCCTGAAGAGACCAGGAGGCAGAGACCGGGCGGGCGGCCCATGGGAGGCCGTCCTAGCCTCTACCTAGGTGAAACGACCTCCCTCTCCCTCTCCTTGGGAAGAACTCCTCCTTGGGAAGGGTGGTTGCAAGTGAATCTTGTACCTTCATGTAAGAATGAAATGATGGAAGAGAATGGTGAGAAAAAGAGGAAATCTCACCAAAATCTCATCTCATGAGAAATGGGTGAGAAATTGGATGGATGATGTGGAAAAGTTCCATGGAATTTCCAAGAAAAAGAAAGAAGAATTTGACTTGGTCAAACAATGATCTCAACCATCCAAAGGCATGACCAGATGATCCAAACCATTCCAAGAAGAATCCCAAGAATCTCCGCCCTTGATTACTGTTCACATGTATGAATTGTGGTCCGAAGACCTTAAACTACGTCGGGATCAAGATCCCGAGGGATTTTTAATAAGAATGGGTATCGATCTTGACCATCAGAATCAGAATCGATGACCCAGAATATTTTTCAAAAAAAAAAAAAAAATGCCTTTCCTCTTTTAAAAGTCTTGGTCCGAAGACCTTAAACTACGTCGGGATCAAGATCCCGAGGGATTGTCAATAAAACCGACATCAGTCTTCTTCAAGATCTGGTGGCACCGGACATTTTCAGAAAACCAAAAAAATATATACATCACTTGTACAGTTTCTGGTCCGAAGACCTTAAACTACGTCGGGATCAAGATCCCGAGGGATTTTTAATAAGAATGGGTATCGATCTTGACCATCAGAATCAGAATCGATGACCCAGAATATTTTTCAAAAACAAAAAAAAAATGCCTTTCCTCTTTTAAAAGTCTTGGTCCGAAGACCTTAAATTACGTCGGGATCAAGATCCCGAGGGATTTTTAATAAGAATGGGTATCGATCTTGACCATCAGAATCAGAATCGATGACCCAGAATATTTTTCAAAAACAAAAAAAATGCCTTTCCTCTTTTAAAAGTCTTGGTCCGAAGACCTTAAATTACGTCGGGATCAAGATCCCGAGGGATTTTTAATAAGAATGGGTATCGATCTTGACCATCAGAATCAGAATCGATGACCCAGAATATTTTTCAAAAACAAAAAAAAAAATGCCTTTCCTCTTTTAAAAGTCTTGGTCCGAAGACCTTAAACTACGTCGGGATCAAGATCCCGAGGGATTGTCAATAAAACCGGCATCAGTCTTCTTCAAGATCTGGTGGCTCCGGACATTTTCAGAAAACCAAAAAAATATACATCACTTGTACAGTTTCTGGTCCAAAGACCTTAAACTACGTCGGGATCAGGATCCTGAGGGATTTTTAATAAAAATGGGTATCGATCTCGACCATCAAAATCAGAATCGATGACCCAGAATTTTTTCCAAAAAAAGAAAACAAAAAAATGTCTTTCCTCTTTTAAAGTTTTGGGTCCGAAGACCTTAAACTACGTCGGGATCAACGTCCCGAGAGATTTTTAATAAAAACCAACATCGATCCCAGCCTTTCAGGCCAAGATCTGATGATCTGGATCATTTCGAAAAAAATAAAAAAATGTGTTTGCCCCCCCCCCTTTTACTAAGTCTGGGTCCGAAGACCTTAAACTACGTCGGGATCAACATCCCGAGAGATTTTCAATAAAAGCCGGCGTCGGTCTTGTTTGCTCACATCAAGATCAATGACTCCGGACATTTTCAAAAATCATAAAAATATATTACCAGCCCCGCTTTTAAAGTTTTGGGTCCGAAGACCTTAAACTACGTCGGGATCGACATCCCGAGAGATTTTCAATAAAAACCAGCATCAGTCTGGATTGTCCATCCGCTGACAGCGGACATTTTTCCAAAAACAAAAAAAAACATGTTTGCCCCTCTTTTGTACAGTTTCATGGTCCGAAGACCTTAAACTACACTGGGATTAATTTCTCGGGGGACCTTTCTCACTTTCAACCAAAAACCGGCATCGGCCTCGACCGTTGGGATCATGGTTCGATAACCCGGATCATCTCAAAAATACCAAAAATATTTTAAAGCTTTCCATAAAAACCAGTGTCAATCTCGATTACTCGAGTTGAAGTCTGGAACTTTTTCAAAACAAAAAAAATATATATACAATATAAAACAAAAAAAAAGTTTTCATCACCAGTTTTGATCCATCAATTTATCCCCAGTGGTCCGAAGACCTAAAACTACACTGGGATTAACTTCTCGGGGGCTTTCTTTCCTAACCTGTCCCAGACATGGCTGACACTTGATCGTACGGGTGTCTGGAATCTCTTAAACAGGTAAAGGCTGAGGCGGGCAGAACTCCGCAATCCTGTTCGTGTTGAACGCACCGTGATAGACAACCTTGAGTTGGAAGTCGCTGTTGAAGCTGACGGATGTTCCCTGTTCCTAGAACTCATGAAGGGGATTAAGGCTGTTGGGAGGTGAAGCTCACCCTCACGGAATTGTGAGCAACGTAAGACCCCAAACTGGAGTGACTAAGGGAAATGTGAGGATGTGGCTCATTTTGTGGCCGAAGGAGTCCGTCGGACGATACGTGGTCTATGTGCATTGCACATGAGGAACAGGCAACTTTGTGGGTGTGTTGACTGAAAACCCTCAAAATCCCCTCATCCGAAGATGTAAAACTACGGCACTTAACTGTGTGAGACTCGTCTTGCTCGCTGACGTAAAATGGATCGGGTGCCTTACCAGCAGTAGAAGCTGGAAGTGGATGGAAATTCCATATCTTTTCCCTGCATTTCAGAAAAATCACAAAATACAAAAATATTGCAAAATCATCTCTTCAAAAATCACAAAAATATTTCCATCAAATATCTGTAAAAATCACAAAAATATTTCCCTTGCTTTCAATCAAAATATTTCAAAAATCACAAAAATATTTCCTGTGTTTTCAATAACCAATCTCTATCCTGATCGCTCAGGTAAAGATTCGGACCACATATCTACAAAAAATCACAAAAATTAGCATCCCCAGCACTACAATTCAGGAGTCTTGAACTCCGCTCACTTCACAGTATGGGATGACGGATCCAATCGCCCGCAAATTGGAATCTTGACCAAAACGGGCAACCAAACACCATCTCAATCACATGTATGCCCAGAAGAACATCTTGAAGTCGAATGACATCCTCGTACATTCTCATTAGCAGAGAAACAGCATCTTGGGACGATGGACCTGATCGACCACGGGTCGGGATCTTGACCAACCCGCTGTCCAAACCTCCGTATCAAAAAGAAAAATCCCCAAGGGAGTACAACCCTGCAAGCAATAAGCTCAAAATTCTCTGCACCCACAGCAAAAGAAAAATCGTCAAACAAAAAGAGAATGAGCCAAAGCCATGCATTCATCATGCATCTCCATGCATCAGCATCCATTGCATCAATCATCATGTTTACCTGCTTTCAAAATAAAAGCCGGTTAGCCAAAGACCCCACAGGCATCCCTAGTGGAGGCACGTGCAAACCAGATTTCCATTTCAAAAAGACAAAAAAAATCTTTCTATTTGCAAATAAAAACCCCACGGAGTATCACTCCCCAGAGTGGGTATCTTTTCAAAAACCCAAAAATATTTTCTCAGTAGAGCGTTCTGCCTCCAACACACCAGGAGATCTTCCATATCTCTGGGTAGGAGCCGACGCAAAAATCAAATAAGATCTGATGTCTCGCGGTTTCCCCGGAGGTCATTGGATCCAATGCACTCAAAGTACGATCGAACTGAACTCCAGTGTCAGTGCGGTCGTACCACATGCCAAGATACAAAAAGATGAAAAGCCAAAAGGCTCGGTCAAAGAAACCATTTGAACAGGTGGAAACGATGAATTGTAACCCAAGTATCCAAATCAGCAGACTGGGTGGAAAGAATTCACCCGCACATACCTAGGCGTGGATGCCTGAAGTACCTTGACTGAGTCCAAGTCGGCGTAGTAGAATCCCGTAAGACTATCGGACGCAGGGCGTCTAACCACTTTGACAGTCAAGCGAAACAAGTACTCCTGGAGTGATCTGGGAAAACATCAAACATCATACAATCAGTCTCAGGGTCAGCAACCTCGTAAGACTACGGACGCAGAGGCTCTGCTGTACCTTTCCGATGTTAGTACCGATCGGGAATGGAAGGGTTGCGATTGGGTACCCAGGTTGCAGCAAACTGCAGGGACAATCGCAACGTTTTCTCCAAACTCTCGCGGTATGTGCGAGTTATCAATTTCCAGACAATCAACTGACTCAGATACAAAGGACAACAAAGATTCCAGACCACAATCAAGGAAAGAATGAATTGCAAACCAAGCATCAAAACCAGCAGATCGGGTGGAAAAGCCCACCTGCACATACCTAGGCGTGGATGCCTGAAGTACCTTGACTGAGTCCAAGTCGGCGTAGTAGAATCCCGTAAGACTATCGGACGCAGGGCGTCTAACCACTTTGACAGTCAAGCGAAACAAGTACTCCTGGAGTGATCTGGGAAAACATCAAACATACAATCAATCACAGGGTCAGTAACCTCGTAAGACTGTCGACGCAGAGGCTCTGCTGTACCTTTCCGATGTTAGTACCGGTCGGGAATGGAAGGGTTGCGATTGGGTACCCAGGTTGCAGCAAACTGCAGGGACAATCGCAACGTTTTCTCCAAACTCTCGCGGTATGTGCAAGTGAGCGATCTCCAAACGATCAACTGGCACAGATGCAAAAGCAAGCAAAGATTTCAGACCATGATCTATGAATGACCGGGTCAGAAGTGGGGTGTCCACTCGCTTTGGCATTCGGTTGCACGCAACCTCTGCCAAAGAGGGGCATCTGTAGACACCCCACCTTCGGCTACACTGTTGGTAGAGATAGCTGGTTGAACGGAGGACCATACCCCCAAATCCCAAGTCCAAACTCAGCCAAACTCACCCTTGTAAGCCCCATTCCATAGCCCAGTTCAAGCCTGAACCCAGTCAACCCAGTCCTAAACACCACCCTGAAAAACCCCCCATAAAAAAGTCCAGTAAAAAAGACCCAAAAAAAAGTCAAACTCACTGAGTCAACTCGCTGAGTTAACCCGCTGAGTCAACCCGTCGAGTCAACCCGTCGAGTCAAAACACCGAGTCAACCCGTCGAGTCAACCCGTCGAGTCAAACCACCGAGTCGACCCGCTGAGTCAACTCACTGAGTCGACCAGCGAGTCCAACAGCAGCCCCGAGGGAACGGCCGTACTCGCTGGAAACCGAGGAGCGGCCGTACGGGCAGCCCATGCCAGGCCGCCCGGACAAAATTACGACTTCTGCCACTCTCTGCTGCTATAAATACCCCCCTCCCCTTCTCATTTCAACAATCCATTGGAAGCCATTCGAAGTCCAGCCAGTCCGAGAGCTCTGAGTCCATCTCTCCACCCTTTAGCCCATTTTTCCACCAAGGAGAGCCCGAGTGAGGAGAGTCTAACCTTGGTCCAGCCCAGCCTGACCACTGGTCCAAGCCTCCCAAGCCATCCAAGTCTTGATCCAGCCACTCGAAGCCAACCCTTGCGACACCTCCGTCCACCCAGCTATCATTCATCCAGCATCATCTCATTTGCATCTAGCATAAGTGCAACATTTACTTTCCTTCCAACCCCCCTGCTTCACTACAAGCACCTTGATTACTCAAACACACATGCATATGTCTTTATATTAAGCACCTGTCAGTTCGAGCGTATGCTCTGGGCTTGCCCGTTGTTGGAACCTGCCCATCAGAAACTCTTACTGTTCAGACCTGCATTCATGCTTCACCACAAAACACCTTGATCATTCAAGCACACTGCATACGTCTTACATTAAGCACCTGTCAGTTCGAGCGTACGCTCTGGGCTTGCCCGTTGTTGAAACCTGCCCATCAGAAACTCTTACTGTTCAGACCCGCATTCATGCATCATGTCATCCATGAGAATATACGAGGATTAAATTAGACTTTCAAGTATTCGATCGATTCTGTGAAGTAGAGACCGTACTTCGGTACGGGCAGTGTGTGGGGTGCTTAACCTCTTCCCACCCTGTAACCGTGATCCCTTACCTTGAATCTCTGACCGCAGATCAACAGGAGTCATTTTAGAGAAAAGGATCTTCAGATCCCCTTCTCTAACGTTTCTACGGGGTCTAGCCGACTGTAGATTCGAAGTAATTGGCTAGTGGCGACTCTGGTCTTATATAAATTCATTTAAACATATCCAGTTTAACACGACAACCAAACAAAGCCCTCGAGAACGAGGCAAGCCAGTGGCACAAACGGCGATTTCGCACTCACGCACCTCTTCCTCTTCTTCTTCCGAAAGGAAAGGGAGAACGACGTCGTGTGGGAGCGCGGAGAAATCGGCGAGGGTCCACATACACCCACTTCCTTTTAGTCCTTCCCCTTGCTTTTTGAGCCTTCAACTTATATCAAATCACTCATATCTGATGCAATTCTTGGTCTCCTTTGCACTTGCCCAAACCACCTGAGTTTGCTTTTCCTCATCTTATTACATCCAAATGTTACCCTTAAGTTTCATCTAATGCATTCACTTCTAATTCTATCCTTCTTGGTCTTGTCACTCATCCATCTCAACATCCTCATTTTAGCTACATTCATCCTATGAACATGGTCTTTTTCTTAACTGCCCAACATTATCCCATAAAGCATGGTTGGTCTTATGGTTATCCCGTAGAATTTTCCTTTCAATTTGAGGGGTAAACGACAATCACATAAAACTCCAAAGGTGCATCTCTATTTCTTCTACCAAGCTTGAATTCTATGGGCATCATCTTTTTCAATCTATCTACTCTTTGAATTGTTGACCCAAAATATCGAAAGTGGTCATTTTGGGAAGCTTCTTGGTTAACAATCTTAACTGATTCTTCATGTCCATACCTATTATTACTAAAATTGCACTCTATATATTTTGTTTTAGTCCTACTAATTTTGAATCTTTTAGATTCTAAAGCATCCCTCCATAATCTAGCTTTGTACTATGTCATCTCCAAACAACATACACCATGGGATTTCTTCAGATAAGTGCCTTGTTAACTCATCATAACCAATGTGAAAGGGTAGGGCTTAATGCTAACCCCTAGTTCAAGCCTACAGTAAATTGGAAATCAATCATCTCTACACTAGTGGTCCTCACATTTGTTATCACTTTCTCATACATATTCTTAATCATTTAGCAGATCCTCTTGAAACTCTTTTATTTCCCAACACCCACTAGATTAACTCCCTAGGGACTCTGTTGCACTTTCTCTAAGCCTGTAAAGACTATAACGAGATCCTTCCTCCTCTCCCTATATTTATCCATCAATTGTCTTAGTGGGAAATTAAGTAGATTTAGTGGTAAACATTCCTAGCACATTATTTCAAATGCGATCACATATGCATACATATGCCATCATGACATATGCAATCACAACATGTATGTGATCACACACACACACACACACACACACACACACACACACACACACACACACACACACTGCATACATATGCCATCATGACATATGCAATCACAACATGTATGTGATCACACACACACACACACACACACACACACACACACACACATATAGAGAAAAAATGCTTACACACAACTAGTTGGACCATTCAAATTGGTCAAACTAGCTGTGTATTAAAAAGAAAAAATATTTCTCTTTAACCACATGCAATTCCTCCCATAAGAGGCTACATGGCATCAAGTCTTATATAGGTACGATGAGAATAAGTGTCACAGATCTAGCCCGTTCATCAAATAGAGCCCATTAATTAAATTTTATCTGTAAAAAAATAGTAAATTGTCCTCATCACTGGAGCCACACATTTAAGTTGAATCAAGATAGCTAGAATGAATTTCTAATAGCTCAGTTTCCTTGTAGAAAAATATCTTACCATTAATTAAAAAAAAACTAATATTTTATTTTCTTCACATTCTTACAAGGGACCTTACTTGATTAACGGACTGGATTTCTTTCTCATATGGTGCATCGCAAGAATACATCACAGTGTTCAATTTCTCTAATTATCTCATTTTCATTAAAAACAAGCCTCTTATTCTTCCTGTTTTTCTTTATTTAATGTCATATCTCCTCATTTAATGCTCTCTATCTCCTATACTATTGGAAACCGACGTACATGGCCTAAGAAAGCCTGTGTACGAAGGGAAGCTAGGTAGGCCCTGTCGTGATGTTTGTGATAAATATGCCTTGTCCATCAGTTTTGCTACATCATGTTAGGACATGGGCTAAAAATGAGTTAGATCCAAAGCTTGAGTGTGTCGCATGATAGGAAAAGTGAGGATTGAACGTCCACAATTGAAACATTTGTGGGGCCACAAAAGTTCCTGATTAGTCTAATATTTTTGTATTTTAGTTCATCCCAGTAGAAATGACCTTATAAATGGTATGGATGGCATATAAACATCACGGTAGATCCTAGGGAGGTTTCAACAGTAATCATTCCCCTACCCACTTTTTCCTGTCTTATGGCCCACATAAGTTTTGGATTTGCCTCATTTTTGTCTGATTTCCTAACATGAGCTGGAAAAATGAATGAACGAGGTGGATTTGTCACAAACATCATGGTGGGCCTCACTTGGCTTCTCATCGAAGGAAGTTCTAGCAAACGATTGACATCGGGAAGGGTGTGGAAAGGGAAGAGTAAGAACACCGTCTTCTCTACGTGATATGAAACTTGAATCCACAAGGCGTGATGGCTCTTGAATCCATAAGAATTAAGAAATTTCAAAATATTTTATTAAAGTTTGACTCTAAAACGAAATTACAAGGCTTTAAATAATAAAATACAACCCTAATCAAGAGTCCTAATGTGAACAAACTGAAACTTTCCCAAAATAGTAAAACTTACTAAAAATAGTAAGTCTTAATTTAACTTTGTCGGATGATTCCTGTTGGGCATACAAGGACAGCATGATGGGTTAGTCTCATTAATATAAATACAGATCAAACGACACGATTACACGATTGAATCAAGAGTCGAAACATGAAAACCAGCCGCTCGTTGAAATCAACTACACAAAGAAGATGAGACAATTCACTTACCTAATCTGAGACGATGATGGTATGCCAACACACTCGATCTCGAGCAAGCACTAGAGTAGACCATTCTCTATAGCCTTGTACTTATGTATTGCACATACCCACTGATCACACGACGTGTTACATGTAAATTTTTTTTTTCTCTGTTTCTCTCTCTCACTCATTTTTTCTGTATGCTGAAAAGCTCGTAGCCAACCCCTCCCTCTCCATCCTTAAATAGGAGATGAAGAGGCGGTGGATGCTTAAGTGGTGTGTCAGCAACCCACCCAGCTGCCAAGTGTTAAGTGGGCCCCACTAGGGGTTGCAACAGCCCAACGTGTCATCACACGTGCCACTCATGCATCTAGCATGCATGGCATGTTATCTAAGGTTGCCACATGTCAGGCAAGTGTCTAGCATATACGCATGTGGGCATGTGTCTAGCATATGTGCTTCCAACAATTTCCCACTCAACCCTATAGTGGGGAACGCAATACAATAGGGTCTGCTCCAATAAGATTGATTGAGATCTTGTGCTAGGAGTAAGGATCAGGTAAGTGGGACCAACCGGGATTTCAATGTCTCTATACACAGGTGGCTATACACTAAGCAACCACCATACTAGTGTATAGCCTCCCAAGCTCTCCAAGGCCTGCCCTAGACCTGCATGACCACACCGGATGGAGATAATCCCCGATCTAGGATCGTTCTGCTAGCATCACACTTATCCTCTTATTAAGTTCGAATAATCATGTATACTTTTGTAAACATTTTTCAATTTTTTTTTTCAAAATAAGTTATTTACATACATATAATCTTATAAAAACAGTTTGCAAATCGTCATCCTATAAAACTCGATAATGTCGCGACGAATAAGTCTCAAAGTACATAATCATGGTTCTAGGAACTTAGTGTCTTGCCAAGGGGTCTTTCTCATGCAACTACACAATTCATAATAAACCAAGCCATTTTCCTAGTCATATATCCCAAGCCGAATCAATCATGACCATCATATATATGCTAATGTAGTGACACTCAATTTCATCTTTCTGTACACAAAGGCAGGTAGCTAAGGACACAAGGGTCATGTATAAGACCAGCCTGCTTGCACAATGCAATGACCAGATCAGATTAGGCACCAATAGGGAAATCGGTACTGAAGCGGAGTCCAACTCAATGCTGCAAGCACGTGGTCACTCATCCACGCTGCAAAGTAGGCATTACTAGGCATACATTGGGACTACAATGCGCAGGTCCCGCCTAAAGCGCATGAGTCTCGCCCATCAACTCCTAACCTCAAGGCCAGGTCCCACCTAAAGTGCATGGTTACTGGCTCATCAACTCCTCACCTAGGTCCATACAGGCCATGATATCATCAGGAGATAGAGGTCCTGCCTAAAGCACGTGAGATCTAGCCCAACAACTCCTAACCTCACTACTAGAGGTCTCGTTTAAAGCACGTGAGCATTGACTCAACAATTCCTAAACTCGCTGCCACTGTGAATGTCATTCGATTCCCAGAGTCTCATCCTAGTCACTCAAAGCTATCCACTGTGTGGTGGCACAAGCTAATGAGCACTAACATGTGCTATATATATATATATATATATATATATATATATATATATATATATATATATATATATATATATATATATATATATATATAACATGTCCAACATAACATGAATCCAAATCATGTATATATAATTGTGAATGGAGGCGGTCGCACCTTAACTCGCCCTTCCTCATCTTCTGTATCACCATAGAAGGCGGTTGCACCTTAGTGTGCTTCCTTATCTTGAACATGTCTTCCAAGCGCATGTTAGGTGTGGTCAATTCCTATACGAGTGGGGAAGATCATCCTGCCAACAAAAAAAATAAATAAATGACCAACACATGGTCCACCATTGATGATCTTAAAGGCCTAGAAAAATTAATTATGCGTGATATAGAATATTCATTCAAAATACATGACATTAATGTGTGATATAGAATATTCATTCAAAATACATGACATTAATGTGTGATATAGAATATTCATTCAAAATACATGACATTAATGTTTTACATTACCTACTCTTAGGAGTACATGGACTCATTCCATTGCTCAGATGCAAGTCTCAAATACTGCACAATGTAATCTCTATCATTATATTTAGTGGGGAATACAACTAAAAGAATTTACATAAAATTATAACACTCCTACTTTCACAAAATACATCAAAATCTTCTCAGTCCCATCTGCCTTACATGTATTTCAAATATATCTCTAACAATTGATTTTGTCATAAGATCAGCTAACACTTCTCTAGTGGAAATGTACTTAAGTACAACTTGCCCATCTCTCACCTGATTTGTAAAGTAGTGATATTTAATTTCAATGTGCTTAGATTTCTTGTAGTGCTTTAGGTCTTTCGTGAGGTTAACAGCTTACGTATTATCCATCTTTACCAGGAGAGGGCCTTTAGCAGCAGGAACACGTAAGGTTTTAAAAAATCTCATAATCCACATGCCTTGAACTATTGCATAACATGCAATGTATTCAGCTTCCATAGTTGAAAGTGTGGTTGAAGATTATTTCTTACTGTACCATGAAACAACTCCTCCATTTAGCATGAACACATATCCAAAAGTAGACTTTCTTTTATCTTGATCATCTCCCCAAGATGCATCAGAATAGGCTTAAATTTTAGCTCATTACGTTGGCATGATAACATATAATCTTTTGTTCCTCAAAGATAGTGAAGAATTCTTTTCACTGCTTGCCAATGTGCTTGTCCTGGATTACTTTGGTATCTGCTCACAAGACCTACATCATAGAATATGTCTAGCCTAGTATAAAGCATGACATACATAAGGCTGCCGATGGAACTAGCATACGATACAGATGACATAGTCTACTTTTTGATATCGGACTGGGACTGTTAGATCACTTATTTGTGTCATACGAGTGCAACATGTTGGTCAATTATATGTGTTTATGTGTCTAGGAGTCGAATGAGCCCAAAAAAGATGAAGACCAAAGACACAAGAGGACTGGTTGCATCAAAGAATAAGAAACAGGTAAATCAGAGTTGCCTTGGTGAGCCGCACCCCTTAGAACTAAAACAACTCAAAACCTCTAGATGACTTGAACTCTAATAATTAAACTTTTAATCATCTTAGAATGGCCTTAGGAGTTCCAAAAAACCACACATTGTAAGGCCTTAGAGCTTTGTGAGATGCTGTAAACAAACTGCCCAAAATAACAGAACTCACTGTTTTGTAGACAGGTTGACAGATCCTGTAAATAGGTGATAGATCCTGTTGATAGGTCAAAATAGGCCAAATCACAGTAAGATGGCTAGTTAATTCGATCGGCCAACACCTACGGTCGACTAGTTGATGGTCCCTGTCGACAGTTAGCTATTTTTTGTCCATTTTTAGCCATTGTAATTGCAACTCTATATATACGGCTTCTGAGCTTTAGGCATTTGAGAAGGTTTTTGGTGCATTCCAAGCCTAGGTGATAGCCCACTCATATCCATCATCCTAGCCACTAAATTAAAGAGTTTTTCATGCCATCTTCCATGTGTCAAACACTCTAATGAGCATTCCACTCTCACTTAATGAGGATGTGTATAAACTCTTCCATTCCCAGATATTAGACCTAACCCAATAGTAAAATCCATCGTCTAAATCCTCTAGAAGACCTTCTAGGTGAATCTCTTAGTTAGAACAAGTTACCTTTCAAATGTAGGAGATTCCACCATCCTCCCTAGTGTTCGCTTCCCCAAGTGTAGGGTTGCGATGTAGTAGTAATCTCGGTAAGACCGAGGTCGATCCACAGGGACTTGTGTAGGAACTCACAAAACACTTCCAATGGCTTCTAATTGAGAACTAACTAAATAGGATTTTGAAATTGAATGTAGGTAGGTATTTTGAACTAAAACTGAATGTAATCAATAATAAAGAGCACTAGGGGTTCAAGGATTCACTTGTAGCAATCCTTGATGCTTAATTCGCTGTGATTTCTCACTTACTCAACTAGAATCGAAATGAAATCCTATCTAGCTGGATGATAGAGCAGTTAAAACAAAGAATCTGTCATATGTGTGGTTAGGACTTGATCACACTCAATTGCATAGGTCAATCCTAGTTCCAATAGATTAAGATCACAATCATAATCATCATTAAACTCTGTCACAAAGCATAACTAGATCATGATTTGAACTTCATTCAAATCACATATACAATCACACATAAGCAGAAATTTCAGAATAATAGAACTCTTGGCATGAAGTTCCCACATGAGAATCAAAGGTCTAGAGCATATTGAATCTTATTCCTCGGAGCATACAGGTCTAGAATCATTCAAAACAATTAAGAACTCAAGCAATTCTTCTAAACATCCATGAGCCATCATAAGATTAAGAAAAACTACTTAGAACTTTATTCAAACTTCAAACCATTGTTCTTTACTAATAATCCAACTTGAAACCATAAAAACGAATTAAAGCATCTTAGATCTACTATAAGCTTCACCTCTTTGCCCTAGCTAAGATGTTTAGCCGTTCACGATCCAAGGAAACATGAAAAGAGCTAAGAAAAATATAAAAACTAGAAGAACAAACTAGGAGGAGTTGTACAACTCCGGATCTAACTTCTACCGCCTCCCATCATGGTAATTCTCTTCTAGGATGCCTTAGGAACGAGCTAGAAGAGTCCTTTTATAGGTTTGAGGCCCTAGATATGAAGAAACTTCAAGAAAATCTGAAAAAATAGCGCTTTGCGCAACAAATTTTGAAGCTTATAAAAGAAGCTCTATTACGCAGACGACCGGTCTGAGCTCGTGAACAACCGATCGGACGACTCGTCGCAAAAGGTCAAAAACAGTCCAGAGAGTTTTATGAAAATTCGAACCCAATTTTTAATTCCACGACTGGTCTGAGTAGTGGACGACCGGTCCTGGGCTGTGGACGATCGTCCGACCGGTCTTCAGTGCAATTTTCTGCACTTCGTCCTTTTCTCCTTTGCTTCTTTCTTCCACCCTTTGGCGCTTGGTCCTTTGATCTTTAATGCTTGTAAGCAACGTCTCTAAGCCTTCAATTGATGAATTTTCTCTTTCATTCCTACAACAAAAAACCATGCATTAGTTGGGTCTTTAATCATGTATTTTAAGCATAGTTAGTGATGAAATGGAGTTAGAATATACACATTTAAAAGCTTAACACACCCCCAACCAGCATTTTACTAGTCTCGAGCAAAACATGCGTGAAGCAATTTTCATTCTTCAAGACTCAACTCTCCTTCGGAAACTATGCTTCTATATACTCTAAGACATGCAAGTGTAAAAATTGAAAAAATTAAGTGATAGAGGTTGAAACCTTAAACTTTCAAGAACATAAAAAGTACTCATATGGATTCCCCGCTGATTGATTGATAAATAGAACATTTCAAACAAGTTAACCTAGTGTGCTCGGTGAATGCTCATCTCATAGATTTTTGGGATTATCTTCTTCATAAATCAGCTAAAGCATGGATTTAAGGTGTACAGATCAACAATAAGCCTATGACAGGAATTTATCTTACCATCCTTCTGACGGCTTTCACACTACTTCCCATTTTCGATTTTGGTTACGGGTAGACCATCCCCCGGTTGGTAATAGGTAGCCCTTTTCGAAATTTTCCACCATATTTTCAATCATTCCCATATTTTCATCATTCCTTTCCTTTTCATACACATTAGACATGATTTTTAGAAATCCATATCTTTCGTTATTTTCCCATGGACAAGGATGGACAAAGTACCCCGGCTTGGTTTCTCAACACCTCAAATCTAAACTTAGCCAATCCACAAATCTACATAATCCTTTTAAAACATGAGAATCGTGTAAAGTAAACTAGGTGTAAAAGTGTTTCAATTTTTCTATCAATCAAATCAATAGGAGAATCCAATTAGAAAACCTTCATGTTACAAGTCCTTTAAGAGTTTCAAAATCATCTCACTACATCTTTCTTCCTTTCATACTTACGACATCCCGAGTGCATAAAAATGTGGTTTTCCAAAGGAGTTTTGAATTTTCAGAAAAAATTGAAAAATGTCTGCATAATTGCTCAAAATGTCACAAAACACTAGATTCATCCTAGTGATCCCACACCCCCAACTAAATCTTACATTGTCCTCAATGTAAAAGATATGCAATAAGCAAGGCATGAGAGCAATTATAAAATAAAGGGAGTGAGTAATGAAAGTACCTGAGAGAACAACAACTGAAATTCTACCTCCTTCAAACAAACCTATGAAAAACAAACCAAAAGCAAGAAAACCTAATCCTAACTATTCTATACCTCCATTAGACTAGGAGATCAAATACCTTGATATACAGGATTAATCAGAGGTGTGGACATACCTTCTGAAGGAAAATTCTCAAAGAACGGCTTTAATCGCTGACCATTTGCTTTAAAGATATTATCGTTCCTTGGATTCAACAACTCGATAGTCCCATACGGATAAACAGTTTTCACAATGAAAGGACCGGTCCATCGAGACATCAATTTCCCTGGAAATAAATGTAGCCGGGAATTATATATAAGGACCTTTTGATTAATTGTGAAGGTCTTACGAAGGATGATCTTATCATGGAACACCTTCGTTTTGTCCTTGTAAATTCTTGCATTTTCATATGCCTCGTTTCGGAGTTCCGCAAGTTCATTCAATTGAAGTTTGTACAATGAGCTTGCTTTGTCAGAATTAAAATTCATCTTCTTTATCGCCCAATATGCCCTATGTTCTAACTCCACGGGCAAGTGACAAGCTTTCCCATAGACAAGTCTATAGGAAAATATTCCAATGGGGGTTTTGAAAGCGATACGGTAAGCCCAGAGTGCATCGGTAAGTCAAAGCGACTAATCTTTGCGATTGGGGTTCACTGTTTTTTCCAAAATATGTTTAATTTTCCTGTTGGATATCTCATCTTGTCCACTTGTTTGTGGGTGATAAGGAGTACTCACTTTGTGATTCACACCATATTTCTTCATTAAAGCTTCAAACGAGCGGTTACAAAAATGAGATCCTCCATCGCTTATAATGACTCGAGGTGTTCCAAACCGAAAAATGATATTTTCTTTTAAGAAGCGAATGACTGTTTTGTGGTCATTTTTCTGGCATGGAATCTCCTCGACCCATTTTGAAACATAATCGATGACAAGCAATATATATAAATTTTCGAAAGAAGATGGGAATGGACACATGAAATCGATGCCCCAACAATAAAAAATTTTGATTGGTAAGATGGGATTGAGTGGCATAATATTTCTACGAGATATTCCTCCCAATTTCTGTAAGGCTCACACGTTTTACATAACTCATGGGTATCTTTAAACATGGTGGGCCAATAAAACCCATATTTCAGGATTTTGGCTGTGGTCTTCTTAGCCGAAAAGTGGCCACCACATGCCTGAGAATGACATAAGGAGATGATACTGTGTTGCTCATCATCCGGTACACATCTCCTTATAATTTGATCAGGACAATACTTGACTAAGTACAGGTCATCCCACAAGAATTTTCTCACCTCGTTGAAAAACTTATCCTCATCTTGCTTGTTCCAGTGTGTTGGAATTGTACCTGCAGCAAGATAATTAACAATGTCCGCATACCATGGCAATTGGGAGACTTTAAAAAGTTGTTCATCAGGGAACATGTCATTGATCGTAGTCATCTCAGGGGAATCGATGAGAACAAGTCTAGAGAGATGGTCAGCCATTACGTTCTCTACTCCTTTCTTATCTTGTATTTCTATATCAAATTCTTGGAGTAGGAGGATCCATCTTAACAAGCGTGGCTTAGCATACTTCTTAGAGAGAAGGTACTTAAGCGCGGCATGGTCAGTGAATATGATAATCTTGGATCCGTTTAAGTAGGACCTAAACTTGTTTAAAGTAAAAACTAGGGCCAAAAGTTATTTTTTCTGTAGTAGTGTAGTTAGCTTGAGCCGAGTTTAAGGTTCTACTTGCATAGTAGATGACGCATGGCTTTTTCTCTTTTCTCTGGTCTAACATAGCCCTAATAGCGTAGTCGCTCGCATCACACATAATTTCAAAAGGAAGGCTCCAATCAGGTGGTTGCATTATGGGAGCACATGTTAACATACCTTTACGCTTGTCGAAGGCATTTTGACAATCTTCATTCCACTCGAAAGAGTTTTCCTTTTGAAGGAGGTTACATAAAGGGCGAGAGAGTGAACTAAAATCCTTTATGAACCGTCTATAGAATCCAACATGTCCCAAAAAGGACCGCACATCTCGTACGCTCTTAGGTGGTGGAAGATTAGAGATAAGATTGATTTTAGCTTTGTCCACCTCAATTCTATTTTGTGAGATGATGTGACCAAGGACTATTCCCTTTTGAACCATGAAGTGACATTTTTTCCAATTCAACACGAGGTTCTTTTCTTTGCATCTTTTCAAAATAGGTTTTAAGTGCATAAGGCACTCATCAAAGTTACAACTAAATACTAAGAAATCGTCCATGAAGACTTCGAGAATCGTCCCCACCATATCAGAAAAAATACTCAATATACAACGCTGAAAAGTGGCAGGGCATTGCATAGTCCAAACGGCATTCTTCGATAAGCAAAAGTATCGAATGGACATGTGAAAGTTGTCTTCTCTTGGTCTTCTAGGGCGATCTCTATTTGGTTATACCCTGAATACCCATCAAGGATGCAAAAATGGGAATGACCTGCCAACCTTTCTAAAATTTGATCAACAAATGGTAAGGGGAAGTGGTCTTTCCTCGTGACTGTGTTTAGCTTCCTGTAGTCAATGCACATTCTCCAACCGGTAGTGACTTTGGTTGGTACAAGTTCATTATTGGCATTGGCTATGATGGTTATTCCGGATTTCTTAGGCACCACCTGAGTTGGACTCACCCATTGACTATCGGATATTGGGTAAATGATACCCACATCCAATAGTTTCACCACTGTGGCCTTAACCACCTCCTCCATGTTTGGATTGAGGCGTCTTTGTGGTTGCCTAGATGTCTTAGCATTTTCCTTAAGGTTTATGCGATGAGTACAAATCAGTGGGTTTATGCCTTTGAGATCCGCAATTGACCATCCAATGACGCTCTTATGCTCTATTAGAGTAGCTATCAGCCTACTCTCTTGTTCCTCATCCAAGTGGGAAGAAATCACCACCGGATACATCTCATCTTGACCTAAATAAACATATTTCAAATTAGTGGGTAATGGTTTTAGGTCGAGCTTCGGTGCCTTCATATTAGATGGAAGGTGCTTGTTCTCGTTTAAGGTTAATGCTCAAGTAATGCCTTCCATCTTTTAATATTAAATACCGGCATAACATCCAAAATGGCATCCATCTCTCGTATCGTGTCATCATCAATCTCATGAGAGTGGGCCAAACATGCCTCCAAAGGATCGGAATATAATGCTAAGGGGGATGTATTTTCTACGAATGATTCAATTAGATTTATTTTGTGGACTTCGTCATCAACTTCCCGTGGTTGTTGAAATTGCGGTATAAGTTTGATTACCGCTTTTGTAGAAGCAAGAAACAGTTTTCTTTGTCCTAGAGGGGGGTGAATAGGACACTTTTTAAAATCACCAAATTACACACTTAAAAACATGCAAAGTATTTTTAAAGAACTTACTTCAAACGCAAGATATGCAAACTATTAATCAATTAAAGTGCAAGTGAAGGAAGTAAAGCAGTTCAACCAATCATCACACAACAAGAGATTTTTATAGTGGTTCGGTTATGTACCTACTCCACTCCTGGCTGATCCACTCACTCCTTGAGTGGCCGGATTTCACTATCTCTGTGGTTTTAAATGAGGTTAACCATAAACTTTAACAGCCTACAAAAGGCTTAGACCTCAACACATGGATTCATCCTTCCATAGGACTAATCCATTAATCACTTTGTCCTACACAAGCGCTTGTCCTACTCAAGGACTTGTCCTATGCAAGGACTCTACCGAGTTTGGGTCTTCAAACTCTGAAACCCAAATCTCAACTTTGAGGTGGTTTCTTGGATTCGAAAGACTAAATATACTTAGCTGATTGAGCCCCTTGATGATGCCTTTGTTGAAGAAGCTTCGGCTTGCACGGAAGATACCTTCTTCAGCTCCCTCGATCAGCAACCTTGCTACGGATGACTTCTTGTAGGTTCCAAGGTGAGGGATCAGGGTTTGGTTGAGGCTATATTGGGATATGGCTTTTATATGAGGAGTGGCTTCTACCTAAACCACCATTAATGGCATTGATGACAAGAGTATAACTTTGAGAGGTAGGTCAAGATGCGATTAAAGAAGGGTTGAGTTCATGATTCAATCCAAGCTTTGAATGCTCTTCAATGTTGGTCAAATCAACATGGATTGAAGTATGAACTCAATAAATCAAAGGGAATGAGAGAAGGGGATCTCAAGGAGGAAGCACAAACAAACCCTAGATGATGCTCAATGTGTTTTTCTCAAGATCCAACCGAGTTCCATATATAGAGATGACTTTCAAAGGTTAGAAAACGGTCACCTCGATAGGATCCAATCGATAGGACATAAGTACCAGCTCATTTTGAATTTTTGCTAAAAAATAGGTTCTCTGATTGATCGAACTTAGTTCCGATTGATCGGAACTCCATCTCCGATGGATCGAAGAGAGTTCCCGATTGATCGTAAGAATGTCCAGAGAAAAATCGAAATGTTGCTGGACACTCCTCCAATGGATCGGATGTCCTTCTGATTGATTGGAGGACCTTGTCCGATTGATCGGACAGATGGTCCGATTGATTGTAATTTCATCCAGAGAGTTATGTGATATTCTGGATTTTTCGTCCGATGGATCGGATCATTCTCCAATTGATCGGAATGCCTTGTTCGATTGATCGGACAGACCTACGAGTGATCGAAAAAACGTTCAGATAGATTTTTAAAGTTGCTGGACAAAGCTCTGATTGATCGGGCATGACCTCCGATTGATCGGACACCTATCGGACACAATTCCGATGGATCAGACACTTATCGGAGACAGCAGATATAAGATTTTTCATGTTTTAAGCAACAACTGCCACAATAGACACTTCCATCGCTGATCTTTATAGAAGGTGGACTATAGATGGGGCTAACGATGCAACAAGGAAGGATTAGGCCATCTATAGAGGGGTTTTGGGATCAAAGGTTTGGATGAAGAGGCTTAAAGCTTGACTGGATGAGCGATCTTCTTGAGTAGCTTCTGTCTTCAGCCGCAAGCAGACTTGATGACACACTAATCATGGTAATTGACAAATCTTTGCATTAACAGTTGTTTGCATAAATCAAATATATTCAGCTCGAGTGTCATATTTCCAAAGGACATTTGTACAAGCCCGTTTCTACAATTGATAATTGCATTTGAAGTAGCTAGAAAAGAGCATCCTGGTATGATAGGAATTTGAGCACCGGTACCTATCATGGGATGTGTATGCAAGACTATAAAATCCATTGGATAGTAGAATTTATTGACGTGAACCAAGACATCCTCAATCATCCCCCTCGGTATACGAATAGATCTATCAGTAAGTTGAGTGTGGTTTTGGTGGATTTCAATTCACCTAACCCAAGTTGTTCATAGACCGAGTATGGGATGAGGTTAACACTTGCCCCTAAATCGAGTAAGGCTTGTTTGATCCAGTAGTCACCTATGATGCATGAGATGGTTGGACTACCTGGATCCATGTATTTTTGAGGCACCTCTTGTTTGATAATAGCGCTCAAATTCTCAGTCAAAAGTACTTTGTTGTGAACATTGTGTTTCCTTTTGACTATATATAATTCCTTCAGAAATTTGACATATGATGGTATTTGTTTTATAGCATCCAACAACGAAATGTTGATCTTCACTTGCTTAAAAACCTCTAAGATTTTCAGGTTTTTGTCTAAAGGTTTAGGTGAAATCAACCTTTGGGGAAACGGGGCAACCGGCTTGTATTGCCTTTCCGGTTCTTTTTCATGTGGAGTGTTATTCGGGCTATCATCCTCTTTAGAAATTTTTGGATAATTAGGCTTTGGGGCCTTCACCAAATTAGATTTATCAATTATTTTTCCACTTCTCAAGCTGGTGATAGCTTGAACATGCTTCGTATGTTGGGAGGACGAGCTTGTGTCTTGTATCGCAAATTGGGTTCTTGGGTTAGGGAGAGGTTGGGTAGGAAGTGTGCCTTTCTCCCTAACACTGAGATGAGATTCAACTCTAGCTATTGATGTTTTCAAGTCATTAATGGCTTGAGATGAATTTTGACTGAATTTCAGTTGCTCTTGCATGAACCCATCAATTTTCAGAGAATTAGTCTTGTTATATTCAGCTTGAACTGATACGAATGCACCCAACATCTCCTCTAGCATAGCTTTTGATGTGATTACTAGGGAAGGACCTAGTAAAGGTTGAGCTTGGGGGGTCTTGTTTGCATTCGCAGTTGGTCCATTCCTCCAACTGAAGTTGTGATGGTTCTTCCAACTAGAGTTATACGTGTTTGAGTTTGAAGCATTAAATGACCGTTGATAACTGTTTATGACATTTGATTGTTCTTGAAAGATTTCCTAGAATGTAGAAATTGTGGGACAATCCTGTGTTACATGTTAATTCTCAGGACAAATTCCACAAATAATTTCAACGTCCTTTGAGTTAATCGTCTCTCCTTTCTTCAATTCCATGGCCTCGACTTTTCTTGTGAGGCTAGCCACACGTGTACTTATGTTATCTTCTTCTGAGAGGACATAAATTTCTCATTTCTCCTTTTGTTGGCTTGTCTTAGGATTTGTTATTTTAGATGTATCCCAAGACTGTGCATTTTCAGCCAATTCATCAAAATAGTCCCATGCTTCCTCGGCTTCCTTATTCATGAATTATCCATTACACATCATCTCTATGAATTGACACATGGGTGGAGTCATTCCTTCATAAAAAAAGATTATTACCCGCCAAATTTCATAGCCATGATGTGGGCATGCATTTAACAAGTCCTTGAACCTCTCCCAACATTGGAATCTTTTTGAGCAAAATTCATGATAAGACGCCTTAACATGATCGTTTTGTGAGTAGGGAAGAACTTTTTAATGAACTCCCTAGTCATCTCAGTCCATGTGCCAATTGATCTTGGCCTTAATGCATGAAGCCAAGCCTTAGCTTTCTCTTTAAGGGAAAAAAGAAATAATTTAAGTCTCACTACATCATCCGTTTCATTTGCAGAGTGCATTGTGGCTATCACCTCAACAAATTCCTTAAGATGTTGATTGGCACTTTCACTATCTAGTCAATTGAATTTGGGAAGGAGTTGGATTACTCCCGGTTTAAGATCTATGTTCCCTGCATTATGTGGAAAAACTATGCATGAGGGAGTGCTCGCTCTTGCAGGTTGCAAGTAATCACGTAGTGTTCTAAGTTAGGGAACATTCTCAACCTCATTCTCTCCCGTTTCGGTTTGGCCCAGATTTTGATTGGCCATAGAGTTAGGTTGATTTCCAGCCATACTTTCAGACAAACTTTGAGAATCTAAATGTTTCTTAGCACGTGGCTCCCTATCAATCCCTTTAACAATTCCCCCTTCACTAATGAGTCGGTTATTAGAATCCCGAACCCAATGTGGCATGCAAATCTCAGAAAAAAAATAAAAGAAAAGGGTTTGAAAAACCTAATTTGAAGTGACTACTTCGACTCTTAGAATTCCTGTAAAATCAAAACAAAGCAAACAAACTAAGTTAGTAAAGGACTCCTAAAAAATCTTAAATAGAAACTGTTTTCAGAAATTTTGTAAAAAATCGTCAAAGTCGTCGGCAACGACGCCAAAAACTTGTTCGCTTCCCCAAATGTAGGGTTACGATGTAGTAATAATCTTGATAAGACCGAGGTCGATCCATAGGGACTTGTGTAGGAACTCACAAAATACTTCCAATGGTTTCTAATTGAGAACTAACTAAACAGGATTTTGAAATTGAATGTAGATAAGTATTTTGAACTAAAACTGAATGTAATTAATAATAAAAAGCACTAAGGGTTTAAGGATTCACTTGTAGCAATCCTTGATGCTTAATTCGCTGTGATTTCTCACTTACTCAACTAGAATCGAAATGAAATCCTATCTAGCCAGATGATAGAGCAGTTAAAACAAAGAATCTGTCATATGTGTGATTCAAATATATGATTCCCTCAATTCAAGTTAGGACTTGAGCACACTCAATTGCATAGGTCAATCCTAGTTCCAATAGATTAAGATCATAATCATAATCATCATTAAACTCTGTCACAAAGCATAAATAGATCATGATTTGAACTTCATTCAAATCACATATACAATCACACATAAGCAGAAATTCTAGAAAAATAAAACTCTTGGCATGAAGTTCCCACATGAGAATCAAAGGTCTAGAGCATATTGAATCAGATTCCTCGGAGCGTACATGTCTAGAATCATTCAAAACAATTAAGAACTCAAGCAATTCTTCTAAACATCCATGAGCCATCATAAGATTAAGAAAAACTACTTTGAACTTTATTCAAACTTCAAACCATTGTTCTTCACTAATAATCCAACTTGAAACCAATAAAAACGAATTAAAGCATCTTAGATCTACTATAAGCTTCACCGTTTAGCCCTAGCTAAGAGGTTTAGCCGTTCGTGATTCAAGGAAACATGAAAACAACTAAGAAAAACATAAAAACTAGAAGAACAAACTAGGAGTTGTAGAACTCCGGATCCGACTTCTGCCGCCTCCCACCGTGGTAATTCTCTTCTAGGATGCCTTAGGAATGAGATAGAAGAGTCCTTTTATAGGTTTGAGGCCCTAGATGCGAAGAAACTTCAAGAAAATTCGTAAAAATAGCACTTTGCGCTGCAAATTTCGGAGCTTGTAGAAGAAGCTCTATTACGCAGACGACAGGTCGGACGATTGGTTTAAGCTCATGGACAACTAGTCGCAAAAGGCCAAAAACAGTCTAGAGAGTTTTCTGAAAATTCAAACCCACTTTTTAATTCCATGACCAGTCGGACAACCGGTTTGAGTTGTGGATGACCGGTCGTGATTGGTCCAGCAATGTTTCGCAGCAGGGTCCTCCTGTTGAGTGTTCGGACCAGAGTGCAATTTTCTGCACTTCTTCCTTTTCTCCTTTGCTTCTTTTTTCCACCCTTTGACACTTGGTCCTTTGATCTTCAATGCTTATAAGCAGCGTCTCTAAGCCTTTAATTGATGAATTCTCTCTTTCATTCCTACAACCACAAAACCATGCATTAGTTGGGTCTTTAATCATGTATTCAAGCATAGTTAGTGATGAAATGGGGTTAGAATATACACATTTAAGAGCTTAACACCTAGCTGTTGAGCTCTGAGTTGTGCATATTCTAACCTCAAATTATCACTCATTATGTATGTTTTATATGTTTAAAGACTAATTTAATACATGTTTTCATGTTTACAGGAATGCGAGAGAGATTCTACCTATATGATGTTAAAAGGCACACTTTACATGCTTTGAAGATCAATGGAAGAAAGGACAAGAGGTGGAAGAAATATGCAATGGAGATGAAGAAAGAGAAGCTATATTGACTGACTGGCTAGCCGTCCAAACCCTCCAGAAATCATAAAATCGCTGGACATATTTTTGCACTAGCAGACCCCTTGTCCGACCGGCCGGATGAACTGGCCAGCCAGCCGACAGAAGGGTCGGCCTATGTATTTTAAAGTCTAGATTTTTGGGATGCTTCTGTGCAACCTCCAGCCGGCCGGCCAGAGGGGTCCAGCCGGTTGGCCAGGGTTCAGACTGCATAAGGACTCTCCGACCTCTCAAAGTTTTCAAGTCGGTGATGAAATTTTGCTATAAAAGGACACCTCTACGTTTTTCCTAAGGCATCATAGAAGGCTTTGGAAGTCCAAGGAAGTAGAAAGAATCATCATAGACTGTTCGGAACTCCTCCAACTAGGGCTTTTATAGTTTTCTATGCTTTCAAGTACTTTTTCTTTTGATTCTATTTGTAGTATGATAATGCTCGGCTAGAACCTCTTAGCTAAGGCTAAGAGGCGAAGCTTGTAGCTAGTTTCGATGGTTAATTCGTTTATTTCAAGTATTCTTATTTTAAGTTTGGATTTTTAAGCTCTAGTTTGAATAAAGTTGGTATTTTTAGAAGTTTTATGAGAGTTCATGTACTTTGGACATGAGTTCCTTACAATTCTCTGAGATTACCATGTTTGGATTGATTATAATTGAATTCTAGTAACCCTAGATCACGTTATAGTCTCTTAGCATGGCTGTTACTCTGAAGGCTACAAGTTTAAGTTCTATGTGCTTAATTAGAACTAGAATCTGAATTCCTAACTTAAGTGGGATTGTGTGTGATTGAATGCCTTATCTTCCAACTAGATGAGAGATAGAACTTCGAATCTAGTTGTGTTTATACTTGGATAAATGAATTTACATTGGACTACTACAAGTGGATACTTGAAAGCCTTAATTTTCTTTTAGATATTCAGCTTTTTCTTTGCTTAAGTTACTGTTTTAGTTCTAGTTCTCAATCTGAATTTTCTAAACTCTTTAAAGTGAAGTTGCTAGAATAGTTTGAATTGGTTTATCAAAATTTCCTGTGGATCGACCTTGGTCTTACCGAGTTATTACTATATCGTAAGCTTTGCACTTGAGGCGATCGAACGAGTTTTTGGCGCATTTGCCGGGGAATTTAGGGTAAACAGTTCTAAATTGTTCTAGTAGCTATAGAGTAGAATTAATTAGGGTTTACTGCTTTTTAGAACTAGTTTTTTCGAATTCTTGAACTAACAAAGTTTGTTTTGTTTTGTAGGAAGTTCTTCTAGTTCAAGCAAATCGAGTACTATCCTTCTAACTTAGACTTTTTCAATTCTTAGTTTTTAGCTTTACTAGAATTCTAATTTTATTTTCAGATTTTTTTTTTTAGGATTTAGGATTTAATTCAGATTTTTGTTTATGTGGTTTATGTCCCATGTTGGGAACGTGGCCACACAAACCATCTCTAAACCGAAGGTGTTTTAGTTGGACCACTCTCCGTCTATAGACAAGTTAGAAAATACATTGAACTTTGTGAAAGTTTAGGGAATATGGATCAAACATCGTTAAGGAATACTCCCCCTCCTACTCCAACTACAAACACAAATCCAGAGGGAGTAGGGGAGAATGAGGCGTACAATGCTCCTCCAATGAGAGCTCTACATGATTACTTGCAACCGGCCCATGCTACCACTCCTTCATGCATGTTTTTTCCCAAACAATGCTGGAACAATTGATACTAAGTCAGGGGTAATTAAACTTTTACCTAAGTTCCATGGGCTAGATTTTGAGAGCCCATATCTACATCTCAAAGAGTTTGACGAGGTGGTTGCTATTTTGCAATACAACAATGTATCGGAAGATGTAGTAAAATTAAAGCTATTTCCTTTCTCTTTGAAAGAAAGAGCCAAAACATGGCTTTACTCTCTTAGACCAAGGTTGATTGGAGCATGGACTAGGAGTTTTTAAAAAAATTCTTCCCAGCCCATAAACCAAACACCATTCGACGAGCTATTATGAATTTTTCTGTTAAAGAGAGTGAAATATTCTTTCAAAGTTGGGAGAGATACAAGGACCTCCTACTTGCTTGTCCACATCATGACTACGAAATATGACAAATCATAAGCTTCTTCTATGAAGGATTGAACTCAAACATACGCTAATTCGTAGAAATAATGTGTAATGGCGAGTTTATGAGCAAAGATCCCAAGGATGCATTGAGTTACTTAGATATGTTGGCTGAGATTGCCCAATCGTAAGATACCTCAGAGAAGTCTAATAACCTCAAGCCTCCTCAACAAAAGGAGAAGGGAGGTATCTACATCCTTAAGGAAGAGGACGGTGTTAATGCAAAGATAGCTAGACTCACAAGGAAGATAGAGGCAATGGAACTCGATAAGCGTGGAACTTTCAAGTCCACTGAAGCTATTGAAAACGTGTGTGGAATTTGTGCTCCTAATGAGCACTCTACGCAAGATTGTCTTACAATCCCTGCGTTCTAAGAAGTATTACAAGAGTAAGCAAACGCCGCATATGGTTATCAACGGCCCTTCAATGGACCGGTAGGTAACACGTACAACTCTACTTGGAAGAATCATCCAAATTTCAATTGGAGGAACGGTCCCACGGCCAATCCTACCAATTCTCAAGGAGGGCCACCCGTGCAAAACATGGCCCTGCCTCAATTCTCAATGGAGGATACCATAAAGGCATTTATGTAAGGGTAAACGCAAATAAATCAAACAAATCAGCAAATGTTCCAAGAGCTTAAGGTGTCGGTTGATGAGATTAAGGGACGCTTGAATGTTAGAGAAGGGACCTTTTCGGCCCAACCTCAGCCCAATCCGAAGCAAGCACATGAAATAAGCGCCCCTAACCTCCCTAACCCACATGTGGAGCAAGTAAAATCCATCATCACTCTTAAACGTGGAAAACAAGTGGATAAATCTATTCCGGTGAAGGCTGACAAGCCTAATGATCTGGTAATTTCTGAGAATGAGGATGGTGAAATTGCAGTTTTGCCGCTTATAAAGATACTCGGAGATATGTCTAAGGACCTAGAGGGGGAGGGGGGGGGGGTGATTAGGACCTTATCAAATTCTTTTCACCTACTAATATATTTTATCAAATAAACAAAGTAAGCAATAACACTTAGGCTTCCAAGCCAAAGTGGGTCCAATCACAAGACTAGCATAAGGTTAAACAATAAGCAATCCTAGTCTAAAACATGCATAGGTAAATAAAAGATTCAACTAATCAAGATCCTAACCTATGCAACTTGTGTAGGCTTATGAGAGTGGATCAATGAGCTCAAGTCTACACAACTAGTGAAGGTACATCTTGTGTGTGGATGAGCCTAATAAGAGCCTAGCATACATTCCTATCAAGCATTCATAATTAAACAATTAAACTAATAATGCTAAGATATAAATGTGCTCAAGAACAATCACAAACACAAGGATGTATAGTGGTTCGACTACTTTTCTACTCCACTCCCGGTTCAAGTACTCAACCCCTTTGAGCACACCGGCATTCACTATCGGTGGTTTTAAATGAGGTTCACCTCTCAACCTTTACACGAAGGTTTTACCGGTTCACCTCTTAACCATAACCAGAGTTTTAGACATAGGCTAACTCTCAACCCAAAGCACGTTTGCTCCCGTGTCGGAGGCTCCCCCTTAGAGACTTAGTTTAGGCCCGGCAAACGGGCTAAAGAACGGCTAACGTCCCTAGATCGAGCTTGACAAACAAACTCTAAATGGACTCTCAATAAAGACAACCTACTTGTCGGATGAGCCCCTTGTTAAGCGCTGGTTTAGGTTGCTTGATCTCCGCTCTCCCGTGCTTCAATCAGCTTCCCTTGCTCCCACGATCGTGTTGCCGTTGCGTCGCCAATGCCTCAGCCACACTTGATCAAAACACTTTGCATGCGATGCCTTTGAGATTCCCAAGGTACTAGGAGGGTAGGTTTGAGAGCTCTACAACTTAGTGGGAATGGATTGCCTAGAGTCTCTCTCCTACAATGATCTCATCTTAGAGTTTTGGACAAGAGTATGCCAATTAAGAAAGTTCCAAACTCTAGAGATCAAGAGGGGATGAAGGTCATCTTCGTCATGAGCTTGGAATGCTCTAATCTTATGTTAAAGCACAAGGAAGATGCCTTGCATAGGTTGGGAATGAGCCTCAAATGGTCTCCAACAATGGTGGCTTCACTCCTCTCAAAATCCCCTTACAGATGCCCAAAAATCGAGCTCTATATGTAAGAAAGGAGAGCTCCAACGGTCATAAAACGGCTCTGTGCCGACCTGTCCCGACCGGTCCCGACCGGTCGGATCCCCTTGCTGAAGGATATCAATTACACAGGCCGACCGGTCAAGACCGGTCGGCTCACCTTGCTGGACAGCCTGATGAATACAGGCCGACCGGTCTTGACCGGTCGGCTACCCAGCTACTATCAACACAGCAAGTTGCTGTGGGGTCTGGCCGACCGGTCTTGACCGGTCGGACCAGTCCAGCCGACCGGTCTAGACCGGTCAGACAGGCCTGGTTCAACACAAATCTTGGCTGACCCAATCTTTTCTCAACCCACAAGCATTGGCCAAGTTTTGGGTGCACATTTGGGACACCTAGGGCCAATCTATGATGACTAAAAGTTCCCTAATATGGTCAAGGTCATCAAGGAAGCAAGGGGGTTGGGTTTTGGTCAAGGTTAAGGCACCAAGGCATCACTTTTACCTGATTCTTCTTCCTTGATGCAGCCGGTCCGTCTTTGAGTCTTCGGTCTTCGTCTTCATTGGGCTCAACCGACACTAGACTCACTGACGTAAGTGATTGACAAACAAGGTGCACTAGTATGCCACGGAAAAGTGCACTAACAGATGGATCTAGCTCAACCCCACAGGAAACAGAACACATTCATATGCCCATAGCATCATTCCCTTCGAGATTGGTTTCTCCAAAACCTCTCCCGAACTCTCATGACATTCTAGAGGTTTTCAAACAAGTCAAGATCAACATTCCTCTACTTGATGTCATTAAAAAAATCCCTTCCTATGCCAAGTTCCTAAAGGACCTATGCACAACCAAACGTAAATATAATGAGAAAAAGGCATTTTTAAATGAGCAAGTGAGTGCCATTCTCACCCAAAAGACCCCCCAAAATATAAAGATCCCTGTAGTCCTGCAATCTCATGTATCATTAGTGACCACCGGATTAAACGTGCATTGCTAGATTTGGGGGCAAGCGTAAACTTGATCCTATACTCGATATACGAGCAATTGGGTCTTGGTGAGCTAAAACCCACCAAAACCACATTGCGATTCGTTGATTGATCCATCCGTGTACCGAGAGGGATGGCTGAGGATGTATTGGTCTAAGTCGACAAATTCTACTACTCAGTGGATTTTATCATCTTGGACAATCGGTTATGGATACAAGCACTCAAATATTGGTGATTTTAGGCCGCCTATTCTTGGCTACATCAAATGCAATTATAAATTGCCGAAATGGGGTGATGCAATTGTCCTTTGAGAACATGACATTGGAGGTGAACGTGTTCCATATGTGCAAAAAGCAAAGGAATGAGATGATGATGAGCTTTTCGAGGTAAACATGCTCGAATCCTTTGAAGAAGAGGAGCTCCTCCAACTTGAACCACTAGAAAATTTGGAGACATGCTTGGCACATTTTAAAAATTCTAAAGATCCCATTTTGTGCGATATTATGCAAGTATTGAGTAATGAGAAACCGGTAGTTGATACTAACCGGTGGAAGCCTCATTTTGAAAGATTGCCACCAACCACATCAAAGCCTCTATCGTCTAATATCAAATTGTCGAAGTTGACCTTAAACCTTTGCCATCCGAGCTGAAATATGTATATTTGGATTAAGAGGAAACATTCCCAGTTGTCATAGCCTCTCACCTAGGAAAGACCAAAAGCTCAAGTTGATTGAGCTACTCAAAGAACATAGGGGAGTCATAGGTTGGACAATAGAGGACCTCAAGGGGATAAAATCTTCAGTATGCACTCACTGTATATACCTCGAAGAAAATGCAAAAACAACTAGACAACCTCAAAGGAAGCTAAATCCAAATATGATGGAGGTTGTCAAGGCCGAAGTATTAAAGCTACTAGATTTGGGTATCATCTACCCCATCTCGGATAACCAATGAGTGAGTCCTACCCAAGTTGTCCCTAAGAAGTCTGGTATTACCATTGTAGAGAATGCCAACAATGAGCTTACACCAACAAGAGTGACCACCAGTTGGCATATGTGCATAGATTATCGGAAGCTGAACACTGTCACTAGGAAGGACCATTTCCCTCTCCCATTCATATATCAAATTTTGGAGAGGTTAGCGGGTCACTCCTATTATTGCTTCCTCGATGGCTATTTCGGCTACAACCAAATTAAGATAGCCTCGGAAGACTAAGAGAAGACCACCTTTACATGCCTGTTTGGTACCTTCGCATATCGAAGGATGTCATTCGGACTATGTAATGCACCTGCCATGTTCCAACGATGCATGTTGAGTATTTTTTTGCATATGGTGGGTGAGTTTCTCGAGGTATTCATAGATGACTTTTCTATTTTTGGTCATACATTCGATGAGTGTCTCAATCACTTGAAGTTAATCTTGACAAGGTGCGAGGAGAAGAACCTTTTATTAAACTGGGAGAAGTGTCATTTTATGGTACGAAGAGGAATAATCCTTGGACATATCATCCTGTCTTATGGAATAGAGGTAGACCAAGAAAAAATTGATATCATTTCTAACCTACCACCACTTAAAAGCATACACGATGTGCAGTCCTTCCTTGGACACGTTGGCTTTTATCAAAGATTCATAAAGGATTTCAGCCAAATCTTAAGGCCTTTATGCAATCTTCTTAAAAAAGACACCCAATTCGAGTGGGATGCCGAATGCCAATTAGCTTTTTCAAAGTTAAAAGACATGTTGACAACCTCTCCTATCATGCAACCACCGGATTGGTCAGTGCCTTTTGAGTTGATGTGCGATGCGAGCGATTATTCTATTAGGGCGGTGCTAGGCCAAAGGAAGGATAAGAAGCCCCACATTATCTACTATGCAAGTAGGACCTTGAATCCCGCGCAAGTTAATTACTCGACTACGAAGAAAGAGCTCCTAGCCGTTGTTTTTACCTTGGACAAATTCAAGCCTTACTTGATAGGATCCAAGGTCATAATTTACACGGATCATGCGGCGCTGAAACACCTTCTTTCTAAGAAGGATGCTAAGCCCCATTTGCTTAGATGGATCCTACTCCTTTAAGAATTTGACTTAAAGATCAAAGATAAGAAGGGAGTAGAGAATATGGTGGTGAATCATCTATCCCGCCTAGTTTTACCTGATTCTATTGACGAGTTACCTATTGAGGACTCATTCCCTGATGAGCAACTCTTTGTTGCTATGCATCCACCATAATACGCTGACATACCCAACTATCTTTCTACAAGTGCGATGCTGACTCAATGGACTGCGCAGATAAGCGAAAATTTTTAAGGAAAGTGCGCAAGTTTTTCTGGGATGAACCATTACTTTTCAAATATTGCACAGATCAAATAATTAGGAGATGTGTCCCTGATGATGAACAAAATTTTATCATCTCCTTTTGTCATAGTTAAGCATGTGGGGGTCATTTTTTTGCCAAGAAAATCACTGCAAAAATTCTGCAATATGGTTTTTATTGGCCTACTTATTTAGTGACACTCATGAGTTTTGCAAAGCATGCGAGCGCTTTCAAAATCTAGGAGGATTGTCCCATCAGAATATGATGCCTCTTAACCCAATTCAACATCTCAAAGTTTTCGATTGTTGGGGCATCGATTTCATGGGACCATTACCCTTATCTTTTGGATGTCTACATATTGCTTGCCATAGACTATGTGTCCAAGTGGATAGAGGCAATTCCATGTAGAACTAATGATCATCGTACGATTCTAAGGTTCCTTAAAGAAAACATACTATCTAGATTTGGAATACCCCGCGCCATCATAAGTGATGGAGGTTCTCACTTTTGCAATCGACCTTTCGAAGCCTTAATGAAGAAATATGACATTTCGCATAAAGTGAGTACCCCATACCACCCACACACAAGTGGGCAATTTAAAATTTCCAATCGAAAAATCAAATAGATTTTGGAGAAGACGGTGAGGTCGGATTGCAAAGATTGGTCGTTGAGATTAGTCGATGCTCTTTGGGCTCACCATACCACTTATAAGACCCCCATTGGAATGTCTCCCTATAGACTTGTCTATGGGAAAGCTTGTCACTTGCCCGTGGAACTTGAACACAAAGCCTATTGGGCAATTCGGGCATTGAACTTCGACATTGACAAGGCTAGCTCGCTTCGCAAACTTCAATTGAATGAGCTTGACAAGATTCAGAACGATGCTTACGAGAACTCGAGGATTTACAAGAGTAGGATGAAGGCCTTTTGTGACAAACATATCTTCAGAAAATCCTTCCATGAAGGCCAGAAAGTGCTCTTGTACAATTCCCGACTTTATCTTTTTTCCAGAGAAATTGAGATCTCGATGGACCGGCCCATATATTGTTAAAGAAGTTTTTCCTCATGGGGCTGTCGAGATAGAGAATGCAGCAAATGATAACTATTTTAAAGTGAACGGACAATACCTTAAACCATTTGTTGAGAAATTTGATTCAACGGACATGACCTTTCCTCTGAAAGATCCTGTATATCGGGATGATTGATCTCCTAGTCTGATGGAGGTATAGAGTAGGTTAGGATTAGTTATTTTCTGTTTTAGTTTTATTTTTAGTAGATCTAGTTGTTAGAGGTAGATTTCCATGATCAACTCTCTTAGGTACTCTCGTTCTCACCCTCTTTTATTGTTATCATTGCTCTTATGATTATTGCTTATTGCCTATATTTTTTTTACATTAAGAATAATGCAAGATTTGGTTGGGGGTGAGATTCATAAATGAATCTAGTGTTTTGTAACATTTCAAGCAATGTTTGTAGAAAAATTTTCAATTTTTTCTAAAAATTCAAAACTCTTTTGGAAAACTTTATTTTTATGCACTTGGGATGTCATAAATATGAAAAGATGAGAGATGAATTGATATGATTGTGAGATCTCTAAATTAACTTAAATATAATAGTTTTCTATATGAAATTCTCCTATTTATATGATCGATAGAAAATTTGAACACTTTTGCACTTAGTTCACGTTACACAATTCTCATGGTTTGAAGGGGTTATGTAGATTTATAGAATAGTTAGACTTAGATGTAAGGTGTTGAGGAACCTAGTCGGGGAACTTTGTCCATCCTTGTTCATGTGAAAGAAAAGAACGAAAGATATGGATTTAAAAAAAAATCCTATCTATTATGAAAAAGAGAAAGGAAGTATGGTTATTCATTGAATATATGTTGTGAAATTCTGAAAAGGGCTACCTATTACCAACTAGGGGATGGTCTACCCGTAACCAAAACTGGAAAAAGGAAGTAGTGTGAAAGTCGTCGGATGAACAGTAATGCAAATTCTTATCATAGGCATTTGATTGATCTGTACACATTTAGATCCTTAGTTTCGCTAATCTATGAAGATGGTAACCCTGAAAATTCATGAGATGGACATTCACTATGTACAGTAGGTTAAACTTGTTCGGATTTTTCTATTTATGAATCAATTAGTAGGGATTCTATGTGAGCACTTGTTATGTTTAGGAAATTTCAGATTTTAACTTCTATTACCCAATCTTTTTGAAATTTGCACTTGTGTGTCTTGGAGTGTATAGAAGCATAGTTTCTGGAAGAGAATTGGGTTTTGGAAAGTTAAATTCATTTCATGCATGTTTTGCTCGGGACTAGTAAAATGCTGGTTGGGGGTGTGTTGAGCTCTGAATTGTGCATATTCTAACCCCAAATCATCACTCATTATGCATGTTTTACATGTTTAAAGACTAATCTAATACATGTTTTCATGTTTGTAGGAATGCGAGAGAGATTCTACCTATATGATGTTAAAAGATGCACTTTACATGCCTTGAAGATCAATGGAAGAAAGGACGAGAGGTGGAAGAAAGATGCAATGGAGATGGAGAAAGAGAACCTACAAAAATCACAATTTATTGACCGGCTGGCCGGCCGACCAAACCCTCTAGAAATCATAAAATCGCTGGACATATTTTTGCACTAGCCAACCCCCTGTTTGGCCGACCAGCAGAAGGGTCGGCCTATATATTTTAAAGTCCAAAATTTTGGGATGCTTCTATGCAACCTCCGACTGGCCGGCCGGCCAGCGTCCAGACTGCGTAAGGACTCTCCAATCTCTCAAAGTTTTCAAGTCGATGACAAAATTTTGCTATAAAAGGACACCCCTACGTTGCTCCTAACGCATCATAGAAGCCTTTGGAAGTCCAAGGAAGTGGAGATGATTGTCGTGGAACGTTTGAAACTCCTCCAACTAGGGTTTTTATAGTTTTTCTATGTTTTCAAGTACCTTTTCTTTTTATTCTAGTTGTAGTATGACAATGCTCGGTTAGAACCTCTTATTTAAGGCTATGAGGTGAAGCTTGTAGCTAGTTTCAATGGTTGATTCATTTATTTCAAGATTCTTATTTTAAGTTTGGATTTTTTAGTTCTCTTTTGAATGAAGTTGGTATTTTTAGAAGTTTTATGAGAGTTCATGTACTTCGGACATGAGTTCATTGCAATTCTCTGAGATTACCATGTTTGGATTGATTATAATTGAATTGTAGTAACCCTATATCACGCCATAGTCTCTTGGCATGGCTGTTACTCTGAAGGCTACAAGTTCAAGTTGTATGTGCTTAATGAGAACTAGAATCTGAATTCCTGACTTAAGTGGGATGTGTGATTAAATGCCTTATCTTCCAACTAGATGAGAGATAGAACTTTGAATTTGTTTGTGTTTATGCTTAGATGAATGAATTTACATTGGACTACTATAAGTGGATCCTTAAAAGCCTTAGTTTTCTTTTAGATATTCATCTTTTTCTTTGCTTAAGTTACTGTTTTAGTTCTAGTTCTCAATCTGAATTTTCTAAACTCTTTAAAGTGAAGTTGCTAGAATAGTTTGAATTGGTTTATCCTATTTCCCTGTGGATCGACCTCAGTCTTACCGAGTTATTACTACATCAAAATCCTTGCACTTGAGGCGAGGGAACACTAGCCTTGGTCACCTCAATTAAAGCATCAAATGCAAGGCAAATGGATCATTAGAGTTAACGATAATCACGGGATCAATGAAGGAGCGGATTCATGCACAAGAGAGCATTGAAGATGCAACTCGTAGACAACGCTGAAGAGGGGATCATCCAACAATTAAGATTGTCAAGTTAGACTCCAGTTGCACTCTTTTCTTAGATTATGATTGAGTGTAAGAGTTTGCATTATGAGGACATCGGGTTCCAAACTTATCAGCGATGCCGGAGGAGATCGACGAACACGCCGACTTCACTATAGATTGGAGACTCATTGATGGGCCCCACAAATGATCATCATCGACTCGGATCATCCAAGCCAAAGAGCTGAAGACTCCACACTTACATTGTACGTATGTGGCACATTGTATATTTGTGTGGACTGCAATGGAGCACGTGAGCGCAGAGGAGTCATCTAGAGTCTGTTTCGACCATTGGATCAGCTTCGTACCACACTTTTGGTACATCCAATGGTTGGATTGCACTTTGGACACCATCTAGTGGCTCATTAGGAGTCTTAAGAGTTTATTTATGTTATTTTACTTGCTGGATAGATTTGAGTCATTATTTACATGTTGGAGGTTATTTGGGTCATTTTTCCCACATGTGTATCTAATGGGGATTTTTTATGTAGCATATGGGTATTTTTGTCATTTGGCTTGAAATTTGTTATAAATAACAAAGGTGCTGGACGACTAAGGGGAGCCCTAAAATTTGTATTTTTGTTAAGAGAGCTTTGAGAAGAAGCTTCCCCCATTGGTGTGACTCCATTGGACCTTGATATAAAAGCCCAGAGAAGTGTGAAGCATCTCTATCCTTTGTCTCTCAACTCCTAAATTTCACAGGTGAATCTGGATATTGGTGTAGTTTTGATTTTCTTGCTTTGAAGTTTCACTAGTAAGCCTATAATCAATTCTCCCTTCCAATCTTCATCAAACCTTGTTGGAATCTTCAGAATAACACGTTTAAACATCAGATCATGCCACCCAAACTTGACCGCATGATCGCACACATGGCATCCCCACACGTGTGACCGTATGACCACACTGTTCGCTCGCCTCAAGTGTAAGGCTGCGATGTAGTAATAAATCTCGGTAAGACCGAGGTCGATCCACAGGGAAATAGTAACAGCTACCAAATCACTCCAGCAACTCGGCTTTTTAAAGGAAATCAAATTTAAAAGAGTGCTTACTTAAAACAGGAATTTAATGAAAAATCAGAGATACTAAGTACTAAGGCTTTCAAGGATCCACTTGTAGCAATCCTATGTCAATTCAGTCAATCCAAATAGAGAACACAACTAGATTTGAAGTCCTATCTCTCATCTAGTTGGAAAGTAAAGCATTCACACACATTCCATCACATTCAAGTTGAACTTCTAAGTTCTAGTTCCATTCAATCAATACAAAACTCAAACTATAGCCTGCGGAGTAACAGCCATGCCTCTGGACTATGGCCTGCTCAAGGATTACTATAATCCGAATTTAGATAAACAAACATGATAATCTCAGAGAATTAAAAGGAATTCATGTCCGGAGCACATAAACTCAGATAAAACATCTCAAACTACCATTATTTGGAACTAAACCATGCAAAAATCCAAACTTGAATGTAAATTACTTGAATTAAACTGAAATCAACATAGTATTAGCTACAAGCTTCACCTCTCAGCCTTAGCTGAGAGGTTTTAGCCGAGCATAGTCATGCTACAACTAAAAACTCTGAAATAAAGCATAAAAATAGAAAAACCCGAATAGGAGAGTAGCAGACGCTCCACAATCGCCTTCACCCGCCAAACTCACATTCCCTAGCCTCCCTGATACCCTAGGAAGAACCCCTAGGTGTCCTTTTATAGTAAACAACCTTCCTTGCGTCGGATTTTGCGAAAGACTACGCATTGCGCAGCAATTTTCGGAGTCCTAAATTAGAAAGGGATCTTCTTACGCAGAGCCGACCGGTCGTGACCGGTCGGACTAATCTTTTGAGCATTCCAGGGAGCACTGCCGACCGGTCAAGACCGGTCGGACAGACCTGTCCATTCATTCCAGCAAACATACCCGACCGGTCATGACCGGTCGGGTTGATCTATCAACCATCCAGCGTGTATGGCCGACCGGTCTTGACCGGTCGGCCTGTCTTCAATGTGAACAGCCATCATGTGGCCGACTGGTCATGACCGGTCGGCCTGTCTTCCACTTGATCCTTTGATGTGGCTGACCGGTCGGACGACCGGTCTGCCTTGTTTCTCTTCAGCTTTTTCTTCTTTTCTTCATCCTCTTTTCTCCTTCTTTCTTCTTCTTTCTTTGGTCCATCTTAGGACTTCATGCAATAGCTCCAAATGCATTCTTTTGGCTTGTAATTGAAAGAATTCCCGCTCTCATCCCTATAATCACAAAACATATGTTAGGTGGGCCTTTAAACCATGAAAAGCATGCAAACCTTGTCCTGTAATGGGTAATGCAATGTATAAATTGGAGGTTCAACACACACGTGTGAACATCATGCACATGTGTGTGGCCCGATTTATGAAAAAATTGTTTTGGGTGATTTTAATTGACCTCGGGGCTGGTTACTGTTTCTAGGCTTGGATTTTAGCATAAACTTTTAAAACTCTCATTTTTCTATATGTGCATCACATGTTCAGATTGTTAGTTTTAATTATTTGCACTTAATTGTAGTTCTAATATCAGGTAATGGCCTATTGTCATGCATGCTGCATCAATTTTGGTATCAAAGACACAGGTTAGTATAGTGTTTCGTTATTGTGCATGCTACATGTTTAGTGATTGGTCTCATGCATATCATGTGTTCGTAGAAATGTCTAAAACATGCATTTAGTGCAGATCTGAAGTTCCTGTTAAGATCTGAAATTTCTGGGTCTGTTAAATCTGTTGTGTAGCTGTAAATTCCGTGACATAACTGAATTTTGTGCGCCTAGGTTCCACTGGTTGCTGGACCTTTCCTGTAAATTGTTGATTTTCCTGCATAGTGCAGAAAATGCTGCCCCTTTGTCGAATTTTCTGGTCATCTCACTTTGCTGAAATTTTGTTATCATTCCTGTAAGGAGCTGCATTATCTGCACATTGCAGAAAATTCAGCAGTTGTTGAATCTGCTATCACAACAAAAGTTGTTGCATAGGATTTTCTGCAATTTGTTGGAATTTTCTGCGCATACCAGAAATTTTTCTGCAACTTGTTGAGTTTTCTGTGCATGGCAGGAATTTTTGCGTACAGATAAAATTTTCTGTGCGTAGCTGAAAAGTTGTGCGCAACTTGCTAAAAGTTTCTTCATGTGCAGCAATTCTTGCGTAGTGGAAATTCTTTACACTACATGATCATCCTTTTGCGCACAGAAATTGGTTTGAGTCGTAGAATTTCAGATTTGTAGGAGTCTATTACATCCCATGTTTTTGTATGCCCACTAGATCAGACCAAGGAATAGGACTGAATGCCACCATGAATCTGGAGCAAATTAATGAGTCCCTTAAGGCCCTCCTAGATTGAATGGATAGAACTAATGAGCGCCTTAGGAGAATAGAAAACCACAATAGGACCACATCGGAGTAAGTGATCGCTGTAGCATCCCGAGTCGCCACCCTTGAAACTCAGGTTTGGTAAACCCCAACACAGTGGATGATCATCAATCTCAGGCAGGTGACCGCGTAGAGGATCCCCATGGCAATGGAGGCCAACCAAACTGGAATGAGCATTTTCATGATGGACGTGGTGGGGGTCACAGGAGGAATGTGGCACCACATGTCCCTCATCATCTTGTTGAGCACTACGATCGCTATGATCCAGATGAGTGGGTCATGAAAAGAGTGAAAGTTTACGCTCCTAGCTATGATGACCGATTGGATCTGAAAGCTCTCATAGACTGGTTAGCGGGCATGGATCACTACTTTAAGTGGTATGATATGTTCGACAATTGACGTGTCAAATTTACCAAAGTGATGCTTGAGGTTCAAGTCAAGATGTTTTGGGCAAACATGGAGAGGCAGATGGAGAGAGCAGGGCAGGTCCCAGTCGCACATTGGGGAGAGATGAAGGAGGTATTGAAGGAGAAGTATCTGCCCTACACATACCGCTAGCAGTTGATGGACCAATGGGTTTCCCTGTGTTAAGGGACCATGACTGTGGCATACTACAACGTGCATTTTGAGGAGTTCATGATGTGGTGTGACACGGAGGAGCCCTCACTGACCATCTTGTCGCGATTCAGGATGGGGCTCCGACCTGAGATACAATGAGATCTCCACCTCCGCCCAATTACCACACTTGAGGAGGCATACGAGGCGGTTCAGGAGATCGAGTTGTACTCCAAGCCACAGTTTGGGAGGAAGTTTGATTCCTAGGACCTTATTGTTAGGACCATTATCCAGGGTAGTCGGCCTACTTTTGCGAACCAAACTAAATTCCAGGGTTCACAGCCTAACCCTAGAGATACGAAAGGGAAGGGTACAATAAGTACCGGCTCTAGGGGAGGTAACTTCGTGCAGTGCTACAATTGTCAGGGCTTTAGGCATTTTACGCAGCAGTGTCCTGAGAGATTTAAGAATAAAACCCTTCTCCTTGACGAATGTGGCGAGGAGGCCGATGATTAGAGTGATCAGGATGAGTTTATCTATCGGTTGGACACGGTACCCAGTGATGAGGATGTCGGTGATGGAAAGAACACACCACTGGCTATACTTCAATGCGCCATTGCACACCCTAAAGTCCATGATGATTGGCGTCGAACTACAATCTTCTACACCTATGGAAAGAGTGGAAATAAGTCAGGTAAGGTGATATTTGATAGTGGTAGTCGTTCGAATGTTATCTCCACTGGTGTTGTAGTGCGATTGGACTTGAAGCCCGAGCCAAACCCTTAGCCATGCAGGGTGTCTTGGATCGATGTGACCTCAATTGATGTTACACAACAATGTCTTGTGCCTATCCAGTTTGATGTATACTCAGACTCATTGTTGTGTGATGTTATGCCGATGGACATAGGGCACATCATTCTGGGCTGGCCTTGGTTATTTGATCGCGATGTTACTATTCAAGGCTGCTCGAATGTATGTACCTTTATGCACCATGACGAGAAGGTCGTGTTAGTCCCACTTCCCCCTAAGAAAACGGTTGATAAGAAGCAAGATGGGAAGTTGCGTAGTTCATAGGAGGAGAAGAAGTCACAGTCCAAGTCTCTCCATGTTATCACAACCAGAAAATTTGAACGAGAGACTAGGGCTGATGCAGAGGTGTATGCTTTAATGGTCAGAGAGGCTACACCTGAGGTGAGGTGACAGTAGATGGACCTCAGGAGGTTTGTCCCTTGTTAGACGAGTTTGGGAATGTTTTCCCTGATGATCTTCCAGACGAGCTTCCTCTGATGTGAGACATTAAGCATGCCATTGATCACGTGTTGGGGCCCACGCTCCCAAACCTCCCTCATTGTAGGATGAACCCCACAGAACATGCAACGTTAAAGAAGCAAGTCAATGAGCTTCTTGTTAGTGCACTTTTCTGTGGCATACTAGTGCACCTTGTTTGTCAATTACTTAGGTCAGTGAGTCTAGTGTCGGTTAAGCTTAATGAAGACGAAGACCAAAGACTCAAGACGAACCTGCTACATCAAGGAAGAAGAAATGGGTAAAAGAGATTCCTTGGTGAAGCCTTAACCTTAAACCAAACCAAAACCCAAACCTCTAGATGACCGCGACCCATTTAGGCATACTTATAGTTATCTTAGAATGGCCTTAGGTGTCCTAAAAGTCCACCAAAACCTTAGCTTAAGAGGTTGCCTTTGCAGCTGTAAAAACACAATTGAAACAGCATGCAAAGAAGGGCTACCGATCGGTCAGACCCTTGGCCGACCGGTCGTCAGACCATGGAATGGGGCATCAAGGTTGCTAGAGCCCCTGGCTTAGGACTGACCTGTCGTGACCTGTCGGCTAGATAGGTCTGACCGGTCGGACCGACCTAAGTGTAGACAGCAAGCTTCATGGATTGTCTGGCCATTGGCAGACCGGTTGGGGACCCTATCTGACTGGTCATGATCGGTCGGCACTAGCAGTTTTGTGACCATTTTTAAGACGTTGTGATTTTGTCTATAAAATGGCTTAGGTCGTTTTAAGGGGTAAGAAGAGGAATTTTGAGGAGATTGAAGCCACCATTATTGGAGACCATTAGAGGCTCAAATCTTAACCCTAACAAGACATCTTCCTTGTGATTCAACATAAGAATAGAGCATTCCAAGCTCATGTAGAAGATGTTTTTGCCCATCTCTTGATATCTAGAGTTTGGAACAAACTTGATAGTTATATTTCCATCCAAAGCTTTATGATGAGATCCTTATAGGTGAGATACTCTAGGCAACTCATTCTCATTAGTTGCAGAGATCTCAAACCTACCCTCCTATCACCTTGGGCATCTTAAAAGCATCACATGTAAGGTGATTGATCAAGTGGAGCTGAGGCATTGACAACGCAACGGATGAAATTATGTCAGTAGTCTAACACAACACCTTCGTATGTGCGGAAGCTTAAAGAGCAACTCTAATTATGGCTAAGTCCTATAGGGAGGGGGTGATTAGGACATTTTGAAATTTTTTCGCCTGCTTATACAATTTAACAAATTAAACTAAGTAAGAACACTTCGGCTTCCAAGCTTAAGTGGGTCCAATCATAAGACTAGCATATGGTTAAGCAATAAACAACATAGTCTAAGCATGCATAGATAATCAAATGATTTAACTAATCAAGCTCCTAATCTATGCAACCTATGTAGACTTATGAGAATGGATCAAGGAGCTTAAGTCTACACAACTAGTGAAAGTACATCTTGTGTGTGAATGTGCCTATCTAGTGTCTAGCATACATTCTTATCAAGCATACATAATTAGCAATTAAACATTCAATGGTAAGATAATAATGTGCTTAATCAATCACAAACACAAGCATGTATAGTGGTTCGCCTTTGGGTCTACTTCACTCCCGATTCAAGTACTCAACTCCTTTGAGCATACCGGCATTCACTATCGAAGGTTTTAAATGAGGTCCACCTCTCAACCTTTACACGGAGGTTTTTCCGGTTCACTTCTCAACCATAACCAGAGTTTTTGACAAAGGGCTAACTCTCATTCCAAACGGAGTTTTGGACATAGGCTAACTCTCAACCTGACACACGTTCACTCCCGTGTTGGAGGCTCCCCCTTGGAGACTTTGTTTAGGCCCGGCAAATGAGCCAAGGAGCACCAAACAGCCCCTAGTCTTTAGGCTAACAAACAAGCCAAGGAATGGCCAACGTCCCAAATTCAATTTTGACAAACAAATTCTACACTCAACTACCACAGGGAATTGAGTGGATGGACTCTCAACAAAGATAACCTTACTTGTCGGATGATCCCCTTGTTCAGCGCCGGTTCGGTTTGCTTGATCTCCGCTCTCTCGTGCTTCAATTAGCTTCCCTTGCTCCCAGGATCGTGTTGTCGTTCTGTCACCAATGCTTCAGCTACACTTGATCAATCACCTTGTTTGTGATGCCTTTAAGATGCCTAAGGTGATAGGAGGGTAGGTTTGAGAACTCTACAACTAATAGGAATGGGTTGCCTAGAGTTGTTCACCTACAGTGATCTCATCTTAGAGATTTGGACAAGGATATGCCTATCAAGGACGATTCAAACTCTAGAGATCAAGAGGGGATGAAGGTCATCTTCTTCATGAGCTTAGAATGTTCCAATCTTGTGTTAAAGCATAAGGAAGATGCCTTGCATAGGTTGGGAATGAGCCTCAAATGGTCTCCAATAATGGTGGCTTCACTCCTCACAAAATCCCTTCACATCCCCCTCAATTCGAGCCAAGCCCTTTTGTAAAAGGGTGTATAACAGATTTAAAATGGGCAAAAAATGGCTAGTGCTGACCGGTTGTGACCGATCGGCCAGGGGTCCCCGACCGTTCGGCCATAGGCAAAAAATGGACAGAGTGTTCACTGTCTCTGCTGGCGGACGGTCAGACCGGTCGAACCAGTTGTTCGCTTCCCCAAGTGTAGGGCTGCGATGTAATAATAATCTCGGTAAGACCGAGGTCGATCCACAGGAACTTATGTAGGAATTCACAAAACACTTCCAATAGTTCTACTGAAGAGCTAACTAACAGATTTGTAGAAGATTGATGTAGATAGTAACTTTGAATTAAACTGAAGATAAACAATTAATAAAAGGGCATTAGGGGTTCAAGGATCCACTTGTAGCAATCCTTGATGCTCAATTTGCTATGGTTTCTCACTTTCTCAACTAGAATCGAAATTAAGTTCTATCTAGTTGGATGATAGAGCAGTTAAAACAATCAATCTGTCATATGTATGATCCATGTACATGATTCTCTCAATGCAAGCTAGGACATGAGCACACTCAATTGCATAGGTCAGTCCCAATTCCAATAGGTTAAGGTCACAAGCATAACCATCATTAAATCCTGTCACCAGATAAAACTAGACCATGATTTGAACTTGATCCAAATCACATACACAATCTTATATATTTCAGAATTTCCAGAAAAATAGAACTTTGGTAAGAAGCTCCCACATGAAGATCATAGATCTAGAGCGTATTGAATCCAATTCCTCGGATCATACAGGTCTAGACTATCTCAAAACAATTAAGAACTCAAGCAATTCTTCTAAACATCCATGAGCCATCATAAGATTAAGAAAAACTACTTAGAACTTTATTTAAACTTCAAACCATTGTTCTTCACTAATAAATCAACTTGAAACCGAATCAACGAATTGAAACATCTTAGATTCACTACACGCTTCACCTCTTAGCCCTAGCTAAGAGGTTTAGCCGTTCATGATCCAAGGAAACATGAAACAAACTAAACAAAACATAAAACTAGAAAAACTAATTAGGAGGAGTTGTAGAACTCTAAATCCGACTTCCGCCGTCTCCCACCATGCTCAATCTGTTCTAGGATGCCTTAGGAAGAAGCCCTAGGTCCCCTTTTATAGCATAATGCGGAAAGTTTCAGATTGCGCACGGATTCCCAGACTGTATAGAGAAAATTGGAGCTTGTAGAACACGCACTGTTATGCAGACGGCCGGTCACACGACCGGTCTGAGCTCCTGGACGACCGGTCGCACAACCGGTCTCAAAAAATGCAAAAAACGTCCAGAGAGTTTTCATAAATTCTGAGCCCAGGATTTTAATTCAAGGACCGGTTGCACGACCGGTCTGAGCAGTGCACGACCGGTTGCACGACCGGTCTTGGATGGTCCAGCAAGGTTTGCAATGAGGCCCCTTCTGATGAGTGTTCGGACCGGTCAGACGACCGGTCCTAGGCTATGGACGACCAATCGGATGACCGGTCTTGGGTACATTCTTCTGCTTTCTTTCTTCTCTCCTTTGACTTCTTTCTTCCATCCTTTGATGCTTAGCCCTTTGATCTTCTATGCTTGTAACTAGCATCTTTAAGTCTCCAATTGATGAATCCTCTCTCTTATCCCTACAATCACAAATCCATGCATTCGATTAGTCTTTAAATCATGAAAACCTTGCATAATGAGTGATGAATAGGGGTTAGAATATGCACAATTAAGAGCTCAACACACTCTCCAACCAGCATTTTGCTAGTCCCAAGCAAAACATGCGTGAAAAGAGTTTCATTCTCCAAAACCCAACTCAGAAACTATTCTTCTATACATCCCAAGACACATGAGTGTAAAAGTCAAAAAAATTAGGTGATAGAGGTTGAAATCGTAAACTCTCAAAACATAATAAGTATCCATATGAAATTCTCGCTGATTGATTGATAAATAGAAGAACTCGAACAAAATCAACCTAGTGTGCATAGTGAAAGTTCATCTCATGAGTTTCTAGGATTATCTTCTTCATAGATCAACTAGACTATAGATCTCAAGGTATATAGAGCAATAACAAGCTATGACAGGAATTTGTCTTACCGTCCTTCCGATGGCTTTCACACTACGTCCCATTTCGGCTTTGGTTACGGGTAGACCATCCCCCGGTTGGTAATAGGTAGCCCTGTTCGAAATTTTCCACCATTATTCCATTATTCCCAATTTCATCCTTCATTTTCCTTTTTTCTTTTAAATTAGATAGGATTTTTAGAAATTCATATCTTTCGTTATTTTCCCATTGACAAGGATGGACAAAGTACCCCGGCTTGGTTTCTCAACACCTTAGATCAAAGTTTAGCCAATCCACAAATCACATATTCCTTTCAACCCATGAAAATCGTGTAATGTGAACTAGGTGTAAGAGTGTTCAAATTTTCTATCAATCACATAAATGGGGGAATTCACATATAAAACCATTATGTTAAGAGAAGTTTATGGCTTAAAACATCATACACTTCGTATCTCCTCCTCTTATGCTCGTATCATCTCGAATGCATAACAATAAGGTTTTCTAAAAGAGTTTTGAAAGTTTTAGAAAATTCAAAAAAATTCATACATAATTGCTCGAGATGTTACAAAACACTGGATTCATCGTAGTGATCCTACACCCCCCAACCAAATCTTTCATTGTCCTCAATGTAAAAGGTATGCAATGAGCAAAACATGAGAGCAATTCGAAAATAAAGGGAGTGAGGAATGATAGTACCTGAGAGAACAAAAAGCGAAATTTTGCCTCCTTCTATCAAACCTATGAAAAAGCAAACAAAGGCAACAACATTCTAATCCTAACTACTCTATACCTCCATCAGACTAGGAGATCAATCATCCTGATACACAGGGTCAGTCAGAGGTATGGTCATACCTTTTGAAGGAAACTTCTCAAAGAACGGCTTTAATCGCTGACCATTTGCCTTAAAGATGTTGCCGTTCCTTGGATTCAACAACTCGACGGTCCCATATGGGTAGACAGTTTGCAGAATGTAGGAACCGGTCCATCAAGATCTCAATTTCCCCGAAAATAAGTGTAAGCGAGAATTATACATAAGGACTTTTTATTAATCGTGAATGTCTTACGAAGAATGTTCTTATCATGAAATACCTTCGTCTTGTCCTTGTAAATTCTCGCATTCTCATATGCTTCGCTCCGGATTTCTGCAAGTTCATTTAATTGAAGTTTGCGCAACGAGCTTGCCTTGTCAGAATCAAAATTCATCTTCTTTACTGCCCAATACACCCTATGTTCCAGCTCCACAGGCAAGTGACAAGCCTTCCCATAGACAAGTCTATAGGGAGACATTCCAATAGGGGTCTTAAAAGCGGTACGGTAAGCCCATAGTGCATCGGTAAGTTGAAGCGACCAATCCTTGCGATCGAGGTTCACCGTTTTCTCCAAAATATGTTTAATCTCCCTATTGGATATCTCAGCTTGTCCACTTGTTTGTAGGTGATAGGGAGTGCTCACTTTGTGATTAACGCCATATTTCTTCATTAAGGTTTCAAATGGGCGATTACAAAAGTAAGACCCTCCATCACTTATGATGACTCGAGGTGTTCCAAATCGGGAAATAATATTCTCTTTTAAGAAACGAATGACTGTTTTATGCTCATTATTCCGGCATGGAATTACCTCGACCCATTTGGACACATAGTCAACGCCAAGCAAGATATGTACATTTCCAAAAGAAGATGGGAATGGACCCATGAAATCGATGCCCCAACAATAAAAAATTTCGATTATTAAGATGGGATTGAGTGGCATCATATTTCTACGGGAGATTCCTCCTAATTTCTGACAAGGCTCACATGTTTTACAAAACTCATGGGTGTCCTTGAACATAGTGGGCCAATAAAACCCACATTGTAGAATTTTGGCGGTGGTCTTCTTAGCCGAGAAGTGGTCACCACACGCCTGAGCATGACAAAAGGAGATGATACTGTGTTGCTCATCATCCAACACACATCTCCTTATAATTTGATCGGGACAGTACTTGAATAAGTAAGGATCGCCCCATAGGAATTTTCTCACCTCGTTGAAGAACTTATCTCTATCTTGCTTTTTCCAATGTGTTGGAGTTGTACCTGTAGCAAGATAGTTAGCAATGTCCACATACCATGGCAATTGGGAGACTTTAAAAAGTTGTTCATCAGGGAACATGTCATTGATCGCGGTCGTTTCAGGGGAATCGGTGAGAACAAGTCGAGAGAAATGGTCAGCCACTACATTTTCTACTCCTTTTATTATCACGTATCTCTATGTCAAATTCTTGGAGTAGAAGGATCCATCTTAACAACCGTGGCTTAGCATCCTTCTTAGAGAGAAGGTACTTAAGCGCGGCATGGTCGGTGAATATGATGATCTTGGATCCAATCAAGTAGGACCTAAACTTGTCCAAGGCAAAAACTACGGATAAAAGTTCTTTTTCTGTAGTAGTGTAGTTTGCTTGGGCTGAGTTTAAGGTTCTACTTGCATAATAGATAACACATGGCTTCTTCTCATTTCTTTGGCCTAGCACAGCCCCAATAGCATAGTCGCTCACGTCGTACATAATTTCAAAAGGAATGTTCCAATCAGGTGGTTGCATTATGGGAGCACATGTCAACATACCTTTGAGTTTGGTAAAGGCATTTTGACAATCTTCATTCCACTCGAATGAGTTCTCCTTTTGAAGTAGGTTATATAAAGGACGAGAGAGTGAATTGAAGTCCTTTATGAACCGTCTATAAAATCCGGCATGTCCCAAAAAGGACCGCACATCTCGTATGCTCTTGGGTGGTGGAAGGTTCATAAGATCGATTTTCGCTTTGTCCACCTTGATTCCGTTTTATGAGACGATGTGACCAAGAACAATTCCCTTTTTAACCATGAAGTGAGATTTCTCCCAATTCAACACAAGGTTCCTCTCTTCACATCTTTTCAACACAGATTTCAAGTGCATAAGGCACTCATCAAAGCTACAACCAAATACCGAGAAATCATCCATGAAGACTTCGAGAATTGTCCCCACCATGTCAGAAAAAATGCTCAACATACAACGCTGAAAAGTGGTAGGGGCATTACATAATCCAAATGGCATCCTTCGATAGGCGAAAGAGCCAAAGGGGCATGTGAATGTTGTCTTCTCTTGGTCCTTTAGTGCGATCTCTATTTGGTTATACCCTGAATAGCCATCAAGGAAGCAAAAATGGGAATGACTCACCAACCTTTCTAAAATTTGATCAACAAATGGTAGGGGGAAGTGGTGTTTCCTCATGACTGTGTTTAGCTTCCTGTAGTCAATGCACATTCTCCAACCAGTAGTGACTCTAGTTAGTATGAGTTCATTATTGGCATTGGCTACGATGGTTATTCCGGATTTCTTAGGCACCACTTGAGTTGGGCTCACCCATTGACTATCGGATATTGGGTAAATAATACCCACATCTAATAGTTTCACCACTTCAGCCTTAACCACCTCTTTCATGTTTGGATTGAGTCATCTTTGTGGTTGCCTAGATGTCTTCGCATTCTTCTCAAGGTGTATGCGATGAGTACAAATCAGTGGGTCTATGCCTTTGAGATCCGCAATCGACCATCCAATGGCACTCCTATGCTCTATTAGAGTGGCTATTAGCCTACTCTCTTGTTCCTCATCCAAGTGGGAAGAAATCACCACCGGATATGTCTCATCTCGACCTAAATATACATATTTTAAATCACTTGGTAATGGCTTTAGGTCGAGTGTTGGTGCCTTGATATTGGATGGGAGGGGCTTGTTCTCGTTTAAGGGTAAAGGCTCAAAGAGTGCCCTCCATCTTTTGTTATCAAGTACCGGCATCACATCTAAGATGGCATCCATCTCTCGTATTGTGTCATCATTTATCTCATGGGAGTGGGCCACACATGGTCCAAAGGGTCGGAATATAATGTCAGGGGGAATGTATCCTCCACGAATGATTCAATCACATTTATCTCGTGGATCTCATCATCAACTTCCCGTGGTTGTTTGCATAAATCAAATATATTCAGCTCGAGAGTCATATATTTCCAAAGGACATTTGTACAAGCCTGTTTCTATAATTGATAATCACATTAGAAGTAGCTAGAAAAGGGCGGCCAAGTATGACGAGAATTTGAGCACCGGTACCTATCACGGGATGTGTATCCAAGACAATAAAGTCTACTGGGTAGTAGAATTTATCAACTTGGACTAAAACATCCTCAATCACTCCTTTAGGTATACGAATAGATCTATCAGCAAGTTGGAGTGTGGTTTTGGTGGCTTTCAATTCACCTAACCCAAGTTATTCATAAACCGAGTACGGAAGTTAACACTTGCCCCTAAATCGAGTAAGGCTTGTTTAATCCGGTAGTCTCCTATGATGCATGAGATGCTTGGACTACCCGGATCCTTGTATTTTTGGAGCACCTCTTGTTTGATAATAGCACTCAAATTCTCAGTCAAAAGTACTTTGTTCACTACCAGAAAAATGACTTTCCCGACGGCCGAAAGCCGTCGGCAAATGGCTTTCTCGACGGCTTTTGGCCGTCGGATGGGCCGTCTGGAAAGGGGGCGTCACAATTGCTTTCCGACGGTTATGGAATTCCGACGGCTATAAGTCGTCGGTCGGCCGTCGGAATTTGCGACGGCGATGAGCCGTCGCTCGACCGTCGGAAATTCCGACGGTGTGGAGCCGTCGGAAATTCCGACGGTCGTAAACCTTCGGACATTCCGACGGCTCCACAGTCGGAATTGTCGATGGTGATTAGCCGTCGGAAATTCCGACGGTCGTAAACCTTCGGAAATTCCGACGGCTCCACACCGTCGGAACTTTCAACGGTGATTAGCCGTCGAAATTTCCGACGGTTTATGACCGTCGGCGTTTCTTTAGAATATGAAAAAAACCGTTAGAAGCATGGCCACACGTGCACCTAGAAAAGTTCCTTAAAGCAATTCATAAGAGTTAATACAGCATTTAAGCATGGCCAACCATTAACATTTAAGCAATTAATATTTTAAATATGTTACACATCTGTATGCAGATTTCATATGTAGCCTTGTTTGTGACAACTCAAAAGTGTTGTAAAAAGACAACGAGTGAGATACAGATCAAGTAACTTACAATACGAGTTGATACAGCTGCAATCGCCAGGCTAGTAAATGCTATAGAGGTCTACATGAATGAGAATGACTCATCACATCAGTATAAATAACTGCAGTCAAACCATATCTTACAATTACTGAAATGGGACACAAGCATTTGGTGTAAAGCAATTCGTATGCCATAGTAAGAACATGATTATTACAAAGCAAAATCTTCGTCTCTCTTTTGCAAAGGGTGATGATGGGAATTTTATTTGTTTTAACTAGTTTGTATAACACATATTGTCTCGAGTAATGATCACTTCAGTCTTATTTGATTGAGTACATGCATGCCTCTAGCTTACAGATGTATGCCATGTTTCTCTGCTCATCAGTTGAAGAAAAAAAAACAGCAATTAATATTTTGAAACATTAAAATGCACTAGAATATCAAAGATGAGCAACCTCTCTCTCTCTCTCTCTCTCTCTCTCTCTCTCTCTCTCTCTCAATCTCTCTCTCTCTCAAAAACAAAACTAATGCTGTTGTTAGATGTTTTTCTTGCGAGGCATTTGATAAAAAGCATAAAAATTTCAAATCTTAATATTACATCCATAAGAATTCCAAATGAAATCCACCAAGCAAATGTTATCAGTCTTAGAATTTTACAATTGTATGCTTTTGCTGTTGAGAATATTTGATTTCATCACTGCTTCACAATTGACACAAACTATCATAATTAACAAATCTTAATCTGAATTAAAAAAACCATATTAAGGAGAATTTCAAAGACATCATTCTCAAATCTGTGTTAACGACATTACAACACAATAGTAAGATGCAAATTGCAACAATCCGGTGATCCAAACTGTTCTTCAGGTGGGACACTATCCAAAAGTTGCACATTTTATTAAAATTGTCCAAGATGGCTGACTTGATGACTCTGATCTTGTGCAATTTGCCACATGTACAAGAAGAGAGCCATTGATAAGTTGCATGAAAAAAGGAAAAAAAAGAAGAAGAAAGAAAGCAACAAGCACTACATATGCAATCAAATTTGGCTTTTGATTGTCCATTCGTAGCTACTGTATCGTAGTGAGGCCCACCATTTGAGATAGGTCATGTAGACATTTAGAAATGGGTCCCATGCTGCCCAATTTAGCTCAATTTGTAGTAGGGATTGTAGTTACATAGGTGGAAAACAAAAGTCATCACAGCAATCAGTATATACAAATACAATATATACAGGTGAGGAAACAATTGAGGTTGGCTAATCAAGGATGCATTTAAAAGGCGGCCCATTTTCTATGAAGATCAAAGTCACTACACACCCAAGCTGTCCAATAGGTGATCCATCTGTAATAGTAGAATTAAAGAAAAAATGAACCAAATGTCTGTCTCCTAATCATTTACGCATTTAACCATTCTACATGTTTTGACAAAACCCCTATTATTGAAAGATGTGAAGTTGTTGCATGACCAGAAATTACAGTTCATGTCACCATAAACACAATTCGTACATATATAAGTTGCTAATTACCGTCATATGCACAGGAATGTGTTTGGATGCACAGTCAAATTGACTTGTAATTCCATTCGAGTTAATGATCCTTATCTATTGGAAAGAAATGAGAAAAAGTTAATTGGCTATGACCCTCATTGCCGGTCCTTTGTTGTGGAACATACCCCAGATTTGGGCCGCTGATCAGTTGTCTAGATTGTACGCCTTCTGTCCATCTGTATCGTTTGTAGTAGCCCACCTGAGTTTTGAACATTACTGATTTTATTTTAGAATCCTACCCTACTGTGGTTTTCGAAAACAGATGGACAGAGTGGATTTATCATGTACATCTCTATGGGACCCATAAAGCCCCAGGCACAGGTATATGTCTGTGTAGGGTGCACATGTAATTCACTATCCGTCAGGAACGGAGGGAATTGGGGCAAGGACCTGGACTCTATGTAGCCCATGGAGATGTACATTGCAAATCCTCTCAGTCCATCTGTATTTAAATATCACAATAAGACAGGATTTTAAAAATCAGGTAAATCCAAGACTATTGTGGGCCATACCACAAAAACAGTGGGGATTGAATGCTAAGGTTTGTAAATGGCCGGGTTTAGCCAAAATCAGACCCGCACATTTACTAAATGGATCCCAGTGTTCAAAGTTTAGACTTAGACTCTTTTATTAAATGGGCCGGTTTGGGCCGGGTTTGAGTCAACCCCATCATATGGCTGGTAAAGGGAGATCCACTCGTACCCATTTATAAATGGGTCGGGTCTAATGGATCTAGATCTAGATCTAATATGCAAGCATTTTTACCATGTTTTTAATTGGGTCTGAATGGGTTCAAGCTTGGATGGATCCCTTGCAACATAGACCAAACCCACCCACTTGCTAAATGGGTTCGAGTTAGGTCAAGATAGGCCTAATATAAAGGAAACCAGATCCGTTTAGTCACTGGTCTGTTCTTGGACCTAGACCTTTACAAATTAACAAATGGGTTGAGTATGGGTCAGATCTGTATGGATTGGGTTTGGGTACTCCATTGGGTCCGTTGACCCATTTACAGCCCTAGACTTTATGGGTCCAAACACAGTGGCCCATGCACATTTCGACCTGACTAGCAAGCCACGTGTACTGTGGATGAGTAGTGGGGTCTTTTGAGTTGCGACAAAGCACATCAGGTTCAGAACCTAAATAGTAACCCTTTTTCTCATTCTGTTCGAAGGAAATAAAGTTTTCCACAGGTAGTATATAGCAATATCAAGAAACTTTTTACGAGTCAAAACAGAGTGGAAAAAGCAACAAAAGCATTTTTTTTGTTGACCAGCTGTACTATCTCGCCTTAAACAGTTCTCTGCAATGAATAAGCTGAAGAAGATGGCTTTGCGGGTGAGTATATATATATTTCACTGGAATAGAGATACAAATTGAGGCAGACAAAATTGTTTATCCATTCAAATTGGTTTAGGCTATTTTGTGCGTCTTGAAATCAAGGTTGGGCAGAATTGATTTCTGCCCAAAATTGATGGTCATTGACTGCATTCAATTGAAGGAATAACAAGTATAGGTGGTTTTGATTGCATTATATAGTCAGCTTAATGCAGAATATGCTTCACATGCATTTTCCAAGGAGGTGCGTTTTAAATGCTGGGTGGGCACAAAATTATTCCACCCAGGACATGGACTGAATGTACTTCCAATTGCAGCCTTGACTGATTGTAATTATCTTGAAAACTGCGATCACAATTCTTCTCCATCTTAATACTTGCATCAACATCAACATCCACATCAATATAATTTTAGAACTCAGTAGGTCAAACATTTTTTTTCATCAATATCATTTTAGAACTCAGTAGGTCAAACATTTTTTTTTTCTGGGTTATGCTTTCTCATCCCTGCAGAGGTGCAGGCTAGTGTAGGGCTGTTGAGGCTCTTGACCGAAGTGACAAATCTCATCTCGTCGACTTCTTGGAATATTGCTTGGAACATTTTCAAATTTGGTTCTTTTATTGGGATATATTTGAGGCACTCTGAGAAAATTAAAATCTGATGTGGTTTTCTTTTCTATTCTAAGAGAAGTAAGCTACATAATGTGCATTGTGGATTATCTATCTTTTGGATTAAATTGGGATAGCCAGTGGCTGCAGATGATATTAACACTAGCAGAGAGTATAATCAGTCAATTTAATGGTTGCCCTAAATACCAAGTTGTGACCACTGACCAGCATAGATTTTTAGAAGGCAATAGTGAGTGGTTGATTGGTCCTTTTCAAGCAATAAGTTTATCATTATCTGGAGTCTGGGATTCAGGCTTCTAGCATGCTCGGTCTGTTGATTGGTCGCCCTAAGTACTAAGTTGTGACCACTAACTGATTGACCAGCATATATTTTTAGAGGGAATAGGCAATGGTTGATAGGTGCTTTCAAGCAGTAACTTTTCTTTTTTACTAGCTGGGGGATGGGGTTCAGGCTACTAGAAGCCATATTAGACTTCACCGATGTATCAGTTTTTTTTTTTTTTTGTTTGAAAGTATTCCAGCCAAAGTCTGAATGAAAAGTTTTTTCTCTTCTTTTTGCAACAAGAAAGGACCTCGTTTTTGGATCACCTTACTGTTGATATTTTTCAGCCATAAACGCTTCTTAATTCCCAATCGCTTCAAGTCCCTTCGTGCATTAGCATCATCCTTGCTTTTTCCCTTTGTGTTCAACATCAAGGCAATAAGTATTTCGCATACATTTTTCTCGATGTGCATAACATCAAGGTTGTGGCGTACGGGCAACTCCTTCCAATAATCTAAATCAAATAATATGGACCTCTTAAAGAAGCATGTTGACTCAGCATTATCCACTTGCTCCTGTCCTCCTATACCCCTTCGTTTCTTCTTCTTGATCTTCCCCCACTGCACATTTAGCTTCGCAACAATTCTTTCGATCTCTGTCCCAGTTAGACGAATTGGTTGTGGTCGGTGATCCTCCTCCTTATTAAAGGTGCTTGCACTTGAGTCATATCTAGCCTTGTCATTGAGTGGCAACCACTATCTGTGACCCATATAAACATGTTTCATTCCATGGTGTAGTCGCAATGAATCTGTCTTGGGGCCACATGCAGGACAACCATACTTACCCTTTGTCCTACAACCAGAAACATTACCATATGCGGGAAAGTCGTGGATTGTCCACAACAGGATAACACGCATGTTGAATTTGTTTCCGTGGTATGCATCAATTGTCATGATCCCTTTCCGCCACAAGTCTTGCAACTCAGCAATCAACGGTTGCAAATAAACATCAATATCCTTGCCCGGTTGTCGCGGCCCTTCGATGAGCAAAGTGAGTATAGTAAATTGCGGTTTCATACATAGCTTCGGTGGAAGGTTGTACGTTACACACATAACAGGCCATGAACTATACGATGTGCTGGAAGTCTTAAAGGGGTTAAACCCATCGGTGGCTAGACCCAATCGAACATTGCGAGGCTCACTTGCAAAATCCTCATACTTATTGTCGACAAGCTTCCATGTGCTGGAGTCAACCGGATGCCCCATCTTTCCACTCTGCATTTTTCCAGTTGAGTGCCAGGTCATCTCTTTTGCCACCCACGGCACACTGTACATCCTTTGTAGCCTTGGTGTTATTGGAAAATACCTTAACACCTTCGCAGGTACTTTCGCTCGTTTTGACTTAGAATCTGATTCTTTTTTGTACCTAGAAGTACCACAGTTTGGACAACTCGTCTTCTTCTCGTGCTCTCTCCAGTACAACATGCAATCATTTGGACAAGCATGAATCTTCTGGTAATCAAGACCCAACTTTGTAATGATCTTCTTCGCTTGGTAGGTATTAGCTGGGGTCTTATTACCGGATGGCAACACACTTTGGAGTAGTTGAAGGAGATCAGTAAAGCTTTGTTCACTCCATCCATGGTTCACTTTTAATTTAAAAAGTTGTACAATAAAAGTCAACAAGGTGAATTCGTGACAACCAGGATACAGCTCAGTCATTGCATCTCGTAGATTTGCTTCAAACTCATTACCTGTAGCGTCCCCAAAAACGTCTTCAACTTCGGGGGCTACATTAGGGTCATCCTGAACAACTTCGTCTAGGTTATTACCACCAAGGTCTTCAACAACCGCATTGACAATGTCATTTAAGTTTGTCACACTGGGGTACTGGTGGGAAATTGGAGCACGTTCGGTATACTTGGGTGTTGTAAGCTCACCGTGCATGTTCCACACCCTATATGTTGGATCAAATCCATATTTCATCAGATGTACCTTCACATCGTCAATTATGCAGGGTAAACGTATACATCTGCATTTGGTGCATGGGCAATGAATAGTTTCTTTACCAGGAAGGTGTTCTGATGCGAACGTTACAAAACTTAAAATATCATCCATAAAACGTGGGTCTGGGTAACGTAGAATAATCCACTCCCTATCCATTGGATACAACCTCTTTAATTATGATGTGTACCTATAGAAAGTATACAACCATAACAATCAAATATTAGTCCAACTTCTATGACTGCATATCCCCTTATCTCTCCAGAAATATTGATCAGGCATTTGATTCCACGTCAACTATCCACAAAAGGTATGGATATTTGACGACGAAAACAAGTGTAGGGAATACTCCGGAGAGAAAGGGAGAGATGAAACGGAACTAGCGTGTGCATTAACACTGCAATCTATTCAACCTTAAACTGTCCAAAAATTCAACCTACCATCAATTTAATCATCAACGTCGTCATCATCTTAACCATTAAATAATACCATGCACAATCTCAAACATAGGATCAAGATGCCAACATTATTACACATTCCACATCATTTTGGGCCTACTAGTTACATGCATAAGTAAATCATATAAAAGGCCCCAAATCTACAACTCATATAATCCAACATGGACTCATTGGGTGTTGTCTACTTGACTAATGGTACTATGCAAGGCACGCTGCCCACTATAAAATGGGCCTACCCAACGGGTCCAAGTAAAGTCACTATGGTGGATTTCTCACTCCCAACTATCTCTCTTGGTAATTGTCCCACTTGGGCCTTACTTTTAATTCATTTATATAGGCCCAAGGACCCAAATAACTTATGATAAATAAATGGACAATGAAGATTTCCACCACATGACCCACATCATCAGAGTATAAATTAAGTTCAGAAGACATATCATACGGGCCACATGAGCAAGGGTAAGGTCCACATAAGGTGGCCCGCTAGAAAATAGTCTACCACTGTGAATCGTCCATGTCCAGGGCCTAATTAGTCCATAAAATATCTTAGGATGAGAGGTGGAGCCCATGGAAATGGGTCCATGCCAAGTTCTACCCAAATAGTCATAAGTTTTGGTATAACACATAAATGGTTTTGGGCCGTCTTGTGGCCTACCTTGTGATCATGTGGGGCTCACATTTGAAAAAAGAATTTACTCATCTGGCAGCCCCATGCATGGGCTTCACAACTCAGAAACTATGGCCCCTTGAAGATGAGTTTATAAATTTTGGCAAAAGCTCAAACACTGGCACTTGAAGGACTATGCAGAAATGTTGTGCAGGAATGGTTTTTGTCCAACTTTGGGAGGTTGCCACAGACACATGAGGCCATATTTCGACATACCGTCAAGTGTCCCTGGTATTCCCATATTTGGTCATAAAATTCCATAAGGTAGGACCCTCTGATTACATGTGTACAATTTGTGGCACATGGCCCAACATAGCCATCTGAAATTTCTGTACAACTCTGCCTAGCCCCAATTTGGAGTCGGACGAAAGATCACCTAAGGCCCACATTGGTCCAACTAAAGTGTCATTTATCTACACACTTATGTAGATTAGAAATTCATCTTAGTGGCCCCAATATATCTCATACATGGAGCTCACCACGGGGACCCAAAGTCCCAGACACAATATTCAGACTTGCAGTCTTTGGCAATGAGTCTGTCCCAACTTTGGCTCCACTTCACCAACACATGAGGATTATTTCCAATGAATTAGTAGGACAATACCATACACTAACATGTAGAATAGACATATCCCATTGTGAGATCCTTAGATACAGATAATGAGGCCCACCATAAGGTGGCAAACAGGCCTACTTGCAACAGTCTAGTACTTAGAAAAATTCAGCAACATAAGCAAATATGTTAAACAGAGACATTTCAGCAAACACATGCTGTGCACACTGAGCATTCACAACAAACAATTAAAGGCAAGACTATTCTATATATGACATACATTTATAAATTGAAAAATGCAAACATAGACATTTCATCAAACAAATGCTATGCAAGGCTATTATACATGGCATACATGTATCCTATAAAATGGCCTCATGCTATTCAGTCCATGTTTTTAAATATGGGGCAAGATTATTCGATGTTTGAGGGAGAAAGACATACCTGTGACGCCAAATCAAAGGGGCAGCAGTGGAACGGCTGAAGAAACCTCTGTTTCTTCCGATCGGTGCAGGGAGAGGGACGGAGAGGGTTGCGTACGTCTTTGACAGTGACGAGAGACAGAGAGAGGGAGAGAGATGGAGATCAGAGAGGGAGAAAGGGAGGGAGAGGCGGGAGATGGGTTTGGGAGAAAAACCCCTTTTCAGAGAGGGAGAGGCAGGAGATGGGTTTTGGAAAAAACCAAAAAAATGGTATGGGCGTGCGGAAACCTCGTACTGCTCTCTGCTCAGAATGTGGGTGAGGCCCACCATGATGTTTATGAGAAATCTACGCCGTCCAACTATTTTCTGAGCTCATTTTAGGCGTTGAGACAAAAAATGAACGGGATCATATGCCATCCATACCATTCATAATGTCCAGCGGACGTGGATTGGCTAGTGACCCCACACCAGCCAGGTGGCTTGTGTCAAAGCTGTCTGGGCTCCACCATGATGTATGTGTTTTATCCACGCTGTCCATCCATTTTTCCACCTCATTTTAGTGCACAGGCCAAAAAATGAGGCAGATCTAAATCTCAGGTGGACCACACCACAGGAAAAAGTGGGAATTGAATTCTCACCATTGAAAACTTCTTGGAGCCTACAGTAGTTTTGGATCAAGCTGATATTAATTTGTGTTTTCACTTCATCAAGGTCTGTGTGACCTTATCAACAGGTTGGATGGCAAATAAACATCACGGTGGGCCCTGGGAAGTTTTTAATGGTGGACCTTCAATCAACACTTTTCTTCTGTGGTGTGGTCCAATGTGTTAACTCAAAGTACTGATCATATGCTCTAATCTATAGGAATAGCTAGCCATCCATTTCATAAGCCATAGACTGATGGTCAGGATTCTCTTCTTAAAGGAGCTATTGAGAACTAAGAGTGATCTATGGTAGGCCCCAACAAATGAAGGGTTTAAATTGTTGATTGAACCTCCTTAATTAATTTTCTGTGAATGATCCTAATTGCCCATTTTAAAGGCAGTTGATCGGTCCGTTGGAATCACATTTGGTTGGTGTTATTTTAATTTACATGGTAATAACACAAGAAATGGGCCCTTGATCATTTAATGAACGATCCAGATCAATCAATCTGACTGATCAAGGGCCCGTAAGCTACTAGGAGCACTACAACTAATAGTCATCCGAGAGCATTGAATCTTCTTATGGAAAGACAAAAAAGCCCGTGATGCTTTTGGCATCATGATTTATGTGTTTTATCCATGTTGTCCATTAATTTCTACTGATCATTTTAGGGTAGGGCTGTAAATGGTCGGGTTCGGGGCGGGTTTAGCCAAAACCAGACCCGCCCATTTACTAAACGGGTCTGGGTCCAAATTTTAGACCCAGACCCTTTTACTAAATGGGCGGGTCCGGGTCGGGTCTGAGTCAGCCCATCAGACCCATTTATAAATGGGTCCGGGTCTGGTAGAGGGAGATCCATCCAGACCCATTTATAAATGGGCCGGGTCTAATGGGTCCGGGTCTGGATCAAGTATGCAAGCATTTTACAAGGCTTAAAACTGGGTCTGGATGGGTTTGGGCTGGACGGGTCCCTTATTACATAGACCAAACCCGCCCACTTACTAAATGGGTTTGGGTCGGGTCGGGTCGGGCCTAATATAAAGGAAACCAGACCCAAACCCGTTTAACAAATGGGTCTATTCTTGGACCCAGACCTGTACCTTTTAACAAATGGGTCGGGTCTGGGTTGGGTCTAAATGGGTTGGGTCTGGGTACCCCATCGGGTCCACTGACCCATTTACAGCCCTATTTTAGGGCTTTATCTAAAAAATTAGGCAAATCTAAATCTCAGGTGGACCACACCATAACAAAATAGTAGTGATTGAATGTCCACCAATGTTTATTGACATCCAACCTCTTGATTAGGTCATACAAACATGGATACAAGGAAAAATTAACAACTTCATCTAAAACTTTCATGGCCTCCAAGAAGCTTAACGGTGGGCATTCAATTACATTGTTTCTTGTGCTGGTCCAGTTGACATTTAGATATTCTACCATTACAATATTCCATACCATTCGCAACATCTCAGTCCTCCTGGGATGAACATGAAAAAACAAATTATATTAATTTATATTAGCCTGATTAAAAACTTTTATGATCCCACAAATATTTAAACCATGGTCATTCAATCCTTATGTTTTCAGCCCACACGACTTTTGAATCCCAGCTCATTTTTTTGTCTCATGCATGTCCTAAAATGGGCTCACAAAACAGATGGACATGGTGGATTTTCACAAACATCACAATAGGCCCCTCGGTTCCCAATAATTTGGCTATTGACATTGGTGATCAGGTGCTAGTGGTCGGGCTCTATGGACCCCATGATTATTGTGTTTAATTTATCCATGTTGTTCATTCATTTCTCAAGATTAATTATAGCAAGACTTGATCCTATAAATGAGCCATATCTAAATCTCAGGTGGACCACAACACAAGAAAACAATAGTGATTGAATGTCCACTGTCCATTAATTAAAAACGTCCTAAGGCCCTGTAATGTTTAAGGCATGTTTAATGGATAAAACTCATAAATCACGGTGGGCCCCACAAGCACCGATCAGTACCTGCTACAGTAGTGGCAAGGTCGATCGAAGACGATATGCAAATTAATCATCGTATAAGATATTCAACAATGTGTTTTAACGGCGTTCAATTAGTAAATGCCATTATAAAGTGGATCTTTAACAATGCTAGATTGTGCACGCCATAAAAATAGGTAATTGATGGTGTTCTTTTACCGCATGCCGTTAACACCTACAATTTTTTGTAGTTGAATTAGAAAATAACAACTTAGTAGGTGTTACCTTTGCCGTGTGCGGCCTACCTTGATTTTTTTTTTTTTTCTGTATATCCATTCCATCCATCTATTTTTTCATCTCATTTTAGGAATCGATCCAAAATTATAAGAAGATCCAAATCTCAGATGGACCATACCACTAGAAAGAGTGATGAATCACCATTAAAAACATTGTTGTGGGCCACAAAAGCTTTGGATCAATATTATCTTTCTAATTTTCCTTCATACAGATCTTCTTGACATTTATCAATAGGTTGGATTACAAATAAACATCAAGGAAACGTTATAATAGGCCGGCCTTTGGAAATTTTAATGGTGAGGCACTCAAATCAACATTTCAAGTGGTACTGATCCACTTGAGATTAATCTCTCTATAAATTTTGGCCATCACATCTTAAAATGGTCTAAAGAAAATGGATGGACGGTGTGGATATATAAAAAAAACATCAATGTGGGCCCCATGGTAGGGGTAACACCCACTAATCCGTTACATGCATATATGGGTAACACCAAGCTAATTCGCACCCCAATTCGAGTGATGATTGGGGTGCTAGAAACAGACGATCCAAACAGGGGATCATGGGGTCCATGGTGTTGTATGTGATTCATCCATGCTGTCCATCCCTTTTTACATATCATTTTAGGGCATGATCCAAAAAATGAGGCAGATTGAAGGTCCAAGTGAGCAACACTAAAATCAACAATTGACGACTTGGATATGGCTCCATATGTTGTGGTCCACTTGAGCTTTCGACCTGCCTCCTTCTTTGGGGTAAAACTCTAAAATGAGTTTTTAAAATTGATGGGCGGCATGGATATACATTAAATCATGTAGGTGGGCCCCAATGTAAGGATAACAGGGTGGGTTCGTTTCATTATGAAAAGAAGCATATGGCCGTTTTCCGACGGTTTCAGACCATTGGAGATTCCGACGGCTTTTAGCCGTCAGAAAAAAGGGTGGGACCGTCGGGAAAGGTATTTTTTGGGTAGTTTTTCCTGACGGCCGATAGACATTAGCCGACGGTTTTAGACCGTCGGAAATTCCGACGGCTCAGAGCCGTCGGAAAAAAAGGCGGGGCCGTCGGGAAAGTCATTTTTTTGGTAGTGGTTGTGAACATTGTGTTTCCTTTTGACTGTACACAATTTCTTTAGAAATTTGGCATAGGATGGTATTTGCTTTATAGCATCCAACAACGAGATGTTGATCTTCACCTGCTTAAAAACCTTTAAAATTTTCAGGTTTTTGTCTAAAGGTTTGGGTGAAATCAACCTTTGGGGAAACGGGGCAACTGGCTTGTATTGCCTTTCCGGTTCTTTCTCTTGTGGAGTGTTGTTCGAGCTATCATCCTTGTAGACACCCCACCTTCGGCTACACTGTTGGTAGAGATAGCTGGATGAATGGAGGACCATACCCCTAGATCCCATGTCCAAACTCAGCCAAACTCACCCTTGTAGTCCAATCCATAGCCCAATTCAAGCCTAAACCCAGTCAACTCACTCCTAAACTAGTCTGAAAAACCCCCCATAAGAAAAATCAGTCAAAAAATTCTAAAAAAGTCAAACTCACTAAGTCAACTAACTGAGTTAAATCACCGAGTCAACCCGCTGAGTCAACCCGTCGAGTCAAATCACCGAGTCAAATCGCCGAGTCAACTAACTGAGTCAAATCACCAAGTCAACCCGCTGAGTCGACCCACCGAGTCAACTCACTGAGTCCCAAGAAGCAGCCCCGAGACATGTCCGTACCACGCGCTGGATCTCGAGGAGCGTCTGTACGGGCGGCCCCCTGTGGGCCGCCCAAAATTATTTACGGGTTCTGCCACTGCCCGTTGCTATAAATACCCACCTCCCCTTCTCATTTCAGCATCCAATCCCTCCGAAGCCATTCAGGCCGAGTACAACCCGTCTCTCCACCCTTTAGCCCATTCCTTCACCAAGGAGAGCCCGAGTGAGAAGAGTCTAGCCCTGGTCCAGTCCAGCCTGACCACTGGTCCAAGTCTCCCAAGCCATCCAAGTCTTGATCCAGCCACTCGAAGCCAACCCTTGCGACACCTCCGTCCATCTAGCTACTCTTTTTCCAGCATCATCTCATTCGCATCTAGCATAAGTGCAACATTTACTTTTCTTTCAACCCCCCTGCTCCACTACAAGCATTTTGATTATTCAAACACACTGCATGCATCTCGCATAAAGCACCTGTCAGTTCGAGCGTATGCTCTGGGCTTGCCTGTTAATGGAAACTTGCCCATCAGAAACTCTTACTGTTCAGACCTGCATTCATACATCATGTCATCTATGAGAATGCACGAGGATTAAATGAGACTTTCAAGTATTAGTTCGATTCTGTGAAGTAGAGACCGTACTTCGGTACGGGCAGTGAGTGGGGTGCTTAACCTCTTCCCACCCTGTAACCGTGATCCCTTACCTTGATTCTCTGGTCGCAGATCAAAAGGAGTCATTTTAGAAAAGAAAATCTTCAGATTCCCTTCTCTAACGTTTCTACGGGGTCTAGCCGACTGTAGATTCGAAGTAACTGGATAGTGGCGACTCTGGTCTTATATAAACTCATTCAAACGCATCCAGCTTAACACAACAACCAAACAAAGCCCTCAAGAACGGGGCAAGCCAGTGGCACAAACGGCGATTCGCACGCACCCACGCACCTCCTCTTCTTTTTCCTAAAGGAAAGGGAGAACGTCGTGTGGGAGCGCGGAACGGCGAGGGTCCACAGAATGACGACTCCACTGGGGATATGCTAGTCCCACTAGTCATGATCCGACTTGAAAAACGGAATCCCTCCTATACTTGAGAGTCATTAGTCCTCATACAATCTCATCTGCATAGAATTCCATCCAAAAATAAAAAATAGAAAATCCCAAAACCCAAAAAAAAAAGTAGTGCATACTTCCCACCATTACTCCTCCAAACTAAATCACCCTGCCACGTCCAGTACAAAATCGACATGGCTCTCCCATTCCCTATACCTGAGGCTTCCTCTTCACTGTTAAACTCGAGTGAATCCATGTCAATTCCTGACATCCAAGAGCTACAACAAAGCATGAAGGCCATGCAGGAAATGCTTCTCCGATTCACACAAGCCCAGGTTTCAGCAGCCAGCAATCAAGCTGGTCTAGTTCAACAACCTCAACAACCATCGAAGGCACTCCCGACCTCCAGTTCATCCCAACCACAACCGCTAGGGATCACTCAGGACTTTCGATACCCTCCTAACAGGGGCCTTCAATCAGAACAACTCTCAATCTCAGGGTATTTCTTTCAGTATCCTCCTGCAAATGAGAGCCATTTTCAGTCACATCCCACAACCAGAACTCCGAGCCAATTCCAATATCCTCTCCCTAATAGGAGTTCCAACCAATTTCAATATTCTCCTGTGACTGGAATTTCTTTACAGTCTCCCTTCTCAGCTCCAGTCCAACAAAGTCCCTATAATGGGAGTAATTATCAGGCCTAACCTCCTTCAAGCAGGAATCATAGGAGCATCAATGACACCAATTATTACGAAAGGGGGCCAGCTCAGTCCTGGCAAGGGGCAAGATCTCCTTCATCTGGTCCCTCTGAAATCGAACAACTTTGAGAACAGGTGCAAGAGATGAAGAGAAAGTTGTAGAAGCAACAAGGGGTGGATCTTCCATCCACAAAGTTCAGGGACCTTTGTCCATTTCCCAATGCAATGGTACCTCAAGGCTTCCAGGTACCAAAATTTAAAAGAAATGATGGGACAGGGTGTCCTATAGACCACTTGAGATCATTTTGTGGTGAGCTAGATGTTGTGGCAAGCAACGACGGAGCGTTGATCCGTCTGTTTCAAAAGTCCCTGAAAGACGATGCCCTAGACTGGTACACATCATTGGACTGTCATTGCATCAGGACTTGGGAGCAGCTCTCCCAGGCTTTCGTCTATAGGTTCGCATACAATCTTAACATGGCACCCAGGAGAGCGGACCTCGCAGCTCTCAGGCAAAGAAGTGACGAAACATTGTCAGCTTACATTGGACGGTGGCGGGCCATGGCCACTAGAATGAAGACTCCCATCGATGACGAAGAGCAAATCTCCATGATCGTCCACTCGGCAAATTCAAGTATCTCTGGATACCTTGTCTCACATCCATATGCGAACTTCAGCTAGCTCATCTGCGCCGGGGAATAAGTCGAAGCCGGAATAAGGGCTGGGATAATCTCCCTTTGGTGGCCTCAGCAGTCCTCTCCAGTACAACCGATAGTGGAAGGTGAGCCTACCGGATACGAGAGCGATAATGGTAGTGATCCCATCTCCCATCCAATGGAAGAGGATGATCTTGTCGCCTCTACCGAAGGTAAACTATTCCTCCCTCAGCATGGACAACCGCAGTAACAGCAACAGTCAAGATGGAACTCACAGTTCCCTAATCAAGGTTGGCAAGGGGCACCCCTAACCAGTCCAGTTTCAGAACCCCTCATCCTGCAAGGGGCATCTCCAGTCGATCCAGTCTCCGCAATGCAAGGGGCACCTCCTGCCTATCCAGCTTTCATCAGCCAAGAAAAGCCTCCTCTCCAGTTTATCCGTGCCATCGACTCTAGTTCAGAGTTCGAACCTCTCATCCTGCAAGGGGCACCCTCAATTATTTCGATCCCAGAGCCCATCATCATGCAAGGGGCACCTTCAGTCGATTCATTTTTCGCACCCATTTCTAACCATGGGCACAATCAACCCATCTCAGTAACTAAGGGGACAATCTCCCTAACACAGCATCAGCAAACCAGGGGCATAACCTGCCCGTCTCAGCAATAGTCAGTCAGGGGCACAGCTTGCCCACTCCAGCTTACCAGGGGCAAAGCCTACCCGTTTCTCTAGTAAACAACCAGGGGCACAACTTGCCCACTGCACCTGTCTATTCGGCTTCTACTTCAGCCATCATCCTTCAAGAAGAAGACCCTTCCTTGGACATCATGCCACATGCCCTAACAGAATTGGGGCCCAGCTTCAATTATGTGGCCACTATCGAGGAGTCAAAGAGGAGATTGATGTCCAGGTTTTGATTGGTCCAAAAATATCAACCATCACTCTTCAGGTCTTGGACATCTCAGCTTCATTCCATCTCCTTCTCGATAGGACCTGGTTTCACAGAATCGGTGTCATCTCTTCAAATCTTCACTAAAAGGTTAAGCACATCTTCAGAGATAGGGTGATCACCATCATTATCAATCTCGAACAATTTCCCATGATAGAAGCATCCAACCTTCGAGAGCCTACCATCCCAGCCATGGACGGGCAACGCTCTAATGGGGAGGTCTCATACCATCACAATGCAAATTACTTCTCTCGCGCATGTCCCATTGGATCGAACTACGTCTTCCTCCCTGCTGAGCGCCAAACCTTCTATTATCAGCTCGAATATCAAGACTCAACCAGAGAATGTGGGGGTTCAAGAGAATGTGGGTAGAGAAAGACTGCGATATCGGCCTACTTGGATTAGGAAACCAAAGCACGAAAGTATCAGAAGAAGACGGGGTCTTCAAGGAGAAGGCAATCTCTGCATCTGCACACCAATCCAATTCATCAATGTAAGGATTATCTATCTTGATGATAGGCTGGATTCCACCTTCGATGATCAAGTGAGCAGATTGAGTCTGACAGAGCTGACTGAAGAAGACCTAAGCAAGGGGCAGAAATTTCCCCCGATCGACTGGACTGCCATCCTAGTCCCACCTCGGCCAGATGAACCCGAAGAGCTACAATATATCGGGGATGAGCCAGGAGAAATCGCATCCGACACCGACTCGGAGCCCAATTCCAAATCTATCATGATGTTTGGGCGCAATGATGAGGATTAGCCTACTGATCCTTTTAGCCCTACCTCCTGAGGGGAAGGAGTGCAGGGCAGTAATAGGTATGTAAGTCCCCATGACGGCCAATAAAAGTCGATAGTGCTTGGCTCCCCGAGCCGAATCAGGCAACACCTGGTTCACATCGCCGGCTTGCTCGGGTCCTTTACAAAAAAAAAAATCAGAAGATTCAAAAACCCAAAACACCAAATATTTCAACATTTCAAAAAAAAAATCCAATTTTCACAAAGTCCAAAAAGTTAAAAAAAAAATTCAGATATTCACAAAATTCCAAAAAACCAGAAAATCTTTGAAAGCAAAAAAAAAAAAAAAAAAAAAACTTTTTCAATAAAAGTCTCAAGTCCGTCCGTCAAAGCACTTAAGTATGAAGTTGACTCATAAGATTTCGATCTAGAGTTGGACTTCAAACTCAAGGGTCTGGACAAAGCCAAATGATGTGGAAAATGATGAGCTGACTCCCAAACTAAGAGGGTCTCCTCGAAAGTTCGAACCAAAAGCCAATGTCAACTAAAAAAAAATTTTCAAAATTATAAACCTAGGATCTCTTGAGACCCATAAGGAAGTGTGCATTGAGATTCCTTATCCCTGAAAAATAAGCAGAGAATGATCGAATTTTTGAAGTCACGACTTTCCAATCTTGCGTCCTATGAAGACTTATCGATCAAAAACTCATCAAGCCTATCAAGAAGATGCTGCCAAGACTATGCTTGCATTCCATGCTGGAGTGTGCGACTTGACGAATGATCGAAGAAATCTCGCAGCTCAATGAAGACAAGATTGTTGCCAATATGTCAGCAAATACTTCAAGTGTCAACAGCATGCACATCGAATCCAGGTGTGCGCTTCAACTTGACAATGCTCTAGCTATTCCTTGTATGAGGTATCTACATCAACAGAAAGATCAACTCGGCATTATCTAACAATTGATTTCTTCACAAAAAGGAAGGAGGTAACATTCTGATCTGGCGCAATAATTCTCATGAAGAATGACATCATCAATTGTTAAGGGTTCCCACATGCTATCAACATTGGCAATGGGATGTCCTTCGAAATCTAAGGATGAAGGAGTTCCTCAAGAAGCTTAAAATCAGAAGACAGACCTATGAGTTCGAGTCAAAATCATGTCACCGTGAGTGCTGATGAAGAATGAAGCCAAAGAAAGAAAAGTCATATCGGGTTTACAACAAGCACTGCTGCATTTATCAGACTCAAGGGGCAAGCCCCGAGAATCAGTGAATTTCTTCTGGGAGGCACCGTTCGACTCACCAGCCTGAGGGGTAAGGATCTTCCAGAGCCAATCAACGCTGACAACGTGAAAATCTCTCACAGGTAAGCCAATCTAACCATATCAAGAGTTACATTAGTAGAGCTGAAGTCAAGAGGTTAAGGCTTAGACCTCTGAGAATCCCTTCCCATCCATCAATAAGTGTTCCAAATAAAGGGTTCAAAAGCCAAAAAAAAAAGAAGAGAAAAAAAAAGAATAGAGTAAAAAAAAAAAATAGGGGTTAAAAAAAAAGGGGCACACAACCCACAAAAAAAAAAGAGAAGAAGAAGAAGAAAGAAAGAAAGAAAGAAAGAGAAAAAAAAATCAACCCAAAAGAAACACATCTATCCATCCATCCACCTCAGAAGGGTCTGTAGCTAAGGCTGACAGCTCTACCATAGTAACTTAAGATAAGGGCCGAAAGGTTACCATCGGCCGGCAACAACGGATTCCTGACCTCTGGGCGCCGTAGTTATCTAAAAAAAAAAAAAAAAAGAGATGTGTGCCTAAACAAAGAGGACGGAGTGAAAACCCGAAAGGGCGCTCCGAGTAAAAACAGTGGGCACACAGCGGACTTGGTGAAAATCCGAAAGGGCGCTGAGGGTAAAAACAACATAGCTACCAATGGGCAGGCAAGATCAAATACCCGAGACGTGGTGAAAATCCGAAAAGGCACCACGGGCAAAAATGACGGGTAGGCCGGACGCAGCGAAAACCCGAAAGGGCGTTGCGAGTAATAATGGCTAAGAAAAGAAAAGAAAAAAAAGCAGGTGCATGAGAGATCCAAGCAACATGAAAATTCAATGGAAGCAAGGATGACGGCTATGAGTCAAGAATTCTTTCAGGATCTGCCCAAATTCTAGGGGCAGGATACCATTGCACATTATCTTAAGGGGACCAGGACCCTTGGTGAATAATGAAGAAAATCGAGTATGACATCAGGCCGAGTCAAATATTCTGATTCCTACATCTAAAAGCACAAGTCCAAATCACGCACAGACAGATAAGCACTTGACATAAATTTTTACTTCATGATTTACATATATATTTTTTTTAAAAAAAGTCATTTTTCCTTATTCGTATATATGCAAAAAAAGAAAAAAGAAAAAAAAACTTACAGGGCTTTCAAAATAAACATCCCCCAACCAACTTATGGAGTACCTCGTACAAGCGTCTTTCTCCCTATCATTCCTCCCAAAAGGTAAGTATCTCTCTTCCTGCTTTGATGCTTCAATCCTTTTACTAAAGTGTTTTCTCTCCTCACAAGTACTAGAAGGCAATCTAAGATCAGCCCATCAATGTCCATCATGACCCATCATCACCATCGATCACCATCATCCATGCGGCCCACGCTCAAAGGATGCATAGCCTCACCTATGTCCCATCTTCCCATCCCATCCATACCATCCATTTCTCTCATAATCAATGCCCCATTCAAACCTGAATTTTCAGCAATCCCACCATTAATGGGGGCATTCGAAGCTTTTCCAACAACCACCCTTAATCCACCATCAATGGCCCCATTTAAACCTCTATCTACATCATCAATCAAGAACATCTCACCATCATTAAAGCCCCCGCCATCTTCTGAAGTATGGGACCCACTAGGATCAGCCTTCATCACCCCCAAGCCATCATCAATGGCTGCTAAAAGAGGACCAAAAGAGAAAAAGACAAAAATGAAAAGAAAGGTGAAGACAAAGGGAAGATTCATGGCCGGAATCGAACCTGGGCGTACAGAGAATATGGGACAGGGACAGTGGACTGCTGAAAATGGCCAAGCACGAGTCAGCCCAGGCCACAGAAGAGGCGAGGTTTGGGCGGCCCGCTGTGGGCCACCCGTACGGACGCGCTCCCTCTCTCTCCGCAGGATTGGCTCCACAGTCGTTGGTAGGTGAGGCTGACAGTCCACGTCAGCAGATGGCACCCTGAGGGCCGCCCAAGGCTCTAATCAACTCCAGATTTCGTTCGAGGTTGATCTGAATCATCTGGAAGGTACCCCACTTGTCCAATCATGAAGTATTACGGCTAACATGGGTCTGATCAAGTCAAAGAGAAGAAAAATGGATCAAGAGAGGCCCACAAGCAATTTAAGCCACTCAAAGGCTAGATCATCATGATCTAAACCATGAAAAAGCTCACAGGAGTCACCAAATAGCAAGATCAAGGGTTTGATCATCAAGAAAGAGGGCCAGAGTCCAAGATCTGATCATCAAGAGGGCCCATAAGGCTGAAAAGAGCAATCTGAGCCGTTCAAGTCATCATCCGCTATGAAAAGCCTTCTTAGCCCCACAAAATATCAAGGATAAGTGCTTCAAAGCAAAGCTGAAGTCTTGAAGGGGCCCACAGGGCCAAATCAAGCAATTCAGACCACTCAAATCACAGTCAGCCCCGTCAAAAGCCAAATAAAGCAAGGTAAGTATGCCCAACCCCAAAAACGTGGTCCGAAGACCTTAAACTACATCGGGATCAAGATCCCGAGGGACTTTTTAAATAAAAACCGGTAGCAGTCTGGATCGTTCGAATCAAGATCCGTTGACACCGGACATTTTCTAAAAATAAAAAAATGTGTTTGCCCTGTTTTATACAGTTTTTTTGGTCCGAATACCTTAAACTACATCGGGATCAAGATCCCAAGGGATTTTTAATAAAAATGGGCATCGATCTCAACCATCAAAATTAGAATCGATGACTCAGAACACTTTTCAAAAATCACAAAAAAATGTATTACCAGTCTCGCTCCATAGTTTTGGTCCGAAGACCTTAAACTACGTCGGGATCGACATCGTGAGAGATTTTGAATAAAAATCGGTGTCGGTCTTGAATAAAAAATTTGGTGGAGAAAATCAAGGCTCGCTTAAACGCAAGGGAATGGACTATTCTAGCCCAACCCTTTCCTAATCCGAAATCGCAATGCGAAATAAGCGTGCCTAGTTGCTCTAACCAACACATGGAACATGTTAAGTCCATCACCACTCTTAGAAGTGGTAAAACTATTGAAAAATCTAACCCGGTGAAGGCCTTAACGCCTAATGATCTGGTATCTTCCAAAGAGAATGATGGACCTAGCACCGCCATGAATAAAAAAGAGCCATTGAAAGAATATAGGCCCGTTGCTCCATTCCCTCAATGCTTGATTTCAACCAAACCTCAAGATAAATATCAGGAATTTTTGGAGGTTTTTAAGCAAGTCAAGATCAACATTCCATTGTTGGATGCCATTAAACAAATACCATCATATGCCAAGTTTCTGAAGGACCTTTGCATGGTAAAAAGAAAAATACATGTGCGAAAAAAGACATTTTTTTACAGAAAATGTAAGTGCCATTATAAATCACGGGATGCCCAAGAAATACAAAGATCCCGGTAGTCCGACAATATCATGCATAATTGGAGACTACCGGGTGAAGCATGCTTTACTCGATCTAGGGGCAATTGTGAACTTAATCCCCTTTTCGGTCTATGAACAATTGGGTTTAGGTGAATTAAAACCCACCAAAACCACATGAAAACTCGCTGACCGATCGATTCGTATTCCGAAAGGGGTGATTGAGGATGTTCTTGTCCAAGTCGACAAGGTCTACTATCCGGTGGACTTTATTGTTTTGGACACACGACCCATGGTTAATATTGGCACTCAAATTCTTGTCATACTTAGCCGCCCATTCCTAGCTACATCAAACGCTATCATCAATTGTAGGAGTGGGGTCGTACAAATGTCTTTTGGCAATATGACGATTGAGTTAAATGCTTTCAATATTGATAACTAACAAGAGGATGAAGATGAGGAGGTCCACGAAATAAACATGATCAATTCAATTGTGGAAGATGAGTCCTACTCACCTCTTTACGCCGATCACCTAGAAGAAGATGTGACCTACCCCCTTGATAAGAATGTTGATATGATAGGGGATGTAGTTGAACTTTTAGAGTCGGTATGAACATATGACATTAGTCGAGAGAAGGATGTGGAAACAACAATTTGTTGTGCTGAGAAATCAATTCATATCTCCACACCTCTATGGATCATGCACACCGAACTCTATTAACCCTGGGATGACCCATACTTGCAATATCAATGCCCAGGAAAATATGAATGGAGACACATTTTTTCTAATATATATGATGATGTCTCTTCTTATACATGTGGTGAAAACATTAAGGAACCTGCTGAAATTCCTTTTTGGGATTTTCAGTGGCTTATCTGGATCATTCACACACATGTATATTGTAAAGCAGGATATTGGATGACTTTACTGCGAAACCTTTTGATCCATCTAATGATTCTGCTTGACTTTATGCTTTTAGATGAGTTGTTGGGATTAACCTCATAGTCTGACGGAGGATGATTTTAAATTGCTTTCCTAGAATGATATCCTATTAGGATTTACTTTGATCAGTAGATTCAGTTGTGAAGTAATCCATCTCCAAAAGCTAATCTTACTATGCAATATATTTCTCAGGTGATATCTCTCTTTCTCACTTCCTTTTATTTTGTCATTGCTCTCATGTGTTGCATTCATTGTATATTTTCTTACATTAAGGACAATGTAAAGTTTTGGTTGGGGGTGAGAGATTCCTTAGATGAATCTACTAGCTTTTATGATATTTCAAGCAATGATGTAGAAAATTTTCGATTTTTCTGAAAATTCAAAACTCCTTTGGAAAACCGTGTTTATATGCACTTGGGATGTCATAAGAATGAAAAGAAAAGAGATGTAGTGAGAAGATTTTGAAACTCTTAAAGGACCTTTAACATGATAGTTTTCTATTTAAATTCCCCTATTGATGTGATTGATAGAAAGTTTGAACACTTTTGATTCTCGTTCACATTACACGATTCTCATGATTGAAAGGATTATGTGGATTTGTGGATTGCCTAGGCTTAGATTTAAGGTGTTGAGAAACCAAGCCGGGGTACTTTGTCCATCCTTGTCCATGGGAAAATAATGAAAGATATGGATTTCTAAAAATCCTATCTAATGTATGAGAAAAGGAAATATGGTAATGATTGAAAATATGGTGGAAAAATTTCGAAAAGGGCTACCTATTACCAACCAGGGGATGGTCTACCCATAACCAAAGCCGAAAATGGGACGTAGTATGAAAGCGTCGGAAGGACGGTAAGGCAAATTCCTATCATAGGCTTGTTGTTGATCTATACAGTCTTAGATCCATAGTTTAGTTAATCTATGAAGAAGATAATCCTGAAAAGTCATGAGATGAACATTTATTATTCACACTAGGTTGAATTTGTTCAAATTCTCCTATTTATCATTCAATCAGCTGGAATTCTATATGAACACTTATTATGTTGAGGGAGTTTAAGATTTCAATTGCTATCACTAATTTTCTCTGAATTTTGTATTTGTGTGTCTTGGAGTTTGTAGAAGCATAGTTTCCGAAGGAGAGTTAGGTTCTTAAAAATTGGATTTGTTTCATGCATGTTTTGCTCGGGACTAGCAAAATGCTTGTTGGGGGGTGTGTTGAGCTCTGAATTGTGCATATTCTAACCCCAATTCATCGCATATTATGCATGGTTTGCATGTTTAAAAGACTACTCTAATGCATGATTTGTGATTGTAGGAATGAGATGGAGATTTCACTGATTCAAGGCTAAAAAGATCACTTTATATACATTGAAGATCAACGAACCAAGTGCAAAAGGATCAAAGAAAGAAGCAAGGGAGAAAAGGAAGAAAGAAGAGAGAAGTGTAGAAAATTACACTTACGACCGATCGTCCGACCGGTCCAAACACTCAACAGGAGGACTCTGCTGCCAAACTTCATTGGATCAGTTAAGACCAGTCGTACGCCACTTGGACCGGTCGTCAGACTGGTCGAGCACTCAACAGGGGTGGATGAAATTTCCAAAAGCTTGCTGGATTGTTTTTAATGTTTCACGACCGGTCGTGCGACCGGTCGTCCATGGGCTCAGACCAGTCGTGCGACCGGTCAGCAGCATAACAGAGCTTGTCCGTGAAGCTCTAATTTTCTTTGCGCAATTGCGTGATTTCTTGCGCAATCTAGAATCTTTTGCGCCAATCTATAAATAGGACTCCTCTTCATACCTAAGCATGCTAGGACGTGGGGATCATCAAGGAGGCTTATGAGACGGATTCTACTTCAAGTTTTCTTAGTTTTTCTTCTAGTTTTAATTGTTTTTATGTTTTTGAGGCTTCTAGTTCAAGGATGTTAGAGATGAACTAAAACCTCTTAGTTAAGGCTAAGATGTGAAGCTTTTGATTTATTTTTGATGGATTGATGCAACCTAGGTTTCCTTTTCATGTTTTAATTGAATAATTTAGTTTAAATTGAGTTCGAATCAAGTGCTAGTTCAGTTTTACTTTCATCTCTTGATGAATACGGGCTCATGTGATTCTTAGTGATTCTAAACTTAGTAGCTTATCTTTTAGGCATTGTTTATGCTTGTGTAGTTCATTGATCTATCATCGACTCTGGGCATGGTAGACCCTTTGATTGCCTTGTGTATAATGGCATGATCTTCATGTGGGAACTCATTCAACTAAAGTTCTTATCTTTTGTTATAATTTAAGGTAGCTGTTTGCTGATTGATTTAGATTTAATTAGAGTTCTAATTGTTGGTCGTAATCAAGTCTAGTGATAGGATTTTACGAAAGCTATGGTTGTGAATCTCAACTAGATTGGAAAGAGGCTTGGCCTATACAATTGAGTGTGCCCAAGGCCTAAGCATTGTTGTGGGAATTGAATCACTGAACAAGCAACTGTTTTAGATAATTGTTGATTGAACCGCTCTATATTTCGATTGGATAGAGATATAAATTCGATTCCGATTGTGTAGTGAGAGACCTAGTTGTGTTGATGCATTGAGAACAGTCAAAAGTGGATCCTTGGCGCTCTAGTACCTTTTAGATTATTATTACTGTTAGAACAAGAAAAATCGCTGCTTGTTAGCAGTCTTTTTCCTGTGTTTCATTATTCTAGGGGAATCCTGAGTATAGAGACATTCATGGACAATCATATGCAATCACAAAGTATACACGAGAAAGCACTGCGAAGTGAATTTTATTCCAGAGATTCCGAGATCTTTTACATTCCAAGTTGTGAACTGGTCACGAACCCTCAATTACATCAACGGATGATCACTCTTGATTAAAACGCAAAAGTAAATGCATGCATGTATCATAAATGAATTAAATAAAGCATTAAAAGAGCATAAATATAAATAAAGCACAGCATAGACAACACAGAGATTTTTACGTGGAAACCCTTATGGGAGAAAACCACGGTACAAAGCGATAAGATTCCACTATGAATTACAGTTATACAATAGATGGAATATTAAAGGGATGATGCTTGGATAGATCGAGCAAGTAATTTAAATCGTCAGGGATTATAGTCTCGAGTTGTTGCCGAGACCAAGTCTAGGATTTCTTATAGACCAAGCCATTGTTAAGACCAGTTAGATGTTGGTCCCATACTCTTCGGGCATTCCCAGTTGAGTAGCAACCAGGATTTTAACCGAGTCTTGTATCTCAGGGTCATGACTTGTCTCTATGGACGAAATGACTTCCAGGAATACACTCCACAGTTTCCATTTAGTGCAACCAGGGCTAGTGATCGTCTCCGTTAGGACGGGTGACTTACTGAAAGGCACTCCATGGGGTTTTAGTGTGATCAGGGTTTCAACCGAGTCGTATATCTCAAGGTCATGACTCGTCTCTATAGACGAAATGACTTTCAAGAATACACTCCATGGTGTCCACTTACTGCAACCAGGGCTAATGACCGTCTCCGTTGGGACGGGTGACTTGCTGGAAGGCACTCCATGGGGTCTTAGTGCGACCAGGGTTTCAACCGAGTCGTATATCTCAGGGTCATGACTTGTCTCTATGGACGAAATGACTTTCAGGAATACACTCCACGGTGTCCACTTACTGTAACCAGGGCCAGTGACCGTCTCCGTTGGGACCAGTGACTTACTGGAAGGCACTTCATGGGGTTTCAGTGCGACCAGGGTTTCAACCGAGTCGTATATCTCAGGGTCATAACTCGTCTCTATGGACGAAATGACTTTCAAGAATACACTCCACGATGTCCACTTACTGCAACCAGGGCCAGTGACCATCTCCGTTGGGACGGGTGGCTTACTGGAAGACACTCCATTACCTTAGCCACTCAACTAACGGATCCCGTCTTGGATAGGACGCACATCAACTGGTCTTAACGATGAAGTATTTCAGGCGTTTTAGAACTCTTTGATTACGATTTTAGATGATATCCATAGTCCCCTTCGATTTAGTTTTATATCTCGATCCGGGATGAAATAAATTCATGTAATGGATGCAAATGAGTATAGTACAAAGTAACTATGCGTTATGCATGCTCGAGAGAGGATTGTATTTATGCTAGATGTTCAGTGTATCAGACAAATTACGCATTTGATTTGATTGATCTGCTTCATATATATCTTTGTGTCATCGATATTTTGCCCTCGCGTATTTGAGATCGCGATTGATTTCATTTGGGATTAGTAGATTTTCGGGCCATCAAGGCACTTCCCAGGGTTGAAAATGACTAAGTAGTGGACCTATTTACGGTCTAATCGGGGCATTCGATAGATACCATCAATGATCGTCTTTGAACAAGGGTGGATTATGTCCAAGAGGGTCGCAGTGCGATCACATTTTTTATTTGTTTAGCATGAGTCGATTTTCGAGTCGACAGGGCACTTCCCGGGGCTAAAAATGACTAAGTAGTGGGTCTGCTGACTGCTTAATTAGGGTATTCAGGGCTCCTGAGTTTGGATAACCTCGTTGCAGTGCATGATTATGATATATCATGTTATGGTGGAGAGAAGTTTCCCTCTCGGGTTTGATCAAATTTCGCCTGATTCCTCTCTATTTCAGTCATTTTCAGCTCTTTCGGAAGGGTTTTCAAGGTTTGCAATTTTGACTAAGTGTTGGCTTTTTTTTTTTTATCAAATTGTTGATTTTGCCCACTTAACATTGACCGTTGGCGAATGCGGTCTAGAGGATGGATAAAGGGCATCAATGTGTGTCAAGGAGCGTTGACACGATCGGAAGGTGAGCTGGATCGAAGGCGGGCCACATCATAGAAGGTCCCACCTCCCCATCAGCGTCCAGGCGCATGGGAGAGGTGGTGGGAGCATGTGATCCTGAGGTGGGCGCATGTTGCCCCACCCCAGGCGCATGTGAAAGGGAAAGGTGAGAGAGAAAGAGAAAAAGTCCCCCAGGCGCATGTGCCATTGCACATGCGCCCAACCCCTAGTTGATGAGCACATGTCCCATGGGACTTGGAGGATTTTGAATTTTTCTCCCAAAGTAGAAAGGAGTGGGCGCATGCCACTATGTGACTTGGGGGATTTTGCTCCGGTGGGAGAAATCCCCTTTCCGGTGAGGGCATCCATCGAAGGGATGGGTGCATCTCCCTTTCCAGTGAGGATTCCGGTGAGGAATTTTTTTACCTCTACAAGAAGAGTGCTCTGGGAGTGATGATCTCGTCCCTGTCTTATCGAGTGGAGGGGTATTTATAGTATGTTAATTAGGTATCGGGTACCGGGCGCATGTTGTCTGCAAAAGGGAGGGTGTTCGCTTCGCCAAGTGTAGGGTTGCGATGTAGTAATAAACTCGGTAAGACCAAGGTAGATCCACAGGGACTTATGTAGGATTTCACAAACACATCCAAAAGTGTCTATTGAAAGCTAACAACCAGATTTAGTATGGATTTGATTTGAGTAACAAAATTGAATTAAATTGAAGGTAAATAATAAAAGGCACTAGGGGTTCAAGGATCCACTTGTAGCAATCCTTGATGTTCAATCCGCTGTGGTTTCTTTCTCAACTAGAATCGATATTAAGATCTATCTAATCGGATGATAGAGCTGTTAAACCAAACAATCTGTTATATGTAAGTCCAATGCATAAGATTCACTCAATGTAAGCTAAGCTGAGCATGCTCAATTGCATAGGTCAGTCCTCATTCCAAAAGGCTCAGTTCACAATCATAACCATCCTCAAGTTCTGTCACAAAACAAGGCTAGATCATAATTTGAACTTGATTCAAATCACATGCACAATCCATACACATTACAGAAATTCAGAAAAGTAGAACTTTGGTAGGAAGTCCCCACATGAAGATTATAGTACTAGAGCGTACTCCAATTCCTCGGATCATACAGGTCTAGACTAATGCAAACCAATTAAGAAATTAAGTAATTCTCCTAAACATCCATGAGTCATCATAAGACTAAGAAAAACTACTCAAAACTTGTATTAACTTCAAACCATAATTCATAAACATGAATTCCAAACTTAAAACCAACTTAGAACGAATTGAAACATCTTGGATCCACTACAAGCTTCACCTCGTAGCCCTAGCTAAGAGGTTTAGTTGCTCATGATCCAAGGAAATATGAAACAACAAAAAAAACTCATAAAAACAGTAAAACAAACTAGGAGTTGTGGAACTCCAAAATCCACTTCCGCCGCCTCCAAGCTTTCTTAAACCCTCCTAAGATACCCTAGGAATGATCCCTAGGTGTCCTTTTATAGTGGGGAGGCTCCGCAACTTCAGAAGAATTGAGAATCTGCGTAAGAGTTACGTAGTGCGCAGAGATTTTCGGACTGAAAATAGAAATTTCCGTTTTAAATCACATGGCCGACCGGTCTGGACCGGTCGGACTGGGCTGGCGACCGGTCACGACCGGTCGTGCTTCAATGGGAAAAACAATCCAGCGGCCTCTGGACCAAAAAAAACTCTTCCGGCCGACCGGTCTGGACCGGTCGGACTGGCCTGGCCGACCGGTCACGACCTGTCATGCCTGTGTTTGGCTGAAGTCCAGCAAGCTCAGTATGAGTAGGAAGCTGGCTGACCGGTCACGACCGGTCTTGGCCTGTTTCTGGTTCATTTTCTTCTTTCTTTTTTCTTTTCTTCTTTCCTTGCTTCCTTCTTTCTTTGGTCCTTCTTCGATCTTCATCTAAATAGTTCTGAATGAGGTCCTTTTCACCTTCAATTAAGCAGAGTTCACTCTCATTCCTGTAATTACAAAATATGCATTTAATTAGCCTTTGAATCATGAAAACCTCACACAATGAGTGATGAATTGGGGTTAGAATATGCACAATTAAGAGCTCAACAGAGGGCATGCACATGTAGAGGAGTGTGTAGGTGCATGTGCTTATGGCATGCGCATGCCATGGTGTGTAGGCGCATGTGCTTATGCACCAGGTGCATGTACTTGGTGTGGGCACATGTGTCCTCTGTGGTCCGCGCATGTGCTCACACTTAGCACATATTTTATGATTTTTGATATTTTTAAAAATTTAAAAATATGGAAAAGGGAGAGAGAGCGCTCTCATGCACATGTGGTGAGAGGAAAAATGCATGTCTTCTCATGACATCTGCATGTGGAGAGAGAGAGCAAATGCATGTTCCATCACTTAGAATATTTCAGGTTTTAGGCTCCAACGGGCGACCTCCAAAGGGGGGCTACCTTTTCGGAGAACGAAGTCAGTGACGCCAAACTACTTTTAGGCCATGATCGACCTCCTGAATGAATGGGGTGGGGTACCGATGGTCATCTGCTGTGAATTTTGGTAGTTCCTTCCCAATTTGGTCCCTCTTGATCGGCTCTTTGAATAAGAATATTGTTCTGGGAAGCGCGCACGTGGAAATATGCATCGCAAGGACTTTGAAATTGCTACTGAAGGTTTTTTGAGCATTTCGGATCATTTGGAGGCCATCCGCATGTCTGATTCCAGTCCAAAATGGTACCTATAGGCTTTCGGGCCCTTATAGTCGGATACGATCAGGGCAAAATGCATTTGGAAGCGTGCGGGTAAAGATATGCATCGCACGACTTCGAAACTTACAGGTTAAGGGTTTTAGGACATTTCGGATCATTTGGCAGTAATCCGCATGTCTGTTTTCTCCCTAAAATAACATTTGTAGGTTTCGATCACGATCACGCATGTTAGGGTTGCACTGGCATTTTTTTGAGTATTTTGGATCTCGAAATCAGTCCAAATCGTCGTAGATGGATCGCTGAATACTATTTTACAATGGGTGCGAATTTGAGCCCCAACAATTACCTTGCACATTCACTGTTTAAACCCAATTCTCTATTGTTTATATTTAATTCTTAATGCGATCTTAATTATAAGTTATTTTAGATAAATCCTGAGAATACCCATAGATAAATCTCTATGGGAACGATACTCGGTCTTTTTGAATTATTACTACTTCTCAACCCTATACTTGGGGAGTGAACATAGGACCTTTTAAAATTCTTTTTGGCTACTTACACAATTTAACAAATTAAACTAAGCAAGCAAGAACACTTCGGCTTCCAAGCCTAAGTGGGTCCAATCACAAGACTAGCATATGGTTAAGCAATAAACAACCTATTCTAAGCATGCATAGATAATCAAATGATTTAACTAATCAAGCTCCTAATCTATGCAACCTATGTAGACTTATGAGAATGGATTAAGGAGCTCAAGTCTACACAACTAGTGAAAGTACATATTGTGTGTCAATGTGCCTATTTAGTGTCTAGCATACATTCTTATCAAGCATACATAATTAATAATTAAACATTCAATGCTAAGATAACAATGTGCTTAATTAATCACGAACACAAGCATGTATAGTGGTTCGACTTTGGGTCTACTCCACTCCCGGTTCAAGTACTCAACTCCTTTGAGCACATCGGCATTCACTATCGGAGGTTTTAAATGAGGTTCACCTCTCAACCTTTACACGAAAGTTTTCCCAATTCACCTCTTAACCATAACTGGAGTTTTGGACAAAGCGCTAACTCTCATCCTAAACGGAGTTTTGGACATAGGCTAACTCTCAACCCGACGCCCTTTCACTCCCGTGTCGGAGGCTCCCCCTTAAAGACTTTGTTTAGGCCTGGCAAACGAGCCAAGGAGTGCTAAACAACCCCTTGTTTTTAGGCCGACAAACAAGTCAAGGAACGGCCAACGTCTCTAGTTCGAGTTTGACAAACAAACTCTACACTTAACTCCCACAGGAAATTGAGTGGATGGAATCTCAACAAAGATAACCTTGTCGGATGAGCCCCTTGTCCAGCGCTAGTTTGGGTTGCTTGATCTCAGCTCTCTTGTGCTTCAATCAGCTTTCCTTGCTCCCACGATCGTGTTGCCGTTGCCTCGCCAATGCCTCAGCTACACTTGATCAATCACCTTACTTGTGATGCCTTTGAGATGCCCAAGGTGACGGGAGGATAGGTTTGAGAACTCTACAACTAATAGGAATGGGTTACCTAGAGTTGCTCACCTACAGCGATCTTATCTTAGAGATTTGGATAAGGATATGCCTATCAAGGACGATCCAAGCTCTAGAGATCAAGAGGGGATAAAGGTCATCTTCTTCATGAGCTTAGAATGCTCTAATCTTGTGTTAAAGTGCAAGGAAGATGCCTTGCATAGGTTGGGAATGAGCCTCAAATGATCTCCAACAATAGTGGCTTCACTCCTCATAAAATCCCTCTACATCTCCCTCAATTTGAGCTAAGCCCTTTTATAAAAGGGTGTGCAACGGATTTAAAACGGACAAAAAATGTCTAGTGCTGACCGGTCGGCCAGGGGTCCCCAACCGGTCTTGACCGGTTGGCCATAGGCTAAAAATGGACAGAGTGTTCACTGTCTTTGCTGGGGGACGGTCAGACAGGTCAAGACCGGTCGGACCAGTCCTACCGACCGGTCAAGACCGGTCGGCCCAAGGGCCTATATGCACACTACTTGCTGTCACTAGACTGGATCTGTCCGACTGGTCAAGACCGGTCTTTCCAGTCCAGCCGACCGGTCATGACCTGTCGGACAGGCCTAGGTTCAGCTAAACATTTTACTGACCCAACTTCACCACATTCTGACCTCTTTGGCCACATTATGGGTGATCTTTTGGGACACCTAGGGCCAATCTATGATGACTAAAGGATATTCTAAAGGTAGGGTCATCAAGAGGTTTGGGTTTTGGGTAGGTCAAGGTTTAAGGCTTACCAAGGCATCACTTTTACCTATTTCTTCTTCCTTAATGCAGCAGACCCACTTGAGTCTTCGATCTTCGTCTTCATTAAGCTCAACCGACATTAGACTCACTAACTTAAGTGATTGACAAACAAGGTGCACTAGTATGCCACAGAAAAGTGCACTAACAGCAGAAACACGATCGGGGGAGCTGATTGAAGCATGGGAGAATGGAGATCAAGTAACCCAAAGCGGTGCTGAATAAGGGGCTCATCTGACAGGTAAGGTTGTCATTGGTTGAGAGTCCATCCACTCTTTTTCCCATGGGAATTGAGTGTAGAGTTTGTTTGTCAAACTCGATCTAGGGTCATTTGCCGATCCTTGGCTTGTTCATTGAGCTTAAACATCTAGGGACGTTTGTCATTCCTTAACACATTTGTCGGGCCTAAATAAGTCTCCAAGGGGGAGCTCTGACACGGGAGTGAACGTGCATCGGGTTGAGAGTTAGCCTATGTTCAAAACTCCATTTAGATTGAGAGGTGAATTGGTAAAACCTCGGTGTAAAGGTTAAGAGGTGAACCTAATTTAAAACTTCCATATAATGAATGCCGGTGTGCTTAGTGGGGTTGAGTACTTAAACCGAGAATGGAGTAGACCCAAAGTTGAACCACTATACATGTTTGTGTTTGTGATTGAATTGAGTACATTGTTATCTTAACATTATATGTTTAATTGTTTAATTATCAATGTTTGATAGGAATGTATGCTAGGCACATCCATACACAAGATGTACTTTCACTAGTAAAGTAGACTTGAGCTTTATGATCCATTCTCATATAGTCTACTTAGGTTACATAGATTATGAGCTTCATTAGTTTAATCATTTGATAATCTATGCTTGCTTAGACTAAGTAGCTTATTGCTTAAACCATATGCTAGTCTTGTAATTGGACCCACTTAGGCATGGAAGCCGAAGTGTTCTTACTTAGTTTAATTTGATGAAACTGTTAAGTAGGTGAATTTTTTTTTAAAAGGTCCTAATCACCCGCTCTCTAGTACTTGTCATAATTCTAGTTGCTCCTTAAGCTTCTGCATGCATATGCCTCTACAAGTGTGTTGATCTAGAAGGTGTAATTTCACTTTTGCGAAAGGGATTCATCCAGGAGAGTATGAGCTCATGTGTAGTGCCTGCCCTCCTCACATCAAAGAAAGATGGCACTTGGCGCATGTGCGTGGATAGTCGTGTTATTAACAAGATACTGTCAAGTATCGGTTCCCCATACAGTGGCTTGACGATATGCTTGATATGATGGCTGAGCCACAATATTCTCCAAAATAGACCTTAAGAGTGGGTACCATTGATACGCATTCACCTAGGAGATGAGTAGAAGACGATATTCAAAACAAAAGACGAGTTATATGAGTGCTTAGTCATGCCTTTTGGTTTGACTAATGCACCCTGCACTTTTATGCGTGTGATGACCCAAGTGCTGAGACCTTACATATGGAAGTTTCTAGTGGTGTATTTCAACAACATTCTTATCTATAGCACCACCATGAAGCTGCATCTTAGCCACTTGAGGCAAGTCTGCGGGATCTTAAGAGCAGAGAAAATATATGTGAACCTTAAGAAATACTGTGGACGCTCGCCTTTCCGTGCTTCCAACTCTCCCTTTCGAAAAGGGGTTGCGCGAATCGCCGTTGCCACTGGCTCGCCTCCTTTTCGAGGGCTTTTTCTTGTCATGTTATCATTGGGTTAAATTGGATATGTTTGGATGAGTTCGTATAAGATCAGAGTCGCCACTAGCTAGTTATTTCGAATCTACAGTTGGCTAAACCCCGTAAAAATGTTAGAGAAGGGAATATGAAGATTTCTTCCTCTAAAATGACTCCTTTTTATTTGCGTTTAGAGATTCGTGGTAAGGGATCACGGTTACAGGGTGGGAAGGTGTTAAGCACCCACTCTGCCCGTATCGAAGTACGATCTTTACTTCACAGAATCCAACTAATACTTGAAAGTCTGAATTACTCGTACATTCTTATAAATGCTATGATGCATGAATATGAGTCTAAACAATAAGAGTTTTTGATGGGCATGTTCTGATTAAATAAGCAAGCCCAGAGCATACGCTCGAACTGACAGATGCTTTATGCGAAATGCATGATGTGTGTTTGATCGGTCAGGGTTTCTTATGAGTAAGTTCCGGACGAACCGGCAGGCCTCAGAGCATACACTATGACCTGATTAAGTGCTCATGGTTGAATGACAAGCAGGGGTGTTGGAAGAATAATAAGTGTTGCACTTATGCTAAATGCGAATGGCGTGATGGTGATATAAGAGTAGCTGGATGGACGAGGTTATCGCAATGATTGACTTCAAGTGGCTAAGATCGGGACTTAGGTAGCTTGAGAGGCTTGAACAGGGTTAGGCTGGGCTAGACCTGGGCTAAACTCTTCTCACTCGAGCTCTCCTTGGTGGAGGAATGGGTTAAGGGATGGAGATGGATTCGAAATTTCTAGGTGTTGAAGGATTATTCTGGATGCTGAAACAAGAGGGGGCGGGGGGGGGGGGGGGGGGGGGGGGGGGGCATTTATAGCTGCGTGGGATGGAAGTTCTGGTAAATATGTTTGGGCTGCCCCCGTACAGATGCCTCGCTCCATCTTCGGAGCGTACGGCCTCCGAACATGAAGTAAAAAAGCTACAGGTTCGAGGTTCGGAGTTGCTCCAAAGCTATGGCTCGGAACTAGGTGAGTTGACTGGTTTGAAAGATGAACTGACAAGGTAGGTTGGCCCTCCAAAGCTTAAGTTAGATGTGACTTGATAGTAAGATGAAATGTGAAACGTAAGCTTAGATATTGTGTACCTTTTCATCTGTGTGGCCGTCCATTTATATAGACCTAAGTAATCCCGTCTTGTTACGCAAGCCGTTAAGATCACCGCTGATTTCAGGGGATAATAAGCTTATCCCATTAATCCCTAGATAAGAAGATGGCATACCCAACTGATTACATTCCTTGATGAAGACCCCCCATGGTACGGAAACTGTGAATAGAAAACAAGCCAAAGTCGGCCTATATGGGCTGTTGGTACTATGAGACGAGGGACATCCCTAACGAACGACGAGCAACCAGGGGTGCTCGGATTTGGGAATATCCTCGTTTGTCGACCAGGAGCAGAGCTGCTCTGATGACGGAGACCTTTCCATTCAACAACCACCGGCCAGACCTGCTCGCATATCGGGAGTGTATAGGCAGTCGCAGGTTTTTGTGATATACAAGATGTGACTAGGTAGGCTCGTTAGTCAGATCGTTTGGTTACGACTTTACGGAGAGGCGCTCGTTGGTCGCGTGTCTTTTCTACTTCTTCGACGACCAACTTTATTCTACAACAGATGCCCCCCAAGTCCTTAGCGTTGAGCAGCTAAGCGAAGGACTTGTCTGTATATATGACCACTTATTTTTGGAGGAGAAGCCGTACATGATTGAGCTTGCATTTATGAGCATTAGCTTTCTACATCTTTTCAGCTAAGAGAAATGAAGCGGCGCTCACCACGTGTCCCGGGAGTTAATGCTCGTGCCCGTTCGACTGTCGTGCCAAATGAAGAGTCACCGCATGTCACCCAAATCCGGATGAAATGATTGCCTATAAATATCGGAGCCTGCATAGGTTTCTTCATTTCGAAGTTTTGCTGGAGATATTCAAAATTTCCTCTTCTTCTTCTATCTGTCTCTAGCATGACCTCTTTGCTGAGGTATTCCTCCTTCTTTCCTTCTTTTCTTCTTATTTTCTTGCTATGGTGGGGAACTTCGATGATGAGGTCACTCCTTTGGGAGATGATACTCCTGATTCTTCTTAATCGAATAATGCCAGGGTGCTAGCGGGAAGATACTCTGCCTCTGGTAATCCTTCGATAATGACGGAGGAACAGCTTACCAACTTACGTGAAAGATACCGGATTCCTGACTCCATCATTCTCAGACTGCCCGGAGAAGGAGAAACCCCAGATTCTCCATCGCCACGTTGTGTCGCCATGTATAAGTATTTTTTCCAACTTGGAGTGCATCTCCCCCTTCACCCTTTCATCCGAAATGTGCTCCGTATCTACAAAATTGCCCCCGACCAACTTATAGTAAATGGTTGGAGGGTTGTATTGAATGCCCTACGTCCTTTGGAAGTAAGCGGGGAATGGGGATTTGACTGCCGATGAGTTTTTGAGGATGTACCAACTAAAAAAGGCCCCGTCTAGTGAGGGTTAGTACTATCTATGCTTCTGGCACCAGGAGAACTTCATCATGGGGAATCCCACTTCAAATTATCCCTGATGGAGGAGGGAGTGGTTTTATGTCTCCGGTAACTGGGAGTCTGATGTGGGATCCAACCCCAGAGGGCATAACATCAGCCGCTTCTTTTGCGAAAGTGGGTGAGTTTTTACTCCTCCATGAAAATAGGCAGGATCTCGTCTTTGTTACTGACTAAGCTGATTTCTCTGATATCTTGCAGGCGTTCCTACTGGGAACAAGCTCAACTTGCAAGGAGGAATCAATGAAAAATTGTCAACATCTTCAAGCTCTCGGAGGACTATCGAAACGTTAACGTCACCCTCTCGCTCCCTTGTCTAGCTGTCTCTGGTCTTATCTCCCAAGAGGAAGCGATGGTGAACGTAGGAGACAAGAGGGGAGCTCTGGGAGTGCTGCCTCGTCTGAAGGGCACTGCTTTAAAAAGGCAGAAGAAGACAACAGCTGGTCCCTCCAGCCCACTTGTGCGAGCAGATGAGCCTGCTCGCGGCTCGCAACGCACAATCCTCCCCAAGCGAAAATGGCAGTGACCCCTCCGGATGGTCCTCGTGACCAGCCAGTAATTGATATAATAGACAACTCTCCGAGAGGCGATGAGGCGGGGCCAAGTCACCCTTCGGGTGAGGAGGGTCGCGAGCCTACTGCAGCTCACGAGTTGGCTCCTACTTTGGAGTCAGCCCCTGCTTGGGAACCATCTTCTGCTCGCGAGGCTAGCACTTCTGAAATGGTGGTAGCCTAGCCTTCAAGGACTGGAGTCTACACTATTTTGGCTCACTTGCATCTCATTTACAAGTTCATTTTTTAGAACATCACCCCCAAATCCTTTAGTGCTCTTCTTGAGCCCAGTCCGAAGGATCTCTCCATGGACATTGGAGTTAGGCTGATCTAGGTAAGAATAAAGAGCTTCATTGTTTCTGTCGCTCTTTTAAGAAACTTTTATACCTTTAATAATGATTTCCTTCATTTTTTAGCAGGGTTTGGACCACACTTTGCGGACGAGACGCGACATCGACGCTGCTCATCGCATTATTGATGAAGGAGAGGAGAAGAGACTGGCCATAGAGAATGAGATCTGGGGGAGGGATCGAATAATAAAGTCCCACGAGGCTCTAATTGCTAAGCTAAATGAGGAGAGGAAGATCCTCATTGGCAAGATCCAAGCTTTGATTGAACGGTATCAATCATTAGATCTTAACTTCGCGAGGCTTTTAGAGATAAAGGAGAAGGCCAAGAAAGAGAGAGAGATCTTCCGTCAGGATAAGATCTCTCTCAAGGAGCAGCTTGCGGAATGCAAAGCGCTCCTCAAGGAGGCCGTCGAAGGCTTGGAGAAAGAAAAGAAGGCCCTGGCTCAGTTGAAAGATGACTCCATCCACTAGGATGAAGAGAGGACATCATATGTCAAAATGGAGTCCAAAGAAGACCCTCTCACAATTCTAGAGTTCCAGACTTAATAACTCTACGAAGACGAGTGGTATGAAGTGTACGTCGCTGTTCGTGATTTCATGGTTAGGGTTATGCAACAGATTTCTCCATTGTTCAACATGGAGAAATTTGATAAAATTGTTGCCGTCGTCGCCGCTGAAGAAAGAGCAGTGGCTGAAAATGAAGTCACGAAAGCTACTGAAGCTGCAGGAGTTCATGAGGCAGGACCTGAGGCAGAAAGTCGAGCACCCCCTCCAAGCGACGAATGAGCGACTACGAGCTGCTCCTTCTCTTTTTCCCTCTCTCTCTCTCTCTCTCTCTCTCTGATTTGAAACAGATGTATCTTCTCCCCCTTTTTTGTAATTCGAATGTTTGTTGAATGAAAGAATATTTGGCCATTTCTTTCTTGATTCATAGAAATGAATTCACAATTGTTGAATGTTTTACTCAACTCATGAGAATGAATTGGACTCAATTAGGGAGGTCTTGGTGACCGTGTCCGCTTGGAGATAGGCTGACCTATCAATTGAGTCCTTGGCTCTACTGAGAGCAGAAGACTTGGTCAAGAGAATGTTTATATTCTCCTCAAGGCTATTCAAGTCCAACAAGTGGAGCAGCAACCAAGTTATGGATTTCATAGCTGACCAGCTAAGATGAAAAATATCTGGCTTTTTTCAGATATGGTTCGTCATTTACATCGCGATTAGTTTATGGGAAATACCAAAGTAAATGCTCTACGTGCCAAGGGCAACGTAGGGGTCTTCCTCGCATGTCTTGAAGGTAGTAAGTCCCTGGTCGAACAATCTTGATGACTCGATACGGGCCTTCCCAGTTAGGATCTAGCGACTGGGTGGTTGTTCCGATATTTTACCTGAGCATCAAATCACTAAGCTGAAAAGCTCTGGTTTTAACCTTCGAATTATGATAGCGAGCTATTCATTGTTGATAAGCCGATGCTCGAAAACGAGCTGTATCCCTCTTCTCTTATAGGAGATCGAGGTGAAGTTTTAAACTTTCCTCATGACGGGCTGCCTCGTAGTCTTCTACGCGATGAGTAGGTATCTCAACTTCTACTGGGACGACCGCTTCGGTGTCGAATGCCAGTGAGAAGGGTGTTTCTCCTATTGAATTACGAGTTGTCGTCCTGTAAGCCTTAAAACTTCTGGTAGGAGTTCTAGCCATATACCCTTACATTCATCAAGCTTGGTCTTCAAATGGTGCTCGATAGTTTTGTTAACCACTTCTACCTGTCCATTAGCATGAGGATGATATGGGGAAGTCCGAATATTACGTATCCTCCATTTCTCATAAAACTCGGAGAATGGGGCGTTATCGAACTATCTTCCGTTGTCAGAAATTATGCTATGGGGGAGCCCATAACGGCATATAATGTTCCTCCATACGAATTTAGTAGTTTACTTTTCGGTGATGGTGGCCAGAGGTTCCGCCTCGACCCATTTGGTGAAGTAATTGACTGCCACAATTGCGAACCTATTTTAGCCTTTCCCGGTGGGTAGTGGTTCGATTATATCGATTCCCCATTGAGAAAAAGGCCAAAGGTCGTCCATCGGCATCATTTGTTCAAATGGTAAATGAGGGACTGGAGAGTATCGCAAACATTTATTACATTTCTTGGAGAATTTAATAGCATTAGCTTTCATAGTAGGGCAATAGTACCCTTGTATCATTGCTTTATATGCTAAAGACCATCCTTTAGGATGATTACCGCATGCCCCCTAATGTATTTCATCTATAACATGGTGTGCTTCTTCTGGATGGAGACACCTTAAATACGGTAAAGTAAAACTTTTATGTAACAATTTTCCATTTTGTAAGACGTACCTGGCAGCACGGTAGCGAATTTGTCACGCAGACTTTTTATCATCTGGGAGTTGTCCGCTTTTGAGGTAAAAGATGATGGGATCCATCCAGCATAGAGATAACTGTAATGTAGCGAATAGCTTTGGAGCGATTTGATTGATACTCGGAGTAGAGAGGGGCTCGATAGGAACAGCTTGCGTCAGATCAGACTCCGGAGATGAAGCTAATTTTGCTAGAGAATCTGCGAGCTTATTCTCCTCGCGAGGAGTATGAGTTATCTCGTATTTGCCCAATTTAGTGAGCAGGATGAGTACTTGTGATTTGTACAAAGCTATTCGCTCTTCTTTCGCCTCGAATTCATTGAGTACTTAATTAATGACTAACTGAGAGTCGTTGTAAATAAGTAGATTTATTATCACGAGTATATTTGCTATTTCGAGACCAAGGATTAAGGCCTCATATTCTGCTTCATTATTAGAGGCATGAAAGTCGAAGCTCAAAGCATATTGAAATTATGACCCATTAGGAGCGATTAGGATCAAATCGGCTTCGTTACTAGAGGAGTATGATGATCCATCTACGTAAAGCAACTAGGTTGGTTGCTCGCTGATCGTCGGGTCATTACTAGAGATAGGAGCAGTGGGGGTCAATCGCCAATGAAATCGTCTTCCCCAAGCTCAATCGCCCACTTAGTTAATCGTTCAGATACTTCAGGCTTTTGAAGAACTTGCCTTAAAGGATGATTCGTAAGTACTATTATAGAATGGGCCTGAAAATAAGGTCGTAGTTTCCGAGTTGCAGTTACTAAGGTTAGAGCAAGTTTTTCCATATCGGAGTACCGCGTTTGAGCATCCACCATTGCTCGACTTACATAATAAACTGGCCTCTGTACCCCAAAATAAAGAAGATATAAATAAGGCGGCACTAACGGCCATGGAAGATACAAATAAATAAAGAAGAAGCTGCTCATGCGGAACAGGCTTGGACAAGATGAGAGGCGTGCTCATATATTATTTCAGTTGTTGAAATGCCTCCTCACATTGCTGGGTCCAAAACCAGTTGATTTTTGCAGTTGTACAGAGGAGCTTGAAAAAGGAAAGGCACTTATTGGAGCCACGCGAAATAAACCTGTTTAATGACGCAATGCGACCAGCTAGTCGTTGAACATCTTTGAGAGTGGATGGAGATTGCATTTCAATCAAAGCCTTAATCTTTTCAAGGTTTGCCTCAATCCTCGGCTAACCAACCATGAACTCGAGAAATTTTCCAGCAGAGACCTCAAAAGCACATTTTTTTATTTAACTTCATCTGATACTTTCTCATCAGATCGAAGACTTCTCAGAGATCCACGAGATGATCATCAGCTGCGATACTTTTTACGAGCATGTTGTCGACATAAACCTTCGTATTCCTGTCGATTTGTGCAGTAAATATTTTGTTGACTAGACGCTAATAAGTGGCCCCCGCATTCTTGAGACCGAAAGGCATTACTTTATAACAGTATAGACCTCGATCAGTGATAAAAGCAATAGGTGATCAGGTGGATGCATCATGATCTGGTTGTAACTAGAATAAGCGTCCATAGAGTTGAGCAAGGCATGCCCTGCTGTTTAATAGACCAATTGGTCGATGCAGGGAGTTGGGAAGCTATCCTTCGGGCATGCCTTGCTCAGATCGGAGTAATCTACACACATCCTCCATTTAGCATTTTCCTTGCGCATGGGAACGACATTCGCGACCCACTCTGGGTAGTCGACATATTCGACAAAGTTGACGGCCAATAATTTTTTGACCTCAGCCTTAATCACATCTGCCTTTCAACTGTGAACGCTCGTCACCTTTGATTGATAGGTTTAAATTTTGGGTCTACATTCAAGCGATGAACTGCAACGTTGGGGTCGATACCTGACATATCTTTATGAGACCGGGTGAATACATCTTGGGATTCGACCAAGAAATTGGTTAGATGGATCCGAAAGGTGGAATTCAGAGATGATCCGACATTGACCTTTTTGGAAGGGTTGTCCTTCGACAGCTGAATTTCGATTGTTTCTTCTCCGGGAGTTCCTGCTTGAAGCATATTCTCCCTCGGGTCCAGGTTTGTTGCCATCAGAGAACATGCTGAGTCTCCTAAAATCGCCATTATAGGAGCTGCATGGACATTCTTTCGATCTTGCATTGCTATTTCATAACACGCTCAAGCCTCCTTCTGGTTGCTCGAACTACCCCCACTCCGCTTGGAGTGGGGAACTTGATGCATAAGCAGAGGGGGTGTAGAGCCGCCCCTATTTTAGTGAGAGAAGGGCACCCCAAGATTGCATTGTACGTCGATTTTTGATCAACCACAAGAAAGTTAATGAAAACTGTAACTTTGGTAAGAACTTCACTGAATGTGACGGGAAGGTCAATACTTCCCTCTAGCTCCACCACTTCACCTCCAAAACCGATAAGGGAGGTCGAGACAGGCTTGAGTAGATTTTGACGAGAGCCATTTTGTTGAAAGCTTCCAGATAAAGGACGTCTGCAGAGCTACCTGTATCCAACATAATATGGTGAGTTAAATAATTTGATACCTTTAACGCCACTACGATGAAATCTTCATGAGGGAAATGGAGTCCTTCAGCATTTGCATGAGAGAAGGAGATTTATTGGTGGCTTAAGCTTGTCACACTAGATGATTCCTCCACCCAATAGATATACTGGGGCTTCTGGCTCGCCATTCGAGTATATGCTTTCCTAGAGGCTCATGAATCTCCTCTACAAGCCGGGCCACCTGCAATGGTTCGGATTTCACCTGATGGTTTGGCATTCTCTTGAGAAGGGTGGTGTTGTATTGACACCTTTCTCTGGTTCTGATGATCACGACGCGCCGGGGTATCAGATCGTTTCGGCGAACGACCTTGTCGTGCAACATAGTCTCGGAGGTGCCCCTTTCGAATGAGGGCTTCAATCTGGTCTTTAAGAGATATACAATCTTGGGTGTTATGCCCATGATCTTTATAGAAATAACAAAACTTTTTTTTATCTCTTTTTTAGGGATCCGATTTGATCCTTGGAGGCCATTTAACATATGACTTATGTTTAATTTCCATCAGTACCTTTTTGGGAGATCGATTAAGAGGTGTATAATTATAATATTTCCCAGAATAAGACTTCCTTGGAGAGTGGTCACGTCAATCACGTCAGTACTTCTTGTCTGCTGGAGAAATATCTTCTACCTTACTTTTTTCCTTGGATACCATGACGAGCCAAGGCTACCTCTTCAGTGTTGATATACTTTTGAGCTTTAGCCTGGAACTCGATCATCGTTTTAGGAGGGCTTTTATCCAAGGTGAATCGAAATCTTTCACTTGTAATGTCCGCTATAAGGGCGGTGGGACCTTTATCTTCAGTATAACCCTCAATTTAGACAGCATCTGCTATGAATCGAACAGTGAATTCTTTAATCGTCTCTCCATGCTGTTGCATCAAATCTGATAGGCGAGATGGAGGTTTTTTTATACGAATGCTTTCCATGAATTGAGAAAGAAAGAGATCCGACAATTAAGAGAAGGATTCAATGGTTCGAGGCTTTAGACCACGGAACCAAGTACGTGCTATGTCTTTTAGAGTTAAAGAGAAGGCTCTGCACATAATTTCGGAGCTATATCCTTCCAGCTTTATGAGGGATCTATACGTCTCCAGATGCTCGAGGGGATCGCCGATACCTGTATATGAAACAATGCTGGGTGTCCGATATTTTTTAGGCAGATGGGCCTCCATTACCTCGCGAGTAAAAGGAGGTTCAGATCATCGGATTGTCGCCAAAGTGGATGTTGGGAAGTTAGATTGATATCGCTGTTCGATATCGGCAAAACGGTCCACAATTTTCTTGAGATCTCCTTCCCAAGGCAGAGTATAGCTGGATGTCTCGTGTTGAGCTCTTAATTGTGCATATTCTAACCCCAATTCATCACTCATTATGCTTGTTTCATGGTTTATAGACTAAACTAATGCATGGATTTGTGATTGTAGGGATGAGAGAGAGGAATCATCAAATGGAGACTTAAAGATGCCATTTAGAAGCAAAGAAGACCAAAGGACCAAGTGGGAAAGGGTGGAAGAAAGAAGCAAAGAAGAGAAGAAAAGAAGGAAGAAGAAGACACCCACGACCGGCCATTCGACCGGTCGTCCAAGGCCCAGGACCGGTCGTTCGACCGGTCCGATCACTCAACAGAAGTAACCCTGCGGCCATAGCTCTCTGGACTGTCCACGACCGGTCGTGCGACTGGTCGTCCACTGCTGCGCCCTTGAATTTATTTTCTGGGTGGAAAAAAACCCAAAACTCTCTAGACAAATTTTTCACTTTTGAGACCGGCCGTGCGACTGGTTGTCCAGTTGCTCAGACCGGTCATGCGACCAGTCGTCTGCGTAATGAAGTGTGTTCTACAAGCTCCGATTTTCTCTGCGCACTGCGTACTTTTACGCAATTTCTGGAAGATTCTGATGCTGCGGAGCCTCCCCACTATAAAAGGACACCTAGGGATCGTTCCTAGGGTATCTTAAAAGAGTTTGAGCAAGGTGGGAGGCGGTGGAAGTGGATTTCGGAGTTCCACAACTCCTTCTAGTTTGTTTACTATTTTTTATATTTTTCCTAGTTGTTTCATGTTTCCTTGGATCATGAACGGCTAAACCTCTTAGCTAGGGCTAAGAGGTGAAGTTTGTAGTGAATCTAAGATGTTTCAATTTGTTTAAGTTGGTTTCAAGATTGGATTTCATGTTTATGAACAATGGTTTGAAGTTTAATTCAAGTTCTAAGTAGTTTTTCTTAGTCTTATGATGACTCATGGATGTTTGGAAGAAGTACTTTAGTTCTTAATTATTTTGTGTTAGTCTAGACCTGTATGATCCGAGGAATTGGAGTACGCTCTAGTACTATGATCTTCATGTGGGAACTTCCTACCAAAGTTCTACTTTTTTTGAAATTCTGTGGTATGTGGGACTGTGTATGTGATTTGAATCAAGTTCAAATCATGATCTAGCTTTGTCTTGTGACAGGACTTAATGATGGTTATGATTGTGAACTTAGTCTATTGGAATTGGGACTGACCTATGCGATTGAGTATGCTCGTCCTAGCTTACATTGAGTGAAGCATGTACACTGATCTTATATATGGCAGATTGTTGGTTTAACTGATTTATCATCCGATTAGATAGATCTTAATTTCGATTCTAGTTGAGAAAGTGAGAAACCACAGTGAATTGAGCATCAAGGATTGCTAAAAGTGGATCCTTGAACCCCTAGTGCTTTTTATTAATTGATTACTTCAGTTTAGTTCAACATTGCTACTACATCAATCTCCTACAAATCTGGTTGTTAGCTTCTCAATAGAAACTATTGGATGTGTTTGTGAATTCCTACATAAGTCCCTGTGGATCGACCTCGGTCTTACCGAGATTATTACTACATCGCAACCCTACACTTGGGGAAGCGAACATGTTTTTGGCGCCGCTGCCAGGGATTTTGACGGTTTTTCACAAATTTCTGAAAATAGTGTCTATTTAGGATTTTTAGGAATAGTACTAACTTAGTTTGTTTTGTTTGATTTGTTTTCTTTTTCAGGGATTTCTAGGAAGATGAAGAATACATAAGGACCTCAAGTGCTAAATCAGGTTCTATCCTTCTAAACCTTACTCTTCTTCTTCTCCTATTCATTCCTATCATATTCATCTCTTGTAGAGTGGGTGGAGACTCCTTTTGGATCTCTGATAGGTAGGCCTTGTGCCACCTGGATTCCTATTGGTTAGCTCTGCCGTCTTGGATCACCTTGTGCTCAGAGATTTCTCTTCTCACCTTTACTCCTCTTTCTTCTTTTTCTGCACTTTTCTCAAAAGATTCAAAGAGTGGGTGGGGAGTTCTCTGAACCCCTATTGACCGGGAGAAATCGGTCTCTATCCTTGCTTCTGGCCTAGCCATTGCAAGACACCTTGTGCTTCGGTCTTAGAGAAGAGTAAAGAAAGGAAGGAAGAATTCTTTTTCCTTTTTGTTTCAGTCTTTTAGAATTTTGCATGCCACATTGGGCTCGGGATTCCAATAATCGACTCATAAGTGAAGGGGGAATAGTAGAAGGAATAGACAGAGAACCACGTGCTAGAAGACATCTAACTTCTCCAATTTTGTCTGAAAATATGACTGTAAATCAACCTAATCCGATGGCCAATCCAAATTTGGGCCAAAACCAAACCGAAACGGGAGAGAATGTGGTTGAGAATGTTCCCCGACCAAGAACATTACGTGATTACTTGCAACCAGCAAGAGCGAGCACTCCCTCATGCATAATCTTTCCACAAAATGCAGGGAATGTAGATCTGAAACCGGGAGTAATCCAACTCCTCCCAAAATTCCATGGATTAGATAGTGAAAGTGCCTGTCAACACCTTAAGGAGTTTGATGAGGTAATAACCACCATGCATTTTGCGAATGTTACTGATGATATGGTAAGACTTAAATTATTTCCTTTTACCCTTAAAGATAAAGCTAAAGGTTGGCTTCATCCATTAAGGCCAAGATCAATTGGTGCATGGATTGATATGCATAGGGAATTCATTAAAAAATTCTTTCCTACTCACAAAGCGAACATGTTGAGGCGCCTTATCATGAACTTTGCCCAAAAGAAAGATGAGACCTTCTTCCAATGTTGGGAGAGGTTTAAGGACTTGTTAAATGCATGCCCACATCATGGCTATGAAATTTGGAGGGTTATAAGCTTTCTCTATGACGGACTGACTTCACCCATGTGCCAATTTGTAGAAATGATGTGTAATGGGGAGTTCATGAACAAGAAAGCTGATGAAGCATGTGACTATTTGGAGGAAGTGGCTGAGAATGCACAGTCTTGGGATACATCTAAACCAGCAAATTCCAAGACTAGCCAACAAAAGGAAAAAAGAGGAATTTATGTCTTATCGGAAGAGGATAGCATAAGTGCAAGGGTGGCCAGCCTCACAAGAAAAGTTGAGGCCATGGAATTAAGGAAAGGAGAGACGATCAACTCCAATGACGTTGAAACTGTTTGTGAAATTTGTGCCGGAAATCAACATGCAACATAAGATTGTCCCACAATTTCAGCGGTTTAGGACATCTTACAAGAACAATCAAATGCCATAAACAGTTATCAGCAGCAATTTGGTGCTCCAAACTCAAACACGTTTAATGCTAATTGGAAGAACCATCCTAACTTTAGTTGGAGGAATGGACCCACTGCGAATGTAACCAATATCCCTCAAGCTCAACCTATACTAGGTCCATTTCTAGTCATTACACCAAAAGTTACACTAGATGAGATGTTGGGTGCATTTTTATCAGTTCAAGCTGAGTATAACAAGACTAACTCTCTGAAAATAGATGGGTTCATGCAAGAGCAATTGAAATTCAATCAAAATTCAACTCAATCCATCAATGAATTGAAAACCTCAATGGCTAGAGTTGAATCTCATCTCAGTGTTAGGGAGAAAGGAACACTTCCTGCCCAACCTCTTCCTAACCCAAGAACCCAATTTGAGATACAAGACATAGGCTCATCTTCCCAACATACGGAGCATGTTCAAGCTATCACCACTTTGAGAAGTGGGAAAATAGTTGATAAATCTAATCCGGTGAAGGCCCCAAAGCCTAAGGATCCGGAAAATTCCAAAGAGGATGATAGCTCAAACAACACTCCACAAGAGAAAGAACCGGAAAGGCAATACAAACCGGTTGCCCCGTTTCCCCAAAGGTTGATTTCACCCAAACCTTTAGACAAAAATTTGAAAATATTAGAGGTTTTCAAGCAGGTGAAGATCAACATGCCGTTGTTAGATGCCATAAAACAAATATCATCATATGCCAAATTTCTAAAGGAATTATGTACGGTCAAAAGGAAACACAATGTTCATAACAAAGTACTTTTGACTGAGAATTTGAGCGCTATCATCAAACAAGAGGTGCCCCAAAAATACAAGGATCCAGGTAGTCCAACCATCTCATGCATCATAGGAGACTACCGGATTAAACAAGCTTTACTTGATTTGGGGGCAAGTATGAACCTCATTCCATACTCAATTTACTAATAACTTGGGTTAGGTGAATTGAAACCTACCAAAACCACACTCCAACTTGCTGATAGATCCATTCGTATATCGAGAGGAATGATTGAGGATGTTCTAGTCCAAGTTGATAAATTCTACTACCCAGTAGACTTTATTGTCTTGGATACACATCCCGTGATAGGTATCGGTGCTCAAATTCCCGTCATACTTGGCCGCCCTTTTCTAGCTACTTCCAACGCAATTATCAATTGTAGAAACGGGCTTGTACAAATGTCCTTTGGAAATATGACTCTTGAGCTTAATATATTTGATTTATGCAAACAACCACGGGCGGTTGATGATGAGATCCACGAGATAAATATGATTGAATCATTCGTGGAAGATACTTTCCCCTCAACATTACATTCCGACCCTTTGGAAGCATGTGTGGCCCACTCTCATGAGATAAATGATGACATAATATGAGAGTTGGACGCCATTTTAGATGCGATGCCGGTGCTTGATAACAAAAGATAGAGGGCCCTATTTGAGCCTTTACCCGTAAATGAGAACAAAGCCCTCCCATCCAATATCAAGGCACCAACACTCTACCTAAAACCATTACTAAGTGAGCTGAAATATGCTTATTTAGGTCGAGATGAGACATATCCGGTGGTAATTTCTTCCCACTTGGATGAGGAACAAGAGAGTAGGCTAATGGCCACTCTATTAGAGCACAAGAGTGCCATTGGGTGGTTGGTTGTGGATCTCAAAGGCATAGACCCACTGATTTGTACTCATCGCATACACCTTGAGGAGAATATGAAGACATCCAGGCAACCACAAAGACGACTCAATCCAAACATGAAGGATGTGGTTAAGGCCGAAGTGGTAAAACTATTGGATGTGGGTATTATCTACCCAATATCCGATAGTCAATGGGTGAGTCCAACTCAAGTGGTGCCTAAGAAATCCGGAATAACCATCGTAGCCAATGCCAATAATGAACTTGTACCAACCAGAGTCACTACCGGTTGGAGAATGTGCATTGACTACAGGAAGCTAAACACAGTCATGAGGAAAGACCACTTCCTCCTACCGTTTATTGATCAAATTTTAGAAAGGTTAGCGGGTCATTCCCATTTTTGCTTCCTTGATGGCTATTCAGGGTACAACCAAATAGTGATCGCCCTTGAAGACCAAGAAAAGACGACATTCACATGTCCATTCGGCACTTTCGCCTATCGACGGATGCTGTTTGGATTATGTAATGCCCCTGCCACTTTTCAGCGTTGTATGATGAGCATATTTTCTGATATGGTGGGAACAATTCTCGAGGTCTTCATGGATGACTTCTCAGTATTTGGTTGTAGCTTTGATGAGTGCCTTGTGCAGTTGAAATCTGTGCTGCAAAGATGTGAAGAGAAGAACCTTGTGCTGAATTGGAAAAATTGTCACTTTATGGTTCAAAAGGGAATTGTACTTGGTCACATCGTTTCACAAAATGGAATCGAGGAGGACAAAGCGAAAATCGATCTTATCTCTAACCTCCCACCACCCAAGAGCATACGAGATGTGCGGTCCTTTTTGGGATACGCAGGATTTTATAGAAGGTTCATAAAGGACTTCAGTTCACTCTCTCGTCCTTTATGTAACCTATTTCAAAAGGAAAACTCATTCAAGTGGAATGAAGAATTTCAAAAGGCCTTTACCACACTTAAAGGTATGTTGACATGTGCTCCCATAATGCAACCACCTGATTGGAGCCTTTCTTTTGAAATTATGTGCGATGCATGCGACTATGCTATTGGGGTTTTGCTAGGCCAAAGAAAAGAGAAGAAGCCATGTGTTATCTACTATGCAAGTAGAACCTTAAACTCAGCCCAAGCAAACTACACTACTACAGAAAAGAACTTTTAGCCGTAGTTTTTGCCTTGGACAAGTTTAGGTCCTACTTGATTGGATCCAAAATCATCATATTCACTGACCATGCCACGCTGAAGTACCTTCTCTCTAAGAAGGATGCTAAACCACGGTTGTTAAGATGGATCCTTCTACTCCAGGTATTTAACATAGAGATACTTGATAAGAAAGGAGTAGAAAATGTAGTGGCTGACCATCTCTCTTGACTTGTCCTCACCGATTCCCTTGAAACGACCGCGATCAATGACATATTCCCTGATGAACAACTTTTTGTTGTCTCCCAATTGCCATGGTATGCGAACATTGCTAACTATCTTGCTACAGGTACAATTCCTACACATTGAAAAAAGCAAGATAAGGATAAATTCTTCATTGAGGTGCGAAAATTCCTATGGGACGACCCATACTCATTCAAGTATTGTCCCGATCAAATCATAAGGAGATGTGTGCCAGATGATGAACAACAAAGTATCATCTCCTTCTGTCATTCTCAGGCATGTGGTGGCCACTTTTCGGCTAAAAAGATCACAGCAAAAATTCTGTAATGTGGGTTTTATTGGCCCATTATGTTCAAAGACACACATGAGTTTTGTAAAACATGTGAACCTTGTCAGAAATTGGGAGGAATCTCCCGTAGAAATATGATGCCCCTCAATCCCATCTTAATAATCGAAATTTTTTATTGTTGGGGCATCGATTTCATGGGTCCATTCCCATCTTCTTTTGGAAACGCATACATCTTGCTTGCCGTTGACTATGTATCCAAATGGGTCGAGGCCATCCCTTGCTGGAATAATGACCATAAAATGGTCATTCACTTCTTAAAAGAGAATATTCTTTCCCGGTTTGGAACACCTTGAGTCATCATAAGTGATGGAGGGTCTCACTTTTACAATCGCCCTTTTGAAACTTTAATTAAAAAATATGGCGTAACACACAAAGTGAGCACTCCCTATCACCCGCAAACTAGTGGACAAGATGAGATATCCAATAGGGAGATTAAACACATTTTAGAGAAAACGGTGAACCCTGATCGCAAGGATTGGTCGCTTCGACTTACCGATGCGCTTTGGGCCACCGTACTGCTTTTAAGACCCCTATTGGAATGTCTCCCTATAGACTTGTCTATGGGAAGGCTTGTCACTTGCCTGTGGAGTTGGAACATAAGACATATTGGGCAATTAAGAAGATGAATATTGATTCTGACAAGGCGAGCTCGTTGCGCAAACTTCAATTGCATGAACTTGCAGAAATCCGGAACGAAGCTTATGAGAATGCGAGAATTTACAAGGACAAGACGAAGATATTCCATGATAAGAACATTCTTCGTAAGACATTCACGATCAATCAAAAGGTCCTTCTGTATAACTCTCGCCTACATTTATTTTTGGGAAAATTGCGATCTCGATGGACCGGTCCCTACATTGTGCAAAATGTCTACCCATATGGGACCGTCGAGTTGTTAAATCCAATGAACGACAACATATTTAAGGCGAATGGTCAGCGATTAAAGCCGTTCTTTGAGAAATTTTCTTCAGAAGGTATGTCCATACCTCTGACTGATCCTGTGCATCAGGATGATTGATCTCCTAATCTGATGGAGGTATAGAGTAGTTAGGATTAGGAGATGGTTGCTTTTTTTATTTTTTTCATAGGTTTGTTAGAAGGAGGAAGAATTCCACTTTTCACTCTCTCAGGTACTATTACTCCTCACTCCCTTTTATTTTAGAATTGCTCTCATGTTTGCTCATTGCACATCTTATACATTGAGGACAATGTAAGATTTGGTTAGGGGGTGTAGGATCATTAGGATGAATCCAGCGTTTTGTAACATCTCGAGCAATTATGTATAAAATTTTCAATTTCTCTAAATTTCAAACCTCTTTTAGAAAACCTTACTGCTATGTATTCGAGATGATATGAGTATAAGAAGAAGAGATACGAAGTGTATGATGTTGTAAGTCTTAAACTTCTCTCAACATAATGGTTTTATATGTGAATTCCCCTATTTTTGTGATTGATAGAAAATTTGAACACTTTTACACCTAGTTCACATTATACGATTTTCATGAGTTAAAAGGATTATGCGATTTGTGGATTAGCTAGACTTTGATTAAAGGTGTGAGAAATCAAGCCGGGGTACTTTGTCCATCCTTGTCCATGGGAAAATAATGAAAGATATGGATTTCTAAAAATCCTATCTAATTTAAAAGAAAAAGGAACAAGAAGGATGAAATTGGGAATGATGGAAAAATGGTGGAAAATTCCGATTAGGGCTACCTATTACCAATCGGGGGATGGTCTACCCGTAACCAAAGTCGGAAATGGGACGTACTGTGAAAGCCGTCGGAAGGACAGTAAGGCAAATTCCTGTCATTGGCTTGTTGTTGCTCTATATACCTTGAGATCTATGATCTAGTTGATCTATGAAGAAAATAATCTTGGAAACTCATGAGATGAATTTTTCACTGTGCACACCAGGTTGAAATTGTTCAAAGTTCTTCTATTTGTCAACCAATCAGCGGGAATTTTATATGGATACTTATTATGTTTTGAGAGTTTACGGTTTCAACCTCTATCACCTAATTTCTCTAATTCTTACACTTGTGTAGCTTGGGATGTATAGAAGAATGGTTTCTAAAGGAGAGTTGGGTTTGGAGAATGAAATTGGTTTCACGCATGTTTTGCCCAAGACTAGCAAAATGCTGGTTGGGGGGTGTGTTGAGCTCTTAATTGTGCATATTCTAACCCCAATCCACCACTCATTATGCTTGTTTTCATGGTTTATAGACTAAACTAATGCATGGATTTGTGATTGTAGGGATGAGAGAGAGGAATCATCAAATGGAGACTTAAAGACGCCATTTAGAGGCAAAGAAGACCAAAGGACCAAGTGGGAAAGGGTGGAAGAAAGAAGCAAAGAAGAGAAAAAAAAAAAAAGAAGACACCCACGACCGGTCGTCCGATCGGTCGTCCAAGGCCCAGGACCGGTCGTCCGACCGATCCGATCACTCAACAGAAATAACCCTGCGGCCACAGCTCTCTGGACTGTCCACGACCGGTCGTGCGACCAGTCCTTGAATTTATTTTCTGGGTGGAAAAATCCCAAAACTCTCTAGACAGATTTTTCACTTTTGAGACCGGTCGTGCGACCGGTCATCTGCGTAATGAAGTGTGTTCTACAAGCTCCGATTTTCTCTGCGCACTGCATACTTTTATGCAATTTCTGGAAGATTCTGATGCTGCGGAGCCTCCCCACTATAAAAGGACACCTAAGGATCGTTCCTAGGGTATCTTAGAAGAGTTTGAGCAAGGTGGGAGGCGGCGGAAGTGGATTTCGGAGTTCCACAACTCCTTCTAGTTTGTTTACTATTTTTTATGTTTTTCCTAGTTGTTTCATGTTTCCTTGGATCATGAACGGCTAAACCTCTTAGTTAGGGCTAAGAGGTGAAGTTTGTAGTGAATCTAAGATGTTTCAATTCGTTTAAGTTGGTTTTAAGATTGGATTTCATGTTTATGAACAATGGTTTGTTTAATTCAAGTTTTAAGTAGTTTTTCTTAGTCTTATGATGACTCATGGATGTTTGGAAGAAGTACTTTAGTTCTTAATTGTTTTGTGTTAGTCTAGACCTGTATGATCCGAGGAATTGGAGTACGCTCTAGTACTATGATCTTCATGTGGGAACTTCCTACCAAAGTTCTACTTTTTCTGAAATTCTGTGGTATGTGGGACTGTGTATGTGATTTGAATCAAGTTCAAATCATGATCTAGCTTTATCTTGTGACAGGACTTAATGATGGTTATGATTGTGAACTTAGTCTATTGGAATTGGGACTGACCTATGCAATTGAGTATGCTCGTCCTAGCTTGCATTGAGTGAAGCATGTACACTGATCTTATATATGGCAAATTGTTGGTTTAACTAATTTATCATCCGATTAGATAGATCTTAATTTTGATTCTAGTTGAGAAAGTGAGAAACCACAGCGAATTGAGCATCAAAGATTGCTAAAAGTGGATCCTTAAACCCCTAGTGCTTTTTATTAATTGATTACTTCAGTTTAGTTCAACATTGCTACTTACATCAATCTCCTACAAATCTGGTTGTTAGCTTCTCAATAGAAACTATTGGATGTGTTTGTGAATTCCTACATAAGTCCCTGTGGATTGACTCGGTCTTACCGAGATTATTACTACATAGAAACCCTACACTTGGGGAAGCGAACATCTTGACATCAAGTTGTTCTTTAGGTTGATGTTGTCGGGAGGCATTGGAGCGGATAGATTGAGGGCGTTGATTAGGAACTTGATTGCCGCGAGGAATACGATTTGAAGGAGGGTTGGCCTGAACTTACGGTGTCTAGAAGTCGTAGGCGCAGGTAATAATGGAGGTCCTTCCAGAGGTTGCTACAATTTGGAGAAACGTTGATCAAACCGATTAGATAGGGTTTGAAGTCCGACCTGGAGAGTGAGGAGTGTATCCTCGACGAAGTGCATAATGCCATCGAAGCCACCGGATATATCTTGGAATGGATTTTGCTCGGGTTGGCTGGGCTCCGCAGGAGGAATTCCTGTTGACACAGCCTTAGGGAGGTTGGGAGTTGGCTCAAGGATGTCTGGTGGTGGTAACGTTTGCTTTGAGGTGGAATGATGAGTCATTTTTTTAGGAGGCATAGTGGAAGGAGACAATTTATGATGAGAACGAATTGAATACTCATTCCCACAGACGACACCAATCTGTTAACGTCAGATTCTGGTAACAGGTCCCTCCCAAGTATACACCCTTCTCTAAGTGAGATCCCCTCCACACCTGAAAGCCAAAGAAGAAAACTAAGGGCGGCCGGCGCTTGGCCGTTGGCCCTCCGAAGCTTAAGTCAGATGTGACTTGATAGTAAGATGAAGTGTGAAATGTAAGCTTAGAGATTGTGTACCTTTATCATCTGTGTGGCCATCCATTTATATAGATCCGAGTAATCCCGTCTTATTACACAAGCCGTTAAGATCACCGCTGATTTCAGGGGATAAGAAGCTTATCCTGTTAATCCCTAGATAAGAAGATGTCATACCCAACTGATTACGTTCCTTGATGGAGTCCCCCCATGGTACGGAAGTTGTGAATAGAAAACAAGATAAAGCCAGCCTATATGGGCTGCTGGTACTATGAGACGAGGGACATCCCCAACGAACTACTAGCAACCAGGGGTGCTCGGATTTGGGAATATCCTCGTTTGTCGACCAGGAGCAGAGCTGCTCGGATGATGGAGTGTATAGGTGGTCCCAGGTCTGTGTGATATACAAGATGCGACCAGGTAGGCTCGTTAGTCAAATGGTTTGGTCGCGACTGTTCGCTTCCCCAAGTGTAGGGTTGCGATGTAGTAATAATCTCGGTAAGACCGAGGTCGATCCACAGGGAAGGAAGTAAACAATTCCAACTATCCTAATAACTAGAATCAAAGAGGTTTGTGAAATTGATTTTTAACATAAAATAGAAAATCTAATAATGAAAAGATAACTAGAGCATCAAGGATTCACTTATAGCTCTTCTTAGATGCATAATTCGCTATGATTTCTTACTTTCTCAACTAGAATCGACATTCCTGTCTATCTAGTCGGATGATAGAGCTGTTAAACCAAACAGTCTGTCATATGTAAGTTCTATGCATAAGATTCACTCAATGTAGGCTGAGCTGAGCATGCTCAATTGCATAGGTCATTCCCCTTTCCTATAGGTCCAGTTCTCAATCATAACCATCCCCAAGTCCTCTCACAAGACAAGGCTAGATTAGGATTTGAACTAGATTCAAATCACAAGCACAGTCCTTACATATTCCAGAAAATCAACTAAAATAGAACTTTGGCATGAAGTCCCTTTATGAAGAGCTTAGTACTAGAGCGCACTCCGATTCCTCGGATCATACAGGTCTAGACCGTTGCAAACGAGATAAGAAGCTAAGTAATTCATCCAAACATCCATGAGTCATCACAAGACTAAGAAAAATTACTTAAAAACTTGTATAAACTTCAAACCTTAGTTCATAATCATTAATTCCAAACTAAAAACCAATAAAACGAATTAAACAATCTGAGAAAACTATAAGGTTCACCTCTTAGCTCTAGCTAAGAGATTAGCTAATAAAAAGCATATTAAAAACTAGAGCTAGAACTAAGAAAAGGAAGAAAAACTAGCTGGAGGAGGCTAGGAAGCCTCCTATGACTTGAACTCCTTGCTCCCCACGTCCTTGGTTGCTCTGGAATAGAAGAGAGCACCTCCTTTTATAGTGCAGCACTAGTACAGCAACATAGCAGAATTTGTTTCGCTTGGTACGGCTTAACCAATGGTCGGATTGCCTTCAAAATTGATTTGTAGCTTCCTTGTAATGTGATCTTCCTCATAGATGATTTAGATTTCCAAGATTGTCCTCTGAATGGGCCCACCAATCACATCACCGACCGCCTCTCAAAATCGCGCACTTCGGGTACCTTCAGAACCAGTCATCTTGCTTTCAACGCTCCGGAGTGTACAGAGGTCGGATTGATCTCAAATTTTGAACATGAGTAGAAAACTTCCTCCTCTACATGATAGATGGATTAGATTGTCCAAAAAGATCTCAGAATGTGGTCCGAAAATTAGAACAATTATTGCTTTTATAAACTCTGCGCAGTTGGAGCTTTCTGGATGGTCCATCTTTCTTCAACCGGTACGATCAAACCACACACCCTTTTGATCTGAAACTTTTGTGGTTATTCATATATGGATGTGGTCTAAAAGATGGTCAAAGTAGATTCTTCATATCATCAATGATGGGCCACCTGGACCGGCCCAGAGTGGAACAGCGAAATCTGGAACTTTCTGGACAGTTCGTATTGTTTTGGCCACCACGATCAATCCGTAGCTCCGATCGACACGAAACCACTTGGGTTAGTTCGGCGTCGAGCTCCTCTTCGACATGGATGTGTTGGATTTCCAAATATCATCAAGATCGGCTCAGAAAACTGGTCCGAAAAACCAGGTGCGGGAATACATTGCTGTTTTAGAAACTGGAATCTGAAACTTGCATGGCCGACCGGTCACGACCGGTCGGACAGGGCTGGCCGACCGGTCACGACCGGTCAGGCCCTCTTTGGCATTACTCCAGCAAGCATGGCCGACCGGTCAAGACCGGTCGGGCTTCCTTGGCCGACCGGTCAAGACCGGTCGGTCTCTTTTTCTTCTTGTTTTCTTCCTTCCTTTCTTCTATTTTCTTCTTTCTTTGCTTCTTTCTTTGCTTCCTTCTTCCTTCAGCCCTCCTTGGGTCTTCATCCAAGGTTCTAAATCAGCTCTTTTCGTCATCAATTGGGCAAAGTAACTCTCATTCCTACAACCACAAAACATGTATTTGATTAGTCTTTAAATTATGAAAACCATGCATAATAAGTGATGAATTGGGGTTAAAATATGCACAATTAATAACTCAACAGCGACTTTAAAGAGAGGCGCTCGCTGGTCGCGTGTCTTTTATACTTCTTCTACTACCAACTTTATTCTGCAACACTGGTGAATTGATTTGGTGATTTGACTCAGCGGGTTGACTCACCAAGTTTGACTTTTTTTATGATTTTTAGACTGATTTTTCTTATGGAGGGTTTTCCAGGCTGATGTTAGGGGTGAGTTGACTGGGTTCAGGCTTGAGTTGGGCTATGGATGGGGGCTTGCAAGGGTGAGTTTGACTAGTTTTGGATATAAGGTTTAGGGACATGGACCTCCATTCATTCAGCTATCTCAACCAGCCTTGTAGCCGAATGTGGGGTGTCTACAGATGCCCCTTTTTGGTAGAGGTTGCATGCAACCGAATGTCAAAGCGAGTGGACACCAGACTTTTAACTCGGTCATACATAGATCGTGGTCTAAAATCTTTGCTTGCCTTTATATCTGAGCTAATTGATTGTCTGAAAATAGATAACTCGCACATATCACGGCGGTTTGGAGAAAACATTATTATTGTCCCTGCATGAGCTGCAACTTGGGTACCTAATCGCAACCCTCCCATTCTGATCGCTACTAATATCGGAAAGGTATAGTAGAGCCTCTGTGTCCATGTAGTCTTACGAGGTTACTGACCTTGTAATTGATAGTTTATTTCTTTCCCGAATCACTCCAGGATTACTTGTTTCTGAAATTGCAGTTTTACCGCTAGTGAGATAAGCTTGAAGGTATGCTTATGTCCTGGGGGGGGGGGGGGGGGGGGGGGGTGAATAGGACTTTTTACAAATTCCTTGTCAATTAAAACCTCAAGAGCATTCAAAAATCAATTTACCAATATAATGTATGTGAATGCAAGTAAATAGATCAAATAAGATATTTCTAAATGATCAACTATACTAAGTGAAGCATTTGATTAAACAGTTGATATGCATACTTGAACTAATCTATCAAAGATGGCATATGGGCATTTTGTCAAACATAAGATGGGCATATAGTTAAGCACTTATAAGGTTGATCAACAAGAGATAATGATGGACAAAATGCATTCACCACATTGCAATCATTCGATCTCACAATGCACAACGATTTATAGTGGTTCGACAATAAGTTTACTCCACTCCCGGTTCAAGTACCCAACTCCTTTGAGTACACCGGCATTCACTATAGGAGGTTTTAAATGAGGTTCACCTCTCAACCTTTACAACCTACACAAGATTAATGCCTACACAAGGACTTCTCAACTCCTACACAAGGACACGCATGTATTCTCCCGTGTCGGAGGCCTATGCAAGGACTTACACGTCCTACTCAAGGACAACTCCGAGATTGGGTCACAATCTCTAGACCTCAATTTCAACAAGAAGGGGGAATTAAACAATGGACTTTATAAGCTTAAACACTTACAAGAAACGAGCCCTGATTCAGCGCCGTTGATGAGTAGCTTCAGCTTCCGCAAATGCTTTAGCTCCTCTCCAAGCTCCCACGATCAGCTCCCAATGCATATGATTTTCCTACACTAGTACCGGGTAGGTGGGAGAAGGTATTGATGTTCCATTTGCCTATTATAATGTAATGGTTAATGAAGGAACTATCAATCGGATCATTCAATGGCTCTAAATGACTTCAAGATTAAGATTCAATGATAGGGACAGCCATGAATGCCATGCTTTAGTTCATTGTTCAAACCGAGCTTTGAATACTCAATGTAGTGCCATTAATGGCTAGGTTTGAAGGATGAACTCATGATAAGGATGAGCAAATGAGATTAGATGAAAGTCTTAATAGCCTCTCTTAATGCTCTAAATGGGTGTGCAAGTGATGTCCTCAAAACCCTCGAAATATGCCTTTATAGGTTCCAAGAATCGGGCTCCAACGGACAGAAAATGGTAACGTACGACCTGTCTAAGAAGCCCAAGGACCGGTCTTAGTTGAGCCTCCGACCGGTCTATGAAATGTTCCCCCTGAGGTCTCTGGACGTTTTTAGTCCATTTGCGACCGGTCGTGGGAGGTCAGCAACCGGTCTTGCCTTTAAGCCATTATCTCCCAAATGTTGCTGGACGTTTTTCGTCCATATGCGACCGGTCCTAGGAGACCAACGACTGGTCCTCAGCCAGACAGAGATGATATTATTTTCCATTTAAAAGCTTTCTGTCTGAATCCTAGCTTCAGCCGACCGGTCGTCAGGCTTTACTTTTATGGCCTAAACTGAGGTGAACTCCATCACTTTTAACTGTGCACATAGAGATGGTTTTCCTATCTTTTCAACTGATTGGCACCTACATAATGGAGGTCCAAGACTGATCATCTTGACCTTAAGTCCGTGGATCAATTGGCAAACATAAAGTGTGATTCGAATGCTATAGACTTGGGTGTTTTGGGATCCTATAGGCTGTTTATATGCAACTTACCTTCCGAGCTTGATTTGGCTTGAACTTGAGAGCAGGAGTCTGCTTTGGTCTTTAAGTCTTGAGACTTCAATCTTCGTCGGGGCTCACAAGACTTGACTGACACATACGTTCACGCAATTAACAATACAATGCACAAATCTGTGCACTAACAATCTCCCCCTTTGTCAATTACGTGACTAAACCCATACTAAGACAATTCATGATCTCCGTATCATGAATATCCCAAAACAGAAATATAATTACACCCAATTACATGTCAGAAGAAAATTTAAAATTAAAACTTTACAAAGTGACATGTACAAACTAGAAATGTCTTCGATTTCTCCCCCTCACCACCTGCACCTAAGAAAGCCTGCAAAACTATATAAATCGACTTCTTGGTGGGATATAGTTCTCCCCATTTTATTCAGTTATTGACAAAGGTTAGCTTAAAAAAGATTTGCATATAAGAGCAGCGAAGCTAAACCATGATTTGGGAGAGATAGATCATGAAAAAATATGGGAGAATAGAATCAACATATAGAAGCCTGATATACAATTAATCATTACGCACAAAAGGCCTTTCGCCTAATCAACCAAGCACCCCAACTGGCATGTATATCAAGATCAATGAAACACAATAAGCTATATTAAACAGAACAATGAGTTATAAGGGCTTAATGCCCAAACCATCCAACCTCCCCCTATCAATATATCAAGTGAAACCAATGGACTCATCAATATAGCAATAATAGACCAAAATTGGGCATGTTGCCCGAGTCGTCCATCCTCCAAAAAATCAGATTTTCATTTAAAAGCGCATTCTTACATGATTTTTGGTGATGGACACAGATGATAGTCCAACCGATATGGACTAATAACATGAGTCAATGGTGTATATAGCCTAATCGGCTAGTCTCACTTAATGAATATTCAATAAGGCGCAAGACTCAAAGCGAATATAACTTAAAAGCACAAGTATATATCGAATAAGAGACCACTATATCAAAAAGATATATCAATATAGCTCAAGAAAAAAAGATGTAATGTCAAAAAGAAATATAACTGTAAAGCTCAGACATCAAAGGGTCTAACAGTCATCTAAAATGTATAAATACAAAACATGACGAGCAACAAGTGTCTTGGTCACCCAAAAAGATACTCCTGACCAAGACACAAGACATGATACAACATATAACGATGCTAAAAATCAGTCCCGTCGCCCAGATCTAGTGGCGGTGCATCACCACGAGCACTCACTCCCAAGCCTCCAGACGCCTGTCAATCTGGGCAAGGCAAGCCATAATAGCCTCCTGCTGCACGAGTAGAGTGGCCAGTCCCTGAAACAGTTGAGACTCTGTCTGATCCATCCTCTGATCAATCCCATCAAGTCTCCGTGTAAGATGGTCCTGGAGCTGGCGTAGATCAACAGTATAAGCTGAAGAGTCCGCAGCAGGTGAGCTACGACGGGAGAACGCCCGTGGGGGCGTACTGAAGCGTCCAGGAGCAAAACGAGGATCAATGGAGGGATCAGATGATGTCGCTGCTACTCCAGGCTGTGATGGCTCAGAGGAACCTGGTGGGGCCTCACGCTGCAGCTGAGCCTCCTAAAGTCAGCGCTGGAGAGCTTCTTGCGTCTGGCGCATTTTAGTGATAATAGAGCGATTTAGGATGGGAGGTTTTATGTACACATCTGAGGGATCAACAAGTCCTATTGTTTTAGCCAACCTACAGATGAGATAACCAAAAGGAAGACCCACCGACAGACCATCGGATACCAAGATAGCGGACCGAATGACTTTCATAATATGCGATGGAAGACACATTCGACGGCCCTGACTGACATTATAAAGAGTAGTGACCATGTCTTCGGGAAGATCGGCCTTGTTGCACTTCCTCGGGAATACGTTCTTGAAGAATATATTATGTATAAGACGATAATCCCACGACATTAACGAGGCACGAAGAGCATTGCCGTTAACCCATCTAGGTCACGCTTCAATGCATAATGCTCTGGTTATGGTGTCTCGAGAGGCAGGTTCGGTCTCCTTGTTCGCTTCCCCAAGTGTAGGGTTGCGATGTGGTAATAAACTCAGTAAGACCGACGTCGATCCACAGGGACTTATGTAAGATCTCACAAATTCATCCACAAGTTTCTATTGAAGTCTACTAATCAGATTTTGAATAGAATGTCTGTGATTAACAGTTTAAGCTAATTCGAATGTAACCAATTATAAGAAGGCACTAGGGTTCAAGGATCCACTTGTAGCAATCCTTGATGTTCAATCCGCTGTGGTTTCCCATTCTCTCAACTAGAATCACCAGTCAGGTCTATCTAGTCGGATGATAGAGCTGTAAAACCAAAAGTCTGTAATATGTAAGTTCTGCACATAAAGTTCACTCAATCTAGGCTGATCTGAGCATGCTCAATGCATAGGTCATTCACCTTTTCTATAGGTCCAGTTCATAATCATAACCATCCTCAAGTCCTCTCACAAGACAAGGCTAGATGAGGATTTGAACTGGATTCAAATTATATGCACAGTCCATACATATTCCAGAAAATCAACCAAAACTAGAACTTTGGCATGAAGCCCCTTTATGAAGAGCTTGGTACTAGAGCGCACTCCAATTCCTCGGATCATACAGGTCTAGACCGTTGCAAATAAATTAAGAAGATAAGTAATTCATCCAAACATCCATGAGTCATCACAAGACTAAGAGAAATTACTTAAAAACTTGTATAAACTTCAAACCTTAATTCATAATCCTTAATTCCAAACTGAAAACCACTTAACTACGAATTAAAACATCTTGGATAAACTACAAGCTTCACCTCTTAGCCCTAGCTAAGAGGTTTAGCTGCTCATGATCCAAGGAAACATGAAACAACTCCTAAAAGCATGAAAACAACAAAGCAAACCAAAAGGAGTTGTGAAACTCCAATCTCCACTTCCACAGTCTCCAACCTCGCTTCAAGCCTTCTCGGATACCCTAGGAACAATCCCTAGGTGTCTATTTATAGTTTGGAGGAGTCCTTTACGCAAGAAAGATCCAGAATTTGCGTAATACTACGCACTTGCGCAGGAATTTTCGGAGTTCCCATAATAGAAAGAGGCAGTTTACGTTGGCCGACCGGTCGTGACCGGTCGGCCTCAATGTAAGGTCACTCCAGCAACGTTGTCCGACCGGTCATGACCGATACCGGTCGGCCTCAATGTAAGGTCACTCCAGCAACGTTGTCCGACCGGTCATGACCGGTCGGAGATTTTCAACAATGTTTCAGCAACCATGGCCATCAATCCAGTAGCTATGCCCGACCGGTCATGACCGGTCGGGCCTATGAACCCTTTAGTCCAGCAGCAGTAGCCGACCGGTCATGACCGATCGGACTGGCTGGTCAGCTGTCCAATGCATTCTGTGTTGTGTCCGACCGGTCTTGACCGGTCTGGCTGTCTTGGCCGACCGGTCATCCGACCGGTCTGGCTTATTTTTCTTCATTCTTTCTTTCTTTCTTTCTTCTTTTCTCTTCTCTCCTTGCTTGTCTTTCTTTGATTCTTCTTCATGCTTCATCTAATGGTCTTTAACACTTGTAAGAAACTCCACTTAGCCTTCAAATGGTGAGCTCTCCATCTTGTCCCTACAATCACACATCATGCATTAAGTTAGTTCTTTAAACGTATATATCGTGCATAATGAGTGATGCATTGGGGTTAGAATATGCATAATTATGAGCTCAACACTCCTCATCATCAGAGAGCTCATCCTCATCAACAATAGATACGCTAGTAGCCTCAACTATGGCAGGAAGACCGAATGTCCAAATCCTGTCAGCGAAATGGACTTCGAAAGAAGATGAGTCATCGAGGATGATGCGACAACAGGAATAGAATTTTCTGACCACTTCTTTCTAAACAGGACCACCCATATGGAGCACAGGCTCCCAACCTATTGCTTCTAAAAGCTGGACCACCCGATAAGGTGCCAAGTCCTCAATTTTGGCAGATTTTTCACAAAGAACATCACGATTTTTGAAATCGTGCCAATTGGCAAGATGTGATGTATCTGATCTAGTAGGACAGGGTTTTGAAGGAGATTTGGATGAGGAAGCAACCCCTTTTTCTTTGAAAACAGATTTCTTGGATGTGGGTTGTGGAGGCCCTTCATTGTGTTGGATTTTCGAACGACGTTCACGCCAAGGAGGGGATGCATCTTTCCACCCACGAGAAGACATAATAGAGCCGTACAATCCACATAAGTATGCCCTAGGAATCAAAAGAGAAGGATACAACAAAGAAGAACAAAACTAAAACCCTTACCAATGAAGAAGATGATGAAGACTTTGATTTGGAAGACAATGTACCACGTAGGAGAGCTTTAATCTTCGATTGGAGACCTAGGGAAGCTTGAGGGGGGCTGGAGAGACCTCTAGGATGAAAGAAGAGGAGAGAAAAATGAGGATAGAAGGGATTTGAGGCAGCCCGATTTCTTTTAAAACCCCCAACCCGCGCTCGCTGTCCGGTCCTAAGACCGGTCGCCCGACCCGTCGCAGGCCCTAATATACATAAACTGTGCACTGTTTGAAAATCTGCACAAATGTATTTACTTTTGCTTCTTTAAACCTGGTTTGTTTGTGACGAAATTATGCAATTTAGGATGACCAACGGTCCATCATCAGTTCATATCAAAAGTATAGGTTTGGCCATATGATTTTACAAAATTTTGAAACCAAAACAGAACGAATTTTAAGACAAACTGAGATGAAGGATCTTATATCTAGATATACCTATTACGCTCATAAAAGATGAGGCTAAGAACCTCAGATTTTACTATAAAATGTTAAACCACATTTATCTAAAGGCTAACAACCTGTAAAACAGATAATTTGTTAGCCAATCCCCAATGCACAGCCACCAATAAATTTCTATGATATTACAGATTGATCAAATTCATGGGGCTGGCATAAGACTATAAGATCACTTCTCCTTCATGACCCATTTGGCAACAACTTTCATTGTGCCGGGATCATATGAGGATCTATTAAGAGTTCTCCTCTTTCTAAGAGAGTCGTTCTTTTCATATGATTGCTCATATAGCCCATCCTCATTTCATTTATCATTTTGTTTGTCTTATCATTTATTAGGGCTACTTGTTTGAGCAAAGCTTCCATTCAAGCATCGTTCCTTAGTAGAGTTGGAAAATTTCTCCCCATATTCTTTTGATTTTTAGGGGGACTCCAAGTGCAGTGCGCTTCTCTCCCTTTTGAAAAAGATTTACCTATCTTGCGCTGGGAGGGAGAGAGCTGTGGGCGTCTAAAGGCCAAACATTCAAATTTTAGGTGACCCACATCACCACAAGCATGACAAATGGGGGAAGCTTTGGTTTTACTTCCCGATGCACCACAGTTCTTTCTCACCATAGGAGGCACAGAAGTAGTCTTAGAGATATGATTGTTAAAACCAATTCCTCTTTTGTCCATAGGTGATCTTCCCATGCCCAAGAGCTTTTCAAGATTTTCTTCTCCTTGGGCGAAACGTCTTCTAGAGTCAACAACTTGACATTTAAGACGATCAATTTTAGCTTTTGCCTCTTTGAGTTCTTTTTCAAGACTCACATGTTTATCACGGGTCTCACAATTCATGAATTTTTCTTTTTCAAGTTCAAGAGCTTCGTTCTTCTTTTTCAGCTCTTCTAGATCTTGACCCAACTTATGATTCTCAATTTTCAAACCATCAAGATTTTTGGTCAGTTTATCATTTTTTGCCTTCATTTGTCCCAACTTCTTTATGGTGTTCATATTTTCGATATATAGTTGGTTATAAACTTCTTGAAGTTCATCATCCTCACTCTCATCATCACTTGAGGAGGTATGGTTAACATTGTCTTCCTCTTTCTCATTTTCAGGGAGAATTGTGGTGGTGGAGATCATAAGAGCTTTCACCGATCTTTGTCCACCATCGCTATAGGAATCATAGGTATCGGATTCTGAGCTAGTGTCATCCCAAGTAGCAACCATGGCCTTTCTCCCTTTATGTTTCTTTTCATTATTTTATGAGCAATTGGGAGCAATGTGACCATACTTCCCACAATTATAGCATGTTGGCTCTTTTGATCTTCTAAAGGATGTACCTGTATGGTTCTTATGATCAAAATGCCTTCCTTCCTTATGATGGCTCTTGTTTTTTAAGAATTTTTAGAATCTTTTAGCCATAAGAGCCATTTCTTCTATGTCCATTTCCTCATCATCATTTTCTTTAGACGTATGTGCCTTATGAGAGGATTTTAAGACTGAATATTTGGATTTTGTGGGAGGTGTAAAATGAAGCTCATGAGTTTGAAGGGATCCTAGAAGTTCTTCAACTTTCATAGTGTATAGGTTTCTACACTCTTCTAGAGCAACGACTTTAGATGAGAAGTGTTCCGGTAGAGATCTTAAGATTTTCCTACAAATTTTGCTATCCGGAACCTTCTCTCCTAGTCCACACATGTCATTGGTAATGTTATTTAGACGTGTGAAAAACTGCATGAAGGTTTCATCCTCCTCCATTTTGATATTCTCAAATTGTGTTGTAAGGAGTTGGAGTTTAGATCTTTTGACTATACTTGTTCCTTCATGAGTTACTTCTAGAAAGTCCCATGCTTCGTTACTAGTTTGACAGTTTTGGATGCGATCAAATTCACTTCTAGAGACTGAACAGAAAATGGCATTTAAACCTTTAGCATTAAAAACACGTTAAGCTTTATCAAAATCAGTCCACATGGCCTTCTCTCTTGGTCTAATACATCCGGTTCACCTTCCTTTCTTATGGTATCCATTGGGACTTTATAACCAAATTCAACCATGTCCCATATATCCGAATCGATGGATTCTAAAAAGATGCACATTCGAGCTTTCTAATATGGATAGTTGGATCCATTGAAGAATGGTGGCTTGGTGATAGAACTGGACTCTTCCATAGACATATTTTCAAGCTTACTCTAGGATCAACCTCTAGGCGGTTAAGCCCTTATAGAGAAACCCACTCTGATACCAATTGAAATTGCGGTTTTACTGCTAGTGAGATAAGCTTGAAAGTATGCTTATGTCCGGGGGGGGGGGGGGGGGGGGGGATTGAATAGGACTTTTTACAAATTCCTTGTCAATTAAAACCTCAAGAGCATTCACAAATCAATTTACCAATATAATGTATGTGAATGCAAGTAAATAGATCAAATAAGACATTTCTAAATGATCAACTATACTAAGTGAAGCATTTGATCAAACAGTTGATATGCATACTTGAACTAATCTATCAAAGATAGCATATGGGCATTTTGTCAAACATAAGATGGGCATACAGTTAAGCACTTATAAGGTTGATCAACAAGAGATAATGATGGACAAAATGCATTCACCACATTGCAATCATTTAATCTCACAATGCACAACGATTTATAATGGTTCTACGATAAGTCTACTCCACTCCCGGTTCAAGTACCCAACTCCTTTGAGTACACTGGCATTCACTATCGGAGGTTTTAAATGAGGTTCACCTCTCAACCTTTATAACCTACACAAGATTAATGCCTACACAAGGACTTCTTAACTCCTACACAAGGACACGCATTTATTCTCCCGTGTCGGAGGCCTACGTAAGGACTTACACGTCCTACTCAAGGAAAACTCCGAGATTGGGTCACAATCTCTAGACCCCAATCTCAACAAGAAGGGGGAATCAAACAATGGACTCTATAAGCTTAAACACTTACAAGAAATGAGCCCCGATTCAGCGCCATTGATGAGTAGCTTCATATTCCATGAATGCTTTAGGTCCTCTCCAAGCTCCCACGAAGCCCAAGGACCGGTCTTACAAAAAACAGTAACGTACGACCTGTCTAAGAAGCCCAAGGACCGGTCTTAGTTGCACCTCCGACCGGTCTATGAAATGTTCCCCCTGAGGTCTCTGGACGTGGGAGGTCAGCGACCGGTCTTGCCTTTAAGCCATTATCTCCCAAATGTTGCTAGACATTTTTCGTCCATATGCGACCGGTCGTGCGACCGGTCCTAGGAGACTAATGACTAGTCCTCAGCCAGGCAGAGATGAGATTATTTTCCTTTTAAAAGCTTTCTTTCTGAATCCTAGCTTCAGCCGACCGGTCATCAGGCTTTACTTTTATGGCCTAAACTGAGGTGAACTCCATCGCTTTTAACGGTGCACATAGAGATGGTTTTCCTATCTTTTCAACTGATTGGCACCTACATAATGGAGGTCCAAGACTGATCATCTTAACCTTAAGTCCGTGGATCAATTGGCAAACATAAAGTGTGATTCGAATGCCATAGACTTGGGTGTTTTGGGATCCTATAAGCTGTCTATATGCAACTTACCTTCCGAGCTTGATTTGGCTTGAACTTGAGAGCGGAAGGTTGCTTTGGTCTTTAAGTCTTGAGACTTCAATCTTCGTTGGGGCTCACAAGACTTAACTGACACATACGTTCACATAATTGACAATACAATGCACAAATTTGTGCACTAATAGTTTCGCTTGATTGTCAAAGTGGTTAGCTGCCCTGCGTCTTAGCGGCCTTACGGGTGATCCACTATGCCGACTTGGACTCAGTCAAAGTACTTCAGGCATCCACACCTAGGTATGTGCGAGTGAGCTTTTTCCTCCCAATCTGCTAGTTTTGATACTTGGGTTACAATTCATCGTTTCCACCGTTCAGACGGTTTCTTTGACCGAGCCTTTTGGCTTTCATCTTTTTCATAACTTGGCATTTGGTACGACTGCCCTGACATTGGAGTTGAGTTCGATCGTACTTTGAGTGCATTGGATCTGATGGTCTCTGAAAAAATTGAGAGACATCGGATCTTATTTGATTTTGCGTTGGCTCCTACCCAGAGATATGGAAGATCTCTTAGTGTTTTGGAGGCCGAACACTCTACTGAGAAAATATTTTTGGATTTTGAAAAGATACCCACTCTGGAGAGTGATACTCCGTGGGGTTTTTATTTGCAAATAAGGATATATATATATATATATATATATATATATATATATATATATATATATATATATATATATATATTAAAAGGAAATCTGGCTTGCACATGCCTTCACTGGGGATGCCTGTGGGGTCCTTGGCTATCCCACCTTTTATTTTAAAAGCAGGTAAACATGATGATTGATGCGATGGATGCTGATGCATATGGATGCATATTTGATGATAGATGCATGGTTTTGGCTCATTCTCATCTCGTTCAATGATTTTGCTTTTTCTAGAGATGTAGAGAACTTGAGCTTATATTGCTTGTAGGGTTTTGCTTCCCTAGAGATTTTCTTTTTATTGCGGATCGATGTTCGATCAGCGGGTTGGTCAAGATCCCAACCCATGGTTGACCAGGTCAATCGTCCCAATATGCTGCTGTATTTCTACTGGGAATGGATGAAGGAGGTAGTCTAGGTTGTAACCTTAAGATGCTCCTATGGGGAATGGGTGCGATTGGGATGGTGTTTGGTCGCCAGTTTTGGTAAAGATTCCAATTTGTATGCGATTGGATCCATCATCCCAAACTGTGAAGTGGGTGAGTGGAGTTCGAGACTCCTAAAGTGCTTTTCTAGGGAAAGTGACAATTTTTTGTGATTTTTGCATGTATTCGATTCGAGTCTTTGCCTGAGTGGTCAGGATGGAGATCGGTATTATTGAAAACGAAGGAAATATTTTTATGATTTTGCAAATATTTAATCTGAGTTTCTTCCTCAGTGGTCAGGATGAATATCAATGTTATTGAAAGCAAGGAAAATATTTTTTGATTTTAAAGGCTGATTTTGTAATGTTTTAGTATTTTATTGGATTTTTTTTTAATACAGTGAAAGGTATGGAATTTTCATCCAGTTCCAGCTTCTACTGCTGGTAAGGCACCCAATCCATTTTACGTCAGCGAGTAAGACAAATCTCACACAGTTAAGTGCCGTAGTTTTACATCTTCGGATGAGGGGATTTTGAGGGTTTTCAGTTAACACACCCACAAAGTTCCTCATGTGCAATGCACATAGACCACGTATCGTTCGACGGACTCCTTCAACCACAAAATGAGCCACATCCTCACATTTCCCTTTATCAATCCAGTTTGAGGTCTTATGCTGTTCACAATTCTGTGAGGGTGTGCTTCACCTCCTAACTGCCTTAATCCCCTTCATGTGTTTTAGGAACATGGAACATCCGTTAGATTCAACAGCGACTTCCAAGTCAAGGTCATCTATCACGGTGCGTTTAACACGAACAGGATCGCGGGGTTCTGCCCGCCTCAGCCCTTACTTGTTTAGAGAATTCCAGATAGTCGTACAATCAAGTGTCAGCCATGTCCAGAAAAGGTTGGGAAAGAAAACCCCCAAGAAGTTAATCCTAGTGTAGTTTAAGGTCTTCGAATTGGAACCTATACGTACCGAAAGAGACATTCTTTTTGTGATTTTTTTTAAAAGATCCGGACTATTGGACCTCGATCCAAGTAATCAAGATTGATGCCTATTTTTGTTTGAAAGAAGAAAAGTCTCCCGAGAAGTTATTCCTAGTGTAGTTTAAGGTCTTCAGACCAAAATTCTTTATAGACGATTGCAAGAAATATTTTTTGATGATTTTTTAAAATGTTCTAGGTTGTTAGATCACAATTCAAGCGATCGCGATTAACATTGGTTTTATTGAAAATCTCTTGAGATTTTGATCCCGACGTAGTTTAAGGTCTTCGGACCAAAATTTTATACAGATGATAATACATTCTTTTTCTGTGTTTTTAGAAAGGTCGGGATCGTCACTGAGCGATCAAGATCGATGCCAATTTTATTGAGATCTCTTGAGATTTTGATCCCGATGTAGTTTAAGGCCTTTGGACCAAAATTTTTGTACAGGATGGTGGAAATATATATTTTTTTATTTTGAAAAATGTTGTGAGTCATCAGATCTTAATTTGAACGGTCAAGACCAATGCCAATTTTTTATTAAAAATCTCTCGGGATCTTGATCCTGACGTGGTTTAAGGTCTTTGGACCTAGGTTTTGGGGGTGGATGGTAGGAATCAGGGTTGGAAATTTTTATGTTTTCTGAAAACGATTCGGGTCATCGGATCATGACTTGGACGGTCGAGATCGATGCTGAATGAAATGATATTTCTTTTTATTTTTATGAAAATCTCATGTGGTTTTCTCTCTTCCACATCATCAAGCTAAAATCTCTCCAATTTCTCACAAGATAAGATTTTGGTGAGATTCTTCTCTTTTTCACATTCTTTCTCTTCCATCACTTCAATTTTACATGAAGGTGCAAGATTCACTTGCAACTACTCTTCTCAAGCGGGAGTTCTTCCTAAAGAGAGAGAGGGAGGGGTCATTTCAACTTGAGGGGAGGACGGTTGGCCCCTGGGTGCTGCCCAAGCCCTCTCTGCCCACTGGTTTTTCCAGTGGGCTGGGTAATGGGGTGCCCTCCTCACATGGGGCATCCCTTGTAATTCCAAAGTACAATTTCTCTCTCTTCTCTCTCACTCCCTCTTCAAGTCCTTCCTTTCCTTTGGTGGCTCTTTTATTTTCAAGTGGTGGGGCTTTGGTAGAGCTTGGGACAGCAAGGTGGTCCCTCTTGGTGAGTGATGAAGGTACAGACCACTCCCTTTCTTTCATTTTATTTCTTTTCTTTTTCACTTTCTCTTCTTATGTTCTCTTTCTTTTCATCATGTAGGTACTTCAAGAGAGTTTGTGGTGGGCCTAAACTTTTGTTGTTTTCCACATTTCAATCTCAACAAAGGTGGTGCATGGAGAGGGACATTTCAAGCTTCATCTCATTTTTCTTTCTCTCTTTCATAGTTTCTTTCTTTCATACTCCTTCCATGTGTATATAAAGGGTAATTTTACCATGTCCATCAAGTGTGCATGGTAAAATATCATATTTTCTTTCATGGGGGCTGGGTTTTGTATGTGTATCAAATGGGCTCAAAGTGAAGTTAGGGCCCTTGGTGCATTTGATGGGCCTAACACTTCATTTTGGGCTCCCTCGTGCCCTCTTTTACTTTTCCTGTCTTCCTTAAATGTTTTCTCTCTTTTTTTTACCTTTTTCTCAAGGCTTGGGCCCATGAGATTGGTAGGGCCTACCTCAAGTTTTGGGCTCACAATGCTCACTTTAGATGGCCCCTTCTTTTTTCACATGTGTATGGACAAAGGTGACTAGCCCATTCTTAACTTGGATCTTAAGTGGGCTAGATTTCATAGTTGGGCTTTTATGGACAAGTGGCCCAATTCTTCCACCATCTTTTAATTTTATATACATTCTTGGTCTCATTTCCTTGTGCACAAGGTGTGGTGGGATCTTTGGAATTCCTCCACATAGATTTGGCCCCCATTAAAACTTATGAACTTCTTTTAGTCAAGAGTGCACCACCACACTTTGTGTATGTAGGATTCTTTTCCTTCATGCTCTTTTTTTTTTTTTAGATGGATGGAGGACTTGGGTCCCTTGATCATTTACAAGACCCATGAGGACTTGGGTCCCTTGATCAACAACCTCACTAAGTTCAAGTGGTTTTTTATGTTGTAGGAAAGTGGTACTCAAGAGTTTCCTCTAATGTCACCACCCTCAAATAGATGATCTTTCTTCAAGTGAGCTATCCATGCAATCTTAGCTCCTTGATTCTCTCTTATGATGGCATTTGGTAGGTCATCCACCATCTTTCTCAAAGATGAGTGATTTTCCAATTTGTGGGAAAGAATGATGCTCATAAGTTGCCCAAGTTTGTCCCATGCTTTGGGGCACTTTGGATTTTGGTTTTCAAGTGGGCTATGTACATCATTCTTAACAATTTTCATGATGGTTGGGTGACTCATCAAGCTATGTCCTCTTGTGCTCAAGTGGTCTTCTTTTTGGTAAAGAGAGTGTGTGACTCATCAAGCTATGTCCTCTTGTGCTCAAGTGGTCTTCTTTTTGGTTTTCAAGTGGGCTATGTACATCATTCTTAACAATTTTCATGATGGTTGGGTGACTCATCAAGCTATGTCCTCTTGTGCTCAAGTGGTCTTCTTTTTGGTAAAGAGAGTGGTGCACATAAGTTGCCCAAACTTGTCCTTGCATGAACTTTTTCAACTTTGATTTTTCAAGTGGGCTATGTGCACCATTTTCTACCATTGGCTTTCCTTATCTCATATGTGTGAGTAGACTACCACATTATGTTTTCTCATAGCCAAAACATTTATCAAGATGATGCACATAAGTTGCCCATGATTGACCCAAGAGTAGGTTCTTATGGTTCTTCAAGTGGGCTATGTGCACCTTTCAATCCATTGAGGTGGGGCATTTGAGTTTCTCTTGGGGACCAATTTCCTTCCTGCCTCCCATTTGTCCATGTACATATGTAAAAAAGATTTAAACATCTCAAATGAAGCTCATTGCTTTGATGTGGAAAGTGGACCAAACCTTGGTCACACATGGACTTTGAAAATGGGTTTTTACATATGAATACCCCACTTTGATCTTTTATCATGGCACTTGAGTGCACTTGGTGTCCAAAATGTGTCCTTGGATGGTGTATTTTCCTCATCTAGGCCATGACATGCAACCCTCTTTAAGGTAGGCCTTACTTGTTTTTCAATGGGCCCAACGTGTATCCTAGGCGACACATGAAGTTGGACATTGGATTTAATATGTTAGTATTTGAATCATGTAAGTCCAAACCCATGGGTCTTCTGGATCAAGATTTGAATTTTAAAGGATAAAGGATAGGAAGCTTACCTTGCCAAGTTTGTAGGATTCGATGGCGGATGGTACAAGGGGTTATAGAGTGGTTAATGAGGACGATCTTGCTTTCATTGTTCGTCGCAGAGATCATATGTGCTCCCTGGCAAAGGAGCATTAACCCCTCCCCAAAATAAAAGGTCAGGGCACCCGAGACCTTTGGGACAATTGGGTGGAGCAGCCACAACCGATGCTTTAACATGTCCTCGCCAACACCCCCTTTGCGGGTCTTCTTGCGTTGCACTTCCACAAAAACTATGCCAACTGTATGCTACTCATGGTCCTTTGTGAAAGGTGGAGGGATGAAACCCACACCTTCAACTTCCTTGTGGTAAATGGGGGATAACTCCTCTGGACATTTATATGTAAATAGGGTTTCCCTTCCAAGGGGCGGATGATGATTTGAACGGTTCAGATTGCTTGATTTGGCCGTGTGGGCCCACTTAATGATTAGATCCTCGACTTTGGCCTTCTTTCTTAATGTCGAAACTCTTGATCTTGCTATTTGGTGGCTCATGTAAGCTCTTCCATGGTTTGGATTGCTTGTGGACCCCTCTTGATCAATTTTTCTTCTCTTTGACTTGATCAGACCTTGTTTGGTTGTAGTTTTCATGATTGGACAGGTGGGGCACCTTCCAAGCTATTCAGATCAGATTTGGTCAAAATCTGGAGTCGATTGGAGCTTTGGGCGGCCCTCAGGGGGCCAGTTGCTGACGTGGACTAACAGTCTCACCTACCATGGGCTGCAGGGCCAATCCCACGGAGAGAGAAGGAGACCGTCCATACCTAGGGGCCGCCTAGACCTCTCGTCTTGTTCGATCTCTAGTCCCAGCTCGGACATTCTCCACTGTTCCTTGTCATTGTCTCCCATATTCTCTGTACCAGAACTTTCGATTCCATCCATGAATCTCCTTTTCTCTTTGTCTTTTCTCTTCATCTTGTCTTCTTCTTACTTTGTCATTTCTTGGGTAATCATTGATATGATTGGTGGGCCATCCTGGCAGAAATTGATGGGTCCCATGTGTTGGGAGATGATGGTGGCTTTAATGAGGATGAGATCTCTTTAATTGATGGGGTAGATGGGGCATTGACTGAGGCTATTGATGATGGATTGAGTATGGTGGTTGGGGGAGTTTTGAATGCTCCCATTAATGGTGGGATGGTTGGAAATTTGGGCTTGAATGGGGCATTAGATGGTGGGGGATCAGATGGTAGGGATGAGATGGGGAGCGTGGCCATTGGTGAGGCTATACTTCCCTTGAGTGTGGGCCTCATGGATGATGTGATTGATGGTTTGGATGATGCCATGATGGACATTGATGGGCTGATCTCATACCTAGACGGTATGGATGGTTCAAATGATACCTTTGACGGCTTGGATGCACTTGATGACGGCCGAGATGTGAGATACACTCGCTTGGGTGAACTTGATGTGATCATTGATGATGTCCCCTTGATGATGGATGGTGTGGATGTCCCAATGATCCCTTTGACTGGATAGAGTGATAGCTTGATTCCTGACTTTATGATGGAGAGGACTGCAGGTCCAAATCTAACCGTTGATTCTTCGATCAAGGCTATCAGGGCCTTTCTTGACGGTTCAGATGCACTTCTTAGCAGTCAGATTGTTTAGGATGCCACGATGTGCTGTGTGATCTTTGCAGATAACCTTCTTGACTGGGATTATCGGCCTTCTCTTGATCATCGATCTTTTGCGCACTCTGTTCATGAGGTTGGCGAGTCTTCTCACGCTCTGAGGCCGTGACAATTTCAGACAGCGATGCGACTATAACAGACATAGCCGCTACTTGGGATGTTTCAGAGACTGTTGAGTTTGTAGAGGTTTCAGCTTTTCCTTCTCCTTTGCCTGTTGATCTTGATTCTTGAGGAGATATCAATTATTTCTGGACCCTTTGTTCTGGAAGGGATCCCTGTGAGGACTTGTTAGTTGCTTCCTCATATTTCTTGCTTGCCATGACTGCTTACATGGTTTGATAGATTATCAGCTTATGAGATTCGGGAGCTGGAGTCCGATGGCTTTGGTAGTCTATCCATATGGCCAGAGTAGACATTGATTGGAGGATGCTCCGTGCCGCATTGATTGACTGGGTCCCGTCGTTGAACTTGTTTACGTTCAATGATATGGAGATGGAACCCTCTTTGGAGGAGCTTGTGCGCTTGACAGGTCTTCCCTGGGATTATGCACAGTATTTCTAGCTGAAGACTGCCACTCTGCAGAACTGGTTTGGGATTCCGTATCTTCTTAGGCTTGCAGTCGATGGCCAGGATGTTGTGGTCTTTTCCTTAGATTCGCTATACGATCTTTTTTTCGAACCCTCGGAGTATGGCGGGGTCCACACTTTCTTGGAATGCACTGATGTTCTGCTTGGTAACTGAGGTGTTATTCTCAGGATGACGTCGATCTCAGACTCCTTTGCTCTTCAAGGTGATGGACCGAGTTGATCATTGGCAGGGGATTATTTCTCTTGTGCTGAGAGCTGTTCAACGGCTGACTGACTATGCCCTAGGCCGTACCCGCGTTCTTTGCGGCTGCTATGTATTTCTTCAGGTAATCCTTTCATACTTTCTTTTTCTTTCTTGTCCTTGGAACTGTCTACTTTAGCTGAGTCTCTTTGCTTTCTCTTGATCAGATTTAGCTGTGGGAGCGCCTTTCCATGACCGTTCCTATATTGTTCCCCGACACTCGTCGCCCTGACCTTATGCGCCATATCATGGAGTTTCTCCCTCATACAACTGGGATGAGTGTGCCTTTGTATCGCAGGATGTTTGCCGAGTTACGTGACTGGAATGTTCGTTGTGAGTCATCTTGGCTTTCACTCCCTCCAATGCTTTGTGATGCTTATTGCCTTCCTCTGATGCTGGTAGGCTTTCGCTCCTATTTCTCTTATCATCCTATCCGATTCTTGCGGCAGTTCGGGTATGAGCAGGATGTTTCGTATTTTAGTTTCTCAGTATCAGGCCTCGATCACTTCTAGCCAGATCGTTTGACTTCAGAACTTGGGTTGATGGGTCTTGGGTAGGTCACTTGACTACTGACTTGCTAGGTTTTGAGCTGTGGGCTTTCCCGATGGCGACTGCCCCATACCAGCATTAGGTCGCTGAGCAATCTCTATATCGGCGCATTCCTTGCTGCCACCTGATGGTCGATGATGATGAGCTGGATGTCCTTGGGGATGCTGGTTCTTCATCTGGTTCATATGAGCCTTTTGAAGAGCGCCCATTTATTGATCTCCTCTTTTTATTGGCCACTCATAGCCACTTGCTGTCTGATATTTTTGCACTTCGGTATCATTGTGAGATGATGTCGAGGAGACTGGCTGTTGATCAGAGATTGTCTTATGAGGAGATGGCAGTTCGGGGTTTCGAGAGAGATGAGGTGCATTACCTGCGCATGGAGGTGAGCAGGCTGAGAGCGATGCTATTTCATTATAAGTCAGAGGACTTACCTGATATGGCTTTTGAGGAGGAGGGCAAAGATTGATTTTTTTTTTTTTACTTTCGAGGGTTGTATCGACTGTTTATACGTCCCCTTTTTGCATGGTACATGACTTGCTATGATGGCTTTTTTTGTATTTTGAAAGAAATGATATGATACATGTAAAAGAAATACGATGCATTAATGGAAAGAGAAAACTTTTTAAGAATTTATTGTGTCGTGAGTTGTCTTGAGTGTGTATATCTGGATTTTGTTCCGGGACGTAGGAATCAGAATCGACGCTTGGCCAATGCTTTGACCGATGTTTCGAGATTGACTTCTGGGGGATCCCTTTGGTTCCCTAGAGGTGTAGCCAGTTGAAACCGTTATTTTCTGAGAGTTTTGTTAGAGTTTGTAGAGTCTCTATCCCTGACTGTACTTCTTCTTACTCTTAATCTGGGACTACCTAAGCTAATCCAGACTGACGTGCCTCCTGATACCTGCACTTTTTACTTTTCTTTTTCTTTTTGAGCCATTTTTATATGTAGCGCTCTTTCGAGTTTTCACCACAACCGACTTTTCCCGCCATTTTTTGCATGTGGCGCCCTTTCGGATTTTCACCACATCTCAGGTATTTGATCTTGCTTGCCCCTTGACAGCTATGATGTTTCTACCATCGACGCCATTTCGGGTTTTCACTAACTCCGCTATGTGCCCACTGTTTTTACTCAGAGCGTCCCTTTGGGTTTTCACTCTGCCCTCTGTGTTTAGGCACACTTTTTTTTCTGAATTTTTCTGGATAAATGCAGCGTCTAGAGGTCGGGAATCCATCGTTGCCGGCCAATGGTAGCCTTTTAACCGTTATCTCGAGTTACGATGGTAAAATTGTCGGTCTTTGCTATAGTCCTTTCTGAGGTGGGTGGATGATGTGTGTATTTCTTCTCGGGTCAATCTTTTCTTGGGTTGCGTGCCTTGTTTTGGCTTCCCTATTTTTTTTGTTCTTTTGTTTTTCTTTTTGTTTTCCTTTGTCTTTTTCTTCTCTCTTTTTTACTTTTGAAACCCTTTATTTAGAATACTTATTGGTGGACGGAATAGATTTCTTAGAGACCCTAGCTTTGACCACTTGACTTCAGCTTTAGTAATGTAACTCTTAATGAAGTTAGAATGGCTTACCCATGAAAGATCCTCACTTCGTTAGCATTGATTTGCTCAGGAAGATCCACCCCTCTCATGTTGGTGAGCCTGAAGGCGCCTCTTGGAAGTATTTCTTTAATGATCAGTGGTCCGTCCCATGACAGTTTCATAACCATATCTCCCACCTTAAAACTTCTTTTTCGGACTCTCTTGTTGTAAGCCCGGGCGATCCTTTTCTGATAACACTGGGAATGACTTAGCGCATGCATGCGCTTCTCGTCTGCTGCTGTAACTGATCGAATTTGGCCCATTACCATTCTCCTTCTTCAATTCCACTTTCCAACAATACTCGTAATGATGGTATTTCCACCTCGACTGGTATAACTGCTTTCATTCCGTAAGTAAGTTCAAAAGGAGTAGTGCCTCTAGTAGACCATACAGCCGTTCGATAGGCCTAAAGTGCATACGGGAGCATATCTAACCAATCTCGATAGGTCTTGACCATCTTTTTTAGTATCCTGACAATCGTCTTGTCGGCAGCTTCTACCCCACCATTCATATGAGGATGGTAAGGGCTTAATCGATGACATTGGATTTTGAAATTACTGAAAATGTTATACATTTCCTTGTTAACGAACGTGGTCCCGTTATCTGTGATGACAGCATTTGGGATTCCATACCAGCATATGATGTTGTTCTTTATGAATTTGATTACATGGGATGTTGCTATCATGGTGTAGGAGGCTGCCTCTACCCACTTGGTGAAGTAGTCGACTGCCACAAGTATATACTCGTGACCGTTTAATGCTTTTGGATTCACCTTCCCAATGATGTCAAGACCCCACATAGAAAAAGGCCAGGGAGTTGTCAGGTTGTACAATTCTGATGAGGGGGCATGGATTTGATTCTCATGCTCCTAACACTTGAAGCATTTTCTGATGTGCTAGTAGCAGTCTGTCTCCATGGTGAGCCAGTAGTAGCCGAGTCGTACAATCTTTTTTGCTATCATGTACCCGTTTATGTGTGGGTCACAGATTCCTTCGTGTATTTCTTTCATGATTTTAACAGCTTCTGCTTCATCGACGCATCGAAGGAGGACTTGAATGTAAGATCGATTGTAAAGAATTTCACCACTGATAGTGAACTGACTTGCCAAGCGCTGGATGGTTCGGCGGTCTGTTGTTGTTGCTGCTTCCAGATATTCCTGGGTTTCGAGATATTGCTTGACGTCGGCATACCAGGGTTTGTCAGGGGCGGCTTCAGCCTCTTCTATCTACAGGCAGAAGGCATGTTCATCTTGAGTTTCGACTATGACTCTCATTCTGAAGCTCCTTTAGGGATCTCGAGCATTAATGCAAGAGTAGTGAGAGCATCTGTAAACTGATTCTTGGCCCTGTGCATGTACAAGAAGGTGATTTCTTTGAACTCTTTGACCAGATTTTTAAGGTACACATGATATGGTATTAACTTCTTGTCCTTGGTCTTCCATTCGCCATTGGTATGATTGATGATGAGCTGTGAGTCTCTAAATACCCATAGCTTCTTGACACCCAAGATTATGGCTTCCCTTAAACCATCTTGCATGCTTCATACTCTATCGTGTTGTTAGTGCATTCAAATGTTATTCACCTTGAGATAGGAATATGGATGTCGTCTGGAGAATAGAGGATTGCTCTGATTCCACTTCCTTTAGAGTTGGCTACGCCTTCGAAGAACAACGTCCCCTTGTCTTTCTTCATCTTCTCTTCATCTTCGATGAGCAAGAGATCTTCGTTAGGGAAGAACGTCTCGAGTAGTTGATAATCAAGGAGAGAGTGAGCGGCGAGATGATCAGTGAGGGCCTGCCTCTTGATTGACTTCTGAGTGACATAGGTGATGTCGAACTCTGATAGGAGTAGCTTCAATTTAGCTATTCTCCCAGTGAGTGTTGGCTTCTTGAACATGTATTTGAGCGGATCCATGCGAATGAGGAGGAGAATAGAGATTGCAATCATGTATTGTCGGAGTTATTGAGCTGCCCAAACTAGGGCGAGGCAAGTCTTCTCGATTGGGGAATACCTTGTCTCGTAGTCGGTGAATGTTGAACCTCCAATTTATACATTGCATTGCCCATTACATGACATGGTTTGCATGATTTTCATGATTGAAAGGCCTATCTAACACATGTTTTGTGATTATAGGGGATGAGAGCGGACTTCATTCAATTAGGGTTTAAAAGGAAGCCTTTGGAGCCAGTAGATGAAGGATGAAAGAGGACCGAAGAAAGAATAAAGCAAAGAGAGGAGAAAAGAAAGAAAGAAGAACAAAATGAAGAGAGCTGACCGGTCGGCCATGTGCACTGACCAAAGAAGAAAGCCAGACCGACCGGTCTTGACCTGTCGGCTATGCACGCTGTCCATCCTGTTAAAACAAGCCCGACCGGTCTTGACCAGTCGGTTGTACTCCCTGGATGTTTAAAAGCCCAGTCCGACCGGTCTAGACCGGTCGGCTCTGCCTAAGTCGAGTTCTTTCTAAATCAGGACTCCGAAAACTGCTGCGCACTGCGTAACCTTTCGCAGATTCTGGATGTTTCCGACGCAAGGGAGGTTTCTTACTATAAAAGGACACCTAGGGGCTCTTCCTAGGTCATCAAAGAAGCTAAGGGACGTGGTTTTGGAGAGAGGAAGCTGTCGTGGAGTGTCTGCAACTCTTCTATTTCCGGTTTTTCTAGTTTTATGCTTTCATTAAGAGTTTTTAGTTGTAGCATGAATATGCTCGGCTAGAACCTCTCAGCTATGGCTGAGAGGTGAAGCTTGTAGCCAATTCCATGTTGGATTCAGTTTAATTCAAGTAATTTTAATTTAAGTTTGAATTTTTCTTATGTTTTAGTTTCCAAAAGTGGTAGTTTGAGATGTTTTATGAGAGTTCATGTGCTCCGGACATGGGTTCCTTGCAATTCTCTGAGATTATCATATAATGCTTGTTTAGATTCAAATTATAGTAACCCTTGAGCAGGCCATAGTCCATAGGCATGGCTGTTACTCCGCAGGCTATGGTTTTGAATTCTACATTGTTTGAATGGGACTAGAACTTGGAAGTTCAACTTGATTTGGATTGAATGTGTGTGAATGCTTTATTTTCCAACTAGATGAGAGATAGGACTTCAAATCTAGTTGTGTTCTCTACTTGGATTGATTGAATTGACATGGGGTTGCTACAAGTGGATCCTTGAATGCCTTAGTACTTTGAATTACTGATTTTCTATTAAAGTTACTGTTTAGTTAATTACCCAATTAATCTGATTTTCTTCCAAAAACTGAGTTGCTGGAGTAGTTTGGAGATTGTTTCTATTTCCCTGTGGATCGACCTCGGTCTTACCGAGATTTATTACTACATCGCAGCCTTACACTTAAGGCGAGCGAACAAGTTTTTGGCGCCGTTGCCGGGGAGATAAATAACGGTTTTCAAATAGTTCAGTGGCTGTAGAAGTAGAAATAGATAGGTTTTTTCTGATTTTCTTAGAACTAACAAACTTTTCTGTTTTGTAGGAATTCCTCTCCAGTTCAAGCGCATCAGGTGATACCTTTCTAACTTAGCTCTTTGCAGAATTTTTTTCAGATTAATTTCAGATTTCAGTTTTCTAGGTTAGGATTAGTTTTGATTTTGGGTTGAGTGGTTTATGTCCCGTTGGGAACGTAATCACTTAAATCGTCTCCAATCTGAAGGTGGTTTAGTTGGACCATTGTCAGTTCATAGACGAGTCCAAAATTATCAAGAGCATTGTGAAAGTTTGGGAAGTATGGAACAAACACCTTTAAGGAATCCTCCCCCCCTACTCCAACGACAAACGCAAATCAGGAAGGAGTAGGAGAGAATGAGGTACATAATGTTCCTCCAATGAGATCACTACGGGACTACCTACAACCTGCCCGAACAATTACACCCTCTTGCGTGGTTCTACCAGCAAACGGTGGAAATTTTGACATAAAACCGGGTGTAATTCAACTCTTACCAAAGTTTCATGGTGTTATAGGCAAAATGATGGAGATAAGATTTCACGCGGAAATGCCCATAACGTCCATTCGACTCTCGAGATTATATGATCGAGAGTCGAATGTTGGATAGGTACGAGACGTCCATTCGACTCTCGAGATTAGCTGATCGAGAGTCGAATGTTTGATAGGTGCGGGACGTCCATTCGACTCTCGAGATCACCTGATCAAGAGTCATAGATTGAAAAATACGGAGCAGCTATTCGCAAGTCCCGAGTCTTCATAACCGATAGTCAAATACGGCAAAGCTCGATCCACGACCAGACCTTCTCACAAGTCGTTGAAAGACATTACACCCAAAATATGTACTTGGACTCGCGACCACATTTTAACCTGCGAGCAACTTTACTACGGGTGTCTCCTTCCTTTTCGGAGGCCATGACTCCCAGCTACGGGCGTCTCCTTCCTTTTCGGAGGCCATGACTCCCAGCTACGGGCGTCTCCTTCCTTTTCGGAGGCCTTGACTACAACTATGGCTTCCGGCCGGATCTAGCCGGATTTCAAGGGATTACCATCTAGGGGCGCGATTGTTGGAATAAGTCATTGGGTTGGATCTGACTAAAAAGATAGGATCTTATCCCACGAAATCAGCGGATTCTCAGTATCGTATGCGACATCAATGGGATTTCGACATCTCACGTAACAGATTGGATTGCTTCAGATCTATATAAGGGGGTGGCTCCATTGAGAGCAGGTAGGTACACATCATTCAATCTTGGTGCCATTTTGCTTGGCTTCTCTTCTGTGGCCTAACTTAAGCATCGGAGGGCTAACGGCTGGTCCCCAGCCACCCTTATTTGCTGTCTTGCTTCAGGTCTGGTGGTGAAAATTCTTGCTGGAGTGAAGGAGAAAAGCCGGAGGATCTCGTTACAAAATTTGACATTAACAGTTTGGCGCCGTCTGTGGGAACGACTTGATCATCAAAATCAATCGTGTTAACCACCGATCAAAATCCTTCGGTGATGCCTCCTAAAAAGACAGTTCATCCTTCAACTTCGAAGCAGGCACCACCTCCGCCCGGTGAGACGGAATCCACACCTGCCCTCCCACCTGTTCCGACGGATATCCCTCAAGGAGCCCCAAATATGCCATCAACAAATCCATTATTGGAGGCCTCTGGAAATCAGGATGATGTCCTACGATTCCTCGGGAACACTCTCCTAACTCTAAATGCCGGAGTTCAGGCACTGTCAAATCGACTTGATCAGCACTTCCCTGAACCGCAAAGACAACCCTCCGAAGGGTTACCACCGCCACTCATACCAGTTGCTTCCAGACATTCTATGGATGAACCACAGGTCCCACCACTTGGCGGCCATCCCCCTGTGCCGTCTCCACGTTCTATACATTCCAGTTCGTCTCGACAACCTCAACCGCAAGGCTCCACCGCCGAAACGTCTAGCTATACCTTGCCATGGGAAGGAGATCTCAAAAGAATCCAAGATCGTTTTGATGTCATGGAGCAGAGATACCAGGCAAATCGGCCATCTGCTGTCATGGCGGCAATACATCAATCTGAATCTCCCTTCACAAGCGAGGTCATGGAAGCCCCGTTACCCAGAAAGTATCGAACGCCTGTTATCGCTCCGTACACAGGCATTGGCGATCCTCTGGAACATCTGGAAACATATAGGTCCCTCATGGAGTTGGAGGGACATGGTTCAGAAATCATGTGTAGGGCTTTTCCCCTTACATTGAAGGAAGCGGCTCGTACGTGGTTTCGGGGGTTAAAGCCACTTTCCATCAGTTCCTTTTCCCAATTATCGGAGATATTTCTTTCTCAATTCATGGGAAGTATTCGCATTAAAAAGCCAGCCTCCCATCTGATGAATCTGAAACAGCAACATGGGGAGACAATAAAAGAGTTCACAGTACGGTTCACTGCCGAAGCCGATCAAACTGAGGGTTACACTGAAGAAAAGGGTCTCACAGCCCTCATTGCTGGAATAACGAGCGAGAAATTTAGGTTTGCTTTAGATAAGAGCCCGCCGAAAACTATGGCGGAATTCCAAGCCAAAGCTCAGAAATACATCAATGCAGAAGAAGTCGCATTGACACGCCATGGAGTACAAAGTAAGAAACGCAAGCCAGAAGGAACTTCTACAGATAAAAAATACCATCGCGATCAGCGCGATCGTTCTCCCAGGAAGCCTTACTCTGGTAAATATCATAATTACACTCCTCTTAATCGGTCTCCTGAAAAGGTTCTAATGGAGATAAAACACAAGCCATATGTGCAGTGGCCTGCAAAGATTAAATCCGATCCCGAGAAGAGAGATAAGAGTAAGTTCTGTTACTTTCACAAAGATCACGGGCATAGGACCCAGGACTGTATCTCCCTACGAGACCATATCGAAGCTCTTATTCGAAAAGGCCATCTCCAGGATTATGTTGCTCATAAAAATCGATCACCAGAAAGGGCGAAGACCTCATCTCGCCAAAAGGAACCTTCTCATCATCAAACCGACCAAGAGGATGCTGAGCCCATGGGAGAAATTCGCACTATCGTCGGGGGTCCAGCTTGCGGGGGTGACTCTCAAGCTTCAAGAAAGGCATACGCCCGAAAGGTGTCCAAAGAACCCCAGCAGATCTATTGGCTGGAACAAACGTCCAACTCTTCGAAGGCTAGCCATCCCCCAATTTCTTTCACCCTCGAAGATGCAGCAGGAATTCATTTCCCTCATGAAGATTCCATCGTAGTCACACTGAAGGTATCAAATTATCTGACTCATCGAATTATGGTGGATACAGGTAGCTCGGCCGATATTCTGTATTTGGAGGCTTTCGACAAGATGGCACTTGCCAGAAACCTCCTCAAGCCAGTATCGACCCCTCTTGTCGGCTTTGGAGGAGAAGTGGTGACACCTGAAGGAAGTATCGATCTCCCAGTCACCTTTGGGGAGAGTCCAGCGAAGACCACCGTCTTCGTAAGCTTCCTCGTCGTGGATCGAAAATCAGCATATAACGCCATCTTAGGGAGACCGTCTCTAACTAAGGTTGGAGCGGCCTTGCACCCTTCATATTTATGCGTTAAATTTCCGACCCCAAATGGCATAGGGGTCGTGCGAGGAAGTCAGCAGGAGGCACGGTCCTGTTACCAGATAGCCCTCCAAGATCGAAAGAAGGCTCAAGCGACACCTGTCATGGAAATAGTTCAAGGTTCATCCGACGTTCTCGCCACCGCGTTGGATCCAAGGGAAAGTGCTCTGAAATCAGGAACTCCAGGGGAGGAAACAGTGGCGATCCGCTTGACCGAAGACGACCAGTCTAAGATCGTGTACATCGGTTCCTCCTTAAACAGTATCCACCGCGAAGATTTGATCCGTTTCCTCACTGAATACCAGGACGTGTTTGCTTGGTCTCATAAAGATATGCCGGGCATCGATCCTGATGTCATCGTACATCGTCTCAACATTGACCCGAAGCATAAACCCGTACATCAGCGTCGACGTGCCTTCACTGCAGAAAGACAAATGGCGATCAAAACTGAAGTTGAGAAGCTGCTCGCGGCAAATTTCATAAAAGAAGTTGACTACCCACAGTGGGTCGCCAACGTAGTTCTCGTCCGGAAAGCTAATGGCAAATGGAGGATGTGCGTCGACTATTCAGACTTAAACAAAGCATGTCCCAAAGATAGCTTCCCGACACCACGAATCAACCAGTTGGTCGACTCGACAGCTGGACATGCCCTCCTCAGTTTTATGGATGCTTATTCTGGTTACAACCAGATTATGATGCATCCACCTGATGGCCAGCATACTGCCTTCATCACAGATCGAGGACTATATTGCTACCAGGTAATGCCGTTTGGTCTCAAAAATGCAGGGGCCACTTATCAGCGTCTTGTCAACAAAATATTCGCTGCTCAAATCGGTAGGAATATGGAAGTTTATGTTGACGATATGCTCGTGAAAAGCATCGATGAAGATGACCACATTCCTGATCTTCGAGAAGCCTTTGATCTGATGAGGAAGTATCAGATGAAATTAAATCCAGAAAAATGTGCGTTTGGAGTATCTGCAGGGAAATTTCTTGGGTTCATGGTTGGCCAACGTGGAATTGAGGCGAATCCCGAAAAGATTAAAGCATTGATAGAGATGAAATCCCCAGTGACTCTGAAGGACGTTCAGCGTCTAGCTGGTCGCATCGCATCATTGAACAGGTTCATCTCGCGAGCATCTGACAAGTGCCTGCCCTTCTTCAAACTCCTTCGTGCAACGGCCAAGGCTGATTGGAAGTGGACACCTCAATGTGAAGAAGCTTTTCAACAACTGAAGCAATATATGAGCGCTCCCCCCATTTTATCTAAACCTGTGGAACATGAGCAACTCATTCTTTATTTATCTGTGTCTTCCACGGCCGTTAGTGCCGCTTTAATAAGAGAAGATTCCGGGGTACAAAGGCCCGTTTATTGTATCAGTCGAGCAATGGTTGATGCAGAAACTAGGTATTCTGATTTGGAGAAACTGGCCCTAGCCTTAATCACGGCAGCTCGAAAACTGCGACCATACTTTCAAGCCCATGCTATTTTAGTACCAACAAATCATCCACTACGTCAAGTCCTTCAAAAGCCTGAGGCTTCCGGGCGCTTAACTAAATGGGCGGTCGAGATCAGCGAGCATGATATTTCATTCTGTCCTAGGACCGCAGTCAAGGGCCAGGCCGTGGCTGACTTCATCGCCGAATTTACATATTCTTCTGAAGATAGCGTCATGACCAGCGACCAGCCTTCTTGGTCGCTCTTTGTGGACGGGTCGTCACGGGCCAGTGGCAGTGGAGCGAGCCTGATTTTAGTGGCTCCAGACGGGTCGCATTTTCAATACGCTCTGCGTTTTGAATCACGCGTCTCCAATAATGAAGTAGAATATGAGGCCCTTATTGTTGGCCTCGAGCTAGCCGTTGTCCTCGCCGTCCAGAATTTGATAATTCATAGCGACTCCCAGCTCATTGTCAACCAAGTTCTTGGCGAATTCGAAACCAAAGAAGAAAGAATGGCCTTATACAAGTCCCGTGTCCTCATCCTGCTCGCCAAACTGAAGACTTACAAAATATTCCATATCCCTCGCGAGCAGAACCAACTGGCCGATTCCTTGGCAAAACTCGCTTCTGCACCAGAATCAGAACTATCACATTCGATCCCCATCGAGCACCGTCAACACTTGAGTATCGACCAAGTGACTCCCGAGCAAGTTATATCGGTACAATCGTCTCCATGCTGGATGGATCCTATCATCCTTTATCTCAGAGATGGATACCTACCAGAAAATAAGAAAGCTGCAAGACAAATTCAGCTTCGAGCTGCCAGGTACACCTTACAAGATGGAATCTTGTTGCGAAAAAGCTTCTCCTTGCCTTATTTGAGGTGTCTTCACCCAGAAGATGCACATCGTGTTCTAGATGAAGTACACCAGGGGGCATGTGGTAATCATCCCAGGGGGCGATCTCTAGCATATAAAGCGATGAGGCAAGGATATTATTGGCCTACTATGAAAGCAGACGCCATAGAATTTTCTAAAAAATGCGACAAGTGTCAACGATATCAACCTATACCTCGTGTACCGTCTGAGCGGATGACCCCAGTCGACAGCCCTTGGCCTTTTGCTCAGTGGGGGATCGATATCATCGGGCCCTTACCTATGGGAAAGGGACAGAATAGGTTCGCGATCGTGGCGGTTGATTATTTCACCAAATGGGCTGAGGCAGAACCATTAGTCAAAATTACTGAAAAACAAACTACTAAGTTTATGTGGAGAAATATTATATGTCGCTTCGGACTTCCTCATACCATAATTACCGATAACGGAACGCAGTTCGACAACGCAGCCTTTGATGAATTTTGCGACAAATGGAAGATACGTAATCTCCGCACTTCTCCATATCATCCACAGGCGAATGGGCAGGTCGAGGCAGTGAATAAAATTATAAAGCATCATTTAAAGACCAAGCTAAGTGAATGTAAAGGGGTGTGGCCAGAACTTCTGCCAGAAGTGTTATGGGCCTATAGAACCACGGCTTGTACATCGACAGGTGAAACTCCTTTCTCCTTAGCATTTGGTGTTGACGCAGTGGTACCAGTGGAAATTCAAGTGCCCTCATATCGGATCGAACAGTATGATCCCGCGAGCAATCAGGAAAATATCCGACTTCATCTCGATCTCTTGGAAGAGCGAAGAAATGCTTCCCAAGTACGAGTGGCGGCATATCAACAACGTATTGCTCGTTATCGGAATGCAAAGGTTCGACCTAGATCTTTCCAGTTCGGAGATTTGGTTCTAAGGCGAAATCTTGGAATTCCTGTTCGTTCATTGGATCCGAATTGGGAAGGCCCGTATCAGGTTATTAGGGTTGTGCGACCCGGTACTTATTATCTTGAAGACATGCAAGGGAAGCCTGTACGTCGCCCTTGGCACGTGGAGCATTTGCTAAGATACTACCCCTAGATTCGATGTAGTTTATCATAACATTTTATGAATAAAGTGAAAGATATCTTTTGGCCGCTACTCCATTTATATGGACCGGAATAGCCCTGAAGAGTGCTTACACGTCCTCTTGGCCAATTGCCTACCTTTGGTAGGATTGAAATCATTACTAGTTGGTCGCTTCTCCATTCTCATGGACCTGAACAGCCCCGAAGAGAATGAATACCATCTCTTGACCAACCTTCTGCCCTTGGTAGAATCAAAATCTCAATCGATAGATCAGTCTATCTCAACGCGGACATGGTCTCACGACCCCCGGATTGAGTCTAATTCATTTTTTCATGAGTTAGTTACTCGCGATTGGTGAGAGGTGGAATCGCACTCCAAAATGCGAGCATCACAGCTCGTGCTCAAATTAGGGCAGCGAACGGGGTCACATCCTGATCGCGAGCAGCTTAGCTCATGCTCGAATTAAAGGGTCACATCTCTGACGAATCCATTCAAGATTAACAAGCAAAAAATGAAAGATGAAGGGAGAACAGCAACGAAACAGCGACACTTCCAAAAACATCTTTTCATTAATAATCAGATGATTACATATACATGAGCGCAGATACAGGGGAAGAAAATAAAAGGAAATCAATCGCTAGGAGGAGCCACGCTCTCGACTTCAGGGCCCATTTCAGGAGCCCCTCCAGCCTGCGTGGCTTTGGTCACCTCGTTCTCGGCAGCAGCTTGCTCTTCTGCAGCTATGATGGTCGCGACTCGACCGAATTCCCCCATATCGAAGGATGGGATCATTCGTTGCACTACTCTTAGTGCAAAGTCTCGACCAGCATCGTATGACTCATATCGTTCATCGTCATACAGCTGCGAAGTCCGGAACTCGGAAACTGCCCGAGTACCTTCCTCCGAGAGCATTTTTACAAGGGCGACTCTCTCCTCGTCCCAGTGGATCGAGTCGTCCTTAAGCTGCGCAAGAGCGGTGCGCTCCCTAGTCAGGTTGTCGTAGGCCTCCTTGAGCTGCGACCTGGCTCCCGCGAATTGCTCCTCTAATGAGATCTTGTCCTGTCGGAAGATCTCCCTCTCTCTCTCTGCCTTCTCCTTCAGACCCGTGAGCTTCACGTAGTCTGAGTCCAAGGCCTGATACCTGTCGGTCAGGACTTGGATCTTCCCGATGAGGATCTTTTTCTCCTCATCTCTCTTCGAGATCACTGCCTCACGAGCCTTGAGCAGTTGATCTCTTCCTTGAACTGCCTTTTCCAAAGCAGTCCTCTTTCCCTCAGCCTCCTCTATCGTGCGACGGGCGGCAACGATATCACGCCTCGTTCGCAGAATAAGATCTAAACCCTGCAAAGAGATGAAAAATATAAGATTTCTGGAACGTAACAACAGGTCGAAACAGATCTTGACGAAGTCTTACCTGAACCATCCTCATCCCCGCTTCAAGGATAAGGTTCTCAGGACTTGGCTCGGGGAGAGAGCCGAAGGCGTGAGGCGGGACGTTCTCGAACAGGAACTTACACACAGGGTGGAGGTGGCGTGGAATCGAGTACGTCCCGCTCCCAGACGGTTGGGCAACGACCAAACCGGCCTGCTCGCGAGGTGGAGGCATGGACTAGCGAGCAGGTCCCTGCTCGGCAGCTGGGACCAGTTCCCGAGCAGGAGTCGGCTCTTGAGGCTCTACCTGCTCTCGAGCCTCTTCAGCTGGGGGGCAGCTGGACCCCACCCCATCTGGGGAATTATCTGCAATGTTGATCACTGGTGGCCCAGGTGCGACCACCAGTGAAGGGATAGTAGGCCCAGCTGGGGCCCCCGCCATGCTCGCGGGAAGGGCAGGCTGATCGCTGCCCGCGCGGATGGAAGATTGAGACGGTTCGGCAGGGGTTCTCTTCTGCCTTTTGGAACCTGTGCCCTTCAGACGGGGCAGTAGGCCTCTCTTCTCTCCAGCCTTCGTCATTTCGACTTCTCTTCTGGATATGAGGCCTGCTGCTGCAAGTCGCGAAGGAGATAAGCAAGCCTCGATATGCCTATCTCCGACAGGCACCTTATACACTCTGACGATCTTCTCGTTGATCCCACCCTTCAAATTCGGTTTCCGCAATGCCGGGATACCTGCGAGCACAAATAATGGTCAAACGAAGCAAAACCCTAAAAATTATTCTAAGGAAACTGCACAATACGGGATTGTGTCTACCTTCACAGAAAAACCGGGTCACTCCTGGACCCCTGGAGGAGGCAGACTCCCAGCTCCCGGAAGCATAGAACCACCGCTTCCTCCAGCCGGGATAGTTCGAGGAGGGCTTACCCAACACGAAGTTATCCCGGTGCCAGTAACATAAATAATACCAGCCTTCGCTGGATGGAGCTTTCTTCAGACGGAACATACGGAGGAACTCCTCCGCCGTGAGTTCCCCGTTGCCAGCCTGAGCCCAAAGGGCAAAGGAGCCCAAAACCACCCTCCACCCGTTCACAATGAGTTGCCCAGGGGCAATCTTGTAACACCGTAATACATCGCGAACAAAGGGATGGAGGGGAAGGCGTACCCCCAGGATGAGCTGGTACTCGTAAAATGCTACGCATCCTGGGGGGGGGGGGGGGGGGGAGTCGGGTGTTTTCTCCACCTCCGGGCAAGCGGAGAGTTACAGAGTCAGGGATTTGGTATCTCTCCCGTAGCTCAGCCAGCCGGTCCTCCGATAAAACGGAAGGATATCCGGCTGCTGTGTATCTCCCCGCCGAAACCCTTGCACTGCTGGAGGCAGAGGACTCCGGAGTGGCATCGCCAAGGGGGACAGTAGTCTCGTCAGAGTTCCCAGCCATGGGGAGATGAAAATAAAAGAAGAAGAAAAAGGAAGTATACCGAGAAAAAGAAAGATTGAGCACCGGAAGAGGAAGAAGAATGGAAAGAAAGGGTTGCAGGATTCTTTCGAAAAAACTTCTGTAGAAAATCAAAGAAATGGCGGACTCCGTATATTTATAGGCAATCATTCCGCCGTATCTGATGGCACGTGGCAGTCCCTCGTTGGACACAGCGCTCGAGCAGGCACGCCCATTAATTCCTCAAACACGTGGCGAGCGCCCCTTCATTTTCCATCAGCGAAAAGGCTGCGGAAAGCTGGCGTTCATTAATTTCAGCCCATCATGAGGGGTGCCGTTCTCGATGAAGGTAGCGAGCGGTTTCGTGTGATAGTGAGCTAAGTCCTTTCCTTAAGAATTCTTGGCGGCAAGGACTTGGGGGGCATCTGTTATAGGCAAAATGATGGAGATAAGATTTCACGCGGAAATGCCCATAACGTCCATTCGACTCTCGAGATTATATGATCGAGAGTCGAATGTTGGATAGGTACGAGACGTCCATTCGACTCTCGAGATTAGCTGATCGAGAGTCGAATGTTTGATAGGTGCGGGACGTCCATTCGACTCTCGAGATCACCTGATCAAGAGTCATAGATTGAAAAATACGGAGCAGCTATTCGCAAGTCCCGAGTCTTCATAACCGATAGTCAAATACGGCAAAGCTCGATCCGTGAGCAGACCTTCTCACAAGTCGTTGAAAGACATTACACCCAAAATATGTACTTGGACTCGCGACCACATTTTAACCTGCGAGCAACTTTACTACGGGCGTCTCCTTCCTTTTCGGAGGCCATGACTCCCAGCTACGGGCGTCTCCTTCCTTTTCGGAGGCCATGACTCCCAGCTACGGGCGTCTCCTTCCTTTTCGGAGGCCTTGACTCCAACTATGGCTTCCGGCCGGATCTAGCCGGATTTCAAGGGATTACCATCTAGGGGCGCGATTGTTGGAATAAGTCATTGGGTTGGATCTGACTAAAAAGATAGGATCTTATCCCACGAAATCAGCGGATTCTCAGTATCGTATGCGACATCAATGGGATTTCGACATCTCACGTAACAGATTGGATTGCTTCAGATCTATATAAGGGGGTGGCTCCATTGAGAGCAGGTAGGTACACATCATTCAATCTTGGTGCCATTTTGCTTGGCTTCTCTTCTGTGGCCTAACTTAAGCATCGGAGGGCTAACGGCTGGTCCCCAGCCACCCTTATTTGCTGTCTTGCTTCAGGTCTGGTGGTGAAAATTCCTGCTGGAGTGAAGGAGAAAAGCCGGAGGATCTCGTTACAAAATTTGACATTAACACATGGGCTAGATTCTGACCGCCCATATTACACTTGAAAGAATTTGAAGAAGTGTTGGCCACCTTGCATTACACCAATGTTTCCGAGGATACTATCAGACTTAAACTTTTTCCTTTCACTTTGAAAGAAAGAGCCAAGGATTGGCTTCACTCTCTCAGACCACATTCGATTGGGTCATGGGTTGAGATGAACCGGGAATTCTTGAAAAAGTTCTTCCCGGCTCATAAAACGAACACCCTTCAAAGGGCCATAATGAATTTCTCGGCCAAAGAAGGTGAATCTTTCTTTCAATGTTGGGAAAGATTTAAAGATCTCTTGCTTGCTTGCCCACATCATGGCTATGAGAGTTGGCGAATTATAAATTTTTTCAATGATGGATTAAGTTCCAATATGCGCCAATTTGTGGAGATGATGTGCAATGGCGAGTTTATGAGTAAAAATCCAGATGAGGCTTGGAGTTACTTGGACATGTTGGCTGAAAATGCCCAATCTTGGGATACATCGGATAAACCCAATAACTCCAAGCCCACTCAAGAGAAAGGAGGGATCTATGTCCTTAAGGAGGAAGACGATGTGAATGCAAGAAGAGCCAACCTCACAAGGAAGGTTGAAGCCATGGAACTTAGTAAAAGTGGAGTTCCCAAGTCCAATGAAGCTGTTGAAACCATATGTGGGATTTGCCTCACCGATTTACATGCTACGCAAGATTGTCCCACAATTCCTGCATTCCAAGAGGTATTACATGAACACGCCAATGCCACATATGGTTATCAACGGCCTTTTAATGGACCGATAGGTAATACGTACAATGAGAGTTGGAAGAACCACCCAAATTTTAGTTGGAAGAATGCTCCTACGAGCAATCCAACCAATTCTCAAAGGGCCACCCATGCAAAATATGGCCCCACCTCAATTTTCAATGGTGGATACTTTGAAGGCATTTATGCAAGGGCAAACGCAAATCAATCAATCGAATCAGCAAATGTTCCAAGAGCTTAAAGCCTCGGTTGATGAGATTAAGGGACGCTTAAATGCTAGGGAAGGGACCTTTCCGACCCAACCTCAGCCTAATCCAAAGCAAGTACATGAAGTGAGCATCCCTAATTCTCCCAACCAAAACATGGAGCAAGCTAAATCCATCACCACCCTTAGAAGTGGTAAACAAATTGACAAAACTATTCCGGTGAAGGCCGATGAGCCTAATGATCCAGTAAATTCTGAGGATGAAGATGGATCTAACTTAGCCTCACAACAACCGGAACGCATTTACAAGCCCGTGACACCATTCCCTTCAAGATTGGTTGCCCTAAAATCTCTCCCAAATTCTCATGATATTCTAGAGATTTTCAGACAAGTCAAGATTAATATCCCTTTGCTTGATGCCATCAAACAAATCCCCTCTTATGCCAAGTTTCTAAAAGACCTATGCACAACAAAACGCAAATATAATGTGCAGCAGAAGGCCTTCTTAACTGAGCAAGTGAGTGCCATCCTCACTCAAAAGACCCCCCCAAAATTCAAAGATCCCGGTAGTCTAACCGTCTCATGTATCATTGGAGACTACCGGATTGAACGTGCCTTGTTAGATTTGGGGGCGAGTGTGAACTTGATCCCATACTCGGTATATGAGCAATTGGGTCTGGTGAATTAAAACCCACCAAAACCACGTTGCAACTCGCTGATAGATCTATCCGTGTACCGAGGGGGATAGTTGAGGATGTTCTAGTCCAAGTTGACAAATTCTACTACCCGGTAGATTTTATCGTCTTGGACACACAGCCGGTTTTGGATGCTAGCACCCAAATACCGGTAATATTAGGCCGCCCATTCCTTGCCACATCAAATGCAATCATCAATTGCCGGAATGGAGTGATGCAACTATCTTTTGGAAACATGACACTAGAGGTAAATGTGTTTCACTTGGGCAAAAGGTATAGGGATGTCGATGATGATGAGTTCTTCGAGGTAAACATGCTTGAAACTTTTGAAGAAGAAGAACTCCTCCAACTTGAACCACTAGAAAGCTTGGAGACATGCTTAGCACATTTCATGGATTCCGAAGACCCCATCATTAGTGAAATTGTGCAAGCATTGAATATAGAAAGACCGGTAGTTGGAACTAGCCGGTGGAGGCCCCATTTTGAAAAATTGCCACCAACCACATCAAGGCCTCTACCGTCTAACATCAAGCCACCGAAGCTTGACCTCAAACCATTGCCATCCGAGCTTAAATACGTATATTCGGGTCAAGAGGAAACGTTCCCAGTTGTCATTGCCTCCCACCTTGAGAAAGACCAAGAGCTCAAGTTGATTGAGTTACTCAAAGAACACAGGGAAGCCATAGGTTGGACAATAGCGGATCTCAAAGGGATAGATCCTTCAGTTTGCACTCACCGAATACACCTTGAAGAAAATGCAAAAACGACTAGACAACCTCAAAGACGGCTAAATCCAAACATGATGGAGGTTGTCAAGGCTGAGGTGTTAAAGCTATTGGATGTGGGTATTATCTACCCTATCTCAGATAGCCAATGGGTGAGTCCTACCCAAGTTGTCCCCAAGAAATCCGGTATTACCATCATTGAAAACGCCAACAACGAGCTTATACCAACTAGGGTGACCACCGGTTGGCGTATGTGCATTGATTATAGGAAACTCAACACGGTTACTAGGAAAGACGACTTCCCTCTCCCATTTATGGATCAAATTTTAGAGAGGTTGGCAGGCCATTCCTATTATTGCTTCCTAGATGGTTATTCCGGATACAACCAAATTGAGATAGTGTTCGCTCGCCTCAAGTGTAAGGCTGCGATGTAGTAATAAATCTCGGTAAGACCGAGGTCGATCCACAGGGAAATAGTAACAGCTACCAAATCACTCCAGCAACTCGGCTTTTTAAAGGAAATCAGATTTAAAAGAGTGCTTACTTAAAACAGGAATTTAATGAAAAATCAGAGATACTAAGTACTAAGGCTTTCAAGGATCCACTTGTAGCAATCCTATGTCAATTCAGTCAATCCAAATAGAGAACACAACTAGATTTGAAGTCCTATCTCTCATCTAGTTGGAAAGTAAAGCATTCACACACATTCCATCACATTCAAGTTGAACTTCCAAGTTCTAGTTCCATTCAATCAATACAAAACTCAAACTATAGCCTGCGGAGTAACAGCCATGCCTCTGGACTATGGCCTGCTCAAGGATTACTATAATCCGAATTTAGATAAACAAACATGATAATCTCAGAGAATTAAAAGGAATTCATGTCCGGAGCACATAAACTCAGATAAAACATCTCAAACTACCATTATTTGGAACTAAACCATGCAAAAATCCAAACTTGAATGTAAATTACTTGAATTAAACTGAAATCAACATAGTATTAGCTACAAGCTTCACCTCTCAGCCTTAGCTGAGAGGTTTTAGCCGAGCATAGTCATGCTACTGTTGAGCTCATAATTGTGCATATTCTAACCCCAATTCATTACTCATTATGCATGATATACATGTTTAGAGGACCAACTTAATACATGATTTGTGATTATAGGAACAAGATGGAGAGTTCACCATTTGAAGGCTAAATGAGGCTTCTTACAAGTGTTAAAGACCATTAGATGAAGTATGAAGAAGGATCAAAGAAAGACAAGCAAGGAGAGAAGAGAAAAGAAGGAAGAAAGAAAGAAAGAATGAAGAAAGAATAGCCAGACCGGTCAGCTGACCGGTCGGCCACTCTACTACCTGCCAAGAGAAAGCTTAGAATGGGTTTCAATGCAAGCCCGACCGGTCAAGACCGGTCGGCCACAACACAGATTGTAATGGACAGCCAGTCCGACCGGTCATGACCGGTCGGCTGTTGCTGCTGGATTGAGAATTCATAGGCCCGACCGGTCATGACCGGTTGGGCATAGCTGCTGGAATGCCTGCAAGGGAGATCCGACCGGTCATGACCGGTCGGTCATGGCTGCTGAACTAAGAGGAATCACCATCCGACCGGTCCAGACCGGTCGGTTGTGCGTAGAAGCTCTTTCTATTATTGGAACTCCGAAATTTCTGCGCAATTGCGAAAGGTTACGCAATTTCTGGATTCTTCTTGCGAAAAGGACTCCTCCAAGCTATAAAAGGACCTCTTTTCTTCATACTAGGAGAGGGTACAACGTGGAGATTGCTGAGGAGAAGGATTCTACTTCAGATCTTTAGTTTTCTTTCTGTTTTTGTAGTTTTTCATGTTTTTAGAGGCTTTTAGTTCAAGGATGTTAGAGATGAACTAAACCCTCTTAGCCTAGCTAAGAGGGGAAGCCCTTGATTCGTTTTTGATGGATTAATACAACCTAGGTTTCCTTTTATGCTTTAATGAACGAATTTTAGTTCAATTTGAGTTTGATTCAAGTACTATGTTGGCTTTTACTTTGATCTCTTGATGACTCCGGGCTCATGTGATTCTTAGTGAGCTTAGCATAGTATCTTAGCTTTTGTGCATTGTTTATGCTTGTGTAATGCATTGATCTACCATCGACTCCGGGCATGGTAGACGCTTTGATTGCCTTGTATGCAATGGCCTGATCTTCATGTGGGAACTCATGTAACTAAAGTTCTTATCTTTTGTGTATGATCTGGAATTACTGTTTATTGATTGATTTTAATTTAAATAGAGTTCAAATCATGAGTCGTAATCAGGTCTAGTGACAGGACTTGGTGTAGGCTATGGTTATGAATCTATACTAGATTGGAAAGAGGCTTGGCCTATACAATTGAGTGTGCCCAAGACCTGAGCGTAGTTGTGTGAATCAAATCAGTTATTAAGCACTTGTTCCAGATAATTGTGATTGAATTGCTCTATATTCCAATCGGATAGAGAAGGAATTCGGTTCCGATTGAGTTATGAGAAACCTAGTTGTGTTAATGCATTGAAACGTATCAAGGGTGGATCCTTGGCGCTCTAGTGACTTTTTAGATTGAATTTACCTTACTCATTCACTGTTTAAACCTAATTTCCTATTTTTCAGCTTTAGTTCTTAATATAGTCTTAATTACTAGTTGTTTTAGTTAAAATCTGAGAATACCCATACATAAATCTCTGTGGGAACGATACTTGGTCTTTCCGAATTATTACTACTTCGCAACCCTACACTTGGGGAGTGAACAAGTTTTTGGCGCCGCTGCCGGGGATTTCTATGCGGTATTTTTAGAATTTTCTGAAATAATTTTTAGTTAAGATTATGTTAAGATAGATTTAGGATTTGTTTTGCTTTTTAGAGTAGGTTTTCTTCTAATTACTAACTTAGTTTGTTTTGATTTTTGCAGGATTCTAACATAGGTCTAATCCAGGGATTTTTAGGACGTTGAAGAAGAACAAGGCATCTTAAGTTGGAAATCAGGTTTCGTTGTTCTAACCTTACTCTTCTTCTCCCCCTACTCATTCCTATCATCTTCATCTATTGTAGAGTGGGTGGAGACTCCTTTTGGATCTCTGAAAGGTAGGCCTTGTGCCACTTGGATTCCTATTGGTCGGCTCTGCCGCCTTGGATCACCTTGTGCTCATAGATTTCTCTTCTCAACCTATTCCTCTTTCTTCTTTTTCTGTACTTTCTCTCAAAAGACTCAAAGAGTGGGTGGGGAGTTCTTTGAACCCCTATTAACCAGGAGAAATCGGTCTCTATCCTTGCTTCTGGCTCAGCCATTGCAAGACACCCTGTGCTTAAGTTTTAGAGAGGAGTAAAGGAAGGAAGGAAGAATTCTGTTTCCTTTTTACTCATTCTTTTTGGTTTTGCATGCCACATTGGGCTAGGACTAATAATAATCGACTTGTGAGGGACGGAGTAATTGTTGAAGGGATTGATAGAGAGCCACGTACTACGAGACATCTAGATTCTCCAATTTTATCTGAAAATATGGCTGCAAATCAACCTATCCCGGTCCGAAATCAAACTGAAACAGGGGAGAATGTGGTTGAGGATGTTCCCCGACCAAGGACTTTACGTGATTTCTTGCAACCTGCAAGAACGAGCACTCCCTCATGCATAATTTTTCCACAGAATGCCGGGAATGTGGATTTGAAACCGGGAGTGATCAATCTCCTCCCTAAATTCCATGGTTTAGACAGTGAAAGTGCCTATCAACACCTTAGGGAGTTTGATGAGGTAATCACCACCATGCACTTTGCAAACGTAACGGAAGATGTGGTGAGACTTAAATTCTTCCCTTTCACCCTTAAAGATAAAGCTAAGGGTTGGCTTTATGCATTGAGGCCAAGATCAATTGGTGCATGGACTGACATGCACAGAGAATTTATTAAAAAATTCTTCCCTACTCACAAAACGAACATGCTTAAGGCCTTATCATGAACTTTGCCCAAAAGGAAGATGAAACCTTTTCCCAATGTTGGGAGAGGTTTAAGGACCTATTAAACACGTGTCCACATCATGGCTATGAAATTTGGCGGGTTATAAGTTTTTTCTATGAAGGACTGATCCCACCCATGCGCCAATTTGTAGAGATGATGTGTAATGGGGAGTTCATGAGTGAGGAAGCTGATGAAGCATGGGATTATTTGGAAGAATTGGCTGAGAGTGCACAGTCTTGGGACACATCCAAACCAACAAGTTCCAAGACTAGCCAACAAAAGGAAAAGGGAGGAATGTATGTCTTATCAGAAGAAGATAGCATAAGTGCACGGTTGGCTAGCCTTACAAGAAAGGTCGAAGCCATGGAATTAAGGAAAGGAGAAACAATCAACTCCATTGACATTGAAACTGTTTGTGAAATTTGTGCTGGAAATCAACATGCTACACAAGATTGTCCCACAATTTCAGCAGTCCAAGGCATCTTACAAGAACAAACGAATGCCATAAACAGTTATCAACAGCAATATGGTGCTCCAAACTCAAACACGTTTAATCCTAATTGGAAGAACCATCCCAACTTCAGTTGGAGGAATGGGCCCAATGCAAATGCAAGCAACACTCCAAAAGTATCACTAGAAGAGATGTTGGGTGCATTCGTATCGGTCCAGCATGAGTATAACAAGACAAATTCTCAAAAAATAAATGGGTTCATGCAGGAGCAATTGAAATTCAATCAAAATACAACCCAAGACATCAATGACTTGAAAACCTCAATGGCTAGGGTTGAATCTCACCTCAGTGCTAGGGAGAAAGGCACACTTCCTGCCCAACCTCTTCCTAACCCAAGAACCCAATTTGAGATACATGATGCAAGCTCATCTTCCCAACACATGGAGCATGTTCAAGCTATCGCCACTTTGCGAAGTGGGAAAATAATTGATAAATCTAATCCGGTGAAGGCCCCACAGCCTAATGATCCGGAAATTCCCAAAGAGGATGATAACATGAACAATACTCCACAAGTAAAGGAACCGGAAAGGCAATACAAGCCGGTTGCCCCATTTCCCCAAAGGTTGATTTCACCCAAACCTTTGGATAAAAATCTGAAAATTCTAGAGGTTTTCAAGCAAGTGAAGATCAACATCCCATTGTTGGATGCCATTAAACAGATACCGTCATATGCTAAGTTTTTAAAAGACCTTTGCACGGTTAAAAGAAAAATACAGGTGCAAAAGAAGGCATTTTTTACAGAGAATGTGAGTGCCATTATCAACCACGGGATGCCCAAGAAATACAAAGATCCCGGTTGTCCTACCATATCATGTATGATTGGAGATCACCGGGTGAAACATGCTTTACTTGATTTAGGGGCAAGTGTGAACTTAATTCCCTATTCGGTCTATGAACAATTGGGTTTAGGTGAATTGAAACCCACCAAAACCACATTACAACTTGCTGACCGATCAATTCGTATTCCGAGAGAGGTAATTGAGGACGTCCTTGTCCAAGTTGATAAAGTTTACTACCCGGTGGACTTTATTGTTTTGGACACGTGACCCACGGTTAATATTGGCCCTCAAATTCCTGTCATACTTGGCCGCCCATTCCTAGCTACATCAAACGCCATCATAAATTGTAGGAGTGGGGTCATACAAATGTCTTTTGGCAATATGACGATTGAGTTGAATGCTTTCAATATTGACAACCAACAAGAGGATGAAGATGAGGAGGTCCACCAAATAAACATGATCGATTCTATTGTGGAGAATGAGTCCCTCTCACCTTTTTACTCCGATCCCTTAGACGAAGAAGTGATTCACTCCACTGATGAGAACGATGATATGATAAGGGATATGGTCACACTTTTCGAGTCGGTACCGGCATATGACGTTAGCCAAGAGAAGGATGTGGAAACAACAACTTGTAGTGCTGAGAAATCAATTCATATTTCCATACCTTTGTGGATCATGCATACCGAACTCCACCAACCCTGGGATGATCCTTACTTGCAATATCATTGCCCAGGAAAATCTGATTGGAGACATATTTTTTCTGATAAATATGATGGTGTCTCCCCTGATACATGTGATGTGCACACTAAGGAACCCGCTGAAATCCCTTTTTGGGATTTTAAGTGGCTTATCTCGATCACCCACACACATGTACATTGCAAAGCAGGATATTGGATGACTTTACTGCGAAATCTCTTGATCCATCTAATGATTCTGCTTGACTTTATGCTTTTGGATGAGTTGTTGGGATTAACCTCCTAGTCTGACGGAGGATGATTTGTTAGAATGCTTTCCCATTAGGATTTGCTTTGACAGTTCATTTAGTTGTGAAGTAATCCATATCCAAAAGCTAATCTTGCCATGAACTGTATGCTTTAGGTGATATCTCTCTTTCTCACTCTCCTTTATTTTATGTCATTTCTCTCATGCCATACATATTGCATATATCATTACATTGAGGACAATGCAAAGTTTTGGTTGGGGGGTGAGAGATTCCTCTGATGAATCTGCTAGCTTTTGTGACATGTCGAGCAAAGATGTTGTGACATGTCGAGCAAAGATGTAGAAATTTTTCGATTTTTCTGAAATTCGAAACTCTGTTGGAAGACTTTGATTCTATACATTCGAGATAGCATGGATATAAGAAGAGGAGAGATGAAGCGAGGGATGTTGCAAGCTTTGAATTTCTCTTAATATAATGATTTTATATGTGAATTCACCTATTTTTATGATTGATAGAAAATTTGAACACCTTTTGCACCTAGTTCACATTACACGATTTTCATGATTTGAAAGGTTTATGTAATTTGTGGATTAGCTAGACTGTGATTTAAAGGTGCTGAGAAACCAAGCCGGGGTATTTTGTCCATCCTTGTCCATGGGAAAATAACGGAAGATATGGATTTCTAAAAATCCTATCTAATTTAAAAGAAAAATGAATGAAAGGATGAAATCGGGAAGGAAAGAAAAATGGTGGAAATTCTTATTAGGGCTACCTACTACCAACCGGGGGTGGTCTACCCGTAACCAAAGCCGGAAATGGGACGTAGTGTGAAAGTCGTCGGAAGGACGGTAAGGCAAATTCCTGTCATAGGCTTGTTGTTGCTCTATACACCTCGAGATCTATAGTTTAGTTGATCTATGAAGAAGATAATCCCGGAAACTCATGAGATGAGCCTGCACTATGCACACTAGGTTGAATTTGTTCAAATTCTTCTATTGATCAGTCAATCAGCGGGAATTTCATATAAACACTTGTTATGTTCTGAGGGTTTAAGGTTTCAACCTCTTTCACTGAATTTCTCTGATTTTTACGCTTATGTGTCTTGGAATGTATAGAAGAATAGCTTTCAGAGGAGGGTTGGGTTTTGGAAAACTAGTTTCACGCATGTTTTGCTCGGGACTAGCAAAATGCTGGTTGGGGGGTGTGTTGAGCTCATAATTGTGCATATTCTAACCCCAATTCATCACTCATTATGCATGATATACATGTTTAGAGGACCAACTTAATACATGATTTGTGATTATAGGAACAAGATGGAGAGTTCACCATTTGAAGGCTAAATGAGGCTTCTTACAAGTGTTAAAGACCATTAGATGAAGTATGAAGAAGGATCAAAGAAAGACAAGCAAGGAGAGAAGAGAAAAGAAGGAAGAAAGAAAGAAAGAATGAAGAAAGAATAGCCAGACCGGTCAGCTGACCGGTCGGCCACTCTACTACCTGCCAAGAGAAAGCTTAGAATGGGTTTCAATGCAAGCCCGACCGGTCGGCCACAACACAGATTGCAATGGACAGCCAGTCCGACCGGTCATGACCGGTCGGCTGTTGCTGCTAGATTGAGAATTCATAGGCCCGACCGGTCATGATCGGTCGGGCATAGCTGCTGGAATGCTTGCAAGGGAGATCCGACCGGTCATGACCGGTCGGTCATGGCTGCTGAACTAAGAGGAATCACCATCCGACCGGTCCAGACCGGTCGGCTGTGCGTAGAAGCTCTTTCTATTATTGGAACTCCGAAATTTCTGCGCAATTGCGAAAGGTTACGCAATTTCTGGATTCTTCTTGCGTAAAGGACTCCTCCAAGCTATAAAAGGACCTCTTTTCTTCATACTAGGAGAGGGTACAACGTGGAGATTGCTGAGGAGAAGGATTCTACTTTAGATCTTTAGTTTTCTTTCCGTTTTTGTAGTTTTTCATGTTTTTAGAGGCTTTTAGTTCAAGGATGTTAGAGATGAACTAAACCCTCTTAGCCTAGCTAAGAGGGGAAGCCCTTGATTCGTTTTTGATGGATTAATACAACCTAGGTTTCCTTTTATGCTTTAATGAACGAATTTTAGTTCAATTTGAGTTTGATTCAAGTACTATGTTGGCTTTTACTTTGATCTCTTGATGACTCCGGGCTCATGTGATTCTTAGTGAGCTTAGCATAGTATCTTAGCTTTTGTGCATTGTTTATGCTTGTGTAATGCATTGATCTACCATCGACTCCGGGCATGGTAGACGCTTTGATTGCCTTGTATGCAATGGCCTGATCTTCATGTGGGAACTCATGTAACTAAAGTTCTTATCTTTTGTGTATGATCTGGAATTACTGTTTATTGATTGATTTTAATTTAAATAGAGTTCAAATCATGAGTCGTAATCAGGTCTAGTGACAGGACTTGGTGTAGGCTATGGTTATGAATCTATACTAGATTGGAAAGAGGCTTGGCCTATACAATTGAGTGTGCCCAAGACCTGAGCGTAGTTGTGTGAATCAAATCAGTTATTAAGCACTTGTTCCAGATAATTGTGATTGAATTGCTCTATATTCCAATTGGATAGAGAAGGAATTCGGTTCCGATTGAGTTATGAGAAACCTAGTTGTGTTAATGCATTGAAACGTATCAAGGGTGGATCCTTGGCGCTCTAGTGACTTTTTAGATTGAATTTACCTTACTCATTCACTGTTTAAACCTAATTTCCTATTTTTCAGCTTTAGTTCTTAATATAGTCTTAATTACTAGTTGTTTTAATTAAAATCTGAGAATACCCATATATAAATCTCTGTGGGAACGATACTCGGTCTTTCCGAATTATTACTACTTCGCAACCCTACACTTGGGGAGTGAACAACTACAACTAAAAACTCTGAAATAAAGCATAAAAATAGAAAAACCCGAATAGGAGAGTAGCAGACGCTCCACAATCGCCTTCACCCGCCAAACTCACATTCCCTAGCCTCCCTGATACCCTAGGAAGAACCCCTAGGTGTCCTTTTATAGCAAATAACCTTCCTTGCGTCGGATTTTGCGAAAGACTATGCATTGCGCAGCAATTTTCGGAGTCCTAAATTAGAAAGGGATCTTCTTACGCAGAGCCGACCGGTCGTGACCGGTCGGACTAATCTTTTGAGCATTCCAGGGAGCACTGCCGACCGGTCAAGACCGGTCGGACAGACCTGTCCATTCATTCCAGCAAACATACCCGACCGGTCATGACCGGTCGGGCTGATCTATCAACCATCCAGCGTGTATGGCCGACCGGTCTTGACCGGTCGGCCTGTCTTCAATGTGAACAGCCATCATGTGGCCGACTGGTCATGACCGGTCGGCCTGTCTTCCACTTGATCCTTTGATGTGGCTGACCGGTCGGACGACCGGTCTGCCTTGTTTCTCTTCAGCTTTTTCTTCTTTTCTTCATCCTCTTTTCTCCTTCTTTCTTCTTCTTTCTTTGGTCCATCTTAGGACTTCATGCAATAGCTCCAAATGCATTCTTTTGGCTTGTAATTGAATGAAGTCCGCTCTCATCCCTATAATCACAAAACATATGTTAGGTGGGCCTTTAAACCATGAAAAGCATGCAAACCTTGTCCTGTAATGGGCAATGCAATGTATAAATTGGAGGTTCAACACACCCCCCAACCAGCTTTTTGCTAGTCCCGAGCAAAACATTCGTGAAACAATTTCAAACCTCCAAACCCAACTCTCTTCTAGAAACTATGTTTCTACCCATTCCAGGATGTACAAGTATAAAATTTGGAGAAGCTAGGTGATAGAAGCTGAACCTTGGACTCTCAAAACATAAGAAGTGTCTACATGAAATTCCTGCTGATTGATTGAAAAATAGAAGAACTCGAACAAATTCAACCTAGTGTGTATAGTGAAAATTCATCTCATGAGTTCCTGGGATCATCTTCTTCATAGATTAGGTAAACCAATGATTTTAAGGTGCACAGAGCAACAGCAAGCCTATGATAGGAATTTGCCTTACCGTCCTTCCGACGGCTTTCACATTACGTCCCATTTCCGGCTTTGGTTACGGTTCGACCATCCCCCGGTTGGTAATAGGTAGCCCTTTTCGGAATTTTCCACCATTTTTCTTTCCTTCCCGATTTCATCCTTTCTTTCCTTTTTCTTTTAAAATTAGATAGGATTTTTAGAAATCCATATCCTCCGTTATTTTCCCATGGACAAGGATGGACAAAATACCCCGGCTTGGCTGCTCAACACCTCTAAACCAAAGTCTAGCTAATCCACAAATCACATAAACCTGTCACTCATGAAAATCGTGTAATGTGAACTTGGTGTAAAGGTGTTCAACTTTTCTATTAATCACAACAATAGGGGAACTATCATATAAAACCATTATGTTGGGAGAAATTCAAAACTACAACATCACACACTTCGTTTTTCCTCCTCTTCTACTCATAACCTCTCGAATGTATAGAAAAAAGATTTTCTAAAGGATTTTTGAGATGTTAGAAAAGTCAAAAAAAATTCGTGCATATATATAAAGCTCGAAATGTGGCAATATGCTAGATGAGGGATCTCATCTCACCCCCCAACCAAATCTTGCATTGTCCTCAATGTAAAAAGATAGTCAAGTAGCATGAACATGAGAGCAATGGTAAAATATGAGAGAGTGAGAACAATAATACCTGGGAGAGCGATCATGGAAGTCTGCAACTACAACAACTAAATCCTACTAAGACAGTAAAACTAAATAAAACCTACCTATGCTATACCTCCATCAGACTAGGAGATCAATCATCCTGATAGACAGGATCATTCAGGGAGATGGACATGTCCTCTGAATCAAATTTCTCAACAAATGGTTTAAGGCGTTGTCCATTAACTTTGAAACGGTCACCATTCGCTGCATTCTCAATCTCAACAGCCCCATGAGGAAAAACTTCTTTGACAATATATGGGCCGGTCCATCGAGATCGTAATTTTCCCGGAAAAAGATGAAGTCGGGCATTATATAAGAGCACTTTCTGCCCTTCATGGAAAGATTTCCTTAAGATATGCCTGTCATGAAAGGCCTTCATCTTGCTCTTGTAAATTCTCGAATTCTCATATGCATCGTTCCGGATCTCATCAAGCTCATTTATTTGAAGTTTGTGAAGCGAGCTAGCCTTGTCAATGTCAAAATTTAAAGCCCGAATTGCCCAATAGGCTTTGTGTTCTATCTCCACAGGCAAGTGGCAAGCTTTCCCATAGACAAGTCTATAAGGGGACATTCCAATGGGTGTCTTGTAGGCAGTACGGTGAGCCCAAAGTGCATCATCTAATCTAAGGGACCAATCCTTGCGATCCGGTCTCACCGTCTTTTCCAAAATTTGCTTGATTTCCCTATTGGAGATTTCAGCTTGCCCACTTGTTTGTGGGTGGTATGGGGTACTCACTTTGTGCCTAATACCATATTTCTTCATCAAAGTTTCAAAAGGTCTATTGCAAAAGTGAGAACCACCATCACTAATAATGGTTCGAGGTGTCCCAAATCTAGAAAGTATGTTTTCTTTGAGAAAGTTGAGAACCGTACGATGATCGTTGGTTCTACATGGGATAGCCTCTATCCATTTAGACACATAGTCTACGGCCAACAGAATATAGACATGTCCAAAAGATGAGGGGAATGGTCCCATGAAATCGATGCCCCAACAGTCAAAGACTTCAAGATGTTGAATTGGGGTGAGAGGCATCATATTTCGACGGGATAATCCTCCTAACTTCTGGCAGCGCTCGCACGCTTTGCAAAACTCGTGGGTATCTTTAAATAATGTGGGCCAATAAAAACCACACTGCAGAATTTTTGCAGTTGTTTTCTTGGCTGAAAAATGACCCCCACATGCTTGATCATGACAAAAGGAGATGACTGAATTGTGTTCATCATCGGGGACGCATCTCCTTATAATTTGGTCTGGGCAATATTTAAACAATAGAGGTTCATCCCAGAAAAATCTGCGCACTTCCCTTAGAAATTTACGTTTGTCTTGCGCAGTCCAATGAGTCGGCATCGCACCTGTGGAAAGATAATTGGCTATATCAGCGTACCATGGTGGATGCATAGCAACAAAGAGTTGCTCATCAGGGAATGAGTCCTCAATAGGTGACTCGTCAATGGAATTTGGTAGGACTAGGCGGGATAGATGATCCGCCACCACATTTTCTACCCCCTTCTTATCTTTGGTCTCCAAATCGAATTCTTGAAGGAGTAGGATCCATCTTAGCAAACGGGGCTTAGCATCCTTCTTGGAAAGAAGGTATTTCCGCGCCGCATGATCTGTATAAACAATAACTTTGGATCCTATTAAGTATGGCCTGAATTTGTCCAAGGCAAAAATGACAGCTAGGAGCTCTTTCTCCGTAGTCGAGTAGTTAACTTGGGCAGGATTCAAGGTCCTACTTGCGTAGTAGATGACATGGGGCTTTTTATCCTTCTTTTGGCCTAACACCGCCCCAATAGCAAAATCGCTTGCATCGCACATCAACTCAAAAGGAGTGGACCAATCTGGTGGTTGCATGATAGGAGCGGTTGTTAACATGTCTTTTAGCTTTGAAAAAGCTAATTGACATTCGGCACTCCACTCAAATTGGTTCTCCTTTTGTAGAAGGTTGCATAAAGGCCTTGAGATGTGACTAAAGTCCTTTATAAACCTTCGATAGAAACCGGCGTGTCCAAGGAAGGACCGCACATCGCGTATGCTTTTGGGTGGTGGTAGATTGGAAATTATGTCAATTTTCGCCCGGTCTACTTCTATTCCATTGGACGAGATGATATGTCCAAGGACTATTCCTCTTTGTACCATGAAATGGCACTTTTCCCAGTTTAATACAAGTTGCTTTTCCTCACACCTCATCAAAACCAACTTCAAGTGCTCGAGACACTCATCAAATGTACAACCAAAAATAGAAAAGTCATCCATGAACACCTCAAGAAACTCACCCACCATGTCCGAGAAAATACTCAACATGCATCGTTGGAATGTGGCGGGTGCATTGCATAACTCGAATGGCATCCTTCGGTAAGCGAAGGTACCAAACGGGCATGTAAATGTGGTTTTCTCTTGGTCTTTCGGAGCTATCTCAATTTGGTTGTATCCGGAATAGCCATCTAGGAAGCAATAATAGGGATGGCCTGCCAACCTCTCCAAAATTTGATCCATAAATGGGAGAGGGAAGTGCTCTTTCCTAGTAACCGTGTTGAGCTTCCTATAATCAATGCACATACGCCAACCGGTGGTCACCCTAGTCGGTATAAGCTCGTTGTTGGTGTTTTCAATGATGGTAATACCGGATTTCTTGGGGACAACTTGGGTGGGACTCACCCATTGGCTATCTGAGATGGGGTAGATGATACCCACATCTAATAGCTTTAACACCTCGGCTTTGACAACCTCCATCATGTTTGGATTTAGCCTTCTTTGAGGTTGTCTAGACGTTTTTGCATTTTCTTCAAGGTGTATACGGTGAGTGCAAACCGAAGGATCTATCCCTTTGAGATCCGCTATTGTCCAACCTATGGCTTCCCGATGTTCTTTGAGTAGCTCAATCAACTTGAGCTCTTGGTCTTTCTCTAGGTGGGAGGCAATGACAACTGGGAACGTTTCCTCTTGACCCAAATATACGTATTTAAGCTCTGATGGCAGCGGTTTGAGGTCAAGCTTTGGTGGTTTGATGTTAGACGGTAGAGGCCTTGATGTGGTTGGTGGCAATTTTTCAAAGTGGGGCCTCCACCGGCTAGTATCAACTACCGGTCTTTCTATATTTAATGCCTGCACAATCTCACTACTGATGGGATCTTCGGAATCCATGAAATGTGCTAAGCATGTCTCCAAGCTTTCTAGTGGTTCAAGTTGGAGGAGTTCTTCTTCTTCAAAAGTTTCGAGCATGTTCACATCGAAGAACTCATCATCATCGACATCCTTATGTCTTTTGCCCAAATGAAACACATTTACCTCTAGTGTCATGTTTCCAAAAGATAGTTGCATCACCCCATTCCGGCAATTGATGATTGCGTTTGATGTGGCAAGGAATGGGCGGCCTAATATCACCGGTATTTGGGTGCTAGCATCCAAAACCGGTTGTGTGTCCAAGACTATGAAATCTACCGGGGTAGTAGAATTTGTCAACTTGGACTAGAACATCCTCAACTATCCCCCTCGGTACACGGATAGATCTATCAGCGAGTTGCAATGTGGTTTTGGTGGGTTTTAATTCACCAAGGCCCAATTGCTCATATACCGAGTATGGGATCAAGTTCACACTCGCCCCCAAGTCTAACAAGGCACGTTCAATCCGGTAGTCTCCAATGATACATGAGACGGTGGGACTACCGGGATCTTTGAATTTTGGGGGAGTCTTTTGAGTGAGGATGGCACTAACTTGCTCAGTTAAGAAGGCCTTTTGCTGCACATTATATTTGCGTTTTGTTGTGCATAGGTCTTTTAGAAACTTGGCATAAGAGGGAATTTGTTTGATGGCATCAAGCAAAGGGATATTGATCTTGACTTGTCTGAAAATCTCTAGAATATCTTGAGAATTTGGGAGAGATTTTGGGGCAACCAATCTCGATGGGAATGGTGCTATGGGCTTGTAAATGCGTTCCGGTTGTTGTGGGGCTAAGTTAGATCCATTTTCATCCTCAGAATTTACCGGATCATTAGGCTCATCGGCCTTCACCGGAATAGTTTTGTCAATTTGTTTACCACTTCTAAGGGTGGTAATGGATTTAGCTTGCTCCATGTTTTGGTTGGAAGAATTAGGGATGCTTACTTCATGTACTTGCTTTGGATTGGGCTGAGGTTGGGCCGGAAAGGTCCCTTCCCTAGCATTCAAGCATCCCTTAATCTCATCAACCGAGACTTTCAGCTCTTGCAACAATTGCTGATTCGATTCATTTATTTGCACTTGCCCTTGCATAAACGCTCTCAAGGTATCCTCCAATAAGAATTGAGGTGGGGCCATATTTTGCATGGGTGGCCCTCTTTGGGAGTTGGTAGGATTGCCCGTAGGAGCATTCTTCCAACTGAAATTTGGGTGGTTCTTCCAACTCTCATTGTATGTATTACCCACCGGTCCATTGAAGGGCCGTTGATAACCATATGTGGCATTGGCTGTCTCTTGCAGCACTTCCTTAAATGCAGGAATTGTGGGACAATCTTGCGTAGCGTGTAAGTCGGTGAGACAAATCCCACATGTGGTTTCAACAGCTTCCTTGGACTTGGAAACTCCATTTTTGCTAAGTTCCATGGCCTCAACCTTCCTTGTGAGGTTGGCTATCCTTGCATTCACGTCGTCTTCCTCTTTAAGGACATATATCCCTCCTTTCTCTTGAGTAGGCTTGGGGTTCTTGGGTTTATCCGAGGTATCCCAAGATTGGGCGTTTTCAGCCAACATGTCCAAGTAACTCCAAGCATCATCTGGATTTTTACTCATAAACTCGCCATTGCACATCATTTCCACAAATTGGCGCATATTGGAACTTAATCCATCATTGGAAAAATTTATAACTCGCCAACTCTCATAGCCATGATGTGGGCAAGCAAGCAGGAGTTCCTTAAATCTTTCCCAACATTGAAAGAATGATTCACCCTCTTTAGCTGAGAAATTCATTATGGCCCTTCGAAGAGTGTTTGTTTTATGAGCCGGGAAGAACTTTTTCAAGAATTCCCGGTTCATCTCAACCCATGACCCAATCGAATGTGGTCTAAGAGAGTGAAGCCAATCTTTGGCTCTTTCTTTCAAAGTGAAGGGAAAAAGTTTAAGTCTGATTGTATCCCCAGAAACATTGGGATAATGCAAGGTGGCCAACACTTCTTCGAATTCTTGCAAGTGTAAGTATGGGCGGTCAGAGTCTAGCCCATGGAATTTAGGTAAAAGTTGGATTACTCCCAGTTTTATGTCAAGGGTCCCACCGTTAGCTGGTAGAACTATGTAAGAAGGTGTAATTGTACGAGCAGGTTGTAGGTAATCCCGTAGTGATCTCATTGGAGGAACATTATGTACCTCATTCTCTCCTACTCCTTCCTGATTTGTGTTTGTGGTTGGAGTTGGGGGGGGGGGGGGGGGGGGGGCGGGGGGGGGGGGGGGGGGGGGGGGGGGGAGTCCTTAAGGGTGTTTGATCCATACTCCCCAAACTTTCACAATGCTCTTGATAATTCCGGACTCGTCTATGGACTGACAATGGTCCAACTAAACCACCTTCAGATTGGAGACGATTTGAATGATTACGTTCCCAACGGGACATAAACCACTCAACCAGAAACTGAAACTAATCCTATTCTAGAAAACTAAAATCTGAAACTGAAAGAAAATTCTGCAGAAGCTAAGTTAGAAGGCTATCACCTGATGCGCTTGAACTAGAGAAAAACTCCTACAAAACAGAAAAACTTGTTAGTTCTAAGAAAATAAAAAAGCCTAACTATTTCTACTTCTACAGCCACTGAAATTATTTGAAAACCGTTATCTAATTTCCCCGGCAGCGGCGCCAAAAACTTGTTCGCTCGCCTCAAGTGTAAGGCTGCGATGTAGTAATAAATCTCGGTAAGACCGAGGTCGATCCACAGGGAAATAGTAACAGCTACCAAATCACTCCAGCAACTCGGCTTTTTAAAGGAAATCAGATTTAAAAGAGTGCTTACTTAAAACAGGAATTTAATGAAAAATCAGAGATACTAAGTACTAAGGCTTTCAAGGATCCACTTGTAGCAATCCTATGTCAATTCAATCAATCCAAATAGAGAACACAACTAGATGTGAAGTCCTATCTCTCATCTAGTTGGAAAGTAAAGCATTCACACACATTCCATCACATTCAAGTTGAACTTCCAAGTTCTAGTTCCATTCAATCAATACAAAACTCAAACTATAGCCTGCGGAGTAACAGCCATGCCTCTGGACTATGGCCTGCTCAAGGATTACTATAATCCGAATTTAGATAAACAAACATGATAATCTCAGAGAATTAAAAGGAATTCATGTCCGGAGCACATAAACTCAGATAAAACATCTCAAACTACCATTATTTGGAACTAAACCATGCAAAAATCCAAACTTGAATGTAAATTACTTGAATTAAACTGAAATCAACATAGTATTAGCTACAAGCTTCACCTCTCAGCCTTAGCTGAGAGGTTTTAGCCGAGCATAGTCATGCTACAACTAAAAACTCTGAAATAAAGCATAAAAATAGAAAAACCCGAATAGGAGAGTAGCAGACGCTCCACAATCGCCTTCACCCGCCAAACTCACATTCCCTAGCCTCCCTGATACCCTAGGAAGAACCCCTAGGTGTCCTTTTATAGCAAACAACCTTCCTTGCGTCGGATTTTTCGAAAGACTACGCATTGCGCAGCAATTTTTGGAGTCCTAAATTAGAAAGGGATCTTCTTACGCAGAGCCGACCGGTCGTGACCGGTCGGACTAATCTTTTGAGCATTCCAGGGAGCACTGCCGACCGGTCAAGACCGGTCGGACAGACCTGTCCATTCATTCCAGCAAACATACCCGACCGGTCATGACCGGTCGGCCTGTCTTCAATGTGAACAGCCATCATGTGGCCGACCGGTCATGACCGGTCGGCCTGTCTTCCACTTGATCCTTTGATGTGGCTGACCGGTCGGACGACCGGTCTGCCTTGTTTCTCTTCAGCTTTTTCTTCTTTTCTTCATCCTCTTTTCTCCTTCTTTCTTCTTCTTTCTTTGGTCCATCTTAGGACTTCATGCAATAGCTCCAAATGCATTCTTTTGGCTTGTAATTGAATGAAGTCCGCTCTCATCCCTATAATCACAAAACATATGTTAGGTGGGCCTTTAAACCATGAAAAGCATGCAAACCTTGTCCTGTAATGGGCAATGCAATGTATAAATTGGAGGTTCAACAGATAGCTCCGGAAGACCAAGAGAAAACCACATTTACATGCCCATTTGGCACCTTCGCTTACCGAAGGATGCCATTTGGGTTATGTAATGCACCCGCCACATTCCAACGATGCATGTTGAGTATTTTCTCGGACATGGTGGGTGAGTTTCTTGAGGTATTCATGGATGACTTTTCTGTTTTTGGTAGTACATTTGATGAGTGTCTCAAGCACTTGAAGTTGGTCTTGATGAGGTGTGAGGAGAAGCAACTTGTATTAAACTGGAAAAAGTGTCATTTCATGGTACAAAGAGGAATAGTCCTTGGACATATCATCTCGTCCAATGGAATAGAGGTAGACCGGGCAAAAATTGACATAATTTCCAATCTACCACCACCCAAAAGCATACGCGATGTGCGGTCCTTCCTTGGACACGCCGGTTTCTATAGAAGGTTTATAAAGGATTTTAGTCATATCTCAAGGCCTTTATGCAACCTTCTACAAAAGGAGAACCAATTTGAGTGGAGTGCCGAATGTCAATTAGCTTTTTCAAAGCTAAAGGACATGTTGACAACCGCTCCTATCATGCAACCACCAGATTGGTCCATTCCTTTTGAGTTGATGTGCGATGCGAGCGATTTTGCTATTGGGGCGGTGTTAGGCCAAAAGAAGGATAAGAAGTCCCATGTTATCTACTACGCAAGTAGGACCTTGAATCCCGCCCAAGTTAATTATTCGACTACGGAGAAAGGACTCCTAGCTGTCATTTTTTCCTTGGACAAATTCAGGCCATACTTAATAGGATCCAAAGTCATTGTTTATACGGATCATGCGGCGCTGAAATACCTTCTTTCTAAGAAGGATGCTAAGCCCCGTCTGCTTAGATGGATCCTACTCCTTCAAGAATTCGACTTGGAAATCAAAGATAAGAAGGGGGTAGAAAATGTGGTGGCGGACCATCTATCCCGCCTAGTCCTACCAAATTCCATTGACGAGTCACCTATTGAGGACTCATTCCCTGATGAGCAACTCTTTGTTGCTATGCATCCACCATGGTACGCTGATATAGCCAATTATCTTTCCACAGGTGCGATGCCGACTCATTGGACTGCGCAAGACAAACGTAAATTTCTAAGGGAAGTGCGCAGATTTTTCTGGGATGAACCTCTATTGTTTAAATATTGCCCAGACCAAATTATAAGGAGATGCGTCCCCGATGATGAACACAATTCAGTCATCTCCTTTTGTCATGATCAAGCATGTGGGGGTCATTTTTCAGCCAAGAAAACAACTGCAAAAATTCTGCAGTGTGGTTTTTATTGGCCCACATTATTTAAAGATACCCACGAGTTTTGCAAAGCGTGCGAGCGCTGCCAGAAGTTAGGAGGATTATCCCGTCGAAATATGATGCCTCTCACCCCAATTCAACATCTTGAAGTCTTTGACTATTGGGGCATCGATTTCATGGGACCATTCCCCTCATCTTTTGGACATGTCTATATTTTGCTTGCCGTAGACTATGTGTCTAAATGGATAGGGGCTATCCTATGTAGAACCAACGATCATCGTACGGTTCTCATGTTCCTCAAAGAAAACATACTTTCTAGATTTGGGACGCCTCGGGCCATCATTAGTGATGGTGGTTCTCACTTTTGCAATAGACATTTCGAAACTTTAATGAAGAAATATGGTATTAGGCACAAAGTGAGTACCCCATACCACCCACAAACAAGTGGGCAAGCTGAAATCTCCAATAGGGAAATCAAGCAGATTTTGAAAAAGACGGTGAGACAGGATCGGAAGGATTGGTCCCTAAGATTAGATGATGCACTTTGGGCTCACCGTACCGCCTACAAGACACCCATTGGAATGTCCCCTTATGGACTTGTCTATGGGAAAGCTTGCCACTTGCCTGTGGAAATAGAACACAAAGCCTATTGGGCAATTCGGGCTTTAAATTTTGACATGGACAAGGCTAGCTTGCTTCGCAAACTCCAATTAAATGAGCTTGATGAAATCCGGAACGATGCATATGAGAACTCGAGAATTTACAAGAGTAAGATGAAGGCTTTCCATGACAAACACATCTTCAGGAAATCTTTCCATGAAGGACAGAAAGTACTCTTGTATAATTCCCGACTTCACCTTTTTTCGGGAAAATTACGATCTCAATGGACCGGCCCATATATTATCAAAGAAATTTTTCCTCATGGGGCTGTTGAGATTGAAAATGCAACAAATGGTAACTGTTTTAAAGTTAATGGACAACGCCTTAAACCATTTGTTGAGAAATTTGATTCAGAGGACGTGTCCATCACTCTGAATGATCCTGTCTATCAGGATGATTGATCTCCTAGTCTGATGGAGGTATAGCATAGGTAGGTTTTCTTCAGTTTTACTGTTTTAGTAGGTTTTAGTTGTTGGGTTGGAGACTTCCATGATCGCTCTCTTAGGTACTATTGATTCTCACTCTCTCATATTTTATCATTGCTCTCATGTTCATGCTACTTGAATATCTTTTTACATTGAGGACAATGCAAGATTTGGTTGGGGGGTGAGATGAGATTCCTCATCTAGCATATTGCAACATTCCGAGCTTCATATGCGCAAATTTTTTCGAATTTTCTAACATCTCAAAACTCTTTTAGAAAATCTGGTTTCTATACATTTGAGATGCTATGAGTATAAGAAGAGGAGATACGAAGTGTGTGATGTTATAGGTCTTGATTTTCTCCTGACATAATGGTTTTATATGTTAGTTCCCCTATTGTTGTGATTGATAGAAAATTTGAACACCTTTACACCAAGTTCACATTACACGATTTTCATGAGTTGATAGGGTTATGTGATTTGTGTATTAGTTAGACTTTGATTTAAAGGTGTTGAGCAGCCAAGCCGGGGTATTTTGTCCATCCTTGTCCATGGGAAAATAACAGAAGATATGGATTTCTAAAAATCCTATCTAATTTAAAAGAAGAAGGAAAGAAAAATGGTGGAAAATTCCGAAAAAGGCTACCTATTACCAACCGAGGGATGGTCGAACCGTAACCAAAGTCGGAAATGCGACGTAGTGTGAAAGCCATCGGAAGGACGGTAAGGCAAATTCCTGTCATAGGCTTGTTGTTGCTCTGTGCACCTTAAAATCCTTGGTTTACTTAATCTATGAAGAAGATGATCCTAGGAACTCATGAGATGAACTTTCACTATGCACACTAGGTTGAATTTGTTCGAGTTCTTCTATTTATCAATCAGTCAGCGGGAATTTCATGTAGACACCTTTTATGTTTTGAGAGTCCAAGGTTTCAGCTTCTATCACCTAATTTTTCCAAATTTTATACTTATACACCTTGGAATGGATAGAATCATGGGTTCTGAAGGAGAGTTGGGTTTGGAGGTTTGAAATTGTTTCACGCATGTTTTGCTCGGGACTAGCAAAAAGCTGGTTGGGGGGTGTGTTGAACCTCCAATTTATACATTGCATTGCCCATTACATGACATGGTTTGCATGATTTTCATGATTGAAAGGCCCATCTAACACATGTTTTGTGATTATAGGGGATGAGAGCGGACTTCATTCAATTAGGGTTTAAAAGGAAGCCTTTGGAGCCAGTAGATGAAGGATGAAAGAGGACCGAAGAAAGAATAAAGCAAAGAGAGGAGAAAAGAAAGAAAGAAGAACAAAATGAAGAGAGTTGACCGGTCTTGACCGGTCGGCCATGTGCACTGACCAAAGAAGAAAGCCAGACCGACCGGTCTTGACCGGTCGGCCATGTGCACTGACCAAAGAAGAAAGCTAGACCGACCGGTCTTGACCGGTCGGCTATGCACGCTGTCCATCCTGTTAAAACAAGCCCGACCGGTCTTGACCGGTCGGTTGTACTCCCTGGACTGTTTAAAAGCCCAGTCCGACCGGTCTAGACCGGTTGGCTCTGCGTAAGTCGAGTTCTTTCTAAATCAGGACTCCGAAAACTGCTGCGCACTGCGTAACCTTTCGCAGATTCTGGATGTTTCTGACGCAAGGGAGGTTTCTTACTATAAAAGGACACCTAGGGGCTCTTCCTAGGTCATCAGAGAACCTAAGGGACGTGGTTTTGGAGAGAGGAAGCTGTTGTGGAGCGTCTGTAACTCTTTATTTCCGATTTTTCTAGTTTTATGCTTTCATTAAGAGTTTTTAGTTGTAGCATGAATATGCTCGGCTAGAACCTCTCAGCTAAGGCTGAGAGTTGAAGCTTGTAGCCAATTCCATGTTGGAGTCAGTTTAATTCAAGTAATTGTAATTCAAGTTTGAATTTTTCTTATGTTCTAGTTTCCAAAAGTGGTAGTTTGAGATGTTTTATGAGAGTTCATGTGCTCCGGACATGGGTTCCTTGCAATTCTCTGAGATTATCATATAATGATTGTTTAGATTCAAATTATAGTAACCCTTGAGCAGGCCATAGTCCATAGGCATGGCTGTTACTCCGCAGGCTATGGTTTTGAATTCTACATTGTTTGAATGGGACTAGAACTTGGAAGTTCAACTTGATTTGGATTGAATGTGTGTGAATGCTTTATTTTCCAACTAGATGAGAGATATGACTTCAAATCTAGTTGTGTTCTCTACTTGGATTGATTGAATTGACATGGGGTTGCTACAAGTGGATCCTTGAATGCCTTAGTACTTTGAATTACTGATTTTCTATTAAAGTTACTGTTTAGTTAATTACCCAATTAATTTGATTTTCTTCCAAAAACTGAGTTGCTGGAGTAGTTTGGAGATTGTTTCTATTTCCCTGTGGATCGACCTCGGTCTTACCGAGATTTATTACTACATCGCAGCCTTACACTTGAGGCGAGCGAACAGTGAACTTTCGGCTTAAATAGTATATTGCTTGTTCTTTATTCTTAGTCTCGTCGTTCTAGCCGAGGACACAGCCAATGGCTTCTACTGCTACCGAGATGATAACAATAATGATCGTCCGAGAGTGGGCGACACTTGAATTGGAGGATTCATGAGATACTTCTTGATGCGGTTCAAGGCAACTTAACAATTGGCATTCCATTCTTTTGGTACATTCTTTCGAAGGAGCTTGAATATGGGCGCACAGATAGGTGTAAGTTGTGCAATGAAGTGACTGATGTATTAGATTCTGCAGAGGAAGCCATGAATTTCTTTCTCAGTTCTTGGAGGGGGCATCTCGATGATTGCTCTTATCTTGTCCTCGTCGACCCTGATGCTATCCTCGCTTACCATAAACCAAGGAGTTTGCCTCCAGTTGCACTGAAGGCACATTTCTAAGGGTTGAGATGGAGTTTGACAGCTTCTGCAGGTCTTCAAAGTGTCAATTGTTCGAGAGTTAACGATCATATTGTCCACATATACTTCGAGTTCTTCGTTCTTCATGTCGTGGAATAATGCTGTCATTGCCCCCTGATATGTTGCTCCTGCGTTCTTCAGACCAAACAACATTACCCTATAACAGAGGGTTCCCCATGGAGTGATAAACGATGTCTTCTCGCGATCTTCGACGGCCATTTTGATCTGATTGTAACTTGAGAATCCGTCCATGAATGAGAAGATTTTGTACCCTGCATTGTTGTCGACCAGAGTGTCGATATGCGGCAGAGGAAAATCATCTTTAGGACTGGCTTTGTTGAGATCTCGGAAGTCGATGCACATTCAAACTTTTCCATCCTTCTTTGAAACTAGTATGATGTTGGCAAGCCATTCAGGGTAGTTGGAGACTACCAAGAATCCCGCATTGTACTGCTTGATGACTTCATTCCGAACTTTCAGGGCTCATTCTGGCTTCATTCTTCGTAGCTTCTGCTTAACTGGCTTCATATTTAGATTGGTTGGAAAATGGTGTACAACGAGCTCTTCATTGAGCCCAGGCATGTCTTCATACGAGAACGCAAAGTTGGATAGTCTTAGAGCCAAGAACTCTATCATTCTCTGTTTGAATTTTGGTGGTAATGATTTTTCAATGCGTACTTCCCTAGGGATCTCTGGTGTCCCTAAGTTTACTACCTCAAAATCATTGACTATAACATTGGCTTTGGATTCAAACCTTTTGGGGAGGTCCTCTAGTTTGGGAGCCGGGTCATCATCTTCTTGTAGACACCCCACCTTCGGCTACAATATTGGTAGAGATAGCTGAGAATGGAGGACCATACCCCCAGATCCCATGTCCAAACCCAGCGAAACTCACCCTTGTAAGCCCTAATCCATAACCCAGCTCAAGCCTGAACCCAGTCAACTCACCCCTAAACATCAGCCCGAAAAACCCCCCATAAGAAAAACCAGTCAAAAAATCCCAAAAAAGTCAAACTTGGTAAGTCAACCCGCTGAGTCAAATCACCGAGTTAACCCGCTGAGTCAAATCACCGTGTCAACCCATCTTCCGAGCCCAGTCAACTCACTGAGTTTCAAACCGCAGCCTCGGAGCAGGTTCGTACTACCGAACCTGGGGATTTTCTACTTCAGGTTCGGAGGCCGTACGCTCCGAACTCGAAGCAGAACGACCGTACAGGCGGCCCCCTGAGGGCCACCCAAATCTATTTACACAATCTGCCACTGCCCGCTGCTATAAATACCCCCCGCCCCTTCTCATTCAAGCATCCCTCAAAGTCCAGCACAATCCCATTCGTTCCGAGCCCATCTCCACCCTTTTAGTCCATTCCTCCACCAAGGAGAGCCCGAGTGAGAAGAGCCTAGCCTTGGTCCAGCCCAGCCTGACCCTAGTCCAAGTCTCCCAAGCCACCCAAGTGTTGATCTAGCCACTCGAAGCAGACCCTTGCGACACCTCCGTCCATCCAGCTACTCTTTTACCAGCATCATCTCATTTGCATCTAGCATAAGTGCAACATTTACTCTTCTTCCAACCCCCCTGCTTATTATATCACTGCCAACACTTTGATTATTCAAACACACAGCATGCATCCCGCATAAAGCACCTGTCAGTTCGAGCGTATGCTCTGGGCTTGCCTGTTAATGGAAACCTGCCCATCAGAAACTCTTACTATTCAGACCTGCATTCATGCATCATGTCATCCATGAGAATGTACGAGGATTAAATCAGACTTTCAAGTATTAGTTTGATTCTGTGAAGTAGAGACCGTACTTCGGTACGGACAGTGTGGGGTGCTTAACCTCTTCCCACCCTATAACCATGATCCCTTACCTTGAATCTCTGGCCGCAGATCAAAAGGAGTCATTTTAGAGGAAGGAATCTTCGGATCCACCTCTCTAACGTTTCTACGGGGTCTAGCTGACTGCAGATTCGAAGTAACTGGCTAGTGGTGACTCTGGTCTTATACAAACTCATCTAAACACATCCAGCTTAACACAACAACCGACAAAAAGCCCTCGAGAACGAGGCAAGCCAGTGGCACAAACGGCGATTTGCGCGCACGCACCCCCTCTTTTTTTTCCGAAAGGAAGGGAGAACGTCTGGGAGCACAGAACGGCGAGCGTCCACAGAATGGCGACTCCGCTTGGGATATGCTAGTCCCACTAGTCGTGATCCAACTTGAAAAACGGAACCCCTCCTGTACTTGAAAGTCATTAGTCCTCATACAATCTCATTTGCATAGCATTCTACCCAAAAAATAAAAATAAAAAATCCCAAAACCCAAAAAAAGAAAGTAAAGTATATTCCTCACCATTGCACCTCCTCAGGCTCAACGTCTTCGAAAACAACTTCCCTTTCGCAGCATAATCCGCACTCGGGCTCAGCAAGCCATGTCCGACCACGAAGAGGAAACTCGCCTCTTCCCCACCCTCGAGATGGCCGAAGCGCAACCTCCAGCACAACAACCAATTGAGAATACGCCAATCATGCAAGAATTGGCGCAAGGAATGAGAGCAATGCAAGAGATTCTCTTGCAATTCATGCAATCAGAAGCTACCGCAGCAATCAACAACCAAGCTGGCCAGTTCAGCAATCTCAGCCGCCATGTTGAATACCTCCGGCCTCCAGTTCGAATCAAGCACAACCATCGGAGTCTGCCCAAGACTACCGACAGCAGCCTTCTCAACCCTTCGCTATGGGGCATCCTCCTCAGTACCTTCCCGTGACGACAAGGCCGTCTCAAAGCATTCCTGTCGCAGGAACTTCCAGTTAGCTCCCAGTCAATCTTACAAGTAACAATCTCAGTAGATTCCAGCATGTCCCCGCCGATGGGACTCCTTTTCTTTCTCAACATGTCCCCGCCGATGGGACTTTTACTCAATTTCAGCACACGCCTGCCAATGGGATTTCAATTCAATTTCTAGCAGTAGAGACAGCACTGGCGAATGCCCACAATGGGGGTCAACGTTAAGTCCACATCAATCAGTGGACAATGGCGAATACCCAACAAGGGGGTCACTTCCCAGCATCTCGGCCTCCTACAAATAGGAGCACTTTTCAATTCTAGCACATCCTCGCCGATGGGATTCCAGTTAATTTTCAGCAATCTTCAATTCAGCAAACTCCAGTTAATTTCCAGCATTCTTCAATTCAGCAATCTTCAGTTAATTTCCAGCAAGTTCCAGTTCAACCTTCAGTACAGTCTCCAGTTCAATTACAGTCATCTCAAGCACAAGTTCATTAGAATCCATTTCAGTCATTAAATCAATTTCAGCAACCCGTGGTTGCTTTTCGGCAAGCTCATAGAGTCGACGACGTGGACTACTATGCCGAAGAAGAACGTGCCTTACTCCGAGAGGCACCAGTCGTTCGAACAGATCATGCAGGACTAGACGAGTTGCGGGAGCAGTTCCAGATCTTGCAAAATCAACTTTAGTGACAACAAGGAATAGATCTACCTTCAACCAAGTTCAAAGACTTGTGTCCTTTTCCAAATGCTCAGATACCTCAAAATTTTGAGGTACCAAAATTCAAAAGATACGACTACAGCGGTTGTCCCATAGCACATCTCAAGGCTTTCTGTGGAGAGCTGAGTGCAATCTCAGGAAATGAAGGGGCCCTCATTCGCTTGTTCCAAAAATCTCTGAAAGGCGATGCTCTAGATTGGTACACATCATTGGACTGCCATCGCATCAGGACTTGGGAACAACTTTCCCAAGCTTTCATCGACAGATTCGCATACAATCTCAATATGGCACCCAGAATGCGGACACCTATCGATGGCAAAGAACAAATCTCCATGATTGTTCATTCAACATATCCTGGCATATCTGGATATCTCATCTCACACCCATATGTAAATTTCTCATAGTTGATCCGTGCTGGAGAGCAAGTCGAAGCAGGAATCCACACCGGAACAATCTCCCCATGGCCTCATCAAGCCACTCCAGTCAAGAGGAACAGAGTGGAAGGAAGACCTATCGGGCATGGGAATGGAAACCGCAGCAGTTCTCCTCCTCGCCCGACAGAGGTAAACAACATCATCGCCACTGCTCAGGGCAACCAATATGCTCCCCCACAGGGACATCAGCAGTATCAGCAGAATCAGGTTCAACATCAACCTCCGAGGTATCAGCAACCACAACCACAATCACCTCGATAGCAGCAGAAGTTCAGGGGGAACGGCCAATACTCATATCAGAATAGGCAGAATTATAGGGAGCTCAGGAAATTCACTCCACTCACTCAGCCACTTAGTCAAGTCATGGTTATGCTGGTATAGAAGCAGTTACTCACTCTGATGGCACCCAGGCCCCCTCCTCATCCTCTGCCTCCGAACTATCGAGAAAATCAGTATTGTGCCTACCATCAAAGGCGTGGCCACACCACTGATCGATGTATAACTCTAAAGAATGCCATACAAGATCTGATTAATGACCGCAAGATTGTCATCTCGGTCCCCGAAACTCCTCCAGCAGCTCCTACCAACATCCTTCAGAACCCTTTGCCTCAGCATTCGACGGACCCCAGTTCGTCTCATGGCCCTGCCGTCAACAGCATAGAAGAAGGAGAGTGTCTCGATCACTTCTCTCCTATCCAGTCTATTCATGCTTACACTTACGGACCAACGAGTTCTCCTCCGATCTTGCAAGAGGAAAACCCCTTCCCTCCTTCAATCTTCAAGCCGTTAATGCTCGAAGGAGCACTTCCATATGATGCACCAGTTGTTCAAGGGGCACCTTACAGCCATCCATGTTGGGAGCCATGTTAGTGCACTTTTCCATGGCATACTAGTGCACCTTGTTTGTCAATCACTTACATCAGTGAGTCTAGTGTCGGTTGAGCCCAATGAAGATGAAGACCGAAGACTCAGTGGCCCCGCTGCATCAAGGAAGAAGATACAGGTAATAGTGATACCTTGATGTGCCTTAACCTTGACCAAAACCCAATCCCTTGATTGTTTGATGACCTTGACCATGATTAGGAGACCTTTTGTCATCATAGAATGGCCCTTGGTGTCCCAAAAGTACACCCAAAACTTGGTCCATGCATGAGGGTTGAGATAAGATTGGGTCTGCAAACTACAGGCTAAACCCAAGCCTGACCGACCAGTCGCGACCGGTCGGATGGACTGGACCGACCGGTCTTGACCGGTCAGACTGGGTCCCCACCAAAACAGCAAGGTTGCTGTGTTGTGCAGACTAAGGACCGACCGGTCGTGACCGGTCGGCTGGGCTGGCCCGACCAGTCGCGACCGGTCGGACAGACCCTCTTTGTTGACAGATTGCACTCTGTCTTGCTTGGCTTTTAGCCAACCGGTCGGGACCGATCGGGACAGGTCAGCAGAGCAGTTTTTTGCTCGTTTTATGACCGCTGGAGATCACTTTTCCTATATATGGAGCTCGGTTTTTAAAAGGAGTTGAGTAGACCGGGAGTGGAGTAGACCCAAAGTCGAACCACTATACATACTTGTATTTGTGATTGAATTGAGCACATTTATATCTTAGCATTGTTAGTTTAATTGTTTAATTATGAATGCTTGATAGGAATGTATGCTAGGCACGTATTAGGCACATCCACACACAAGATGTACCTTCACTAGTTGTGTAGACTTGAGCTCATTGATTCACTCTCATAAGTCTACACAAGTTGCATAGGTTAGGATCTTGATTAGTTGAATCATTTATTTACCTATACATGCTTTAGACTAGGATTGCTTATTAATTAACCATATGCTAGTCTTGTGATTGGACCCGCTTAGGCTAGGAAGCCTAAGTGTTCTTGCTTACTTTGTTTTATTTGATAATATTTGTTAGTAGGCGAAAAGATTTTGATAAGGTCCTAATCACCCCCTCTTTAGGTCCTTAGACATATCTCTGAGTATCTCTATAAGCGGTAAAATCGCAATTTCAATTGGTATCAGAGACGGTTCCTCTTTAAGGGCTTAATTGCCTAGAGGTAGATCCTAAGAGAAACTTGAAAATATGTCTAGAGAGGACTCTTCATCCGTCACTAAGCCTCCTTTCTTTGATGGGTCAAACTATCCATATTGGAAAGTCCGAATGCGCATCTTCTTTGAATCTATTGATTCAGACGTGAGGGACATGGTTGATATTGGATATGAACCCCCAATGGACATTATTCATAAGGAAGGTGAACCGGATGTCCTCAGGCCAAAAGATAAGGCGATGTGGACTAATTATGATAAAGCTCAACGTATTCATAATGCCAAAGGCTTGAATGCCATTTTTTGTTCAGTATCTAAAGATGAATTTGGTCGGATTCAAAACTGCACAACCAATAAACAGGCATGGGATATTCTTGAAGTTATCCATGAAGGTATAAACGTTGTTAAAAACTCTAAACTTCAGCGCCTCTCTACTCTATATGAAAACTGTTAATGCAAAGATTTGTCAATTACCATGGTTAGTGTGTCGTCGAGTCCCCTTGCAGCTGAAGACAGTTTTCCTGGCGGCTGAAGACAGAAGCTTTTCAAAGATCAAGTCAGCCTCAAGCCTCTCCACCCAAACCTTTGATCCCAAAACCTCCTATAGATGGCCCAAATCCTTTCTAGGCACACCCTTAGCACCATCTATAGCCCACCTTCCATTAAGATCAGCAATGGATAGGTTCTTGGTAGCAGAAGTTGCTTTAAAATTGAAAATCTACAAGTCTGCTCTCTCCGATACATACCCGATCCATCGGAGAATATTCCGATAGATGTCCGATCAATCGGACAATGTGTCCGATCCATCGAAAAATAGTCCAGTTACATTGTAAACTCTCTGGACACTTTTTCGAGCCATTGGAGGTATGTCCGATCCATCGGACAGTGTGTTCCGATCAATCGGACAGTATGTCCGATCAATCGTATAATTGTCCAGCAAATATATGAAAAACTCTCTGGACTCTTTTATGATCAATCGGAGATCTGTCCGATCCATCGGACAGGTTGCTCCGATCCATCGGACACACATATGATCCATCAGAGGAATTCTCAAAAAAACTACATCAACTCTCTGGAAGAAATTTCGATCAATCGGACCATCTGTCCGATCAATCGGGCAGGGTATTCCGATCAATCGGAACTAAGTCCGATCAATCGGAGAACCTGTTTTCAAGCAAAATTCAAATTTGGCTAAAACTTATGTCCGATCGATCGGAACCTATCGAGCTGACCGTTTTCTGACCGTTGAATGTCATAATCTATTTATAGAACTCGGTTGGATCTTGCCCAAGACACCTTGAGCATCATCTAGGGTTTGTGTGAGCCTTCTTCTTGAGATCCCCTTCTTCCAAACCCTTTGATTTGTTGAGTTCATACTTCAATCCATGTTGATCTGACCAACATTGATTAAGCATTCAAAGCTTGGATTGAATCATGAACTCAACCCCTCTTTAATGGCATCTTGACCTACCTCTCATAGACATTCTCTTTTCATCAATGCCATTAATGGTGGTTTAGGTAGAAGCTTTCCTCATATAAAAGCCATATCCCAAAATAGCCTCAACCTAATCTCAATCCCTCACCTTGGAATCTACAATGAGTCATCAGGAGCAAGGTTGCTGATCGAGGGAGCTGAAGAAGACGTCTTCCGTACAAGCCGAAGCTTCTTCAACAAAGGCATCATCAAGGGACTCAATCAGCTAAGTATATTTAGTCTTTCGATTCTAAGAAACCTCCTCAAGTTGAGATTTGGGTTTCAGAGTTTGAAGACCCAAACTCGGTAGAGTCCTTGCGTAGGACAAGTCCTTGAGCAGGACAAGACCTTGTGTAGGACTAAGTGGTCATGGATTAGTCCTATGGAAGGATGAATCCATGTGTTGAGTCGTAAGTCCTTTTGTAGGCTGTTAAGGTTTATGGTTAACCTCATTTAAAACCATAGTGATAGTGAAATCCGGCCACTCAAGGAGTGAGTGGATCAGCCGGGAGTGGAGTAGGTACATAACCGAACCACTATAAAAATCTCTTGTTATGTGGTGAATGGATGAACTGATTTATTTCTTTCACATGTGGTTTTATTGATTTATATCCTGCATATCTTGTGTTTGATAAAAGTGCTCTAAGAATACTTTGTATTGAGAAATTTAAAAAGTGTCCTATTCACCCCCCCTCTAGGACAAGGTAACTTGTTTCTTGCTTCTACAACAGCGATAATCAAACTTATACCGCATTTTCAATTGGTATCAGAGCGGGTTCCTCCTCAAAGGCGTAACTGCCCGGAGTGTGATCCAACTCTAGAAGCTTGAAATCATGTCAAAAGGGGATTCTAGTATGGTTTCCAAACCTCCATATTTTGATGGATCAAACTATGCATATTGGAAAGCAAGAATGAGAGTCTTCTTGCAATCATTGGATCATGCAACATGGAGGTCTGTGGAACTCAAATATGAAATACCCCTTTTGAGCACAACCACAGAGGGGGTCACCACCACCACAGTCAAACCTGATGACTTATGGACTGATCTTAAAAAACTGAGATACATTAGCAATGCAAAGGCACTCAATGCTATCTTTTTTGCCGTTTCAGCGGATGAGTTCAAAAGAATTTGTAATTGCACAACATCCAAAGAAGCTTGGGACATCCTTGAAACTACTCATGAAGGAACCAGTACAGTCAAGAGGTCAAAACTTCAGCTCTTGACAACTCAGTTTGAGAATATGAAAATGGAAGAACATGAGAACTTCATGGACTTTTACACCCGGCTGAGTGATGTCACCAATGCTATGTGGGGATTGGGGGAGAGAATTTCGGATCCGCGCATTTGTAGGAAAATTCTAAGATCCTTACCCGAACGATTCTCCTCCAAGGTCATAACTATTGAGGAATGTAGAGATATTGATACTTTGAAAATAGAAGATTTACTAGGATCTCTACAGACCCATGAACTTCATTTCAAGAAATCCCCAAAAAGTAGAAACACCGTGCTGAAAACTTCACACACTACACAAGAATCTGAAGTTGATAGTGATGAAGAATTGGATATGAATGAAATGGCTCTTATGGCCAAGAAATTTAGAAAATTCTTCAAAAACAAAGGAAAGAGGGTTGACAAGAATAGCAAATCTTTTGACAAAAAGCGTTATACAGGAAAATCTTACAACAAGCCAAAAGATCCCAAGTGCTACAACTGTGGTCGCTATGGTCATATTGCCTCTGAATGCCAAGCTCCTGCCAAAGAAAAATTTAAAAAGAAAGCTATGGCAGCCACATGGGACAACCTTGGGAGTACTGATTCAGAAACAGAAGAATATCAAAGTGATGAGAGAGGATCAGTTAAAATTCTGATGGCCTCTATCTCGGAGATTGTCCCAGACTTACAAGGTGAAAGAGACAAGGATGATCATGAGCTATCTGAAAACAATATGACATCCTCCGATGATGACGAGGATGATAATGAAGGTTTGCAAGTTGCCTATGATGAGCTATTCCGTCAAAGCATCCTTCTTACCAAGAAGCTGAGCCAAGTTAATATTGACAACAACAAATTGGCTGATGAAATGCAAGAAGTAAAGAGAGAAAACCACGGATTTTACCATCAGATCTGTGAATTGGAAAAGAAAAACAAAGCAGCTCAAGACAAAATTAATACCCTAGAAGATGAGCTGAAAAAGGCAAAATCTACGAATCAGTGTTTAGTCTTGCAGCTTAATCAAGAAAGTCAACTCAATGAAAGATTTGCCCAAAGTAGAGAAAAACTAGATGATATCCTTAAATCAGGTAAGCCTTGTAGGAATACAAGAGGGCTAGGGTATAATGAGCCAACTAAGGTTAGTAACCCAGAACCTAAAAAGATCAGGAATGCATCAGGAAGCACAACTAAGAGAAATTCACCTATATGTCATGCATGCGGAGATGTTGGACATTTAAAGTTTGAATGCTTGGTCTTTAAGAATCCGGTTCGGAACTTGAAAGGTAAATTTGTACCTACCGGTAAAAGGATGAATCAGATGTGGAGTCCTCCTAAACAAACTCCAAACATGAGGAAAAACTATCCCACTCCACCGAAGAAAGACAAAAGAATGGAAGAGCTCCTAGAAATGGTAAAACAGTTGAACAAAAGAACCATGGAGCTGATGAAAGAGAAAGCCTCAACAACTTATGCCCAAACAATGACATCCCTAGAATCAACCAAGAAACCTAGTTCTCCAAAAAGGATAGTCTCTAAATGGGTAGTAAAGAACAAATGCTTAGTTATCCATACAGCCCTTAGAGCCGAAAGAAACACTAGGTGGTATCTTGATAGTGGATGCTCCCGACACATGACAGGTGACAAGACTCAGTTTTGTGATTATGCTGAATTTGATGGTGGGTCTGTTACCTTTGGAGATGGAAGTGTTGCCAAGATTGTTGGAAAGGGAACCATCACCGGGCCAGGATTGTCCAAAATTGAGGATGTACTGTGTGTTGACGGTTTGAAACATAATCTGTTAAGCATCTCTCAAATATGTGATGAACAGCATTCCGTGAAATTCTCCAAGGAAATGTGCGAAATTATGGACCAAACTGGAAAATTAATATTAAAAGGGTTTCGCACTGGAGATAACTGCTATGTGATTGAAAACAAGGGTGATGAGGGACCATCTGCCGTATGCCACATGGCTATTAATGATGATACTGAATTATGGCATCAACGGCTTGGTCATGTCCATTACAGGAACCTTGCTAGGTTGAGTAGAAAGAAATTGGTAAGAGGATTACCAAAGATTGGGAAGAAACCAAAAGAAGTATGTGCTGAATGCTTGAAAGGTAAACAAATTAAAGTTGCACATAAGAAGAAATCCATCATCGCTACATCAAAACCCCTTGATCTACTCCACATGGACCTTGTAGGTCCCACAAGAGTAATGAGTCAAGGTGGTAAGAGGTATTTCTTCGTTATTGTTGATGACTATTCCCGATATACATGGGTTATATTTTTGAAAGAAAAGTCGGATACATTTGAGGAGTTTGAGAAACTCATGAAACGACTCCACAATGAAAAAGAATGCACAGTAAAACGTATTAGGAGTGATCATGGGGGGGAATTTGAGGACGGGCGCTTTGAACTATTCTGTGAAAATTTAGGCATCAAACATGAATTCTCAGCCCCAAAAACTCCACAACAAAATGGAAGTAGCAGAAAGGAAAAACAGAGTACTACTCGACATGGCCACAGTCATGATGAACAGCAAAAATATAGCTCAAAATCTGTGGGCCGAAGCAGTGAATACAGCTTGTCACATCATTAACCGAGTTTATTTGAGAGCCGGCCTAGATAAGACCCCATATGAGCTGTGGAATGGAAAAGTCTCAAACATCAAGTACTTTAGGGTCTTTGGTAGCAAATGTCACATCCTTCGAGATAGAGAAAATTTAGGAAAATTTGACTCTAAGAGCGATGAGGGAATATTTCTAGGATATGCTTCTGATAGCCGTGCCTATAGAGTGTACAACACAAGGACTAAAACAACTCAAGAATCCATAAATGTTATCATTGATGACCAATCCAAAGAGGATACAAGACTTGATGATGATGAAGTGGGAGAACCGTGCCACATAGGTAAACCTGATGAAAAATCTCCCACTCCCAATGCCTCAATAGCTTCGGAAAATGCTCCACATATCAAGGATCATCCCCTCAATCAAATCATTGGAGATCCGGATGTTGGAGTCAAGACTAGAAGACAACTTGAGGCCATCAACAGTCATGTGTGCTTCACTTCAAAAATTGAACCAAAAAATATAAATGAGGCTCTCAATGATGAGTTTTGGATACTTGCAATGCAAGAGGAACTTCAACAGTTTACCCGAAATGATGTTTGGTTTCTAGTTGAAAGACCATATGAGAAAAATGTCATTGGAACCAAATGGATCTTCAAAAACAAAACAGATGAATCTGGCAATGTGATTCGAAACAAAGCACGTCTTGTAGCTCAAGGGTACTCTCAAATTGAGGGAATTGATTTTGATGAAACTTTTGCCCCGGTAGCTAGATTCGAATCCATTCGAATTCTCATGTCCATAGCATGTGCTCTCAAATTCAAACTATTTCAAATGGATGTGAAGAGCGCCTTTCTAAATGGTATACTTGATGAGGAGGTTTATGTTGAACAACCAAAAGGGTTTGTGGACCCTAGTTATCCTCATAGAGTCTACCGATTGAAAAAGGCTCTCTATGGGTTAAAACAAGCCCCCCGAGCATGGTATGAACGCCTTACTCAATTTTTAATTGCTCACCAATTTGTTAGGGGGAGTGTTGATAAAACACTATTTGTTAAGAGAACGGCTGATTCCTTTCTCATTGCTCAGATTTATGTGGATGATATTGTATTTGGGTCTAACTGTGAAGAATTTTCTGGCTTATTTGCTGAACTAATGAAATCTGAATTTGAGATGAGTTTGGTTGGCGAACTGAATTTTTTTCTAGGATTGCAAGTTAAACAGCTGAAAAATAGAATCTTTATCAACCAAACTAAGTATGCAAAAGATTTAGTCAAGAGATTTGGGCTAGACTCGGGTCGATCACACACCACGCCTATGGCCACCACCATTAAACTTTCTAAAGACTTATCTGGCAATAGTGTTGATCAACATTTATATAGAAGTATGATTGGGAGTCTTCTCTATCTCACAGCAAGTAGACCCGATATCACCTTTAGTGTAGGGGCATGTGCTAGATTTCAAGCCGATCCTAAGGAATCACACCTCATTGCTGTAAAACGAGTGATTAGATATGTGGCCTGCACCACTGAATATGGCTTGTGGTACCCCTTTGACACCTCAACCATCATTGCGGGGTACTCCGATGCCGATTGGGCCGGAAATATGGATGATAGAAAATTCACAAGCGGTGGCTGTTTTTATGTCGGAAATTGCTTAGTTGCTTGGCATAGCAAAAAGCAAAACTCCATCTCTTTGTCCACCGCTGAAGCTGAATATATTGCTGCCGGTAGTTGCTGTGCTCAACTACTTTGGATGAAACAGATGTTGAAGGATTATGGTCTTAATCAGGATGAAATGACGCTTTTTGTGACAACACAAGCGCCATTAATATCTCAAAAAATTCGGTTCAACATTCTCGAACCAAGCATATTAACATCCGGCACCACTTTATAAGAGAACTCGTTGAGGAAAAACTGATTAATCTTGAATATATTCAAACTGAGTGGCAGTTGGCCGACATCCTTACTAAGCCGTTAGATTCCACAAGGTTTGAACACCTTCGGAAGTCTATCGGCGTGTGCTCATTCTAGCAAAATAGAAACTCATGTGCATATAGGTATATCTGAGGAATTAGCCTCATTTTATTGATTGACTATTGATATTCTCATGCTCACACTCTTATCAAATACGCTGGGAATCATTTGCTGAAGGGGGGAAAGGGTTAGCTGTTAAAATGTCACTGGGGGCATTTTCGATGGATCAGACACATCGTCCGATCAATCGGAAATATCGGGAGTTCAACAGTTAAATACGCGAGCCCTATTCATTTCTGCCCTATTCCTGTTCTCTCTCAGACACTTTTGCTAGGGCGTCCCCGTCCGATTGGATTGTAACTCAGCTGGGCTTCCATCGATCCTCATTTGCAACAACAACAGGTCTGCGTGTCTCCTAGGTAATATCTCCCAAGCTGTCAGATCAATTTTTTTGCTGTCCGATCAGTTCCTTCTGTCCCTTTTTCTCCATCAGATTTGTAGGGATTTGAAGTGTTTCCTGTCCATCTTGGTGTCTGCATTGTCCATCTATCAGATTATATTTTGCTACACCATGCCTAAAGATCCGAAAGGCAAGTCCAAGATGGCTGCAGGGCCATCCACCACCGCCAGGACCAAAAAGCTCCAAACTTCCCGACCCTCTCAGGGCACTCCTCCTCCTGCAGCTCCTCCTGCCCAGCCTGAGAGTCCAGCCTCTCTCTCTCGGTTTCAATCTCGCACCATTATATATGAGAGAGAGGTCGCTGTGTCATGTGTGGAGCCCTTTGGCATTCCCGCTCTTCTTGCACGAATTGGGTGGGATGGTTTGCTACGATTTGGCGGTGTAGCCCATCCTGAGGTTGTGTATACATTTCTATCTAAAATCATCAACCCCGTTGGCAACCCACCCTAATGTGAAGTTATTGTCGGAGGCCGGGTCGTCCAGGTCCCACACTATAGCCGCCCTGATTGGTGTTCCCGTGTCCACAGCCCCACAACCAAATGACAATCTTCTTGATACTTCTCTTAGGGCTGATTGGACTCGATACTTATGTCGGGGTCCAAATCCGGAGTGGATCGACGGTAGTGCACTACGGGCATCTGAAATGTCCAATCGGTTTCGAGTGCTCCACCAGATCTTCAGCACCAATGTCTACCCCCGCAGTACCAACAAATCCGACCTTACTGCCAATATGGTCAATCTGCTGTATCATGTGGGTCATGGGACGCGCCTGTGTCTCCCATCCATTATTTTGCATCATATTCTAGACGCTCTGCCTCACAACCGCAACACCATTCCGTTCGGCTGGCTCATTACCAGATTAGGGCGCGATTGCGGGTTCACAGATATCGTGGTCCACCCTATTCCTCGCCGCACCTTCCGGGACCTCAATATCAAGAAAATGTCCCTCCCAAAAGAGGATAACGTCGAAGATCGGGATTTCTCTCACACTCCAACACAGGTGTCGGCTGACACCCACAGCAGGTCTTCCGCTCCCTCACCATCGCCGACCCCAGCTCGTCGCTCAGTCAAGCGGCGACTTCAGTCCGACGCTTCTTCGGCACCTCCTCCTCTCAGCACGGAGCAGATTACTGCTCAACTAGATCGAGTGGAGGGTGCCCTTGCACAGCATGGTGAGCGGCTGTCGCGACTCGAGAGCTTGATGCAGTCCATTCATGATGCTGTCCAGAGTCTCACATCAGCTTTATCATGCCGTCGCGATGACGTCGCTGGACCTGCTTCATAGCTGCCTATCTTTTCAGTTAGGGTCCCTAGTGTCTAGTCGTCGCAGATATCTTTTTGGAGCGACTTTATTAGTTGTTTTGATTGATACATCTTTTCGTTGATATATTTTGCTTTGGATAGTCTGATGGTCATTCTTGTTGGGTATTTTGGATATTTTGGTATGTATTGTATGGATATTCGGATGATCATTATGTTTTTTGGTGATGATTATTGTTGCTATGATCTTATATTGAATCGTCTGATGATCATTCTTTTTTGCTATCTTGTGCATATATACATATGATTGTGCGAAATTGCTTTAACCTTTTGGGCTTCTTGCCCTCTTTTGGATTTTGTATATATGGTATGTTGGTCATGATATACATTTCAGGAGGGGAGGTTGGTTGCTTGGGCTATAAGCCCACTGTGCTTACTGTCATATACTTGTATATCCTTGCATGACCATGTGTGTATTGGCTTCCTCTCTCGGCACGATAATGTTTATTTCCTCCTTTAGTCTATGACATATGCGCTGCATTCTCATTTCACTAACCTTTGTCAATCACTGACAAAAAGGGGGAGAATTTATCCCACCAAAAGATCCCGGTTATCTTTTTGTTGATCTTTTGTGTGCAGGGACCAAGGGGGAGTTCAAGTGAAGCCTAGTCTGTACATTGAGTCTGTACATTTTGTATGTAATTAGTCATGTCTATGTATAAAGTTTTTATCTTTCTCGACATGATGTATTTTGGTTTTGGTGTCTAGGATAAGTCTGTGGTATGGACCAAGACTTGTATAGGTTTGGTTTTGTCTGGTAATTGACAAAGGGGGAGATTGTTAATGCAAAGATTTGTCAATTACCATGGTTAGTGTGTCATCGAGTCCCCTTGCGGCTGAAGACAGTTTTCCTGGCGGCTGAAGACAGAAGCTTTTCAAAGATCAAGTCAGCCTCAAGCCTCTCCACCCAAACCTTTGATCCCAAAACCTCCTATAGATGGCCCAAATCCTTTCTAGGCACACCCTTAGCACCATCTATAGCCCACCTTCCATTAAGATCAGCAATGGATAGGTTCTTGGTAGCAGAAGTTGCTTTAAAATTGAAAATCTACAAGTCTGCTCTCTCCGATACATACCCGATCCATCAGAGAATATTCCGATAGATGTCCGATCAATCGGACAATGTGTTAGATCCATCGAAAAATAGTCCAGTTACATTGTAAACTCTCTGGACACTTTTCCGAGCCATCGGAGGTATGTCCGATCCATCGGACAGTGTGTTCCGATCAATCGGACAGTATGTCCGATCAATCGTATAATTGTCCAGCAAATATATGAAAAACTCTCTGGACTCTTTTACGATCAATCGGAGATCTGTCCGATCCATCGGACAGGGTGCTTCGATCCATCGGACACACATACGATCCATCGAAGGAATTTTCAGAAAAACTACATCAACTCTCTGGAAGAAATTTCGATCAATCGGACCATCTGTCTGATCAATCGGACAGGGTATTCCGATCAATCGGAACTAAGTCCGATCAATCGGAGAACCTGTTTTCAAGCAAATTTCAAATTTGGCTAAAACTTATGTCCGATCGATCGGAACCTATCGAGCTGACCGTTTTCTGACCGTTGAATGTCATAATCTATTTATAGAACTCGGTTGGATCTTGCCCAAGACACCTTGAGCATCATCTAGGGTTTGTGTGAGCCTTCTTCTTGAGATCCCCTTCCTCCAAACCCTTTTATTTGTTGAGTTCATACTTCAATCCATGTTGATCTGACCAACATTGATTAAGCATTCAAAGCTTGGATTGAATCATGAACTCAACCCCTCTTTAATGGCATCTTGACCTACCTCTCATAGACATTCTCTTGTCATCAATGCCATTAATGGTGGTTTAGGTAGAAGCTTTCCTCATATAAAAGCCATATCCCAAAATAGCCTCAACCTAATCTCAATCCCTCACCTTGGAATCTACAATGAGTCATCCAGAGCAAGGTTGCTGATCGAGGGAGCTGAAGAAGACGTCTTCCGTACAAGCTGAAGCTTCTTCAACAAAGGCATCATCAAGGGACTCAATCAGCTAAGTATATTTAGTCTTTCGATTCTAAGAAACCTCCTCAAGTTGAGATTTGGGTTTCAGAGTTTGAAGACCCAAACTAGGTAGAGTCCTTGCGTAGGACAAGTCCTTGAGTAGGACAAGCCCTTGTGTAGGACTAAGTGGTCATGGATTAGTCCTATGGAAGGATGAATCCATGTGTTGAGTCGTAAGTCCTTTTGTAGGCTGTTAAGGTTTATGGTTAACCTCATTTAAAACCATAGTGATAGTGAAATCCGGCCACTCAAGGAGTGAGTGGATCAGCCGGGAGTGGAGTAGGTACATAACCGAACCACTATAAAAATCTCTTGTTATGTGGTGAATGGATGAACTGATTTATTTCTTTCACATGTGGTTTTATTGATTTATATCCTGCATATCTTGTGTTTGATAAAAGTGCTCTAAGAATACTTTGTATTGAGAAATTTAAAAAGTGTCCTATTCACCCCCCCTCTAGGACAAGGTAACTTGTTTCTTGCTTCTACAACAGCGGTAATCAAACTTATACCGCATTTTCAAAAACATTACTATGGAGGAGCATGAAACATTTACTGAATTCTATACCAAACTGAAAAAGATCACAAATGATATGTGGGCTTAGGGGATCCTGTTCCGGAAAATAGACTATGTAGGAAAATTATGAGATCCCTTCCGGAACAGTTCTCTTCTAAAGTTACCACCATAGAAGAATGTAGGGATCTAAATACCATGAAAGTTGAAGAACTCATAGGTTCCCTACAAACTTATGAACTAAGCTTTAAGGCCCCCTCTAGAAAGAAAAGCATCACTCTTAAGTCCTCTCACAAACATAAGAATATTAAGAGTGAGTCGGAGGAAGATAGTGATGATGAGGATGATGAGGAAGAGAAATTGAACAAAAAATTCAAGAGATTCCTCAAATTTGATAGAGGGAATAACCGTAACAAGAAGGACAAGAAGGGTGTTAAACATAAAGGAAAATCATCCATACCTTCATCCGTCCGTTGTTACGGTTGCGGTCGTCGTGGCCATATTGCCCCGGAATGTCCGGAAGGGCCTAAACCGAAAGGTAAAAAGGCAATGGCTGCCACTTGGGATAATACGGAGGAGTCCGAATCTGGTGACTCCGCTTGTGATAAGAGCATACATAAAGATCTTGCTCTCTCGGCCTCCACCACAACCCCTCTACCAGCTTATCTAAGAGGGGATCCCAACCGCTATCCCTTCTAGGAGAAGGAGTTCCCAACCCCTCACCTCATGCTACATTTTATGAGGGTGTTGTGGAAATTAGTTACCCTTAGGCTAATCAAACTAAACATAGTTAGTGAGGGTAACTAGAAATGCTTCAATAGGAAAATCTGAGGATTTCAGCCTCATTTTTGGGTGTATGGGCAAATAGAGGATTCAAGCCTCATTAGCCCAATTCCCGATAATTTAGCCTTGCTTTTATTTAATACATTTGCTTGCTAGATTATCATCATGCTTAGATTAGCTAATCATCTTGAGTTTTATGCTTCATTATTTTGCTAATCTTTGCTTTGTATTGGTCTTGATATACCAATAGGGGAGGTTGGTTGATTGGGCTATAAGCCCTTTTGTGCTTTCATTGCAAATGTATATCCTTGACCAATTATGCATGATTAACTATGCTTAGATAGTTACATTTTCCTGTTAATCATGTTCCTTAGCATGCTCCATATATTTATGATTCATGCACCCTATACTCTCCTTATTAGCATGTGCTTATGGTTTTAACTGGGACACACTATCTACTCTTACCTTAACCTTATTGATATATCATTAAGGGGGAGAGAATAGTTTGTCAATTGCTAACAAAAATGGGGAGAAAGATCAAGTCCCACCAAAACTAGTTTGATATGTTTTGTGATGCAGGGATTGACAGGTTATGGGGGAGCAAACTAAAGAGGAGCAGCTTAGACTAGGCATGTCAAGAGTCCTGTATTTAATGCTTTATCAATGTAATATCTTGAACATGTATTTTGTTTTGGTAGGTTAGGTTTTTGTAAGTAATTGACAAAGGGGGAGATTGTTAGTGCACTTTTCCGTGGCATACTAGTGCACCTTGTTTGTCAATCACTTACATCAGTGAGTCTAGTGTCGGTTGAGCCCAATGAAGACGAAGACCGAAGACTCAGTGGCCTCGCTACATCAAGGAAGAAGATACAGGTAATAGTGATGCCTTGATGTGCCTTAACCTTGACCAAAACCCAACCCCTTGATTGTTTGATGACCTTGACCATGATTAGGAGACCTTTTGTCATCATAGAATGGCCCTTGGTGTCCCAAAAGTACACCCAAAACTTGGCCAATGCATGAGGGTTGAGATAAGATTGGGTCTGCAAACTACAGGCTAAACCCAAGCCTGACCGACCGGTCATGACCGGTCGGATGGACTGGACCGACCGGTCTTGACCGGTCAGACTGGGTCCCCACCTAAACAGCAAGGTTGCTGTGTTGTGCAGACTAAGGACCAACCGGTCGTGACCGGTCGGCTGGGCTGGCCCGACCAGTCGGACAGACCCTCTTTGTTGACAGATTGCACTCTGTCTTGCTTGGCTTTTGGCCGACCGGTCGGGACCGGTCGGGACAAGTCGGCTGAGCCATTTTTTGCCTATTTTATGACCATTGGAGCTCACTTTTCCTATATATGGAGCTTAGTTTTTGGGCATTGGTAAGGGGATTTCGAGAGGAGTGAAGCCATCATTGTTGGAGACCATTTAAGGCTCATTCCCAACCTATGCAAGGCATCTTCCTTGTGCTTTAACACAAGATTAGAGCATTCCAAGCTCATGAAGAAGATGACCTTCATCCCCTCTTGATCTCTAGAGTTTGGAACCTTGTAGATTGGCATATCTTTGTCCAAAACTCTAAGATGAGATCGTTGTAGGAGAGAGACTTTAGGCAACCCATTCCCATTAGTTGTAGAGTTCTCAAACCTATCCTCCTAGTACCTTGGGCATCTCAAAGGCATCACATGCAAGGTGTTTGATTGAGTGTGGCTAAGGCATTGGCGACGCAACGGTGACACGATCGTGGGAGCAAGGGAAGCTGATTGAAGCAAGGGAGAGAGGAGATCAAGCAACCCGAACTGGCGTTAAACAAGGGGCTCATCCGACAAGTAGGTTGTCTTTATTGAGAGTCCATTTAGAGTTTGTTTATCAAGCTCGATATAGGGACATTAGCCGTTCCTTGGCCCGTTTACCGGTGTAAAACCCGTACCCTTATTTGCCCTCCATACGCTTAATTTTCGGTGCCGGTATGTCCTGAATAGACCAGATTAGAGAGCCTTGATCGTGACCCTGTTTTAGTACCGCATCGACCCGAGACCTATACCCTGGCGACCGTGTAGGCGCTGCGATTCCAATGCCGTGCGGCACGCTCTATTGTGATACCCGGTGTGAAAGTTATGATTGATTGCGTAATCCAAGATGGGCCGCGCAACTCGCGTGTGGCATGGGCCCCACTTGCACAAATCCCAAGATATGTCAAATCAATCAAACCCATACCCCTACTCTACACACACCATACCCCCCATCCCTCTCTCTCCTCCAAAGTCAACCCTCACACCATACCCCCCATCCCTCTCTCCCATGCTAGCCATCATCACCCATGATTCCTTCTCTCTCTCTCCCCCCATACAATACCATACGTAGGGGGAGAGGAGGCCTCCTCACCTTCCCATTTTGAAAGAAAGAGATTTGAGAAGAGAGAGAAAGAGATTTGAGAGGAGAGAGAAAGAGAAAGATTTGAGAGAAGAGGGAGATTTGAGAGAAGTAGAGAGAGATTAGAGAGATTGAGGGTGGAGATCCAAGCTTGGAGGGCCCCAACCATCATCCGGACCGTCCGGATCGTCCGATCATCAACCCGATTCAATCCAACCGTCCATCCTTTGAGGTGAGTGCAAGGGGGACATAAATCCCCCCATTTCCTTATTTCCTTTCATTTTTCCTTTTCTTTTGGGCCCACCTGGTGGTGGACAACCTGATGGATGGATTAGATCATCCATGAATGGGCCCCACCTTATAATAATAATAATAAATAAACAAATAATAATAACAATAAAAAAAGAGTCACTGGACGTCCAGCGTCTGGACGTTCTGACGCTGGAACGTCCAGCGTTACCTTGGACGGTTAGTGGGGTCCCCACTCGTGGGACCCACCTTGATGTTTGTGTTCCATCCACGCCGTCCATCGGTTTTCCCAGATCATTTTAGGGCCAGGGCCCAAGGATGAGCCAGATCCAAATCTTAAGCGGACCGCACCGCACAAAACAGTGAAAACAATGATTTCTATTGTCAGAAATCATTTGGCCCACCTTAATGTTTCTAGACCGATTTGCATACCCAATATTGGACTTATTGGGTCCCCCATGAGATGGAGAACCTGATGAACAGAGTGGATCAGACCCATGTGGGCCCCACTGGATATAAGCGCCAGAAAACAAAAAAAAGAGAGAGAAAATAAGAAGAAGAAGTTCTGACGCGCTGGGCGTACCATCGTCCTTGGACGCTGGCTCGTGCCAGCTGGTGGCCCACTCGTGGGTCCCACCATGATGCATGTGCTGTATCCACACCGTCCATTCTTTTGGGGAGATCATTTTAGGGCATGACCCACCACAAGGGGGCCCCACCACAGAAAACAGTAGGGACAGTGGCCCTACCGTTGAAACCTTCTTATGGCCCACCGTGATGTTTATCTGAGATCCAATCTGTTCATAAGTTCATACATGCATGGAAGGAGGAAAAACAAAAAATATCAGCTTGACCGAGAACTTCTATGGGCCCCACTTGGTGAGAATGAATAAAAAAAAGAAAAAGAAAAAGAAAAAAGAAAAAAAAAGGGGGGGTCGCTGGACAGACAACGTCTAGGGGACGCTGCTGCCCAGCAACCTTGTGGGCGCCACCCTATGGGCCCCATTCGTTGGGCCCACCTAGAATGTATGTGCCTTGTCCACTACGTCCATATGTTTTTCCAGCTCATTTTAGTGGGCCATGCCACGGGTCAACAGTGGGAATAATGATCTCTACCGTTGAAACCTTCCCAGCCCTACAGTGATGTTTAATTGTCATCTAACCTGTTTCATAAGTGGCCGAGCCCAAAATTTAAGCTTATCCAAATGGCAAGTGGGCCATGCCACGGGACAACAGTGGGAATAATGATCTCCACCATTGAAACCTTCCTAGACCTGCAATGATGTTTATTTGTCACCCAACCTATTCATAAGTGGCTGGGCCCAAAATTTAAGCCTATCCTAATGTCAAGTGGACCATGCCACAGTGGGGATAATGATTTCAAACGTTGAAACCTTTTCAGGTTCTACAGTGATGTTTATTTGCCATCCAATCTGTTCATAAGATCACATGGATATGGATGAAGGAGAAAACATAAATATCTGTTTGATTCAAAACTTCTTGGAACCAGTTGGGTACCACGCTGCCCAGTAGGTGGCCCACCCTATGGGTCCCAAAGTGATGTATCTATTAGCTCCACCATGGTGTATCTGTTTTATTCATGCTGCCTATCTTGTATGTGCAAGCCCAAGTATGGGGCCGATGTGGTCTCAAGTGGGCTATGTCACGAAGACTTTTACATTTCCAATGGGATCCACAGTTCGGGTCCCACTCTCTCTATATATATTGGGCCTTTTAAGGCCAGTGTTACATGATATGTTGGTAACATGCTAGTATGATTAGCCTGATAAGTCACACTGATAAAATGCTTAGTATAATGAATACCATGCTCATTCATATGCCCATACGCATCATTTGTATGCCTGTTATGGATCATGATTAACCATAGCATATGCTAGTTGGCTTGTTATACTTAGGGGACCCGTGTGAGACAGGTCGCCCCACATGATTGCGCAGTATGCGTAAGTTTGGTGCATGACTTGGATTATATGACTCATGCATTTCGCATTATGTATGTCACGATCGCTTTCACACCCTAGCAGCATCGGGGTGGTGGCCACCATAGTCACATCATGGTTGGCAGTATTGGACACCGAAAACTTGTTCTAATACGTGGGCGCTATGGATGTCCTTGGGTGAAAGTCCCTAAACACTGTGGTACCAATAGGATGCTTCACCGTTGAGACCGAGTGGATAACATGAGCGCCCGTGTGCCAAATACTAGTAGGCCGCGTCTCCCACTGTGTCGAGGTCGGTTGGAAAGGGGTGTGACCTTATCCACCCGGGTGAAGTGGGCTGTAAGCTAGGTCGAGTCTGACTAGCTCATGGAATGGGTCCGCTATCGGCGAGCCGGGTGGGCATTGGCATACCACTGACGAGGCGGATAGTGAGGTCTTTTCTACTCGCTTCGCTATGCGCGCGATGTGCGGCGGCCAATATTAGAGTATACTAGACCCCGGTGATGTCCCAGATGAGAACTATTTTGATATGTGGATTAGTTGAGGATTGACGTGTTTGCATTGCATCTCTAGCATGTAACACTCGGCCATGTAGACCCTTGCATTGCATAGCCTTGGGATGGCTGATAGCATTCATGAACTTAGTAACTTAGCCCTCTACTACTTTCGCTTACTTTGATATCTGTATACTTGTCATATGCATCACACGCGCACACACGCACTCTACTGGGCTTTGTAGGAAGCTCATGCGCGTTTGTTTACACTGCAGGTACTAGAGCATATCAGCAGCGTTGAGCGCGGTTCATGTACCTGATATTTTGGACTTCTGCTTCATGTTGTATTTCCCTTTCCAGTACTGTACTCAACAAACTTATTAGTGGATATTTGATGATGTTTTATGGTTTTGATTATGCTCCTGTACAAAAAAAAAAAAAATTTACCCTGAAAATCCTCCTGGTAGGATCCTAGGATCGGAACCTGGCACATGAGAGCTAGGAGCCGAGAATGGGGTACTACGGAGGCTGTTGGCACCAAGGTCGGAATTTAGTGAGCCCGGTCCCCGGGTTTGGGGTGTGACAACCGGGCCTAAACTAAGTCTCCAAGGGGGAGCCTCCGACATGGGAGTAAACGTGCGTTGGGTTGAGAGTTAGCCTATGTCTAAAACTCCGATAATGGTTGAGAGGTGAACCGGTAAAACCTCCGTGTAAAGGTTGAGAGGTGTACCTCATTTAAAACCTCCGATAGTGAATGCCGGTGTGCTAAAAGGAGTTGAGTACTTGAACCGGGAGTGGAGTAGACCCAAAGTCGAACCACTATACATACTTGTGTTTGTGATTGAATTGAGCACATTTATATCTTAGCATTGTTAGTTTAATTGTTTAATTATGAATGCTTGATAGGAATGTATGCTAGGCATGTATTAGGCACATCCACACACAAGATGTACCTTCACTAGTTGTGTAGACTTGAGCTCATTGATTCACTCTCATAAGTCTACACAAGTTGCATAGGTTAGGATCTTGATTAGTTGAATCATTTATTTACCTATGCATGCTTTAGACTAGGATTGCTTATTGATTAACCATATGCTAGTCTTGTGATTGGACCCGCTTAGGCTAGGAAGCCTAAGTGTTCTTGCTTACTTTTTTTTATTTGATAATATTTGTTAGTAGGTGAAAAGATTTTGATAAGGTCCTAATCACCCCCTCTTTAGATCCTTAGACATATCTCTGAGTATCTCTATAAGCGGTAAAACCGCAATTTCAAGCCAGTCATCCTGGAAGGAGTACAGTCATACATCGAGCCCACATACAAACCTGTCATCTTGCAAGGGGCAATTTCAGCACAGGAACAATCCAATCCGCAATGGAGGAATTATACTCATCAGCAGCAAGAACCCATTGTCCTGGAAGGGGCTCCTCCAATCAAGTCAGTCATATTGTAAGGGGAAAATCCCGGAGGCGTGTCAATCACACTACGACAGTTAAGACAAACAGAGAAACCCCTCGCCATATCAAGAGGACCAGTATTCATTCCATGGGAACCTCCCTCTCCAGGAACGGTCAGGCCAGGACCGTGACCTTATGTGATCTATGAAGACAAGCCTCGATATTTTCCCTTCAGCACAGGCAACAATATAGTCCTCAAGGCAAAAGCTCCATATGAGGAAGATCTGGTATCCACACCAGCACCGTTGCAAGAACCAGTGGTCCTAGAAGTCAAGGGAGAGGAAAATTATAAAGAAATCCCGTGGCACTATCCAGAATGTGCAGAGGTAGGGAAATGAATCTCAATGGGCGTTGCATCTGAAGAGATAATCAGAATAGAGGAGATCCCAAAAGCGCTCTCTCGGGCCTTGGCAACAAAAACGAAGCTGCATATGATGTGGCGACTCAGCTCAAGTTAATCCCTGCTCAAATCTCAGTGTGGGAGCTACTCTGCACATCGCGCATACACGGAGAAATGTTTGCCAAAACCCTGAGCGATGCTCACGTCTCCTCCGATACGGCACCAGAAATGATAGCATTGATGATCGGACAACTCCTGGCTCTGAGCGCCATCACCTTCACCGATAATGAGCTGCCACTAGAAGGACGCAACCATGGGCAATCCATCAACATAGCCTTACGATATAATGACCTATGCGTCCCGCTGGTCCTTATCGATAACGGCTCAAGCTTAAATGTCTGCCCGCTCAAGACTGCGGAGCACTTGGGAATCAGTCCCTCTTCATTTCGACCCAGCACCATATACGTCAGAGCATTCGACAACACCCACCGATCAGTGGAAGGAGAGGTCGACATAGAGGTACAGATAGGTCCAGAAATCGCCACCATCACATTCCAAATCCTGGATATATCAGCCTCTTTCAACATGTTGCTTGGATGGCCTTGGCTGCACAAGGTTGGAGCTGTGCCATCAACCCTGCATCAATGGGTGAAATACATCTGTGGAAATCAAGTGATCTCTATCCATGCAGAGAAGGAGCTCATCATTCCTTCCAATGGTGCTGCCACTGAACCATATATCCCTATCATCGACATCCAACACTCTGAAGAAGATATCTCATTTCATAGTTTCGAATTCGAGACTGTAAACGCTATCACCAATCCAGAACCGATAAATGTGGATCGTGTCTTTTCATCAGAAGAACGTTTGAGCCTCAAGTATAGGATGAAGAATCATTTCAAGTCCAGAAAGGTACCGCTGGTATATAATCAACGCAAATGGGGACTCGGGTACAGGGCAATCTTCATGGATAAAAGAAAGAAGAAATTCTGTTGCTCTCCCATTCCATTCATCAAGCCAGGAGAACCTTGCAAAGATCCAAGAGGGAATTAACCGACTGCACTACACAAAGGCCTCCCGATGAGCCTAACTTGGGCCACGTGGCCCCCCATTCGATGGGACCAGATTCTCGAACCATCTAAGCCTCCGGAAGAAGAAGAAGAAGATGACGACAAAGAAGAAAGTCAAATACAACAGCTTCAGGACCAAGGTACTCTGATACCTGCTCCCAATCAGGGGCACAACCTACCCACTTCAATTCAAGCCAACCAGGGGCACAACCTGCCCATTTCAGCAGAATAACATCATCAACCGTCAGCCAGGGGCAGAAGCAGCCCATCTATTAGACCAAGAAAGGGAAATGGACAACCCTGGATTGGTCCGATGTCCAGATCCCAAACATGTGTCTCGCTGAGGAACCAGACGAACTGTAATGCGAGGTAAGTGATCCGAGAGGGACTGAGTACGACTCAGATCTCGAACCCAACCAGCGAGAAATCATGGTCATTGGGCCGGACTGTGATTCTTTGTCCAAATCACCAACCCCCACCTCTCCAGGGGAAGGAGTGTGGGGTCCTGAATGGTCATCTGTTCCCCTAACTTCTGAATCAGCTAGAGAGTCATTTGAGGGCTTTGGCTTAAAAAAAATGCCTGTTTAAGCAGCGAGCGGAACTTTGGGACAAGCTAGGATCAATCATGGTCTGCAATGCCCGCTTGTTTAAGGTCCCGTGAATTTTAAAAACCCAAAAAAATAAAAAAAATTCAAAAACCAAAAATATCTAGCATTTCAATTCCAAAAAATTCTCAAAAACCAAAAAACATTTCTTTTCCTACATTCAATAATGTGCCAAGTTCGTCTAAAGAGTCGCACGAGTTTGAAGTTAAATCATATGATTTTGACATCGAATTAGACTTCGAGCTCATGGGTCTGGACGAAGCTCGAGACGAGGAAGATGATGACCCGGCTCCCGAACTAGAGGATCTCCTCAAAAAGTTCGAATCCAAAGCCAATGTTGTAGCCGATGATTTCAAGATAGTAAACTTGGGGACACCTGAGATCCCTATGGAAGTACGCATTGGAAAATCGTTGCCACCAGAGATGGAGCGAGAATGATAGAGGTCCTAGCTCCAAGGTTGTCCAAGTTTGCGTTCTCATATGAAGACATGCCGGGGCTCGATGAAGAGCTCGTCGTACACCATCTACCAGCCAAGCCAGATATGAAGCCAGTGAAGCAAAAACTTTGAAGAATGAAGCCAGAATGGGCCTTGAAAGTCCGAGATGAAGTCATCAAGTAGTACAATGTAGGATTCTTGGTAGTCTCTAACTACTCGGAATGGCTCGCCAACTTTGTACCAGTACCGAAGAAGGATGGCAAGGTTCGAATGTGCATTGACTTCCGAGATCTCAACAAAGCCAGTCCTAAAGATGACTTCCCTTTGCCACATATCGACACCCTAGTCCACAACGCTACTGGGTACAAGATCTTCTCCTTCATGAACGGGTTCTCAGGTTACAATCAGATCAAGATGGCCGTCAAAGATCGCGAGAAGACATCGTTTATCACTCCCTGGGGAACCTTCTGTTACAGGGTAATGCCGTTCGGTCTGAAGAACGCAGGAGCAACATATCAGCGAGCAATGACAGTATTATTCCACAACATGATGAACAAAGAACTTAAAGTATATGTGGACGATATGATCGTCAAATCTCGCACAATTGAAGGACACTTTGAAGTCTGAAGAAGTTATTCAACATATTAGAAAAGTACAAGCTCCGCTTTAACCCTCAGAAATGTGTCTTCGGTGCAATGGGAGGCAAGCTCTTTGGCTTTATGGTGAGCGAGGATGGCATCAGGGTCAACGAAACCAAAACCAGAGCAATCATCAAGATGCCCCCTCCTAGAACAGAGAAAGAAATCTGTGGCTTCCTTGGCAGAATTCAATACATCAGTCGCTTCATCACACAGTTCACGCCTATCTGTGAACTCATATTCAAGCTCCTCCGGAAGAACGTTCCAAAAGAATGGAATGACGATTGCCAAGTTGCCTTCGACCGCATCAAGAAGTATCTCATGAATCCTCCAGTTCTAGTGGTGCCTACTCCCGGACGACCACTATTGTTATACATCTCGGTAGCAGCAGAAGCCATTGGCTGTGTTCTCGGCCAACACGACAAGACCGGGAAGAAGGAACAATCGATATACTATTTGAGCCGAAAGTTCATGACTACGAGACCAGGTATTCCCCGATCGAGAAGACTTGCCTCGCCCTAGTCTGGGCAACTTAGCGACTCCGTCACTACACGAATGCGTTCCCTATTCTCCTCCTAGCTCACTTGGATCCGCTCAAATACCTGTTCGAGAAACCAGCACTCACTGGAAGGATAGCTAAATGGCAGCTACTCCTATCTGAATTGGACATCACCTATGTCACTGAGAAGGCAATCAAGGGACAGGCCCTCGCCGATCATCTTGCCGCTCACTCTCTCCTGGATTATCAACTGCTCAAAACATTCTTCCCTGATGAAGATCTCTTACTTATCGAAGATGAAGAAAAGAAGAAAAAAGATGAGTGGACGTTGTTCTTTGATGGCGTAGCAAATTCTAAAGGGAGTGGTATCGGAGCAATCCTCTACTCTCCAGACGATGTCCCTATCCCTATCTCAAGGCGCATAGCATTCGAGTGCACCAACAACATGGCATAATATGAAGCATGCAACACGGGCTTAAGGGAAGCCATAATCTTAGGCGTTAAGAAGCTACGAGTATTTGGAGACTCACAGCTTATCATCAATCAGACCAATGGCAAATGGAAAACCAAGGATGAGAAGTTGATACCATATCACGTGTACCTTGAAAATCTGATCGAAGAATTCAAGGAAATCACCTTCTCATACATGCCCAGGGCCAAGAATCAGTTTGTAGATTCTCTTGCTACACTCGCATCAATGCTCGAGATCTCGAAAGGAGCTTCAAAGTGGAAGCTCACAATCGAAACTCAAGATGAACCCGCTTTCTGCCTGCAAATAGAAGAAGCCGAAGCTGTCCCTGACAAACCCTGGTACACTGACATTAAGCAATATCTTGAAACCCAGGAGTATCCGGAGTCAGCAACAGCAATAAATCGCTGAACCATCCAGCGTTTGGCCGGCCAGTTCACCATTAGTGGCGAAGTTCTTTACAAGCGATCCTACAATCACATCCTCCTTCGATGCGTCGACGGAACAGAAGCTGCGAAGATCATGAAAGAAATACACGAAGGAATCTGTGGCCCTGTAACGCCCCTAAAATTCGACACTTGAGTGTATAACTCAAATCTCGAAATCAAGGGTGTTATGTAAATAATGAATGAACTCATCACATTCTCAACTTATATATTTTTTTTTCCATTCACATGGTACCAAATATATAGCATCAAAATAAACCAAACTTTGAAAATTAAACTATTAATCAATGGGTCTACGAAATTGTTCCAAACTGTCTAAACTAATGGCCATCTAATGGGCCTTATTACATCAATACTTTCAAAATAAAAATCAAAATAAATCAATTCTAAAAAATCTTCTAGAGTATTTCCTCATCTGGAATCGCTTCCTTGAAGTCTTCTAAATCATCACTTGTCACTACAGTTAATCGCATAACACTGCGTCAGCTATAAAAGCCGACGAGTAATCTCATACAGTTTATCACATGAAATTAAGTATATAAAATCACATAAAATAATTTTCTCAACCCACAAGGCATCAATTATCCAAATCTAAAATATATAAACCAAGTCTTCAAAATATGCACGTAATACAATGTCAACCAACACACGTCAACTGTCTCAGTATGGTTATCAGTAGAATATCCAGTTGGTCAACACTATCATCTAGAACATCGGTCCCTAGCTGCATAGCCAACTCGGATCACGATCTGTACCACACCTCCGCCTGGCCTGCGTAGCTGGTCTATTGCACACACTTGGGTGCTCACCCAACCGGCCTTGATCAACAAAGCCTCCACCTGGCTTGCATAGCTGGTCTGTTGCACACACTTGGGTGCTCACCCAACCGGCCTCGATCAATGGAGCAACAGTTTATTGCAACACTCACGTGTGCTCAACTTAAATCAACACAAGTGTTCAACCACATATTGGAGTTCTCAAATCTCACAGAATGCATCATTCATGTCAATCCTTCCCAACAATTCCAAGATCAAGCACATAATTTCCTAGCCTTCCCAAGGCATCAAAATCCGACCAACAACTCGTGCAATCATACAACTTCCCAACATGCAATGTTAAAATCCATATGATTAATCTAATCATTATAAAGAACATCTTTCAATGATCAAGAATGTAACATAATGAAACTTCAATCTTAAAATATAATTTCAAACAATCCAACAAATCGTTTAATTCGAACCAATTCAAGAAAATAACTAATCACTATTCTACGTAGCCCAAAATAACTAATCACCATTCTACGTAGCCCAAAATCTGAGTGTCAGATGATCAATTAACGAATTTAAATTTAAAACCCTCACTTCCAACAATTTTAATGCATCAAAATTTCACAATCTAAACAGTAAGATAAACCTGAAAGTCTAATCCTATAATTTGTCTTTTGAATAAGACTTCAACTCTAATTTGGAAATAATTCTCTTCCTTAATTTAAAAATAAATTCAAAGGGGCTGAAATCTAAGATTGTAAGTGGAAAATAATACGAGATAGCTCACATCTTTTCTTCTTCTTCTCTCTCCCTCCCTGGAGTAGGTCCAGAGATCCGACAGCAACAACTCCACACGGAGTTCTCTCTCTCTCTCTCTCTCTCTCTCTCTCTCTCTCTCTCTCTCTCTCTCTCTCTCTACGTTTCTCTGGAGTGGAAAGAGACACCTAGGGAGGTTTATATAACACCCCAGATAGACTTGGACGATGGCATTTGCGATAGGAAACCGGACTGACGTGAGTGGCGTGAGTGGTTTGAATTAGAGTTGAAGAAGGAAAACACCACTTTTTTCAGAAATATTTGACGTATAAGGCCCGTTGGAGACCTAGGTGGGGTCCACACGACAGTAATGAAGCAATTCTCAGACGTCCATGCAGGGCAAAACCGCGGATTTTGGGACTCTTTAATCTGGACGGTGATTTGAAGAGGACTAAGTGTTCGGCTGATGGAGGAGATACTCAAGAGGAGTGCCTTCGTGGGGCAAATAAAATGAATGGATGGCTTGGATTAACAAAATGGGGTCCACATTGATGAATGGCAAGGCCGTCCGATCAACAACGGACACTGCTGTCATAGCGTCAAAGAAGGAGTTCTTCTCACTCCGCCTGTCCGGTCCGCGGTCAAACGCGGTTTGACCAACCGTGATACGCACTCGCCCTGTACGTGGGTCCCACCATGATGCATGGGACAAATCCAGTCCATTCATCAGGTAGGCCACAAATTTTTAGGGCATGACACCAAAAATGAGGTAGTTCCGAGGTTAGATGGCCCACTTATGGTCCGATTTCTGTTTAAGGTATTTGTAGGATGATCGGAGGGCTGAAATTTGACGTGTACGGGTAAAATATGCCCTTAAACTATTATATGAAGTTTTACATGAAACAGATCTTCAAAAACTGGTATACTTAAAATCGTCAGTTTAACTTAAGTTTAACTAATGGTATTTTCGTAATTATTGTAAATTTGTGAGTTTTGTGAAATTCGACACTTCTATGCTGTTCTAGGGTTTATTTTAAGCAACTTTAATAAAGAAATACTATATTAATTCCCTACGAATTATTTATTATTAATTTATCAATATAATAAATCATGTAATTTACTAAATAATTAATTAAATTGAAATTTTAATTATTTCGAAAACCTGGTTCATTACAGGCCCACACATGAACGAGCACATGATGGCAAAGAAGATTCTACGACTCGGCTACTATTAGCTCACCATGGAGACAGACTGCTGCCAGCACGTCAGAAAATGCTTCAAGTGTCAAGAGCATGTGAATCAAATTCATGCCCCCTCATCAGAACTGTACAACCTGACGACTGCTTGGCCCTTCTCTATGTGGGGACTTGACATCATTGGGAAGATTAGTCTCAAAGCATCAAACGGTCATGAGTATATACTTGTGGCAGTCGACTACTTCACCAAGTGGGTAGAAGCAGCCTCCTGCACCACGATTGCAGCATCTCAGGTAATCAAATTCATGAAGAACAACATCATATGCTGGTATGGAATCCCCAACGCTATCATCACAGATAATGGGACCCCGTTCGTCAACAAGAAGATGGATAACTTCCTCAGCAAATTCAAGATTCAGTGTCATCGATCAAGCCCCTATCGTCCTCAGATGAATGGTGGGGTAGAAGTCGCAAACAAGACAACCGTCAGGATACTCGAGAAGATAGTCGTGACTTATCGAGATTGGTCAGATATGCTTCCATATGCACTTTAGGCCTATCGAACGTCTGTACAGTCTGCTACAGGCGTTACTCCTTTCGAGCTTACTTATGAAATGGAAGCAGTTCTACCAGTCGAGGTGAAAATACCGTCACTACGGGTGTTACTGGAAAGCTGAATTGAAGAAGGAGAATGGCAACAGGCTAGATTCGATCAGTTACAGCTAGCAGATGAGAAGCGGATGCGTGCGCTAAGCCATTCCCAGTGCTATCAGAAAAGGATTGCTCGGGCTTACAACAAGAGAGTCCGAAAAAGAAGTTTCAAGGTGGGCGACATGGTCATGAAGAAGATTCTACCATCGCACCTTCCTAATCCCAGAGGAAAGTTCAAACCTTCATAGGATGGACCGCTGATCATCAAAGAACTACTTCTCGGAGGCGCCCTCAGACTCACCAGCATGAGAGGGGTGGATCTTCCTGAGCCAATCAACGCCGACAAAGTGAAGATCTTTCACGGGTATGTCATTCTGACCTTATCAAAAGTTACTTTAATAGAGCTGAAGTCAAGAGGTTGAAGCTAAAACTTCTGAGAAATCATTTCTGTCCATCAATAAGTGTTTCAAATAAAGGGATTCAAAAAAAAAGGGAAGAAGAGAAAAGAAAATGGGGACCTAAAACAAGGCACCCGAGAAAAATCAACCCGAGAAGAAACACAGTCACCCATCTATCCACCTCAAAAAGGTCTGTAGCTAAGACCGACAGCTCTATCATCGTAACTTAGGATAAGGACTGAAAGACTATCATCGGTCGGCAATGACGGATTCCCGAACTCTGGCCGCCGTAGTTATCAAAAAAAAAAGGAGAAAAAAAAATAATAAATGTGTGCCTAAACAAAGAGGGCAGAGTGAAAACCCGAAAGGGCGCTCCTAGTAAAAACAGTGGGCATACAGCGGACTTGGTGAAAACCCGAAAGGGCGCCGAGGCTAAAAATAGCATAGCTGCTAAGGGGCAGGCAAGATCAAATGCCCGGGACGTGGTGAAAACCCGAAAGGGTGCTACGGGAAAAAATGACAGGAATAGGCCGTCTGCGGTGAAAACTCGAAAGAGCGCTACAGGCAAAAATGGCTCGAATAGAAAAAGAAAAATTAAAAGTGCAGGTACCAAGAAATCAGATGGTCCAGATCAGTTCAAGCAGTTGCGGTTCAAGGACAAGAAGAAGTACAGTCGGGAACAAAGAACTCTACAAACTCTGACAATCTCAGGAAGCAACAGTTTCCATTGCCTACACCTCTAGGGAACCAAAGGGATCTCACACAAGTCAATCTCGAGACATCAGTCAAAGCATTGGCCAAGCCTTAGTTCTTATTCCTATATCCCGGAACAAAATCTAGACACACTCACAAGACAACTCATAGCACAATACGTTCTCAAAAAGTTTTCTCTTTTCATTAAATGCATCATGTTTTTTTTATATCATTCATCTTTTTCAAAAAATACAAAAAATGCAAAAAGGAATGTACAGATGGCTAACACAATCAATCTCTACCCTCCTCATTAGCCACGTAAGGTAAGTCCTCTGACTCATAATGAAATAGCCTCACTCTCAACCTGCTCACCTCCATACGCAGGTAATGTACCTCATCTCGCTCAAGGCTATGGATCGCTGTCTCCTCGTCAGACAATCTCTGATCGACAGCCAATCTCCTCGACATCATCTCACAATGATACTGAAGTGTAGAGATCTCAGACAGCAAGTGGCCATGAGTGGCCAAGAGGAAACTAGGATCGATGAATGGGCGCTCCTCAAAGGGCTCGTATGAACCAGATGAAGAGCCGACATCCCCAAGAATATCCTGCTCATCCTCATCGGCAGTCTGGTGCCAGCAAGGAATGCACCATTATAGAGACTGCTCAGCAACCCAGTACTGGTATGGGGCAGTCGCCATCGGAAAAGTCCGCAGCTCAAAACCAAGTAAATCAGCAGTCAGGTGACTCGCCCAGGATCCATCAGCTCGAGTTGTAAAGTCAGATGATCTAGACGAAAGTGCTCGATGCCCGATACCCGTGAAAGCAAAAAGAGGAACGTCCTACTCGTACCCAAACTACCGCAGGAACCGGATAGGGTGGTAAGAAAGTAAGATCGAAAGCCTACCAGCATCAGAGGAAGGTGGTGTGCATCACAAAGTACTGGAGGAAGTGAAAGCCAGGATGACTCCCAACGAACATTCCAGTCACGAAGCTCAGCAAACATCCTGAGATACAAGGGCTCACTCATCCTAGCTGTATGTGGAAGAAACTCCATGATGTGTCGCATAAGGTCAGGGCGACGGGTGTCAGGAAATGGTACAGGAACAGTCAGCGAAAGACGCTCCCATAGCCATACCTGATCACAAGAAGGAAAAGAAACTCAGCTAGAGCAAAGCAATTCCCAAAAGACAAGAAAAGAAAAGAAAAGTGCAGAAAAGATACCTGAAGAAATGCATAGCAGCCACGAAGGACACGAGTGCGGCCCAGGGCACAGTCAGTCAGCCCATTAAATAGCTCAGCCAGGACAAGAGAAATGATCCCCTAACGATGAACAACTCGGCTCATCACCTCAAAGAGCAAAGGAGTCTGAGATCTGCGCCATCCCGAGAATAGCACCTCAGTTATCAAGCAGAACATCAGTGCATTCCAAAAAAGTAAGGATCCTGCCACACTCCGAGGACCCGAGAAAAGATCACACAACAAATCCAAGGAGAACACCACAGCATCCTGGCCGGCAGCTGCAGGCTGAACAAGATATGGGATCCCAAACCAGTTCTGCAGTGTGGCAGTCTTCGGCAAAGTCTCCGGCGAAAAATACTGAGTGTAATCCCAGGGAAGACCGGTCAAACGAGCGAGCTCCTCCAAAGAAGGTCCCATCTCCACGTCGTTGAACGCGAACAAGTTCAATGAAGGGACCCAGTCAATCAGTGCAGCCCCGAGCATCCTCCAATCAATGTCAACTCTAGCCATATGGATCAGACCGCCGAAGCCATAGGACTCCAAGTCTCGAATCTCAAAAGCTGACAAGCTGTCAAGCCAAGCAAAAAGTCGTGGCGAGCAAGAAGGACGAGGAAGCAACTGACAAGTCCTCACAGGAATCCCCTCCAGAACAAAAGACCCAGGAATCGATGACAGCTCATCAAAGATCGGAAGATCAACAGGCGAAGGAGAAGGAAAAGCTGGAACCTCTACAGACTCAACAACTCCTGACCTATCCCCAGTAGCGGCTATGTCTGATATAGTCGCATTGCTGTCTGAAACTGTCACGACCTCAGCCGCATGAGAAGACTCGCCCACCTCGTGAACTAAGTGCGTAAAGGACCGACGATCAAGAGGAGGACGGTACTTTCCATCAAAAGGGCTATCAGCAAAGATCACACCGCACATCGTGGCATCCTGACCAATCTGACCGCTAAAATGCATCTGAACCGTCAAAAAGGGCCCGGGCAACCCCGATCGAAGAATCAACGGTCAGATCTCGACCTGCAGTCCCCTCCAACATGAAGTCGTGAATCCAATCATCATCCTGTCCAATCAAAGGGATCATTGGGACATCCACACCGTCCATCATCAATGATCACATCAAGTCCACCCAAGCAAGTATGCCGCACATCTCGGCCATCATTAAGAGCATCTAAGCCATCAAAGGTATCATCTGAACCATCCATACCATCCAAACATGAGATCATCCCATCTATGTCCATAGTGACCCCATCATCACCATCGATCACATCATCCATGTGGCCCACACTCAAAGGATACATAGCCTCGCCTATGTCCCATCTCCCCATCCCATTCATACCATCCATTTCTCCCATAATCAATGCCCCATTCAAATATGAATTTCTAGCATGGCTGTTGATGAGTACCTAATATTGTATAATTAACCCTGGTTGTTAAGGGCATTATTATCGTTTTTCTGGTTAATTATCTCTCATTAGGTGAATTTTTTATCGCCAGGTGATCAGGAGAAGTTGGACAAGATCCGAGCCAATCAAGGTGATTAAAGGCCTTAAAGTGATCAAGATAAAGTATGTGGCGATCCTGAAGGAAGTCGAACCGTAAAGATTGAAGGACCATCATGTTCTACAGTTTGGACGGTCAAGATTGGACATCCGCATGTAGGGCCAACTGTGCATTTAGCAACAAGTGGAGACATCTTCAATCCTTCGCACATGGCAAACATATCAACTATCCATCTATGGTGGACCCCACAACAAGCAAGATGAACTTCATCATCCACCAAGACATCCACCGCATCAATGGCCAGGATCATCACACGGTAGGCAATCTCAGCAGCCCAGGACCAACAAGATCACATCCACCGTTCGTTTCACATTCAGCTGGAGATTCCACCTTCATCCAAACCGTCCAAACAGTGGACCCATCCAATCCATGTTCCAGCCGTACAGCCTCACCAACGTCCAAGCATCTCCAGCAGCTGCTGGACGTCCAACTCTACACATGTGTTGCCATACACACGTGCTCACCATCTACCCTTGCACGTGCAGTAGTGGACGTTCACAACCTTCAATCATCATCCATTTCCAGCCGTCCATCACTGCTGCCCACCTTCATCTGAAGTGTAACAAACCTCAGCCGTCCAAAACAATGGACGTCCACTAGCAAAATGGACGGACAGCAGCAATGTGGGCCCCATTCCAAGCCGTCCATCCAGTTCAACCAATGGGCTGCCACACGTGCCACTTCACATCCACTGTCAAGCAAAAGTGGACCCATCAGCATCCAGCTGATTCTGATCGTCCAGCAAGGATGGACTTTCACTCCTCACACATGCTGCAAGCACGTCCCAGCTGCAGCAGTTGAAGTCATCACCACCGTCCAGATCTTCAACACCCATCATCCAGATGGTCCAGATGTGGACCTGTTCATCAACAGTCCAGCAGTCCTCAGATGTCCATCAGTCCAGCAAGGTGGTCCCCACCTTCCTCATAAGCCAAGCTACAATAGCAAGTGGACCCACCTTCATCTGTAACCGTCCAAGGCCACCTTCAACATCCAGCAATGGACAGTTTTCTTCATCAGACCATCTGCATCACCTTAGCTCCCAACCATCCAGTAGTGAGCTGCTGATCTTCAAGCCGTCAGAAGTCCAACCGTTCATCAGCTACCCCCACATCGTCCACTGTCCAACAATGGGCGTCCATCCATCACAAGGCCCATCATCATCTCACACATTCTGAGCACTTCACCTGATCCATCCCAGCATGATGACCGTCCATCCATCTTTCCATTCTTCAAAATTGATGATGAAAGACCATCATCCTCAACTGCTCCATCACGTCTAAGAATTAAAGACATCTCTAATACAAGGCAGCAGCTCTCCACACTTACACAATTCAGCAACAAGAGAGGATCTCTCTCTCTCTCTCTAACTCTCTCTCTCTCTAGCTCTCTTCCCAACACATGTGTAAGGCTTGGAATGCCACCTCATCATCCAAGCCTCACTCCATTCCCAAACCAAAAAAAATCTGCTTTGGGTTTGGAGTGCCACCTAGGCTTGGAGTACTTTTTTGCCACATGTCATTCCAAGCTTAACTCCAAGCTCAAAAGTTTGCTTTGGGCACTCCAAGCCTAACTCCATTCCTGAACCTAAAAAAAATCTACTTTGGGTTTGGAGTGCCACCTAGGATTGGGAGGAGGCTTGGGAGCCTCTCAAAAGTCTATAAAAGGAGGCAATCCCTTCTCATTCTCATCATCCCATCCCTTAAATCCAATCCCATTCTCTACAACTCCTCTCTTCTCTTCTTTAGTTTTCTTTCTTTCTTTCTTTCTTAGTGTAGAGTAGTGTAGAATTTTCTTTTGTAGAGAATTTAGTCTTCCATTGTAGCATGGTTGGCTAAACGTCTAGCTAAGGCTAGGGGTGAACCCTTTGAAGAAATTTGCAAGCTTTGGTTCTTTTGGTTCAACATTGTGTGGTGTAAATGTTAGAGTTCTCTTTGGTTGATTAGTTCGGTTATCCGCCTCGGCAGACGCTATTGTTGTGTAAGCCCCTTGATCCATCGTCGACTCCGGGCACGTTGGATGCTTGGGATCCCTTGCACACCAATTAGCTAGTTCATGATCTATAAAGTCCCTTGATCCATCATCGACTCCGGGCACATTGGATGCTTCGGATTCCCTACGGTCATCGAGCTAGTGCAGGTAAAGTCATCGATCTGTAAAATCCCTTGATCCATTATAGACTCCGGGCACATTGGATGCTTTGGATTCCCTGCGATCGATAGACGAGATCTTAACGGTTGGATCGGTCAATCAAAGCCTCCTATCTTGTAAGTATGCTTTTGATCGTATGAATTGTGATCTTATCGGTTGACTTGTTGGCAAAGTTGTTGATCTGTACAATTTCTTGATCCATTGTCGACTCCGGGCACAGTGGATGCTTGGAATTCCCTACGATCAACTAACGAGTGCTTCATGGTCAAATCAATCGGTTCAGATCACCATCTTTTATGAAATATGCAAATGGTTTAACTGTTTCATCTTCCGATTGGAATGAATCTTTATTCAATTCCAATTGAGTTATAGTTGGACCAATAAATCAAATCTTGTGAATAAATCAAAGGTGGATCCCTGATGCTTTAGCCCCATTTTTATTTTTGTTTTTCACCACACACAACTTGCTCCACTCTTGTGGATTAAACCAGATTTCATCTCACTCACCTAAACTAATTTCTCTAAGTGTTCTTAACCCCAATCCTTGTGGATCGACCTCGGTCTTACCGAGTATTTTACTACTTCGCTACCTGCACTTGGGTGTGCAATCTTCGGATTGTAGCAAGTTTTTGGCGCCGTTGCTGGGGATTGGCATCGGTTTAAGAATATTTTTGGAATTGGTTTATGTATATGTATTGTCAATAGTTTACTAACTTGTTTGTTTTATTTTTAGGGATTATCCATAGCTGTACATTCTTCTTCTCGGGTAATATCCTTCCTTCTTTTCCTCTTTTACTATTCTTTCTAGATTTTCTTTTATTAGAGTGTTATCATGCCCATATATGATGAGTGGACACAGAAATACGCTAAAATGCTTCTAGAAGATGAAAGGCAATCAAAGCACAATGGTAAGGAACGCTCCATGCGTGATTATCTACATCAGAACAACACACGTAAAGTTTCATCCGGTAAAACGTTCCGTGAGTATTGGAGTGAGAACAACGTATACGATGTTCCACCGGTCAAAACGTTGCGTGAGTATTAGAATGAGAACAATGTATATTATGATCCACCGGTTAGGTCGATGCGTGATTGTTTGTATGGCTATGCTTATCAACAACCATATAGTGCGCCATCATACAATGCGAACGAACCTAATTGGCGGAACTATCAAAATTCCAATTGGAGAGACGGACCAACAATGAATGTTAAGTATCCCCAAGGGCCCCCTATTTATGTGTCTCCACCAAAAAAGACCCTCGAGGATACATTGCAACTGGAAAGTACCTCGCAAATCATCAATGAGACAGAAACATTGACTGAGCATATGGAATCACACCTCATTAATGAGGAGGAAAGAACTCCCCTAGTCCAACCTCCGTTTAACCTAATTGAACAACTCGAGGTGATTGATTTCAATTCTTTCGATATACTTGTTGAGTGTGACGGAGATATTATTACCTTTAGATACAATGAAGAGATTCTAATGAAGGTTGACGAACTTGAGGAATCTGAAAAATCTGAGGGTGATAATATGATTGGTGATGTTCAACAAGATGAGGACTCAGAGTGTGCTTATGAGCCCGTGGTCTCGTTTCCCCAGAGGTTAATCTCTTCTGAACCTCTAGTTAATAATCATGCCATGGAAATTCCCCAACAAAGTGATTTTGATATAATCCACCAAACTGACATGCCCAATTTCATTATTGATGAAGAGTTTTCTTATATTGAGTGTCCTAATTCTTTGGAAGATTGCTTGGCTCACTTTGAAAATTCGAATGATCCCATGATTCAAGAAACAGTGAATGCCTTGCAAGACCTGGTGCATAAAAAGATGTTTCCCACTGATTCTCACTTAATACCATCTATTGTGGAAGCACCGGGAGATTCTGATCGTATGGAGAAGACATCACCATTTGAAGAATCATTTGAAGTCTCTCCATCGCTTTGGTCTTTTCAGACTGAAGTGGACCATTACTGGGAAGATCCGTTTTTTATAAACCATTGCCCAGTTAATGCATTAAGGAGATATCTTCTTGATAATGTCTCCTTTTCTCGTACATGTGGTGAGAATTTCTATTGGCCCATAATGATTAAGAACACCCATGTACATTGCCGAGCAGGACTATGGATGGTCCTAATACGAAATTTGTTGAAATACATGATGATCCCGCTCCAGTCTATTCCCTTGATTGATCTCCTAGTCTGATGGAGATCCATTTCCCTGCTTTCCTAGTGTTAATGTCAGTTTTTGTAACGAGATCCTCCGGCTCTTCTCCTTTGCTCCAGCAGGGATTTCCACCACCAGACCTGAAGCAAGACAGCGAATAAGGGTGGCTGGGGACCAGCCGTTAGCCCTCCGACGCTTAAGTTAGGCCACAGAAGAGAAGCCAAGCAAAACGAGACCAAGATTGAATGATGCGTACCTCCCTGCTCTCAATGGAGCCACCCCTTTATATAGATCTGAAGCAATCCAATCTGTTACGTGAGATGTCGAAATCCCGTTGATGTCGCATACGATACTGAGAATTCGCTGATTTCTTGGGATAAGATCCTATCTTTTTAGTCAGATCCAACCCAATGACTTATTCCAACAATCACGCCCCTAGATGGTAATCCCTTGAAATCCGACTGGATCCGGCTGGAAACCATAGTTGGAGTCATGGCCTCCGAAAAGGAAGGAGACGCCCGTAGTTGGAGTCATAGCCTCCGAACTGGTTGCAACCCGTAGGAAAGCTTCTCGCAGGTTAAAATGTGGTCGCGAGTCCAAGTACCTATTTTGGATGTAACGTCTTTCAACGACTTGTGAGAAGGTCTGCTCGCGGATCGAGCTTTGCCGTATTTGACTATCGGTTATGAAGACTCGAGACTTGCGAATAGCTGCTCCATATTTTTCAATCTATGACTCCTGATCAGGTGAGCTCGAGAGTCGAATGGACGTCCCGCACTTATCCAATATTCGACTCTCGATCATATAATCTCGAGAGTCGAATGGACGTCCCGCACTTATCCAATATTCGACTCTCGATCATATAATCTCGAGAGTCGAATGGACGTCCCGCACTTATCCAACATTCGACTCTCGATCAGATAATCTCGAGAGCGAGAGCGAAATGGGCATTTCCGCGTGAAATCTTATCTCCATCATTTTGCCTATAACACCTAGGATAGATTAGTTTAGATTAGGATTTCTTTGCTTATGATTAGGTATGAATAAACTCGCTCTTTAATAATTCTCTCAGGTACTCTCTCACTCACTCCCCTTTTTGTTGTTGCTCTCATATTATGTTACATTGCATATTTTTCAACATTGAGGACAATGTCGAATTTAGGTTGGGGGTGGGAATTCCTGCGGAATTTTATTGAGAATATTGTTAAAATTTTCTAGTCTTATGCTATTTTTAAAAAAAAAATCTAGGGATTTATGTGATTTATGTGATTTTGAAATAATTTGAATAGTGGAATGAAAAGGCATTTAGTGACGACAATGTTAAAACTTAGAGTTTAGTTGCTTCAGTAAATTTCAAAATTGAGTTCTTTCCATTAATTTTCTATTAGAAAATGATAAACATTGATTGAGTCATGAATTTTCACAAGTTCACATCTAGCTTGCATTGCCAGGATTTGAGTTTGATACTATAATGTTGACTTGATGATTGTTGAGAGTGATAGACACCAAGCTTGGAGATCCTTGTCTATTTTGGTTAAAAAAAAGTGAAAAAAAGGAATATTCACAGTAATTTGGGGCAAGGATTTTCATCCATTGTCGTTACCATTACAAAACATTACCATAGTATGAAGTGAACCTTTTGGAGTCTTCGGCTATCGGTTCTTGGTTAAAAAAAAAAAAAACAATCAAAAGCTGGAAAAATATTGAAAAGAACAGTAGCGAGGTTCGGAATCAGTGACTTGGTTGATTTGACCATTCTCTTCAATCATCAGTGTTAACATGAAAGTAGAAGACTGAACCCCTAGTTGTGTCAAGGCTAGACTTCACAGTGCACCATGGAACTCAATGTTTAGAATGCTTCTATTGAATGATTAATGCTTTGAACTCAATTAGGTTGTTGACTAAAGTAGCTAGAATCTACGTTTATATATTCTCAAAACTATATGCCTTGGAATCTCTACTGTTTAGATAACTTGAAGGATCACATAAATACATTGAATTTCTTTTTCTCTTTATCTTTGTTTTATTAGGAAATAAGAGAAGTTTCGAGATTGTTTTGATTGGTGAAAACTGTCGAGGATAAGATTGATTGCAGTATTTTGAAAAATCCTTAGATTATTTTCGCATGTTTTGCTCGGGACTAGCAAAATGCTGGTTGGGGTGTGTGATGAGTACCTAATATTGTATAATTAACCCTGGTTGTTAAGGGCATTATCATTGTTTTTCTGGTTAATTATCCCTCATTAGGTGAATTTTCTGTCTTCTAGTGATCAGGAGAAGTTGGACAAGATCTGAGCCAATCAAGGCGATTAAAGGCCCTAAAGTGATCAAGATAAAGTATGTGGCGATCTTGAAGGAAGTCGAACCGTAAAGATTGAAGGACCATCATGTTCTACAATTTGGACGGTCAAGATTGGATGTCCGCATGTAGGGCCAACTGTGCATCTAGCAACAAGTGGAGACATCTTCAATCCTTTGCACATGGCAAACATATCAACTATCCATCTATGGTGGACCCCACAACAAGCAAGATGAACTTCATCATCCACCAAGACATCCACCGCATCAATGGCCAGGATCATCACACGGTAGGCAATCTCAGCAGTCCAGGACTAACAAGATCACATCCACCGTTCGTTTCACATTCAGCTGGAGATTCCACCTTCATCCAAACCGTCCAAACAGTGGACCCATCCAATCCATGTTCCAGCCGTACAGCCTCACCAACGTCCAAGCCTCTCCAGCAGCTGCTGGACGTCCAACTCTACACATGTGTTGCCATACACACGTGCTCACCATCTACCCTTGCACATGCAGTAGTGGACGTTCACCACCTTCAATCATCATCCATTTCCAGCTGTCCATCACTGCTGCCCACCTTCATCTGAAGTGTAGCAAACCTCAGCCGTCCAAAACAATGGACGTCCACTAGCAAAATGGACGGACTGCAGTAGTGTGGGCCCCATTCCAAGTAGTCCATCCAGTTCAACCAATGGGCTGCCACACGTGCCACTTCACATCCACTGTCAAGCAAAAGTGGACCCATCAGCGTCCAGTTGATTCTGATCGTCCAACAAGGATGGACTTCCACTCCTCACACGTGCTGCAAGCACGTCCCAGCTGCAGCAGTTGAAGTCATCACCACCGTCCAGATCTTCAACACCCATCATCCAGATGGTCCAGATGTGGACCCGTTCATCAACAATCCAGCAGTCCTCAGATGTCCATCAGTCCAGCAAGGTGGTCCCCACCTTCCTCACAAGCCAAGCTATAACAGCTAACCGTCCAAGGCCACCTTCAACATCCAGCAATGGACAGTTTTCTTCATCAGACCATCTGCATCACCTTAGCTCCCAACCATCCAGTAGTGAGCTGCTATCTTCAAGCCGTCAGAAGTCCAACCGTTCATCAGCTACCCCCACATCGTCCACTATCCAACAATGGGCGTCCATCCATCACAAGGCCCATCATCATCTCACACGTTCTGAGCACTTCACCTGATCCATCCCAGCATGATGACCGTCCATCCATCTTTCCATTCTTCAAAATTGCTGATGAAAGACCATCATCCTCAACTGCTCCATCACGTCCAAGAATTGAAGACATCTCTAATACAAGGCAGCAGCTCTCCACACTTACACAATTCAGCAACAAGAGAGGATCTCTCTCTCTCTAGCTCTCTCTCTCTCTAGCTCTCTTCCCAACATATGTGTAAGGCTTGGAATGCCACCTCATCATCCAAGCCTCACTCCATTCCCAAACCAAAAAAAAATCTGCTTTGGGTTTGGAGTGCCACCTAGGCTTGGAGTACTTTTTTGCCACATGTCATTCCAAGCTTAACTCCAAGCCCAAAAGTTTGCTTTGGGCACTCCAAGCCTAACTCCATTCCCGAACCTAAAAAAAATCTGCTTTGGGTTTGGAGTGCCACCTAGGATTGGGAGGAGGCTTGGGAGCCTCTCAAAAGTCTATAAAAGGAGGCAATCCCTTCTCATTCTCATCATCCCATCCCTTAAATCCAATCCCATTCTCTACAACTCCTCTCTTCTCTTCTTTAGTTTTCTTTCTTTCTTTCTTAGTGTAGAGTAGTGTAGAATTTTCTTTTGTAGAGAATTTAGTCTTCCATTGTAGCATGGTTGGCTAAACCTCTAGCTAAGGCTAGGGGTGAACCCTTTGAAGAAATTTGCAAGCTTTGGTTCTTTTGGTTCAACATTGTGTGGTGTAAATGTTGGAGTTCTCTTTGGTTGATTGGTTCGGTTATCCGCCTCGGCAGACGCTATTGTTGTGTAAGCCCCTTGATCCATCGTCGACTCCGGGCACGTTGGATGCTTGGGATCCCTTGCACACCAATTAGCTAGTTCATGATCTATAAAGTCCCTTGATCCATCGTCGACTCCGGGCACGTTGGATGCTTTGGATTCCCTACGGTCATCGAGCTAGTGCGGGTAAAGTCATCGATCTGTAAAATTCCTTGATCCATTGTAGACTCCGGGCACATTGGATACTTTGGATTCCCTGCGATTGATAGACGAGATCTTAACGGTTGGATCGGTCAATCAAAGCCTCCTATCTTGTAAGTATGCTTTTGATCGTATGAATTGTGATCTTATCGGTTGACTTGTTGGCAAAGTTGTTGATCTGTACAATTCCTTGATCCATTGTCGACTCAGGGCACAGTGGATACTTGGAATTCCCTACGATCAACTAACGAGTGCTTCATGGTCAAATCAATCGGTTCAGATCACCATCTTTTATGAATTATGCAAATGGTTTAACTATTTCATCTTCCGATTGGAATGAATCTTTATTCAATTCCAGTTGGGTTATAGTTGGACTAATAAATCAAATCTTGTGAATAAATCAAAGGTGGATCCCTGATGCTTTAGCCCCTTTTCTATTTTTGTCTTTCACCACACACAACTTGCTCCACTCTTGTGGATTAAACCAGATTTCATCTCACTCACCTAAACTAATTCCTCTATGTGTTCTTAACCCCAATCCCTGTGGATCGACCTCGGTCTTATCGAGTATTTTACTACTTCGCTACCTGCACTTGGGTGTGCAATCTTCGGATTGTAGCAGCTATCATTAATGGGGCCATTCAAAGCTCCACCAATCACCATCCTTAAACCCTCATCAATACCCCCATTCAATGCTCCATCTCTACCATCCATTAAAAAGATCTCTCCATCATTAAAGCCTTCACCAATTTCTGAAGTGTGGGACCCACCAACCTCTCCCACAAGGGCCCCCAAGCCATCATCAATGGCTGCCCAAGAAAGGACCAGCAAGAAAAAGACAAAAAGACAAGGGAAGATGAGACAAAGAGAAGATTCATGGCTGGAATCGAATTCTCCAGTACAAAGAATGTGGGGACAGGAGCAGTGAACAGAAGGGAATGTCCGAGCACGAGTCAGCCAGGCCGCACAAGAGGAGACGTTTGGGCTACCCACTGTGGGCCGTCCGTACGGACGCGTTCCCTCTCTCTCCGCGGGATTGGCTCCACAGCCGCTGGTAGGTGAGGCTGACAGTCCACGTCAGCAGATGGCACCCTGAGGGCCGCCCGAGGCTCCAATTAACTACAGATTTTGTTTGAGGCTGATCTGAATCATCTGGAGGGTACCTCACCTATCAAATCATAAAGTATTACGGCCAACATGGGTCTAATCAAGTCAAAGAGAAGAAAAATTGATCAAGAGAGGCCCACAAGCAATCTGAGCTACTCAAAGGCTAGATCATCATGATCTAAACCATGAAAGAGCTCGCATGAGTTATAAAATAGCAAGATCAAGGGTTTGATCATCAAAAGGGAGGGCCAGAATCCAAGATTTGATCATCAAGTGGGCCCACATGGCTGAAAAGAGCAATCTGAGCCGTTCAAATCATCATCCGCACCATAAAAAGCCTTATTAGCCTCATAAAACGTCAAGAAAAGGTGCTCCAAAGCAAAGCTGAAGTCTGAAAAGGGCCCACAGGGGCAAATCAAGCGATCTGAACCGTTCAAGTCGTCATCCATGCAGTTAAGAAGCCTCATCTTCCGTAAAGTATCAAAGAATGAGTTAAGAGTCAAGACATCCAACCATCATCAAGAGATTTTGAGGCAAATCAGGGGTTGTATATTCATTCAGAAGAGTTGGATACAGAAGAAAGTAAAAGAAAAAAGAAGAAGATCATACATCAAGTAAGCAGAATACATCCTTACAGAAGCAGACTACAGATCACCAACATAGTCGTCATCATCCCTCCTCTCATCCCGCTCCCGACGATGAAGGTCCATCAGAGGAGCTGTCACCGATCCGCTAGCATATCTGTGACGACCCCCTGGAACATAGAGAGAAGGAAGCAGAGGCCCCTGTCCATACAACAAGTACCACTTGTTGTAGTCACGATCCGGGATCATGAAGCGAAATCCAGGCTGGCCCACAAGAGCATTGGCCATCTCATCAGCGAGGATCTGAGCAGCCGGAGGAGGTGCAGAACAAGGAACTCGAGCCACACCAGTGATCTGTCAGAGCAGCCTCTCACCCAAATACCACTGAAATGATTCAGCGTCGGAAAGCATGATCTGAAGGCATGAAGAATCATATGCTTCCACACGCTGAGGGGTGTACTAAAGAGGGAAGTTGGTGTACGGCATCCGAGCAAACTACAACGAAGAAGTTCATCACAATCAGTCATAGAGCAGCACGACGGATAAGGAAAACAAGATACTTACATCCTCGATGGTCAGTCCGTCTATGTCAGCGAGCCAATTGTCCCCAGACACTCAAGAATTTCGTCGACGATTTTGTTGATGCCAATGCATGAAGCGATACAAAGATGGCTCAACATCATCTCGTATCCTCTGCGAGAGATGAGCAAAATGATCATAAAAGCAGGTCTGGGCAAGGGCAGACACAACGATCAGAGGAAGAAAGAAGAAAAATGTCTCCAGGGAAGGTTAAAAAGAATACCTCCACGACGGGCCAGAAACCTGTGTAGGACCGGCTACTCTGAGAGGTCTTATCTAAACCTAGGAAGATATGAGTCAAGATAGCCCCGTTCCAATTGTACAAATGGTGAAGATCCTCAACCAAGCAAAGAAATCTAGGGTCGACCCTCTCGTTCGCATGGCAGAAAAGGAATGACCCAAAGGCGTAAGTAATCATAGCCCGTGCTTTGTGAAGGGCCTCCAGCTTGGTAGTAGGGATGACAGCAGCGAAGGTGTTGTAAAACCATCGCAGTTTCACTTGGTGGCCCTGGAATTCATCCTCAAGTGGGATGGCTCCCACAAGCCGTAGCCAGTCAGTGAAAGTAATGGGAGCAAGAGAGCCGGCGTGGGGAACAACTGCCCCATGGAATGGAAAGCCAATTTGTGTGTGTGTGTGTGTGTGTGTGTGTGTGTGTGTGTGTGTGTGTGTATTGTGGACCCTCGCCGATTTCTCCGCGCTCCCACACGACGTCGTTCTCCCTTTCCCTTTCCTTTCGGAAAAGAAGGAGATGAGGATGCGTGAGTGCGAAATCGCCGTTTGTGCCACTGGCTTGCCTCGTTCTCGAGGGCTTCGTTTGGTTGTCGTATTGAGCTGGATGTGTTTAAGTGAATTTATATAAGACCAGAGTCGCCACTAGCCAGTTACTTTGAATCTACAGTCGGCTAGACCCCGTAGAAACGTTAGAGAAGGGAATCCGAAGATTCCTTCCTCTAAAATGACTCCTGTTGATCTGCGGTCAGAGATTCAAGGTAAGGGATCACGGTTACAGGGTGGGAAGAGGTTAAGCACCCCACACACTGCCCGTACCGAAGTACGGTCTCTACTTCACAGAATCGATCGAATACTTGAAAGTCTAATTTAATCCTCGTATATTCTCATGGATGACATGATGCATGAATGCGGGTCTGAACAGTAAGAGTTTCTGATGGGCAGGTTCCAACAACGGGCAAGCCCAGAGCGTACGCTCGAACTGACAGGTGCTTAATATAAGACGTATGCAGTGTGCTTGAATGATCAAGGTGTTTTATGGTGAAGCGTGAATGCAGGTCTGAACAGTAAGAGTTTTTGATGGGCAGGTTCCAACAACGGGCAAGCCCAGAGCATACGCTCGAACTGACAGGTGCTTAATATAAAGACATATGCATGTGTGCTTGAGTAATCAAGGTGCTTGTAGTGAAGCAGGGGGGTTGGAAGGAAAGTAAATGTTGCACTTATGCTAGATGCAAATGAGATGATGCTGGAAAATGAGTAACTGGGTGGACGGAGGTGTCGCAAGGGTTGGCTTCGAGTGGTTGGATCAAGACTTGGATGGCTTGGGAGGCTTGGACCAGTGGTCAGGCTGGGCTGGACCAGGGTTAGGCTCTCCTCACTCGGGCTCTCCTTGGTGGAAAAATGGGCTAAGGGTGGAGAGGACTCGGACCGCACCCGGACTGGCTGGACTTGAAGGGCTTCGAATTGATTCCAATGGATTCCTGAAATGAGAAGGGGAGGGGGGTATTTATAGCAGCAGAGAGTGGCAGAAGTCGTAATTTTGTCCGGGCGGCCTGCCATGGGCCGCCCGTACGGCCGCTCCTCGGTTTCCAGCAAGTACGGCCGTTCCCTCGGGGCTGCTGTTGGACTCGCTGGTCGATTCAGTGAGTTGACTCAGTGGGTCGACTCGGTGGTTTGACTGGACGGGTTGACTCGACGGGTTGACTCGGTGTTTTGACTCGACGGGTTGACTCGACGGGTTGACTCAGCGGGTTAACTCAGCGAGTTGACTCAGTGAGTTTGACTTTTTTTTTGGGTCTTTTTTACTGGACTTTTTTATGGGGGATTTTTCAGGGTGGTGTTTAGGACTGGGTTGACTGGGTTCAGGCTTGAACTGGGCTATGGAATGGGGCTTACAAGGGTGGGTTTGGCTGAGTTTGGACTTGGGATTTGGGGGTATGGTCCTCCGTTCAACCAGCTGTCTCTACCAACAGTGTAGCCGAAGGTGGGGTGTCTACAGATGCCCCTCTTTGGCAGAGGTTGCATGCAACCGAATGCCAAAGCGAGTGGACACCCCACTTCTGACCCGGTCATTCATAGATCATGGTCTGAAATCTTTGCTTGCTTTTGCATCTGTGCCAGTTGATCGTTTGGAGATCGCTCACTTGCACATACCGCAAGAGTTTGGAGAAAACGTTGCGATTGTCCCTGCAGTTTGCTGCAACCTGGGTACCCAATCGCAACCCTTCCATTCCCGACCGGTACTAACATCGGAAAGGTACAGCAGAGCCTCTGCGTCGACAGTCTTACGAGGTTACTGACCCTGTGATTGATTGTATGTTTGATGTTTTCCCAGATCACTCCAGGAGTACTTGTTTCGCTTGACTGTCAAAGTGGTTAGACGCCCTGCGTCCGATAGTCTTACGGGATTCTACTACGCCAACTTGGACTCAGTCAAGGTACTTCAGGCATCCATGCCTAGGTATGTGCGGGTGGGCTTTTCCACCCGATCTGCTGGTTTCGGTGCTTAGTTTGCAATTCATTCTTTCCTTGATTGTGGTCTGGAATCTTTGTTGTCCTTTGTATCTGAGTCAGTTGATTGTCTGGAAGTTGATAACTCGCACATACCGCGAGAGTTCGGAGAAAACGTTGCGATTGTCCCTGCAGTTTGCTGCAACCTGGGTACCCAATCGCAACCCTTCCATTCCCGATCGGTACTAACATCGGAAAGGTACAGCAGAGCCTCTGCGTCCGTTAGTCTTACGAGGATGCTGACCCTGAGACTGATTGTGTGATGTTTGATGTTTTCCCAGATCACTCCAGGAGTACTTGTTTCACTTGACTGTCAAAGTGGTTAGACGCCCTGCGTCCGATAGTCTTACGGGATTCTACTACGCCGACTTGGACTCAGTCAAGGTACTTCAGGCATCCACGCCTAGGTATGTGCGGGTGAACTCTTTCCACCCAATCTGCTGATTTTGATACTTGGGTTACAATTCATCGTTTCCACCTGTTCAAATGGTTTCTGTGACCGAGTCTTTTGGCTTTCATCTTTTTTGTATCTTGGCATGTGGTACGACCGCACTGACACTGGAGTTCGGTTCGACCGTACTTTGAGTGCATTGGATCCGATGATCTCCGGGGAAACCGCGAGACATTGGATCTTATTTGATTTTTGCGTTGACTCCTACCCAGAGATATGGAAGATCTCCTGGTGTTTTGGAGGCAGAACGCTCTACTGGAAAATATTTTTGGATTTTTGAAAAGGCACCCACTCTGGGGAGTGATACTCCGTGGGGTTTTTATTTGCAAATAGAAATATTTTTTTGTCTTTTTGAAATGGGAATCTGGTTTGCATGTGCCTCCACTAGGGATGCCTGTGGGGTCTTTAGCTAACCGACTTTTATTTTGAAAGCAGGTAAACATGATGATTGATGCGATGGATGCTGATGCATGGAGATGCATGATGAATGCATGGCTTGGTTCATTCTCTTTTCGTTTGATGATTTTTCTTTTGCTAGAGATGCAGAGAATTTTGAGCTTATTGCTTACAGGGTTGTATTCCCTTGGGGATTTTCTTTTTGATACGGAGGTTTGGTCAGCGGGCTGGTCAAGATCCCGACCCGTGGTCGATCAGGTCCATCGTCCCAAGATGCTGTTTCTTTGCTAATGAGAATGTACGAGGATATCATTCGACTTCAAGATGTTCTTCTGGGCATACATGTGATTGAGATGGTGTTTAGTTGCCCGTTTTGGTCAAGATTCCAATTTACGGGCGATTGGATCCGTCATCCCATACTGTGAAGTGAGCGGAGTTCAAGACTCCTGAATTGTAGTGCTGGGGATGCTAATTTTTTGTGATTGATTTTTTTTTTTTTTTTTTATAAATATGTGGTCCGAATCTTTACCTGAGCGATCAGGATAGAGATTGGTTATTGAAAACACAGGAAATATTTTTGTGATTTTTGAAATATTTTGATTGAAAGCAAGGGAAATATTTTTGTGATTTTTGCAGATATTTAATGGAAATATTTTTGTGATTTTTGAAGAGATGATTTTGCAATGTTTTGGTATTTTGTGATTTTTCTGAAATGTAGGGAAAAGATATGGAATTTCCATCCACTTCCAGCTTCTACTGCTGGTAAGGCACCCGATCCATTTTACGTCAGCGGGCAAGACGAGTCTCACACAGTTAAGTGCCGTAGTTTTACATCTTCGGATGAGGGGATTTTGAGGGTTTTCAGTCAACACACCCACAAAGTTGCCTGTTCCTCATGTGCAATGCACATAGACCACGTATCGTCCGATGGACTCCTTCGGCCACAAGATGAGCCACATCCTCACATTTCCCTTAGTCAATCCAGTTTGGGGTCTTACGTTGCTCACAATTCCGTGAGGGTGAGCTTCACTTCCCAACAGCCTTAATCCCCTTCATGAGTTCTAGGAACAGGGAACAGCCGTCAGCTTCAACAGCGACTTCCAACTCAAGGTTGTCTATCACGGTGCATTCAACACGAACAGGATTGCGGAGTTCTGCCCGCCTCAGCCTTTACCTGTTTAAAAGATTCCAGACACCCGTACGATCAAGTGTCAGCCATGTCTGGAACAGGTTAGGAAAGAAAGCCCCCGAGAAGTTAATCCCAGTGTAGTTTTAGGTCTTCGGACCACTGGGGATAAATTGGTGGATCAAAACGGGTGATGAAAACTTTTTTGTTTTATATTGTATATATTTTTTCTGTTTTGGAAAAGTTCCAGACTTCAACTCGAGTAATCGAGATTGACACTGGTTTTTATGGAAAGCTTTAAAATATTTTTGGTATTTTTGAGATGATCCGGGTTATCGAACCATGATCCCAACGGTCGAGGCCGATGCCGGTTTTTGGTTGAAAGCGAGAAAGGTCCCCCGAGAAATTAATCCCAGTGTAGTTTAAGGTCTTCGGACCATGAAACTGTACAAAAGAGGGGCAAACATTATATATACATTTTTTTTTTTTTGGAAAAATGTCCGGTGTCAGCGGATGGACAATCCAGACTGATGCCGGTTTTTATTGAAAATCTCTCGGGATGTCGATCCCGACGTAGTTTAAGGTCTTCGGACCAAAACTTTAAAAGCGGGGCTGGTAATACATTTTTATGATTTTTGAAAATGTCCGGAGTCATTGATCTTGATGTGAGCAAACAAGACCGACGCCGGCTTTTATTAAAAATCTCTCGGGATGTTGATCCCGACGTAGTTTAAGGTCTTCGGACCCAAAACATGTACAAGAGGGGACAAACACATTTTTTGTTTTTCGAAATGATCCAGATCATCAGATCTTGGCCTGAAAGGCTGGGATCGATGCTGGTTTTTATTAAAAATCTCTCGGGACGTTGATCCCGACGTAGTTTAAGGTCTTCGGACCCAAAACATGTACAAATAAGTGTTGGAAATGCATAAATATATTTTTGTGGTTTTCGAAAATACCCGGTGTCGTCGGATCTTGATTCGAGCAATCAAGACCAATACCGGCTTTTATTGAAAATCTCTCGGGATGTGAATCCCGACGTAGTTTAAGGTCTTCGGACCCAGACTTTAAAAGAGGAAAGGCATTTTTTTTTCTTTTTTTGAAAAATATTCTGGGTCATCGATTCTGATTTTGATGGTCGAGATCGATACCCATTTTTATTAAAAATCCCTCGGGATCTTGATCCCGACGTAGTTTAAGGTCTTCGGACCAGAAACTGTACAAGTGATGTATATATTTTTTTGGTTTTCTGAAAATGTCCGGAGCCACCAGATCTTGAAGAAGACTGATGCCGGTTTTATTGACAATCCCTCGGGATCTTGATCCCGACGTAGTTTAAGGTCTTCGGACCACAATTATATACAGAAGAGCAGCAATCCAGGTTGGAGACTACGGGAATTCTCTTTGGAATGGTTTGGATCATCTGGTCATGCCTTTGGATGGTTGAGATCATTGTTTGACCAAGTCAAATTCTTCTTTCTTTTTCTTGGAAATTCCATGGAACTTTTCCACATCATCCACCCAATTTCCCACCCATTTCTCATGAGATGAGATTTTGGTGAGATTTTCTCTTTTTTCTCAACATTCTCTTCCATCACTTCATTCTTACATGAAGGTACAAGATTCACTTGCAACCACCCTTCCCAAGGGGGAGTTCTTCCCAAGGAGAGGGAGAGGGAGGTCGTTTCACCTAGGTAGAGGCTAGGACGGCCTCCCATGGGCCGCCCGACCGGTCTGTGCCTCCTGGTCTCTTCAGGGGGCTGGGTAAAAGGGTCCCCCCCCCTTTTCTATATAACATGGGGCACCCTCCCCCCCTCAAACGTGCAATCTCTCTCTTCTCTCTCTCATACTCTTTCTTTCTTCAAGTTTCCTCTCTCTTCTTTGGTGGTCCTTTGCTCTTTTCAAGTGGTGGGCCTTAGAGAAATCTTGGGACAGCAAGGTGGTCCTTCTTTGGTGAGTGGTAAAGGTATGGACCACTTCCTTTCTCTTTCTTGTCCTTTTCCATCTTCATTGTCTCTTCTCATGATCCTTTTTCTTTTTTATGTAGCTATTCAAAGGAGGGTGTGAAGGTGGGCCCAAGCATTCTTGATCTTTTCTTAGATCTCAAGTCTTTCAAAGGTGGTGCATGGAGAAGGACATTGCAAGCTCTCCACTTCATCATTTTTTCCTTTTTCACACTCCCTCCATGTGCATGTAAGGAGTAATTTTGCCATGTCATCAAGTGTGCATGGCAAAATACTCTATCTTTTTCATGGGAGTTGGGCCTCTTTTCATGTGTATCAAATGGGCTCAAAGTGAAGTCATGGCCCTTGGTGTATTTGATGGGCCCAATGCTTCATTTTGGGCTCCCTCATGCTTTCTTGCCTTTGTCATTTTTCCTTAATGCTATCCTTTCTTTTTCATCTTTTTTTTTTTTTTAAGGTTTGGGCCCATGGGCATGGTGGGGCCCATCTCAAGTTTTGGGCTCATGGGGCTCATTTTTAGGTGACCCCATCTTTTTTCATATATGTATGGACCAAGATGACTAGCCCATTCTTCATTTTGGATCTCAAGTGGGCTAGTTTTCCTAGTTGGGCCTTTATGGACAAGTAGCCCAAGTCTTCCATTATTTCTTGATTATGATGTACATCCTTGTACAAAGTGTGGTGGGTTCCTTGAAGTTTTTCATGTGGATGGGCTTTTGGGCCTTCATTGAAACTTGGGCACTTCTTTGAACCATGTGTGCCCCACTACACTTTGTTCATGTAAGCTTCTTCTTTTCATGCTTTCTCTCTTGATGGATGGAGGACTTGAGTTACTTGACCATCTACAAGTCCCATGAGTGAGTTGTTCCCACAATCTCACTAAGTTCAAATGGTTTCCTTTGTGGTAGGAATGTGATTCTCAAGAGTTTCCCTTTAATGTTATCAACCTCAAATGGATGATCCTCAAGTGAGTGTCCATACAACCATAGCTCCTTGAACTTTTCTATGGGGGCTTGGTGGATCACCCATCATCATTCAAATATGAGTGATTTTTTCTTCCATTTGTGAGAAGGAATGGTACCCATAAGTTGCCCATTTTTGTCCCCATGCTTTGGGACATTTTGGATTTTGATCTTCAAGTGGGCTATGTGTACCATTCTTACCCATTTTCATGATGGTTGGGTGACTCATCAAACCATGTTCTTTTGTGCTCAAATGGTCTCCCTTTTTGGTGAACAAGTTGGTGCGCATAAGTTGCCCAAACTTGCCTTTTCATGGGTATTTTCAACTTTGATTCTTCATGTGGGCTATGTGCATCAACTTTCTACCTTTAATTTCTTTGATCCATATGTTTGTGGGTAGACCTCCTTGTTGCATTTTCGTGGTCAAAATTTTCATCAAGATGAGGCACTTAAGGTTGCCCATGGTTAACCCATGAATGGGTCCTCATGTTCTTCAAAGTGGGCTATGTGCTCTCTCCAATCCATTGAGATGAGGCATTTGGGTTGCTCTTGGGGGCCCACTTCCTTTCTATTCCCCACTTATCCATGCACATGTGTAAAAAGATGGAGACATCCTAAGTGAGAATCATGACCTTGGCATAAAAGTGAGTCAATCCTTGGCCACATGTGGATTTTAAAGAGGAACTTCTCATGTGAAGTAGGACTCTCATCCTTAGTTGATCTCATGGCACTTGAGTGCATTTGTTGTCCAAAATGTGTCCTTGGATGATAGACTTTTCTTACCTAAGGCATGCCATGCCACCTTCTTTAAGGCGGGCCTTACTTTTTCCAATGGGTCCAACACATATCCTAAGTGACACATGGAGTTGGACTTTAGATTTTGCATTTGAATGTGAGTCCAATCCCATGGGTTTCTTGGATGAGAATTTGGATTTTAATGGGTAAAGGATAGAGACTTACCTTGCCAAGCTTGTAGGATTCCATGGCGGATGGTACTAGGGGCCACCAAGTGGTTGACGAGGATGATCCTGCTTTCATTGTCCGCCGAGGGGACCACATGTGTTCCCTAGCTATGGAGCATCAACCTCTTCCTGCTATCAAGGGTCGAGGTACCAGGGATCGCTGGGACAATTGGATGAAGGAGCCACAGCCCTTGCTTGAGCGAGTACTAGATGGTACTCCTTTTGCTGGCCTCCTCACCCTACGCTTCCATAATAACGACGCCAACCGTATGATGCTTGCGGCCCTTTGTGAGAGGTGGCGGGATGAGACCCACACCTTTCAGCTCCCTTGTGGGGAGTGGGGAATAACCCCCTTGGATATTTACATGCAGATAGGCTTCCCTTTTCATGGGGCAATTATCCCTCAAGTGAGCTCTCTAGCTCCCCTCTCTTCCACTGATTGGCTGCGGCTTGTCGGTGACGTCCCTCCTGAGGGTGAATTCCAAGGCCATCAAGTGAAGATGCGATGGTTTTATAACAATTTTGCTTCCGTCGTCCCTACCACCGAGCGAGAGGCCCTCCACAAGGCGCGGGCCATGATCACTTATGCTTTTGGATCCTTTCTTTTTTGCCATGCGAATGAGAGAGTTGATCCTAAATTTCTTCGTTTAGTCGAGGATCTTCATCACCCCTATAACTGGAATGGGGCCATCCTGACCCGTCTCTTTCAAGGTCTGGACAAGACCTGTCGGCATAGCCGGTCCTTCACAGGCTTCTGGCCTGTTGTTGAGGTACCTCTTCTTTCATCCTCTTTGGAGCCGTTTGCCTCCTTTCTCTCTCTGATCATTAAATGTACTTTCATCCAGACCTGCTTTTATGACCATTTTCCGCATCTTGCGCCGAGGATGCGAGATGACATTGAACCCGCTCAGTATCGCCACATGTACTGGCATCAGCAGAATCGTCAGCGGAACTCCCGAGTTCCCGGGGACAATTGGCGTGCTGATATAGATGGGCTGACCGTTGAGGACGTAAGTATCTTGCTTGTCTTTGTCCTTGTACTGTACTTGTAACTGATCGTGGTAACCTCTTCTGCTGCAGTTTGCCCGGATGCCGTACGCTAGTTTCCCTCTCTACTACACACCCCAGCGCGTGGAGGCATATGATGCTTCATGTCTCCGTATTATGCTTTCTGAAGCTGAGTCCTTCCAATGGTACTTGGGAGAGAGATTGCTTCGGCAAGTCACTGGGGTAGCTCGGGTCCCCTGTTCTGCACCTCCTCCAGCTGCTCGGATGCCAGCCGATGAGAGAGTTGAGGCTCTGGTGGGCCAGCCTGGCTTCCGTTTCACGATCCCGGATCGTGATTATGACGAGTGGTATCTGCTATTCGGCCAGGGGCCTTTGCTTCCTTCGCTTTACGTTCCAGGTGGCCGTCGCAGGTATGCTGGAGGTTCAGTGACTGCTCCTTTGATGGATCTTTATCGTCGGGAGCGGGACGCGAGGAGGGGCGATGATGATTATGTTGGTGACTTGTAGCTGGCTCTGCTTTATATGGTCTTGTACTTTTGTTTTTGTCCCCTTTTGTATCAAGATCTTTTGGATGAATATACAGGCTTTGATTTCTCCCAAATTCCTTGGTGATGTCTGGATGCTTTGACTCTTGACTCATTCCTTCATGATTTGTGATTCTTCAACTGTATGGACAATGACTTGAACGGTTTAGATCGCTTGTTTAGGCCCTGCGGGGCCCACTTGATGATTGGATCTCGGATTCTAGCCCTTCTTTTGATGATTGGACTTTTGATCTTGCCACTCCATGACTTGTGTAAGCTTCCCAATGGTTTGGATCTTGATGTTTTGGCCCTTGAATGATTCAGATTGATGGATTTGGCCCTGCGGGCCCACTTGAGACCTTAGCTTTACTTTGGGGCACCTCTTTTGATGATTTGTGAGGCTAGGAATGCTACTTATGGTGTGGATGATGGCTTGAACGTCTCTGATTGCTTGATTTGGCTTTGTGGGCCCACTTGATGATTAGATCTTGGATTCTGGCCCTTCTTGTGATGATCAAACCTTTGATCTTGTTGTTTGACGGCTCATGTAGGTTCTTTAATGGTTTAGATCATGATGATCTAGTCTTTGAATGGCTTGGATTGCTTGTGGCCCCCACTTGATCACTTTCCCCCTTCTTTGGCTTGATCAGCCATATTCCGGCCATATTGCTTCGTGATTGGACCAGTGGGGCACCTTTTGTATGATCTTGATCATCTTCAGTTGAAATTTGGAGTGGACCGGAGCCTTGGCGGCCCACGGAGCGCCATCTGCTGACGTGGACTGTCAGCCTCACCTACCGAAAGCCCCGGAGCCAATCCCACGGAGAGAGGGGATCTGCGTCCGTACGGGCGGCCCAGGGCAGGCCGCCCAGAGCTCGTCTCTTGAGCGGCCTGGGCTGGCTCGTGCTCGGACATTCTCTGGTCCCTGTTGCTGCTGTCCCCACCTGCTGTGTACGTTCAGGTTCGATTCCAACAATGAATCTTCTATTTGTCTCCTCTTTCATCATCATCTTGTCCTCATCTTGCCTTGTGCTTTCTTGGGCAATGGATGGTGGAGATTTGGGGGCTGTGGGGGCTGTCCAAGGTGGGTCCCACACTTCAGATTTTCAATTTAGCTTTGATAATGGGGAGATGCCTTTAATGGATGGGGTAGATGGGGCATTAAGAGGGGGCATTGATGAAGACTTAAGCTTGGTGGTTGGTGGAGCTTTGAATGGGTCCATTAATGGTGGGATGGCTGGATTTTCAGATTTGAATGGGACCTTCATCATGGGAGAAATGGATGGTATGGATGAGATGGGAGGATGGGACATAGGTGAGACTATGCATCCCTTGAGTGTGGGCCCCATGGATGATGTGATGGATGGTGGTGATGGGACCATGATGGACATAGATGGGCTGATCTCATGTTTGGATGGTATGGATGGCTCAGATGGTACCTTTGACGGTTTGGATGCTCTGGATGAGGGCCAGGATGTGCGGTATACTTCTTTGGGTGGACTTGATGTGATCATTGATGATGTCCCCTTGATGATGGACGGTGTGGATGCCTCGATGATCCCTTTGATCGGCCAGGATGATGATTGGATTCATGATCTCCTACTGGAGAGGGCCGCAGGTCCGGATCTGGCCGTTGATTCTTCGATCGGGGTAGCCGGGACCCTTTTGGATGGTTCAGATGCATTCTTTGACGGTCAGATTGGTCGGGATGCCACGATGTGCGGTGTGATCTTCACTGATGACTCTTTTGGTTGGGAGCATTGTTCTTCTTTTGGTCATCGGCCCTTTGCGCATTCTGTTCATGAGGTGGGCGAGTCTTCTCATGCAACTGAGATTATGACAGTTTCAGATGGCGATGCGACTATACCAGACATAGCCGCCACTGAGGGCCGATCAGGGGTTGTCGAGTCGGCAGAGGTTCCAGCTTTTCCTTCTCCTTCGCCTATTGACCTTCCGATCCTTGATGAGTTGTCCTCGATTTCTGGGCCTTTTGTGCTTGAGGGGATACCGGTGAGGACTTGTCAGCTGCTTCCTCGTTCTTCCTGCTCGCCACGACTGCTTGCTTGGCTTGATAGCTTGTCAGCTTATGAGATTCGAGATTTGGAGTCTTATGGCTTTGGCAGTCTGATTCATATGGCTAGAGTTGACATTGACTGGAGGATGCTCGGAGCTGCCTTGATTGACTGGGTCCCTTCGTTGAACTTGTTTGCGTTCAACGATATGGAGATGGGGCCTTCTTTGGAGGAGCTTGCACGCTTGACAGGCTTACCCTGGGATTATGCTCAGTACTTCTCGCCGAAGACATCGCCGAAGACTGCTACACCGCAGAACTGGTTTGGGATCCCTTATCTTGTTCGGCCTGCAGCTAGTGGCCAGGATGCTGTAGTGTTCTCTTTGGACCTGCTGTATGATCTTTTTTCGGGTCCCCAGAGTACGGCTGGTTCTACCTTTGCTCGGAACGCACTGACGTTTTGCTTGATTGCTGAGGTGCTGTTCTCGGGATGGCGCAGGTCCCAGACTCCTTTGCTTTTTGAGGTGATGAGCCGAGCTGTCCGTCGGCAGGGGATTATTTCTCTTATCTTGGCCGAGCTATTCGATCGGCTGACTGACTGCGCCCTGGGTCGCACTCGTGTTCTTCGCGGCTGCTGTGCCTTTCTTCAGGTCTCTTTTCTGCACCCTTTTTCTTCTTGCTTTGCTAGGAATTGTTTTGCTCTAGCTGAACTTCTTTCGTTTTCTGTGATCAGGTATGGCTATGGGAGCGTCTTTCTCTGACCGTTCCTGTACCTCTTCCTGGCATTCCTAGCTCTGACATTATGCGTTATATCATCGAGTTCCTTCCTCATACAGCCAGGATGAGCGAGCCCCTGTATCGCAGGATGTTCGCTGAACTTCGTGACTGGAACGTTCGTTGGGGGTCATCTTGGCTTTCACTTCCTCCAGTGCTTTGCGATGCACACCGCCTTCCTCTGATGTTGGTAGGCTTTCGATCTTACTTCTCTTATCACCCCATTCGGTTCCTGCGGCAGTTTGGGTATGAGCAGGATGTTCCTCTTTTCGCTTTCGCGGGTATCGGGCGTCGAGTACTCCCCTCTAGATCTTCTGACTTCAGGACCCGGATTGATTGTTCCTGGGCGAGTTATTTGACAGCTGATTTGTTGGGATTTGAGCTGCGGACTTTTCCGATGGCGACCGCCCCATATCAGTACTGGGTTGCTGAGCAGTCTTTGTATCGACGTATCCCTTGTTGGCACCAGACTGCTGATGAGGATGAGCAGGATATTCTTGGAGATGCTGGCTCTTCATCTGGTTCATATGAACCTTTTGAGGAGCGCCCGTTTATCGATCCTGGCTTCCTTTTGGCCACTCATGGTCATTTGCTGTCTGAGATTTCCGCACTTCGGTATCATTGTGAGATGATGTCGAGGAGATTGGCTGCCGATCGGAGGTTGTCTGATGAGGAGATAGCGATCCGTACCCTTGAGCGCGATGAGGTGCATTACCTGCGTATGGAGGTGAGCAGGTTGAGAGCGAGACTATCTTTTTATGAGTCAGAGGACTCACCTGATGTGGCCGAGGAGGAGGGTAGAGATTGATTGTGTCGGCCACCTGCACATTCTTTTTTTGCATATATGATTGATGATGATGCATTTCTTTGTATTTTTTGAAAAATATGATATGATATGTAAAAGAAATATGATGCCTTTAATTAAAAAAGAGAAAACTGTTTAAAAATCTACTGTGCCATGAGTTGTCTTGTGAGTGTGTCTGGATTTTGTGTCGGGATATAGGAATCAGAACTGGGGCTCAGTCAATGATTTGACCGATGTCTCGAGATTTGACTTGCTTGATCCTTTGGTTCCCTAGAGATGTAGGCAATGGAAACTCTTGCTTCCTGAGATTGTCAGAGTCTGTAGAGTTCTTCGCTCCTGACTGCGCTTCTTCTTGTTCTTGAACTGTAACCGCTTGAACTGATCTGGACCGTCTGCTTTCTTGGTACCTGCACTTTTATTTTTTTCTTTTTCTTTTTTTTTTTTTTTCATTTGAGCCATTTTTGCCTGCAACGCTCTTTCGAGTTTTCACCACAGCCGGCTTTTTCCCGTCATTTTTGCCCGTGGCGCCCTTTCGGGTTTTCACCACGTCCCGGGTATTTGGTCTTGCCTGCCCCTTGGCAGCTGTGCTGTTTTTACCCTTGGCGCCCTTTCAGGTTTTCACCAAGTCCGCTGTATGCCCACTGTTTTTACTCGGAGTGCCCTTTCGGGTTTTCGCTCCGCCCTCTTTGTTTAGGCACACATTTTCTTTTTTTCTTTTTTCTTTTCTTTTCTTTCTGGATCTCTGGATAACTGCGGCGGCTAGAGGTCGGGAATCCGTCGTTGCCGGCCGATGGCAGTCTTTCAGCCCTTATCCTGAGTTACGATAATAGAGCTGTCGGTCTTTGCTAAAGACCCCTCTGAGATGAATGGATGGATGACTGTGTTTCTTGGATTGATTTTTTCTTGAGTGCCTTTCTTTGGCTTCCCTTTTTCTTTCTCTCCTTTTTTTTCTCTTTTTTTCTGTATTCTTTTTCTCCTTTTTTTTGTCTTTTCTTTTTGAATCCCCCCCCCCCCCCCCCCCCTTTTTTGTATTTTTCTCTTTTGGAATCCCCTTATTTGAAACACTTGTTGGTGGACGGGAACGATTTCTCAGAGGTCTTAGCTTCGACCTCTTGACTTCAGCTCTATTAAAGTAACTCTTGATAAGGTCAGAATAACTCTTGATTTTCACGTTGTCGGCGTTGGTTGGCTCAGGAAGATTCACCCCTCTCATGCTGGTGAGTCTGAGGGCGCCTCCGGGAAGTACTTCTCTGATGATCAGTGGCCCATCCCACGAGGGTTTGAACTTTCCTCTGGGGTCTGGAAGGTGCGACGGTAGAATTTTCTTCATGACCATGTCGCCTACCTTGAAGCTCCTTTTTCGGACTCTCTTGTTGTAAGCCCGAGCGATCCTTTTCTGATAGCATTGTGAATGACTTAGTGCACGCATGCGCTTTTCATCTGCTAGCTGCAACTGATCGAATCTGGCCCGTTGCCATTCTCCTTCTTCAATTCCGCTTTCTAATAACACCCGAAGTGATGGTATTTCCACCTCGACTGGTAGGACTGCTTCCATTCCGTAAGTAAGCTCGAAAGGAGTAACGCCCGTAGCAGACCGTACAGACGTTCGATAGGCCCAAAGTGCATATGGGAGCATATCTGATCAATCTCGATAGGTCACGACCATCTTCTCGAGTATCCTGACGATTGTCTTGTTTGCGGCTTCTACCCCACCATTCATCTGGGGACGGTAGGGGCTTGATCGATGACGTTGGATCTTGAATTTGCTGAGGACTTCATCCATCTTCTTGTTGACGAACGGGGTTCCATTGTCTGTGATGATGGCATTAGGGATTCCATACCGGCATATGATGTTGTTCTTCATGAATTTGATCACCTGAGATGCTGCAATCGTGGTGTAGGAGGCTGCCTCTACCCACTTGGTGAAGTAGTCAACCGCCACAAGTATGTACTCGTGACCATTTGATGCTTTGGGACTGATCTTGCCGATGATGTCAAGTCCCCACATGGAGAAGGGCCAGGGGGTGGTCAGGTTGTATAACTCTGATGATGGGGCATGGATTTGATTCGCATGCTCTTGACACTTGAAGCATTTTCTGACGTGCTGGCAACAGTCTGTCTCCATGGTGAGCCAGTAGTAGCCGAGTCGTAGAATCTTTTTTGCCATCATGTGCCCATTCATGTGTGGGCCACAGATTCCTTCATGTATTTCTTCCATGATCCTTGCAGCTTCTGTTTCATCGACGCATCGAAGGAGGATGTGATTATAGGATCGCTTGTAGAGAACTTCGCCACTGATGGTGAACTGGCCGGCCAAACGTTGGATGGTTCGGCGATCTGTTGCTGTTGCTGATTCTGGATACTCCTGGGTTTCGAGGTATTGCTTGATGTCGGCATACCAGGGTTTGTCAGGGACAGCTTCAGCTTCTTCTATTTACAGGCAAAAGGCAGGTTCTTCTTGAATTTCGACTGTGAGCTCCCATTCTGAAGCTCCTTTTGGGATCTCGAGCATTGATGCGAGCGTGGCGAGAGCATCTGCAAACTGGTTCTTGGCTCTGGGCATGTATGAGAAGGTGATTTCCTTGAATTCTTCGATCAGATTGTCAAGATACACATGATATGGTATCAACTTCTCATCCTTGGTCTTCCATTCGCCATTGGTCTGATTGATGATAAGCTGTGAGTCTCCAAATACTCGTAGCTTCTTGACGCCCAAGATTATGGCTTCCCTTAAGCCAGCGATGCATGCTTCATACTCTGCCATGTTGTTGGTGCACTCGAATGCGATGTGCCTCGAGATAGGAATAGGGACATCATCTGGAGAGTAGAGGATTGCTCCAATACCGCTCCCTTTAGAATTTGCTGCGCCGTCGAAGAATAACGTCCACTCATCTTTTTTCTTCTTTTCTTCCTTTTCAATGAGCAAGAGATCTTCATCAGGGAAGAATGTCTTGAGTGGCTGATAGTCCAAGAGTGAGTGAGCCGCAAGATGATCGGCGAGGGCCTGCCCCTTGATTGCCTTCTGAGTGACATAGGTGATGTCAAACTCAGACAAGAGTAGCTGCCATTTAGCTATCCTTCCAGTGAGTGCCGGTTTCTCGAACAGGTACTTGAGCGGATCCATGTGAGCGAGGAGGAGAATAGGGAATGCAATCATGTATTGACGGAGTCGTTGAGTCGCCCAGACTAGGGCGAGGCAAGTCTTCTCGATCGGGGAGTACCTGGTCTCGTAGTCGGTGAACTTTCGACTCAAATAGTATATTGCTTGTTCCTTCTTCCCGGTCTCGTCGTGTTGGCCGAGGACACAGCCGATGGCTTCCGCTGCTACCGAGATGTATAACAATAGTGGTCGTCCGGGAGTGGGCGGCACTAGGACTGGAGGATTCATGAGATATTTCTTGATGCGGTTGAAGGCGACTTGGCAATTATCATTCCATTCTTTTGGGACGTTCTTCCGAAGGAGCTTGAATATTGGCTCACAGATAGGTGTGAGCTGTGCGATGAAGCGACTGATGTATTGAATTCTGCCGAGGAAGCCACGAATTTCTTTCTCTGTTCTAGGAGGGGGCATCTCGATGATTGCTCTGGTTTTGGTCTCGTCGACCCTGATACCATCCTCGCTCACCATAAAGCCGAGGAGCTTACCTCCCATTGCACCGAAGACACATTTCTGAGGGTTGAGGCGGAGCTTGTACTTTTCTAATCTGTTGAATAACTTCTTCAGATCTTCAAAGTGTCCTTCAATTGTGCGAGATTTGACGATCATGTCGTCCACATATACTTCAAGTTCTTTGTTCATCATGTCGTGGAATAATGTTGTCATTGCTCGCTGATATGTTGCTCCTGCGTTCTTCAGACCGAACGGCATTACCCTGTAACAGAAGGTTCCCCAGGGAGTGATGAACAATGTCTTCTCGCGATCTTCGACGGCCATCTTGATCTGATTGTAACCTGAGAACCCGTCCATGAATGAGAAGATCTTGTATCCAGCAGTGTTGTCGACCAGAGTGTCGATATGTGGCAAAGGGAAGTCATCTTTTGGACTGGCTTTGTTGAGATCTCGGAAGTCGATGCACATTCGAACCTTGCCGTCCTTCTTTGGTACTGGCACGATGTTGGCGAGCCATTCAGGGTAGTTGGAGACTACCAAGAATCCCGCGTTGTATTGTTTGATGACTTCATCTCGGACTTTCAGGGCCCATTCTGGCTTCATTCTTCGAAGTTTTTGCTTCACTGGCTTCATATCTGCCTTGGTTGGCAGATGGTGTACAACGAGCTCTTCATCGAGCCCAGGCATGTCTTCATATGAGAACGTGAAGTTGGACAATCTTGGAGCTAGGAACTCTATCATTTTCTGTTTCATCTCAGGTGGCAACGATTTTCCAATGCGTACTTCCCTAGGGATCTCAGGCGTCCCCAAGTTTACTATCTCGAAATCATCGGCTACAACATTGGCTTTAGATTCGAACTTTTTGAGGAGATCCTCAAGTTCGGGAGCAGGATCATCATCTTCCTCGTCCCGAGCTTCGTCCAGACCCATGAGCTCAAAGTCTAATTCGATGTCGAAATCATATGATTCGACTTCAAACTCATGCGACTCTTTAGACGAACTTGGCACACTATTGAATGCAGGGAAAGAAATATTTTTTGATTTTTGAGATTTTTCTGAAATTGAGATGCTAGATGTTTTTGGTTTTTGAAAGTTTTTTATTTTTTTGGCTTTTCGAAATTCGCGGGACTTTGAACAAGCGGGCATTGCAGACCATGATTGATCCCAACTTGTTCCAAAGTTCCGGTCGCTGCCTAAACAGGCATTTTTTTTGGAAGCCAGAGCCCTCAGATGGCTCTTTGGCTGATTCAAAAGTGAGGGGAACAGATGACCATTCAGGACCCCACACTTCCTCCCCTGAAGAGGTGGGGGTTGATGATTTGGGCGAAGAGTCACGATCTTGCCCAATGACCATGACTTCTTGCTGGTCAGGTTCGAGATCTGAGTCGTACTCAGTCCCTCCCGGATCACTTACCTCGCATTGCAGTTCGTCTGGTTCCACAGTGAGACACAAGTTTGGAACCTGGACATCAGACCAATCTAGGGCTGGCCACTTCCCTTTCTTGGTCCAATGGATGGGCTGCTTCTGCCCCTGGCTGATGATTAATGATGTTGATTCTGCAGAGATGGGCAAGTCGTGCCCCTTGCTAATTGGTGATGAGATGGGCGAGTCGTGCCCCTTGCTGATTGAAGTGGGCAGGTTGTGCCCCTGGTTGAGAGAAGTGGGCAAGTTGTGCCCCTGGTTGGGAGCAGGTGTCAGAGTAACCTGGTCCTGAAGCTGCTGTATTTGTCTTCCTTCTTCGTCTTCATCATTTCCTCCTTCTTCTGGAGGCTTAGAGGGTTCGAGAATCTGATCCCATCGAATGAGGGGCCACGTGGCCCAAACTAGGCTCATCGGGAGGCCTTTGTGTAGTGCAGTCGGTTGATTCCCTCCTGGATCTTTGCAAGGTTCTCCTGGCTTGACGAATTGGATGGGTGAGCACTGAAATTTCTTCCTTCTCTTGTCCATGAAGGTTGCCCTGTATCCGAGTCCCCATTTGCGTTGGTTATATACCAGCGGTACCTTTCTGGACTTGAAGTGATTCTTCATTCGGTATTTGAGGCTCAAACGCTCTGCCGGTGAGAAGACACGGTCCACCCTTGTTGGTTCTGGATTGGCGATAGAGTTCACAGTCTCAAATTTGAAACTGTGAAATGGGATGTCTTCTTTAGAGTGTTGGATATCGATGACCGGGATGTCTGGTTCAGTGGCAGCAGCATTGGAAGGAATGATGAGCTCCTTCTCTGCATGGATAGAGATCACTTGATTTCCACAGATATACTTCACTCGTTGATGCAGGGTTGATGGCACAGCTCCAACCTTGTGCAGCCACAGTCGTCCGAGCAACATGTTGAAAGAGGCTGATATATCCAGGACTTGGAATGTGATGGTGGAGACTTCCGGACCTATCTGTACCTCTATGTCGACCTCCCCTTCCACTGATCGGCGGGTGTTGTCGAATGCTCTGACACATATGGTGCTGGGTCGAAATGAAGAGGGACTGATTCCCAGACGTTCCGCAGTCTTAAGTGGGCAGACGTTTAAGCTTGAGCCATTATCGATAAGAACCAGCGGGACGCAGAGGTCTTTGTATCGTAAGGCTATGTTGAGGGATCGCACATGATCGCGTCCTTCTGATGGCAACTCATTATCGGTGAAGGTGATGGCGCGTGGAGCCAGGAGTTGTCCAATCATCAACGCTATCATCTCTGGTGCCGTATCGGAGGAGACATGAGCATCGTTCAAGGTTTTGGCAAACATTTCTCGGTGTATGCGAGATGTGCAGAGTAGCTCCCATACTGAGATTTGTGCAGGGATTGACTTGAGCTGAGTCGCCACATCGTATGCGGCTTCATTTTTGTTGCCGAGGCCTGAGAGAGCGCCTTTGGGATCTCCTCTGTTCTGATTATCTCTTCGGATGCAACGCCCGTTGGGATTCATGTTCCCCACTTCTGCGCATTCTGGATAGTGCCATGAAACCTCTTTGTAGTTTTCCTCCCTTTTGCCTTCTAGGACCACCGGTTCTTGCAACGGTGCTGTTATGGGTACCAGATCTTCCTCATATGGAGCTTTTGCCTTGAGGACTACATTGTTGCCTGTGCTGAAGGGGTAGTATCGAGGCTTGTCTTCATAGACCACATAAGGTCGTGGTCCTGGCTTGACTGTTCCTGGGGCAGGAGGCTCCCATGGAATGAATACTGGTCCTCTTGATATGGCAGGAGGTTTCTCTGTTCGTCTGAGCTGCCGTAGCGTGATTGATATGCCTCCGGGACTTGCCCCTTGCAATATGACAGGCTTGACTGGAAGAGATCCTTCCAAGACAACGGGCTCTTGCTGCTGATGAGTGTAATCCTTCCATTGCGGATTGGATTGTTCTGGAGTTGCCCCTTGCAAGATGACAGGTTCGTATGTGGGCTCAATGTATGATTGTGCTCCTTCCAGGACGACTGGTTCCCATCTTGAATGGTTGTAAGGTGCCCCTTGAACAACTGGTATATCGTATGGAGGTGCTCCTTCAAGCACTACTGGCTCGGAGATTGAAGGAAGAAAGGGACTTGCCCCTTGCAAGACTGGAGGAGGATTTGTTGGCTCATAGGTGTAGGCATGAATGGACTGAATAGGGGAGAAGAAGCGATCGATATGGTCCCCTTCTTCTATACTATTGACGGCAGGGCCACGAGACGAACTGGGGTCCGTTGGATGCTGAGGCAGAGGATTCTGAAGGATGTTGGTGGAAGCTGCTGGAGAAGTTCCAGGGACCGAGATGACGATCTTGCGGTCATCAATCAGGTCTTGTATGGCATTCTTCAAAGTATAACATCGATCAGTGGCGTGGCCACGTCCTTGATGGTAGGCACAGTACTCATTTTCTCGGTAGTTTGGAGGCAGAGGATGAGGCGGAGGCCTAGGTGTCATTAGAGTGAGTAACTGCTTTTGTACCAGCGTAGTCATGATTTGACTAAGTGGTTGACTGAGTGGAGTGAACTTCCTGAACTCCCTATAATTCTACCTGTTCTGGTATTAGTATTGGCCATTTCCCCTGAACTGCTGCTGTTGTCGAGGTGGCTGTGGCTGAGGATTCGGTTGTGGCTGATATCGCTGAGGCTGATGCTGAACTTGATTCTGCTGATACTGTTGACGTCCTTGTGGGGGAGCACGTTGATTTCCTTGAGCAGTGGTGTTGATGTTGTTTACCTCTGTTGGGCGGGGAGGAGAACCACTGCGGTTTCTATTCCCGTGCCCGATAGGTCTTCCTTCCACTCTGTTCCTCTTGACTGGAGTGGCTTGATGAGGCCATGGGGAAATCGTCCCGGCACGGATTCCTGCTTCGACTTGCTCTCCAGCACGGATTAGCTGCGAGAAGTTCGCATACGGATGCGAGATGAGATACCCGGATATGCCTGGGTATGTTGAATGAACAATCATGGAGATTTGTTCTTCATCGTCGATGGGTGTCCGCATTCTGGCTGCCATAGCTCGCCAACGTCCCACATAAGCTGATAGTGTTTCATCACTCCTTTGCCTGAGTGCTGCGAGGTCGGCTCTTCTGGGTGCCATGTTGAGATTATATGCGAATCTGTCGACGAAAGCCTGGGAGAGCTGTTCCCATGTTCTGATGCGGTGGCAGTCCAATGAAGTGTACCAATCTAGGGCATCGCCCTTCAGAGATTTTTGGAACAATCGAATGAGGGCCCCTTCGTTTCCTGAGATTGCACTCAGCTCTCCACAGAAGGCCTTGAGATGTGCTGTGGGACAACCGCTGCCGTCGTATCTTTTGAACTTTGGAACCTCAAAGTTTTGAGGTACCTGAGCATCTGGGAAAGGACACAAGTCTCTGAACTTGGTCGAAGGTAAGTCGATTCCTTGCTGTCGCTGAAGCTGATTTTGCAAGATCTGGAACTGCTCCCGCAACTCGTCCAGTCCTGAGTGATCTGTTCGAGCGACTGGTGCCTCCTGGAATAAGGCACGTTCTTCTTCGGCATAGTGGTCGATGTCTTCGACCCTATGGGCTTGCTGAAAAGCAACCGCGGGTTGCTGAAATTGGTTTGATGATTGAACTGGATTCTGATGAACTTGAGCTTGAACTGATGGTAACTGAACTGGAGACTGTACTGCAGGTTGAACTGGAACTTGCTGGAAATTAACTGGATTTTGCTGAATTGAAGATTGCTGGAAATTAACTGGATTTTGCTGAATTGAAGATTGCTGGAAATTAACTGGAATCCCATCGGCGGGGATGTGCTGGAATTGAAAAGTGCTCCTGTTTGCAGGAGGCTGAGATGCTGGGAAGTGACCCCCTTGTTAGGTATTCACCACTGTCCGCTGATTGATGTGGGCTTGACACTGACCCCCATTGTGGGCATTCGCCAGTGCTGTCCCTGTTGCTGGAAATTGAATTGAAATCCCATCGGCGGGGATGTGCTGAAATTGAAAAGGTGTCCCATCGGCGGGGACGTGCTGAGATCTACTGAGATTGTTGTTTGCAAGATTGACTGGAAGCTGACTGGATGTTCCTGCAACGGAGGTGCTCTGAGATGGCCTTGTCGTCGCAGGAAGATATTGAGAAGGATGCCCCACAGCGAAGGGCTGAGATGGCTGCTGTCGGTAGTCTTGGGCAGACTCCGATGGTTGTGCTTGATTTGAACTGGAGGCCGGGAGGACCCGGCATGGCTGCTGAGCTTGCTGAACTGGGCCAACCTGATTGTTGGCTGCTGCGGTGGTTTGTGCTTGCATGAATTGCAAGAGCATTTCTTGCATTGCTCTCATTCCTTGTGCCAATTCTTATATGATTGGCGTATTGTCGACGGGCTGTTGCGCTGGAGGTTGCGCTTCGGTCATTTCGAGAGCAGGGAAGTGATGAGTTTCTTCTTCGTGGTCGGACATGGCTTGCTGAGCCCGAGTGCGGATTATACTGCGGTAGGGAAGTTGTCTCCGCGTTCGTTGAGCCCGAGGAGGCGCAATGGTGAGGACTGTACTCTACTCTTTTTGTGGGATTTTCTATTTTTTTCTTGGTTTAGGGATTTTTCTATTTTTTTGTTTGTTTTGGGTTTTGGGTAGAATGCTATGCAGATGAGATTGTATGAGGATTAGTGACTTTCAAGTACGGGAAAGATTCTGTTTTTCAAGTCGGATCACAACTAGTGGGACTAGCTCATCCCCAGCAGAGTCGCCATTCTGTGGACCCTCGCCGATTTCTCCGCGCTCCCACACGACGTCGTTCTCCCTTTCCCTTTCCTTTCGGAAAAGAAGGAGATGAGGATGCGTGAGTGCGAAATCGCCGTTTGTGCCACTGGCTTGCCTCGTTCTCGAGGGCTTCGTTTGGTTGTCGTATTGAGCTGGATGTGTTTAAGTGAATTTATATAAGACCAGAGTCGCCACTAGCCAGTTACTTCGAATCTACAGTCGGCTAGACCCCGTAGAAACGTTAGAGAAGGGAATCCGAAGATTCCTTCCTCTAAAATGACTCCTGTTGATCTGCGGTCAGAGATTCAAGGTAAGGGATCACGGTTACAGGGTGGGAAGAGGTTAAGCACCCCACACACTGCCCGTACCGAAGTACGGTCTCTACTTCACAGAATCGATCGAATACTTGAAAGTCTAATTTAATCCTCGTATATTCTCATGGATGACATGATGCATGAATGCGGGTCTGAACAGTAAGAGTTTCTGATGGGCAGGTTCCAACAACGGGCAAGCCTAGAGCGTACGCTCGAACTGACAGGTGCTTAATATAAGACGTATGCAGTGTGCTTGAATGATCAAGGTGTTTTATGGTGAAGCGTGAATGCAGGTCTGAACAGTAAGAGTTTCTGATGGGCAGGTTCCAACAACGGGCAAGCCCAGAGCATACGCTCGAACTGACAGGTGCTTAATATAAAGACATATGCATGTGTGCTTGAGTAATCAAGGTGCTTGTAGTGAAGCAGGGGGGTTGGAAGGAAAGTAAATGTTGCACTTATGCTAGATGCAAATGAGATGATGCTGGAAAATGAGTAACTGGGTGGACGGAGGTGTCGCAAGGGTTGGCTTCGAGTGGTTGGATCAAGACTTGGATGGCTTGGGAGGCTTGGACCAGTGGTCAGGCTGGGCTGGACCAGGGTTAGGCTCTCCTCACTCGGGCTCTCCTTGGTGGAAAAATGGGCTAAGGGTGGAGAGGACTCGGACCGCACCCGGACTGGCTGGACTTGAAGGGCTTCGAATTGATTCCAATGGATTCCTGAAATGAGAAGGGGAGGGGGGTATTTATAGCAGCAGAGAGTGGCAGAAGTCGTAATTTTGTCCGGGCGGCCTGCCATGGGCCGCCCGTACGGCCGCTCCTCGGTTTCCAGCGAGTACGGCCGTTCCCTCGGGGCTGCTGTTGGACTCGCTGGTCGACTCAGTGGGTCGACTCGGTGGTTTGACTCGACGGGTTGACTCGGTGTTTTGACTCGACGGGTTGACTCGACGGGTTGACTCAGCGGGTTAACTCAGCGAGTTGACTCAGTGAGTTTGACTTTTTTTTTTGGGTCTTTTTTACTGGACTTTTTTATGGGGGATTTTTCAGGGTGGTGTTTAGGACTGGGTTGACTGGGTTCAGGCTTGAACTGGGCTATGGAATGGGGCTTACAAGGGTGGGTTTGGCTGAGTTTGGACTTGGGATTTGGGGGTATGGTCCTCCGTTCAACCAGCTGTCTCTACCAACAGTGTAGCCGAAGGTGGGGTGTCTACATATATATATAGGGAGTTATTCCCCACTCGCCACAGGGAAGTTGAAAGGTGTGGGTCTCATCCCGCCACCTCTCACAGAGAGTCGTAAGCAGCATGCGGTTGGCGTTTTTGTTGTGAAAGCGCAAGGTAAGAAGGCCTGCAAAAGGGGTATCAGTCAGAACACGTTCAAGCAAAGGCTGTGGTTGTTTCACCCAATCATCCCAGAGATCTCGGGTACCTCGGCCCTTTATGGAGGGAAGAAGCTGGTGCTCTTTGGCTAGAGAACACATATGAGCCCCTCGGGGAACAATGAAGGCCGGGTCATCCTCGTCGACCACCCTTCACCCCCTTGTACCATCCGCCATCGAATCCTACAAGCTTGGCAAGGTAAGTCCCTATTCTTCACTCGTTAAAATCCAAATCATTATCTAGGGAACCCATGGATTCGGACTCACATTCAAATGCAAAAATCCAAAGTCCGACTCCATGTGTCACCTAGGATATATTCGGGCCCATTAAAGAAAGCAAGGCCCACCTTAAAGAGGGTTGCATGCCATGGCTTAGGAAAGGAAAGTCCATCATCCAAAGACACATTTTGGACAACAAATGCACTCAAATGTCATTAGACCAAGGGGATAAGAGTCAAGCTTCATATGAGAAATCCCTCTTCAAAGCCCATATGTGACCAAGGCTTGGTTCACTTTCCATATCAAAGCAATGAGCCTCATTTAAGGTGTTCTCATCTTTCTACACATGTACGAGGACAAATGGGGAATAGGAAGGAAATTGGTCCCCAAGAGCAACTCAAGCGCCCCACCTCATTGGATTGAAAGGAGCACATAGCCCACTTGAAGAAACATGAGAACTCATTCATGGGTTAACCATGGGCAACCTATGTGCATCATCTTGATAAATGTTTTAACCATGAGAGTATAACATGGTGGTCTACCCACAAACATATGAATCAAAGAAGCCAATGGTAAAAAATTTGATGCACATAGCCCACATGAAGAACCAAAGTTGGAAATGTCCATATAAGGACAAGTTTGGGCAACTTATGTGCACCAATTGCTTTACAAAAGGGGACCATTTGAGCACAAGAGGGCGTGGCTTGATGAGTCACCCAACCATCATGAAAATGGTTAAGAATGATATACATAGCCCACTTGAAGATCAAAATCCAAAATGCTCCCAAGCATGGGACAAAATTGGGCAACTCATGGGTATCATTCTTTCCCAAAAATTGAAAGAAAAATCACTCATCCTTCAGAATGATGGTGGATGACCCACCAAGCATCCCAGGAGAAGTTCAAGGAGCTATGGTTGTATGGATAGCTCACTTGAAGAAGAGTCATCCATTTGAGTTTGGGAACATTAAGCTCTTGAGAACCACTTTCTTACAAACATGAGAAAACCATTTGAACTTAGTGCGATTGTTGAAACAACTCACTCATGGGACTTGTAGATGGTTAAGTAACTCAAGTCCTCCATCCATCCAAAGGAAAAGCATGAAGGGAAAGAGTCCCACATGCACAAAGTGTAGGGGTGCACACATGACTAAAAGAGATACACAAGTTTCAAAGAGGGCCCAAAAGCCCATCTATATGGAGGAATTCCAAGGAACCCACCACACTTTGCGTATAAGGATGTACATCATAATCAAGAAATGGTGGAAGATTTGGGCTACTTTTCCATAAAGGCCCAACTAAGAAATCTAGCCCACTTGAGATCCAAGTGAAGAATGGGCTAGTCACCTTTGTCCATACACATGTGAAGAAAGATAGGGCCACCCAAAATGAGCTTTATGAGCCCAAAACTTGAGGTGGGCCTTACCATTCCCATGGGCCCAAACCTTGAAAAGAAGATGGAAAAGAAAAGAAAGCTCCAAAGGAAATGACAAGAAAAAGAAAGCAAGAGAGAGCCCAAAATGAAGCATTGGGCCCATCAAATACACCGAGGGCCATGACTTCACCTTGAGCCCATTTGATACACATAAAAAGGGGCCCAACTCCCATGAGAAAAGATAGGATATTTTGTCATGCACACTTGATGGACATGGCAAAATTACCCTTTACATACACATGAAGGGAGTATGAAAAAAGAAAAGAAAGAATGAAATGGAAGCTTGCAATGTCCTTCTCCATGCACCACCTTGAGAAGAGATTGGAGATGAAGAAAAGGCCAAAAGGACTTGGGCCCACCTTGACTCCCTTGGAATATCTACATGGAAAAAAGAAAGAAAACATGAGAAGAGAAAGTGAAGAAGAAAAAGGACAAGAAAGAAAAAGGAGTGGTCCATACCTTCACCACTCACCAAAGGGGGACCACCTTGCTATCCTAAAGCTTCACTAAGGCCCCCACCCCTTAAAAAGAGCAAGAGACCACCAAAAGAAAGAGAAAAACTTGAAGAAAGAGAGAGTATGAGAAAGAGAAGAGAGAGATTGCACGTTGGAGGGGCCAAGGGTGCCCCATGTTATATAGAAAATGGGAGGGCACCCCATTATCCGACCCACTGGAAAGACCAGTGGGCAGAAGCAGCTTGGGCGGCACCTAGGGGGCCGTCCGTCCTCCCCTTTGGTTGAAACGACCCCTCACCCTCTCTCCTTGGGAAGAACTCCTCCTTGGGAAGGGTGGTTGCAAGTGAATCTTATACCTCCATGTAAGAATGAAGTGATGGAAGAGAAGGATGAGAAAAAGTAAGGAATCTCACCAAAATCTCATCTTGTGAGAAATTGGCTTGATGGTGTGGAAAAAGCTTCATGGAATTTTCAAGAAAAGGAAAAAGAATTGACTTGGTTAAACAGTGATCTCAACCATCCAAAGTCATGGCCAAATGATCTGAATCATCCTCAGAAGAATCCCTGGAATCTCCAACCTTGATTGCTGCCTACTTCACAAAGTTTTGGTCTGAAGACCTTAAACTACGTCGGGACTAAAACCCCGGGAGATTTTTAATAAAAACCGGTATTGATCCCAGCCATTCGAGCCAAGATCTGATGACCTGGATCATTTAAAAAAAATCAAAAAAAAAAAAATGAGTTACCCTATTCTGTACAAAGTTTCGGTCCGAAGACCTTAAACTACGTCGGGATCAACATCCCGAGAGACTTTTTAATAAAAACAGGCATCGACCGCGACCACTCGGATCAAGGTTTGATTATCCGGATCTTTTCAAAAAAATCACAAAAAGAATGTATTTTTAGCCTGTACATAATGTTGGGTCCAAAGACCTTAAACTACACTGGGATTAATTTCTCGGGGGACCTTTTCCTGCTTTCAACCAAAAATCGGCATCGGCCTCGACTGCTCGGATCAAGGTTTGATAAACCAGATCATTTCAAAAATACCAAAAAGATTTTAAGCTTTCCATAAAAACCAGTATCAATCTCGATTACTCGAGTTGAAGTCTGGAATCTTTTCAAAAAAAAAAAATCTCACCGTCAATTTTAACTGCACAAATCTATCTCCAGCAGTCCGAAGACCTAAAACTACACTGGGATTAACTTCTCGGGGGCTTTCTTTCCTAACCTATCCCAGACATGGTTGACACTTGATCGTATGGGTGTCTGGAATCTTCTAAATAGGTAAGGGCTGAAGCGGGCAGAACCCTGCGACCCTGTTCGTGTTGAACGCACCGTGATAGACAACCTTAATTTGGAAGTCGCTGTTGAATCTGACGGATGTTCCCTGTTCCTAAAACTCATGAAGGGGATTAAGGCAGTTGGGAGGTGAAGCGCACCCTCACGAAATTGTGAGCAGCATAAGGCTCCAAACTGGATTGACAAAGGGAAATGTGAGGATGTAGCTCATTTTGGGCCGAAGGAGTTCGTCGGACGATACGTGGTTTATGTGCATTGCACATGAGGAACAGGCAACTTTGTGGGTGTGTTGACTGAAAACCCTCGAAATCTCCTCATCCGAAGATGTAAAACTACGGCACTTAACTGTGTGAGATTCGTCTTGCTCACTGACGTAAAATGGATCGGGTGTCTTACCAGCAGTAGAAGCTGAAAATGGATGAAAATTCTATACCTTTCCCTGCATTTCAGAAAATTCAACAAAAATACCAAAACATTGCAAAATCATCTTTAAAAAAAATCACAAAAATATTTCCCTTGCTTTCAAATCAAAATATTTTTAAAAATCACAAAAATATTTCCTTTGTTTTCAATAACCGATCGCTATCCTGACTCAGGTAAAAATTTGGACCACATATTTGTAAAAAATAGAAAAACTGTCACTATCCCCAGCACTGCACTTCAGGAGTCTCGAACTCCGCTCACTCACTTCACAGTCTGGGATGACGGATCTGATCGCCCACAAATTGGAATCTTAACCAACACTGGTGACCAAGCACCATCCCAATCACATCTATTCTCAGATGAACATCTTGAAGTCTGACGACATCCTTCATCCATTCCTATTAGCAAAGAAACAGCATCTTGGGACGATGGACCTGATTGACCATGGGTCGGGATCTTGACCAACCCGCTGACCAAACATCCGCATTGAAAAAAAAATCCCTAGAGGAGCACAACCCCACAAGCAATAAGCTCAAAGTTCTCTGCAACTCCAGCAAAAGCAAAATCATCGAACTGAAAGAGAATGAGCCAAACCATGGATCCATCATCAAATACGCATCTCCATGCATCCCCATGCATCGCATCAATCATCATGTTTACCTGCTTTCAAAATAAAAGCCGGTTTGCCAAAGACCTCACAGGCATCACTAGTGGAGGCACGTGTAAGCCAGATTTTCTTTTTCGAAAAGATAAAAAAAATATTTTCCTATTTGCAAATAAAAACCCCACGGAGTATCACTCCCCAGAGTGGATACCTTTTCAAAATCCAAAAATATTTTCCCAGTAGAGCGTTCGGTCTCCAAAACACCGAGAGATATTCCATATCTCTGGGTAGGAGCCGACGTAAAAATCAAATAAGATCCTATGTCTCGCGGTTTCCCCGAAGACCATCGGATCCAATGCACTCAAAGTACGGTCAAACTGAACTCCAGTGTCAGGACGGTCATACCACATGCCAAGATACAAAAAGATGAAAACCAAAAGGCTCGGTCAAAGAAACCATCTGAACGGTGGAAACGATGAATTGTAACCCAAGTATCAAAATAAAGCAGATTGGGTGGAAAGAGTTCACCCGCACATACCTAGGCGTGGATGCCTGAAGTACCTTGACTGATTCCAAGTCGGCTTAGTGGACTCCCGTAAGACTACATGGATGCAGGGCAGCTAACCACTTTGATAGTCAAGCGAAGAAAGTACTCCTGGAGTTATCCGGGAAAGCATCAAATAATCAATCACAAGGTCGGTAACCTTGTAAGACTATGACGGACGGAGAGGCTCTACTGTACCTTTTCGATGTTAGTACCGATCATGAATGGAAGGGTTGTGATTGGGTACCCAGGTTGCAGCGCATGCAGGGACAATCGCAACATTTTCTCCAAACTCCCACGGTATGTGCGAGTTATCAATTTCCAAACAATCAACTGACTCAGATACAAAGGAAGACAAAGATTCCAAACTACAATCTAGGAAAAAATGAATTGCAAACCAAGCATCAAAACCAGCAGATCGGGTGGAAAGAGTTCACCCGCATATACTTAGGAGTGGATGTCTGAAGTACCTTAATTGATTCCAAGTCGGCGTAGTAGACTCCCGTAAGACTACATGGACTAGGGCAGCTAACCACTTTGACAGTCAAGCGAAACAAGTACTCTTGGAGTGATCCAAGAAAGCATCAAACAATCAATCTCAGGGTCGGTAACCTCGTAAGACTATGACGGACGCAAAGGCTCTACTGTACCTTTTCGATGTTAGTACCGATCGAGAATGGAAGGGTTGCGATTGGGTACCTAGGTTGTAACGCATGCAGGGACAATCACAACATTTTCTCCAAACTCCCGCGATATGTGCGAGTGATCAATTTCCAAATGATCAACTGGCGCAGATGCAAAGGCAAGCAAAGATTTCAGACCATGATCTATGAATGACCGGGTCAGAAGTGGGGTGTCCACTCGCTTTGGCATTTGGTTGCACTCAACCTCTGCCAAAGAGGGGCATCTGTAGACACCCCACCTTCGGCTATAATGTTGGTAGAGATAGCTGAATGAATGGAGGACCATACCCCTATATCCCATGTCCAAACCCAGTCAAACTCACCCTTGTAAGCCCCAATCCATAACCCAAATCAAGCCTGAACCCAGACAACTCACCCCTAAACATCAGCCTGAAAAACCCCCCATAAGAAAAACCAGTCAAAAAATCCCAAAAAAGTCAAACTTGGTAAGTCAACCCGCTGAGTCAAATCACCGAGTCAACCCATCTTCCAAGCCCAGTCAACTCACTGAGTTCCAAATCGCAGCCTCGGAGCAGGTCTGTACTAACGAACCTGGGGATTTTCTGCTTCAGGTTCGGAGGCTGTACGCTCCGAACCCGAAGCAGAACGGCCGTACGGGCAGCCCCCTGAGGGCCGCCCAAATCTATTTACACAATCTGTCACTGCCCGCTGCTATAAATACCCCCCGCCCCTTCTCATTCAAGCATCCCTCAAAGTCCAGCGTAATCCCATTCGTTCCGAGCCCATCTCCACCCTTTAGCCCATTCCTCCACCAAGGAGAGCCCGAGTGAGAAGAGCCTAGCCCTGGTCCAGCCCAGCCTGACCCTGGTCCAAGTCTCCCAAGCCACCCAAGTCTTAATCTAGCCACTCGAAGCAGACCCTTGCGACACCTCCGTCCATCCAGCTACTCTTTTACCAGCATCATCTCATTCGCATCTAGCATAAGTGCAACATTTACTCTTCTTCCAACCCCCATGCTCATCATATCACTGCCAACACTTTGATTATTCAAACACACAGCATGCATCCCGCATAAAGCACCTGTCAGTTCGAGCGTATGCTCTGGGCTTGCCTGTTAATGGAAACCTACCCATCAGAAACTCTTACTGTTCAGACCTGCATTCATGCATCATGTCATCCATGAGAATGTACGAGGATTAAATCAGACTTTTAAGTATTAGTTTGATTCTTTGAAGTAGAGACCGTACTTCGATACGGACAGTGTGGGGTGCTTAACCTCTTCCCACCCTATAACTGTGATCCCTTACCTCGAATCTCTGGCCGCAGATCAAAAGGAGTCATTTTAGAGGAAGGAATCTTTGGATCCCCCTCTCTAACATTTCTACGGGGTCTAGCTGACTGTAGATTCGAAGTAACTGGCTAGTGGCGACTTTGGTCTTATACAAACTCATCTAAACACATCCAGCTTAACACAACAACCGACAAAAAGCCCTTGAGAACGAGGCAAGCAAGTGGCACAAACGGCGATTCGCACGCACGCACCCCCTCTTCTTTTTCGAAAGGAAGGTAGAACGTCCGGTGCGCGAACGGCGAGCGTCCACACTTCCCCATCTCGAGCTTCGTCCAGACCCTTGAGCTCAAAGTCTAATTCGATGTCAAAGTCATATAATTCGACTTCAAACTCATGCGACTCTTCAAACGAACTTGGAACATTATTGAATGCAGGAAAAGAAATGCTTTTTATTTTTTGAGAATTTTCTGAAATTGAGATGCTAGATGTTTTTGGTTTTTGAAAGTTTTTTTTTTATTTTTTTGAATTTTTTAATTCCAAGGGACCTTGAGCAAGCGAGCATTGCAGACCATGATTGATCCCAACTTGCTCCAGAGTGCCAACTGTTACTTAAATTGATGTTTTTTCTTAAGCTAGAGCCCTTGGATGACCCTCTGGCTGATTTAGAAGTTAGGGGAATATATGACCATTTGGAACCCCACACTTCTTCCCCTAGAAAGGTGAGGGTTAATGATTCAGGCGAAGAATCATGGTCTGGCCCAATGACCATGATTCTCGCTGGTCAGGTTCAAGATCTGATCGTACTCAGTCCCTCCCGGATCACTTACCTCGTGTTGCAGTTCGTCTGGTTCCACAGCAAGACACAGGCTTGAAATTTGGACATTGGACTAATCCAGGGCTGACCATTTTCCTTTCTTAGTCCAATGGATGGGCTGCTTTTGCCCCTGGCTGATAGTTGATGGTGCTGATTCTGAAGAGATGGGAAGGTTGTGCCCCTTGTTGATTGATGCTGAGATGGGCAAGTTGTGCCTTTAGTTGGCTGGAATTGAAGTGGGCAGATTGTGCCCCTGGTTGATTGGAATTGAAATGGGCAGGTTGTGCCCCTGGTTGATTGGTGGTGATGCGGTAAGGGCAGGTATCAAAGTATTCTGGTCCTGACGTTTCTGTATTTGATCTTCTCCTTCATCTATATCCTCTTCTTCTTCTTCTTCTTCTTCTTCTTCTTCTTCTTCTAGAGGCTTAGATTGCTTGAGAATCTAGTCCCATCGAATGGGAGGCCACATGGCCCAAGCTAAGGCTCATCGGGAGGCCTTTATGTAGTGTGGTCGGTAGATTTCTTCTTGGATCTCTACAAGGCTCTCCGGGCTTGATGAATTGAATGGGTAAGCACCAAAACTTCTTTTTTCTTTTGTCCATGATATCTGACCTGTACCCGAGTCCCATTT